>OX451736.1:243160927-243815296 GCA_948472305.1 Vicia faba | reverse complement strand
TTACAAGAAGTGAAATATTCTATATGGCTGTGTAAATAAGTATAAATGTATTCATATAATACAGCTATAAAATCTGTATTGCTGTCCCTTATTAATGGCTGTGCCTTAAAGGCTGCAGATCACCAACCAACACTCACTCCTCACATGGTGTGAAAAAAGCTTTATTTGTTTAGCATGCAATAGATTTAGTCATAGTCCAGTTCTAACATGGATGTCTGTATTGTCTCCAATGCAGATTAAGAAAGCCAACTTTCGTGATGAAAATTTCTCAGTTAGTGTAAGCAAATCAGCAAATGAGGTTGTTGCTACTTACACTAAGGATGAAACAGGAATGGATCTAGTCATCCGTCTCCCTGCATCTTATCCACTAAGGCCCGTAGATGTTGATTGTACTAGGAGCCTTGGAATTAGTGAGATCAAGCAAAGGAAATGGTTGATGTCAATGATGTTATTTGTTCGTAATCAGGTAACTTGTTATAGTTTGGTATTATATTTTCTGGTAGCTTCCGCTGCCTCTTTTTGTCCAACGGCTAGAAGTACACAAAGCTATTTCAGAGTTAAAATTTCAGATATATAATAATCTTTTCTGTATGTAGTGAATGATTGTCTCACGTAGAGCTCCGTGAAAAAATCTTCTGTGAATGAATTTTTTGTTGTTGCTGAATACTATGTTCTTATTTTGTGAAATACATTAAAAAAAAACTTAAGTGAGGTTCCTGATAAACAATGAAGCACGCGTATCCGATACGTTATTAATTGGAAACTACAAGATACGATACGTTTAAGATACGTATATAAAAATTAAAATTATATATTTAGTTAAATCATAATCTAGCAAAACCAAATTCATAATATTAAAGTGATGACTAAATTGTGGTATTAAGATTTTTTTAGTGAAAAAATGTGAAGGTATTATGAAGAAGAAAGTAACAAAGAGGTTGTAAGTTATAATATTAAAAAGTTATAAGGTATTTAGAACTTTCTTGTAAAAATAAAAGTAATGAGACGTACAAAAGAAGAAGTTATAACTAATATGAATTAAATTTAAAATATTGAACATTGGTAGCAACAAATTAAATCATTCTTGAAAAATGGTAAATGTCTGGGAGGAATTAAATAGGGTATTAAAGAGTGACCATTAAAACATTAAAAAAGAATAAAGAGTCATTAAAATTAAAAAAAATTGTTAAAATTGAAAAGTCACGTGTCGGAGATGTATCCCCGCTGTATCGGAATTTTTTCAATTGTTTTTTTAAAATAAATAAATTCGGATACTCCTCCGATATGTATGGGTGGCGTATTGGAGCGTATCGGATACGATACGGCGGGTTTTTTGAAGTATCCGTGCTTCATAGCTGATAAAGTTAACAATTTTTTTTCTGTTCCTGCAGAATGGTGCTTTAGCAGAAGCTATTGGAATTTGGAAGAACAATTTTGATAAAGAATTTGAAGGTGTTGAGGAGTGTCCAATCTGTTACAGTGTCATCCACACTACAAACCACAGCGTTCCTCGCCTTGCTTGCAAGACTTGCAAACACAAATTTCATTCTGCTTGCCTTTATAAATGGTTTTCAACATCTCACAAATCATCTTGCCCCTTGTGTCAATCTCCGTTTTGAGGTTACACCTGGAATGCTTGAAATATACCAATTTTGCTTGGAGTTACCTTCCGTGGAAATTATTAGCGCAATATTAGAATGTGTTACACATGAAAATCAATATTGCTTGGGAATCAAGGCAGTTCTGACTACTACTGGCAGTGCAATTTCCGGTTTTTCTATATTATGTATGCTTCACGTGAAGCAGACAGCTCCACTCCTTGATTTTATAAAGGAAACCAGGCAGCAGTTTGCGACATTGACACGTGTATACCATGTTTTCTATTGAGGCCAAAGAAATGCATCCAATTGCTTTTATTTATCAAATTTCTCTTCTCTATTTAGTTGTATCAGCTATACAGATTTTTTTTTGTGCTTAGAAAGGGTTAGTTCTGATGATAGGAGGTTGTCTGAGCAAGAGTGTATGTATATCTGCTTATTTATATTGACCATGTAATAACTAGAGTATGAATTGCCCTAGTAAGAATAATAGTTAAAACATCGCCTTTATGTGAAGTATATATATTAGCCATGGTACTCTGGATGAATATAAATGTTGACACTTTTTTTCAAGCACATTATGGTTGGCGTGAAATTTACAGGAGTCTTCCAAAACTGTTTGAGATTCAAGTGATTTATGATGAGAGATGACAAATATCTATTTGAGGATTTGACTGACATTTTTAGTAGTCTCTTTTTCCAATCACATTTTTTCAGTTCAAACTTCAAATTTTTATGCAAGAGATTCGTATTCAGTTTTGCTAAGACAACACATGTTGGTTGCATGATGCTTGTGTGCATTATCGTCATCTTTCTTTTTCCATTACACTGCTCTATATCCATTGCATGCCAATCCCCTACGGTATTTTCGTGGAAAGTAGATGAACAATTAACAAGGTACTTTTTGGCAGTGAGATTATCATGAAGTGGAATAACAAGTTCTCCTGCAGAGAAACACTAGTACTTAAAGAATCATGATAAGTTCTCCCAAAGAGAAGCACTAGTACTCAGAAACATGGGCTTTTTGTCTATAACAGCATAAAAGGGTATTATTTTAGGGAATTTCGTAAAGTCTCCAATGGTTTTCTATGACACCATGCGAAAATACATAAATGCTCTTAGATATCGAAAACGTATTTTCGGAAGCACCATGAGTTAGGTCTTTGGTGGGCAAGATTTTATAAAATAACTTAAAACTAATCGAAAATGTATTTACAGGAGTATTTGTAGTTGTATTTTTGGAAGTACCTCCAATATACACAATGGTTCAAATTAAAAAATACAAGTTGACACAAAAAAATTAATCGAAAATGCATTTACAGGAGGTCCCGTAGTTGTTTTTCTGATGTGTTAGCACATAAATGCGCACTGTCTCTTTTCCTTCCTCATTTTCAGAAAGTTTTTGAATTGAAAAATACTCAAAACCAAACCCTCTCAAACCTCATTGTATCATAGTTATCCCATTTTGCGAAAAACTCATCAGAAATCATCAAACATCAGACAAACTTCAGTGTTCAAGCAAATTCAACTAATAAAAATTATCATTTGTAAGTTATTTTTGAGCTTTTTGGAGTTAATATAATTTCACTTAGAAATTGTGTTTTAAGTTAGATAATTCAAGTTATTTTAGTGTTTGCAAGCTTAAGAGTCATAAAAAACGTGTTAGATATGTTTTTTTTTTAACGATCAATGACCAGTTTTTTAAGGTCACTGGGGCTGAGCTTCGCCATTGATGAAGCTGAAATTTTGTAGGTCGTATCAGAGGTGTATTTTCGATTTTCTTCAACGTTTACATCAAGAATCGAAAATGCATATGCTGTTTTAGGCTGTCTGCATTTTCTCATTTTTTTAACATGAGTCATTTTGTTAACGTTTATTTCGTACTTCTACAGGGGTAATAGATGAGAGACCATCTAGTTTGAGACATGGAAGACTTGCACAATATGCTTATGTACGGAGGGAAATGAGTCAGGCATCTCACGCCCCTTCTGCCTTTGGATAGGCTGTGCCGAATACGCCTACAGGTTCTGGTGTTCATATTTCTACGCCTACTTCATCGTCCTCCCGCAGCAGGCGAGGTTCTCCAGCTCATCTCTCCCGACCTCCGTCTTTCCGTAGACGCACTGCCTCATCAATGGTAATTGAGGTAGGAGAGACATCTGGTTCAGCCGACACCTGAGGCCACCCAGCCAACACCTGATGCATTCCAACAACAACCTGCATCCCAACCTCACTCACAATCAACACCTGATGCATTCCAGCCACAACCTGTATCCCAGCCTCAGTCACAGACACCCGAGGCGACACCTGAGGCCCATGAAGATGAGGAAAAGAGTTTTGGAGGAGGGCCTTCTGTTTTATCATTTTTACCTCTATGTTCAGACTATGTTGCCAGACATATCTGAGACAGAGAGGTATGGATTTTGTATTCTTTGTTCTATTAATTTTTTGTTGAATTTATTTTATTATTAATTTTTGTTGAGTGAATTTTGTTAAATCATGTTTGCAGGAACGTGATTCGCTGAAGATCATTAATCATGCGTGGAAGATCACTAAACTCACAGCTCCTTTGGAGCCAAGGTTTTAAGAGCTCTTGATGCTTTCAGGGTTCAAAGACTTGATCCTCTATGGATATACTACTGTTAATCATGGTATGATTAACACTTTTGTTGAGAGGTGACTCCATGAGACGTTATCGTTCTACCTACCATATAGTAAGATGACGATCACACTGGACGACGTCGCATGTCAGCTGTATCTTCTGATAAGAGGGAGATTTTTAGACCATGAGAGGTGCGACAAAGAGAAGGCGTAGGAGTTGTTGGTAAAGAAATTGAGAGTTATGGATGAGATGGAATCCACATGTGGTGCTCACGTCAGATTTAGTTATTTGAAGAAGATGTTCACGATTGAACTACACCGTGCACAAAAGAATGATGGTGACCCCGAGCAGGGTAGCCCATCATCGGAGGTATGCTATGAGAGCATACCTTTTGTATCTGATTGATACAACCATTTTGTGGGATACTAGTGCCACCACTACGCCAAAAGTGATTTTTAACAGCGCACATTAGACATCGCTTTTGTACAAAAGCGCTGCTATAAGTGAATTAAAAAAAACACGGAAACTGTATAAAATAATTTGTAAAAGCGCTGCTAAACATATGACCTTAGACAATCCTTTTAAAAAGCGCTGCTAAAGGATTGCTTTAGAAAGCGCTTTATCATAAGCGTTGGTAAAGGTCTACTTTAGACAACGCTTTAAGAAAGCGCTGTCTAAAGTCATAAAAAATTAAAAAAATATTAGAAAAGCGCTGTTAAAGGACACTATTAGCCAACGCTTTTCAAAAGCGCTGCTATAGGTCCATATTAGCCAGCGCTTTTAAAAGCGCTGTTAAAGGACACTATTAGCCAACGCTTTTCAAAAGCGCTGCTATAGGTCTATATTAGCCAGCGCTTTTAAAAAGCGCTGACTAAACCCTTATAAGTGAAAATTAAAAAAATAGAATCTGTGTATTCACAGATTCACGAATACAGAAGCGAAACCCTTTCCCTCCTTCAACAGTAAGCGAAACCCATTTCCTCCTCCGTCGCAAATCCTTCACCGTCGTACACCGTCCTCCACCGTCTTGCTCGGTTTTCCTCCACCCACACCGGACGATTCTCAAGGTATGTTCTTTATTGAAAATGTCTTTATCTCCATTGATGTCCAAACTGAGTTATCCTCCTTGATAATGTACTATGCTAACATCTAAGACATTATCCTCCTATTGATGTCTAAACTGGGTTATATGTATGCATTTTAATTTTTGGGTTCTTGGTAGGGCTTGATATATAACAGCAACACTTTTAGCATTTAGCATTATTGCATTTTCTTTTGGTTCTATGTTTTGGAATAAAAAAGATGATATATATGATGGTTTTTTTTTTTGTTATTTTAATTGGTTTCTGAATTGTTTATCATGTTTATATTTTCCATGAACTAGTATTTTGTTACTAGTATTTTGAACCTATATATATATATATATATATATATATATATATATATATATATATATATATATATATATATATATATATATTATATATATATATATATATATATATATATATATATATATATATATATATATATATATATATATATATATATATATATATATATATATATATATATATATATATATATATATATATATATATATAACTTGTTTTTGATGATCCTTTTGTATTGGTGTAGTTAGTCGAAGATCATCACTGATTCGAAGAACATCAAAGCCGCATCATCCGCCGTCGACACCAATAGCCCCTTTTCTTTCTTTGGTAAGTCAAGTTCAAATTCTATCTGTATCGATCAATTAAAAAACACAATTATTTTTATATAGATATATTTATTTTTTAGTCCATGTTATTAACTTTATAAATAAATTTCTAGAAATAATTCGTTTAATTCAAACAAAAAGAGAATAATCCGTTTATAGTGTTTTTTGTTTACTTGAATAAGTAGAAAAAAATGGATAAAAAATGGATGTTTGCCGATCGATTGTCACAAGAGTATGAGAATGGGGGTATTGGAATTCGTTAAGTTTGCTGTTGAACACGCCAAAGACCCCAGTCGAATGAAGTGTCCTTGCTTGGGTTGTTGTTATGTGGGTCGGGTTAACACAGATGGATTGAAATTGCATTTACTAATGCGTGGAATTGATAGAAGTTATACGTGTTGGATATTTCATGGTGAAAAAAGTAACGAAAACTTTGAACCAGGGGAGAAAAGTAGTACGGCCTATGCTTCAGACGACAAGGACACAAATACATACAATTTTGATCGAGTCGAAGAGATTGCAGATGCACTTGAAGAAGATCTTCAGGATTGTCCCAAAATGTTTGAGAGATTGGTAAGCGATGCAGAGAAACCGTTGTATAAAGGTTGCACTAAATTCACAAGACTGTCTGCGGTATTAAAGTTGTATAACTTAAAGGCGGGCAATGGATGGTCAGATAAAAGTTTCATAGAGTTATTAGCCCTTATGAGAGATATGCTTCCGGAGGATAATGTTATTCCTAATCGAACCTATGAGGCCAAAAAAATGTTGTGCTCTATTGGCATGAGCTATGATAAGATACATGCTTATCCAAACGATTGCGTTTTGTTTCGAAATGAATATGCATCGTTAAATGAGTACCCTAAATGTGGTTTGTCTCGATATAAGAAAAAAATTGTCTCCAACAAAAGTCTTATGGTATTTTCCTATAATTCCGAGATTTAGGCGAATGTTTCGTAGTGAAACCGATGCAAGACACCTTACTTGGCATGCAGATGAAAGAATTATTGATGGAAAGTATCGACATCCGACAGATTCACCACAGTGGTCGAAAATTGATAATGATTATCCTGATTTTGGAGAAGAAGCAAGAAACCTACGGTTGGCTTTATCTACTGATGGAATGAACCCGCATGGTCTTCAAAGTATCTCACATACCACATGGCCTGTGATTCTTATGATTTATACCTACCTCCATGGCTATGTATGAAGCGTAAGTACATGATGTTATCTGTGTTAATATCTGGGTTAAACAACCAGGGAATGACATAGACGTATACTTGACACCTTTGATCGAAGATTTAAAGATTTTATGGGGAGAACGGGGTGGAGGTTTATGATGGATATAGGAAACAAAGTTTCAATTTGAGGGCGATGTTGTTTGGCACAATTAATGATTTTCCAGCATATGGGAATCTATCTGGGTATAGCATTAAAGGTCAACGTGCGTGTCCTGTTTGTGAAGATGGAACCGATACGACGCGTTTGGAACTTTGTCAGAAGAATGTGTTTCTCGGTCATATTCTTACATTCTAAACATCACTACCGTGCGTGGAGAAAAGCATTCAATGGAGACACCGAACAATGTAAAGCTCCATCTGCATTGTCAGGTGACCAAATTTTTAAAAAGGTGAAAGATGTGTACTCAGTTTGGCAAGCCTTTTGCGCATACGGTTGTCAAAGGTGGGTGGAAGAACATATCGATTTTTTTGAATTGCCGAATTGGAAGTCTCTGTATGTGAGACATTTTCTCGATGTTATGCATATTTAAAAAAATGTATTTGAAAGTGTTATTGGTACGTTACTCAATATTAAAGGAAAGTCTAAGGATGGCCTTAAAGAAAGGGAGGACATGTTAAAGATGGGAATACGAACTGAACTAGGACCGGTGAAGAAAGAAAGCCGAACATATCTACCACTACTACTTTTACTCTATCTAGAAAGGAGAAAAAGATATTGTGTAAGTTTCTAAGTGAAGTTAAAGTTTCAGAAGGATACTCTTCAGATATTAGAAGACTTGTGTCTATGAAAGACCTCAAGTTAAAGAGCTTAAAGACACATGATTTCCATGTTATAATGGAGCATTTTCTACCAATAGGTATACGTTTTATTTTGCCAGATAAAGTAAGGAGTGCGATAACTAAGTTGTGTTTTTTCTTTAGGTCAATTTGTAGTAAGGCGATTGATCCTGAGATCTTACTAACATTGCAAAAAGAAATTGTTATTACTTTGTGTGAGCTTGAAATGTATTTTCCTCCCTCATTTTTTTGACATAATGGTATATCTAGTTGTTCATCTTGTGAAAGAGACACAGTTGTGCGGCCCAGCTTATATGAGATGGATGTACCCTGCTGAACGTTATATGAAAGTATTAAAAGGGTACGTGAAAAACCGAAGTCTCCCAGAGGGTTGTATTGTTGAGCTATACATTGTTGAAGAAGCGGTTGAGTTTTGTACTGAATATTTGTCCAAAGTTCAATCCATTGGATTCCGCAAAAGTCATATTTTTGAAAAAAAGGAAGGTAAAAGATTAATTGGAAATAAAATTGTGATAGTATCAAAAGATGAACGGGATCAAGTGCATCTGTATGTTCTGCACGATGACAGTGAGGTTGAGCCATATGTTGAAATGCACAAGGATATACTCTGAGGGTTAAATCAGAATAGAAATGAAAATTGGATAGTACGGGAGCACAATCAAATTTTCATACCATGGTTTAAGGATCATATTTTTTCAAAGCTTCATTCAGATCCCGCTTCAATAACAAAAAGGTTGAGATGTTTGGCATATGGTCCAAGTTTGCATGTGTTTTCCTATAGCGCATACGCAATTGATGGATACACATTTTATACCAAAGAACAAGATGATAAAAGTACTATGCAAAATAGTGGTGTCACCGTTCTTGCTAAAGCAATGCACATTTCTAGCATGAAGGACCTAAACCCCAAATATGAAAATCTGTCATATTTTGGAGTTATCGAGCATATCTGGGTGTTTGATTACGAGAAGTTTCAGATTCCTATCTTTGGTTGCAAGTGGGTAAGCAGTGGTGGCATGCGAATGAATATGTCAGGATTTTTGCAAGTGGATCTTAATAGAGAGGGGTACAAAGAAGAGCCTTTTATTTCTAGCCTCTCAAGCTAAACAAGTGTTCTATGTCACTGAGCCGGCGAGTACAAAATGGTCTATAGTGCTTTTTTCTAACAAAGTGGTTGATGATAACGATGTAGACCAAGGTGGTATTGATTATGAGAATGAGTCATGTATTAACGGAATGAGTCGTATATTATAAATGATCAAGATGAGAATATTATAGAGGATGAATCATATATCAGAAATGATCATAATGAGGGAATTTAGATAAATCCATCCGTCCGCATTGTTAAGAAACAAGTAATTCATGTTCCAACCAAGAAAAGAAAGAGATGTTAGTGAAAGAGGTAGGATATTAATGTTTATGTTTGTGTTTACGTTTAAGTTTATGTTTATGTTAATTTTTGGCATTGTCATTTTATATATATTGAAATGACTATGGAATTTTATATCGGGTTTATGTTTATGTTTATTACAGGTTAGATGGCTACTAACGACGATCACCCACGTGATGATTCTGTGCATGATGGAGATAAGGCCGTTAGTAAAATGGAAATGGAATATAGAAGAGGAATAACAATAATGAAGAGAATAATTCGAGATAGAGACCAAGACATAAAGTATGATGTGCATTGGAGCCAAGAAGGCCAAATCATTTAGCCTAACGGTTTCAACGTTGACGAGTTATCTCGGTTCGGTGGTAAGAAGAGAAATTCCTATAACATGTGAAGATTGGAGAGCAAGAGTGTTGGACTATGCTAAAGATAAAATATGGAGTGAGATACAGGTACCATATGTGATGTTAATTGTTTTTAATAACGATTATGTCTCTAAATTACTTATACTAATGAACTTTGTGTTTGATTTTCGTAGAGGTCGTTCATCATTGAGGATACGAGGAGAGATTATATTCTTAAATTGGTCGGGAAACTACATAGAGGGTTTAAAGCTTTCTTGTCAAACAAGTTTCTAAGGGATGCGAATAAATTTTTTGTTGTTGCAGAGCTTCCAAGGAAATATGCTGATTTGATTACAACTGAAGAATGGGAAACTTTTAAATCGAAAAGAAATACCCAAAAATTTGAGAGCTTAAGTGTCATAAATCGACAACGAGCATCAAGTCCAACATATCCATACAGAAAAGACCGTACGGGATATGCACGCTTACAACAATCTATTGTAAGTATCTATAAATTGTAAAGTATCTATAATATATACACGCTTATATTTGATCATGTTTTTTGGCTTAATGTGTAGCTAACAAAAGAGAATAGTTCTGAAACATCTCTTCCAGAACACATTTTGTGGAAGGAAGCCCGTGTGTGTAAGGATGGAGCTGTTGAAGAAAAAGTTCAACAAATTTTCGAGAGATGTGTAAGTATAACATTATTTATTTAATTACATCATACTTTTATTTATTTAATTACATCATTCTTTTATTAACATATCATTCTTTAATTACAATATTTATATGAATTTCAGGAGAGTCTTTCCCAGTCTATACCTCCAGATGAAGATAATATTTGCAGGAGAATACTCTCACGAGCATTAGATATTCGTGAGTATTCTGGTCGGGTGAGGGGTAAGGGATTTGGGATCACTCCAACATCCTTGAAAAAAAATCAAAGACAAAAGCTCCAAGCAATAAAGAACTTCAGGAGAAGTTGGAAAAGTTACAACAAGAAGTATATGAGCTGAGAAAGGAAAAGGAAATCGATCAAACTACATGCTTTAAAGATACTAGTGACAAAGGTAGTATTAATGGTAACTTTGGAAAAAATATTCCCGAGGTAATTATATACCATATTTATAAATTATAAAACCATGTTTATTAATTATACAACCATGTTTATTAATTATATAACCATATTTATTAAATTATAGGGAATTTCCCGGTATCAAATCTATTTGTCGGCACCGACTTATTGGATGGTTGGCAAGGGAAAAGTGTATAATACTTCGGGAGAAATTCTTCACCATAGACCTCTCCCAGATGGATTTTTGAAAGTATCGGTCGATGTCGTTTTAGAGGGGGGTGCGTTGTTACCACTACCTGATGATATGGCGGATGCAACATTGGTGGCAGATGTAATAGGATCGTTTGTTGCATGGCCGTCAAGCCTCATTTGCGTAGATAATGAGGTATGCTTAAAATCGTTTACTATTCAAATTTTTTATGGAAATTATACTTACATTTTGTTTACATGGTAATATTAGACTCCAACAAAATCCATTCAAAAGATAAGGGGATTAGGCGGGAGACCGAGTCAATTGCATCATTTGAGGTAACACAATTATATGACATTTATGCTATGAGAAATGCTAATTTATGATTTTATACTTCCCCTAACTAATTATATGATAACTAGATTCATGCTAAAGAGACTGCACAAGTCAGTAGGGGTAAGGCGCCTGAAATTAGCAATATTTCCACACAAAAAAGAATATTGCTAAGAAGATTGTGGCTAGCATAAAAACTACTGCTCATTTCAGGTCGTGCCTTCGGACATATTTAGGAATTACAGATATTCTGGATGGTGGTACCCTCCTTATACCTATGAGTGCAGACATCTTTGGTTTTGAATATCTTGAAGCAATTGGTAGAGAGGATATGGAGCAAGTTTTTAGGCATTTGGAATTAGGCCTCAGTGTTATCGGTATATACATCAGGTATACTCCGATCAACTTTGTTTAATTAAATGAACAATTTAATCCCTCATTTCAATGAATATAGTATAATGTTAATCATGTTTTAATTTAAGGTTTATGTATGACAATATTGTGCGCCCGCGTGGATTAGAAGCAAGATTTGGCTTCTTAGCTCCCAACACTGTCAATTCAAGGTTAATTGTAACGAGACCAGATGATGTCATAGCATATGTAATAGGTTTATTCGTGGCCAGTAAAGATACTGAGAAGTTGTTATTTTTGCCATATAATACTAGCAACAGGTTAGATTTTCATCCTAACTTGATCTATCATAATTTTCCGTTTTTGGACATTGTTTAATCTTTGTTTAATCTTACAGTGGACACTTGTTATTGGTTGCGATTAATCCTATGAGAGAAACTGTGTATTATCTGGACTCGTCATACAATGATTGGTCAACATATCCAGATTTGAAACAGATGATTGACACGTAAGTGTTTCGCTCCCAAAGAGATATTCAAGTTTATGTTGATGTTTATGTTTATGTTTATGGTCAACATATCTGGATTTGTGTTTATGTTTATGTTTCTATGTGAGATTGTTCTAAACAGTCGTTTATATTTTATTATAGCGTTATACTTGCTTTTAGCTCCCAAAGAGATACTCAAGTACCAAAAAGTAGAGCCAACAACGTTACATGGATCAGAGTGGAGGTATATTTTCACAAAGAGATATTCAGTTTTGATTACATTAGTGATGATACTTGATAAAAAAATTTAAGGGGTATGTCCTGATATATATTCATATTTTCTTTCTATGTGTAGTGTCCTCGCCAGCGTAACGGTATAGATTGTGGCTATTTTATGTTGAGGTTAATGAAATAAACTATTCTTTTGGATCGATTAGAGATTCCATCCACGGTATGGATTTCTAACTTAGGAATTACATACTATTTTCATATTTTGTGTTTCTCATAAAATGAAATATTGTTTTAACTAAATCACATACTATGTTATATTATTATATATGTAGTACTTTGAGGAATTCAATTGTGCACATTACTCAAAAGATCAATTGGATGAACTTATGGAGGAATGCTGTCAATTCATTATCGGGTTGAGAATTTTATAAGCTAAGGTATATTGTCTTATTTCCTTTGATGAGAACTTTCGAGTTTTGAGTATAAATTAAATTCGAATAAAGTTCAATGTTAATATTATCATGTTATGAATTTCGATCATTTGTTTTTTTTCCAGGTTTATAGGTACATGTGTAGAAGATAGAGCTAAGATATTCATGTTGTTGTTGTTTAATGATAATTCTCGAAGATAGAAAGATGTATAGATGTAAATTCAATTTTGAATTTTAGGCATTTTAAGTTGTAGAATTTTAACTTGTATCATAAATTTTGTAATTGTTGTTGTATATATCATCAATTTATATATATGTGTAATTTTTATATATGTATATTTTATTGGAATGAAGCTACCAAATATGGTGCATAATATGGTGAAAATCTAGATCAAATATGGTTAAAATTCTGATTAAAATGCATTATATATATTGGACAACGCTTTTGTAAGTCAAAATAGATAATTTATTTAAAAAAATTGTGAATAATAGACAGTGCTTTAGGAGAAAAGCACTGTAAAAACTTAAAAAAAAGCGCTGCCTAAAGTCTGAAAGCGCTGTCTAAAGTGGGGGAATAGACAACGCTTTCAAAGGAAAGCGCTGTCTAAAGCCTATCTTAAAAAAATAACAAAGCGCTGTCTAAAGCAGAAGCGCTGCTAAAGGGGTATATAAAAAAGCGCTGTCTATTCTAAAAGCGCTGTCTAAAGTTGGCATAAGACAACACTTTTACATTGAAAAAAAGCGTCTTTTCTTTTAGCAGCGCTGCTTTAGGTAGCGCTTTAAAGTGCTGTTAAAAGCCTAAAAAAGCGTTGTCTTTTCCCTTTTTTATAGTAGTGCACTTACACTGATGGCTTGTACCCGTGGTACTTTGATGAGTTTGAGCAGATCCATGAGTGGAACTGGGTGGCTGCTTGTTTGGTCTACTTGTACCATAAGTTGTGTGAAGGCTGTAAGTGGAAGACGAAGTAGATGGCCAACAACATCACACTCATGACGGTAAAATTTCCTGGTCTTATATTGTTTGTGTGTCGTTTTGTTAATTATTGTGATGCCGTTACTAACAAATAATTCTTATTATTTCAGGCCTGGATCCTACAACACTTCTCTCACATATCCAATTGGTCACTTGATCCTATGTATACTGAAGAGAAGCCACGTGCCACTGTATTCGACCCGCTCTGAGGGAACCGAGTGATAGAGCCATTCTAGGTGTATATAAACCGCTTGGTCTTTGAGTATTTACACTTCCATACATATGTATTCCACCATGAGACGATTCCTTTTGATGACATTGTATTGTACTCAGGATGGTTGGCATGCAGGCCGCGTAAGATGGATGCGCATCTTCCTGAGCACGTCATGTGGTAGTTTGGGTACATGTAGCACATTCTCACGAATCCTTCTAAGTCCGCTCCTCCCCTGGTGAAACACATGGATATGGATGCTTTGTTTTATGATTATGTTAATCATCTTGTGTCAGATGAGGCCTGAAGTACCTTAGGACCAAACAACCGAAACTACATGGACGGTTATATCATATGGTTCTTCAGTGTGTGTCATCCATATCTGACATAGGATGCTCTAGGAAACCCACCAACGCTAGCTCACCAGGAGATTCTAGAGGAGGAGAAGACTAGGGCCTATCATGCCTCTAATGTGTTTTCTAGGTACCGTCGTATTATGTAGATCGCACAGACGGGTATTGATGGAGGCCTGTTTCCTGATGGCTCTGATGTTAGAGGTGTTCTAGATGTCATCATGGTGGAGGCTCAAGAAGCTCTGTAGTACAAGAGACAACGGAGAAACGTCGAGAGGGTGACAAGCCACCTCAAAGTCTTCCATACGCAGTAGTATTTATAGTTGTATATGTATTTTGGTTTGGATAATACTTTGTGTATCTACTTTTGGATTGTATTTGGATAATCTTTTGGTGACCGCCTTTATCGACTTTGGACACAATGTATATATATATATATATATATATATATATATATATATATATATATATATATATATATATATATATATATATATATATATATATATATATATATATATATATATATATATATATATATATATATATATATATATATATATATATATATATGTATATATATATATATATATATATATATATATATATATATATATATATATATATATATCTTTGTATTCATGTCATGCATTCATTTAGTAGTTTCTAACAACATGTGAAACAATGCGAAATAATGTAATTTAGTTTCTGCTACCGTCTGCATAATTTTCGGAAATGTAACTCTGGTTCCCTCCTGTATATGCATTTCTGAGAATAACTTATTGTCATACCCCAAATTTTCACCACCCTTAAATTATATTTATATTTTCTTTTAATAAATCGTATTATTTAATTTTTGTTTTTGTATGGGGAGGTCAAAACACGAGAGAGAGATGTGTCAATTTGAGATGGACCATCAATATCTGATGGCCCATTGGGTTTTAAAAAAATAAGAGCCCAATTCTAGTTAAGGGAGGTGTTTCATTTCAAAAAGGATTTGAACAAATATGTTTTGCTCGAAACCCAATATTTTAAAAAACATAAAGCCCATTAAAAACTCCATCTTTCTTTAAGAGGGTGTACAAAACAACCTTTCTTTAAAAAACCAATTTGGGCCCACTTTTGAATTTATACTTAGTTAAGGTTTACTTTTTTGAAATCTGAAACATTGAGATTATTAGGCCCATCTAGTTTTTTCGTTGAATTAAAGGCGGCTTTTTTTCTAGAGAAGACCCATATGCGATTTATCATTGTCAGTGGCCCATTTTAATTTTTGAGTTGTTGTGAAAAATGTTTTACTGTAAGACCATTATTGTTGCTATCATTGCTATTATTTTTTTATATCATAATTATTGCTAATTTTGTTTTTAATTAATGCATTATGTGTGAAAATTTTTATTGATCTCTTGTTTTATTAAAAATATTGTCTTCTTTTCTATTACGGCCCAAAATAAATTGGCATGCTTGGCCCAAAGCAAACTGATGCACTGCTTGGAAAGGAAACATGTAGCCCAGATCCACAAGTCACAAACACATACTGTTGCAATCAAAACACACGTGTGTAAACAAAACTGTACTAATCAAAAACTAAAATCAAAGTCAATTGAAATTCAGAAATATTTCAAACGTGGTGTTATTTCCAAAATAAATTACAAACAACATTCAGAAACTTTCCTAAACAACAATAACTCAAAAACGGAAACAACTCATGCAGTGTTCTCAGTTTACAGACAAAATTTCAAATAATTCTTAATTCTAAAAACCCTAAGTAAATCTAAGAATTAAGTTTACAGACAAAATTACTGATTTCCTAATTTGCTAAAGTTTTAAAACTACTATAAAATGGACGAAATTGCATACAACAAGGGAGAAGCAAAGAGAGAGGCGGTAAGGAAAATATACAAATAAAAAAAGGTTATTACTACAGTGAAGCATTCTTGTTGACAAAGAGGAAGTCTCAATCTGTCTCACCAAGCTCTCCTATTGCCGCTGTCGAAATCTCTGAACTGCAAATCTGTACCACTGTGGACGTTGTACCTGCAAACGAGAGGTAACGAAAACGCGTCTTATTTTTGATTATTGGGGTTGTGGTGTCGGTTTGGGTTTAGGGGTGGTCAAATGTTCACGCCGGTGTAGGACGGGTTCACCGCCGCCGGTGCTTGGTTTTTAGGGTTTGTGTTTGGAGAGGCGGAGAAGACGATAGAGTGAGGGAAGAGAAAAACAAAATAATGAAACAATTTTCAGAAAAATATAATGTATATTATGTTTGATTATTCAATATGTGTTATCTCACTGCATTATAATGCGCCCGCGAGTCGCAACCATCCGATCGTGATCTAACGCCCTCAATACACGCACCCATTATTATTTCCGTACACGCTCCCATACAAGATCCAGGCGGATCAAGGATTGGCCGTTTGGGCCAGAGCCCAATTATTATCCACGCCCCTTTAATTTTGTCCTTACTAGCATAATGCAACTTTGCACCCCCCTTGACCATTGGGTCTGAATTCAGTCCCCCTCCTGTTAACACCTTTTTTTTACTACCATAATATAATCTGTAACCCCCCAGCAAAATTATTTTTATTTATTTATTTCATTTATATATTTATTTATTTATTTATTTTTTATGTATTTATATTTTTATAATATTATATTATTATTTTTTATTATAAATTTATTAATTATTTTAAACTGACTTAAAATACACTATTGTTTATTTGCAATAAATCATATCTTTTAAAACATGTACGAAAAACATTTTTCACCATATAAATTAACTTAATATTTTACATTAAAATATTAAAACCCGCGCGATTCACCAAGTTACTACATCCGCAAGCGACACGTGGCCATTATCTGGTCACATGATCAGGAGGCTATATCAGACTCCTTCGCTTTACGCCTAAAAAAAATACTCAAACAAACATCAAATTATTTTTCGTAATAAATTAATTCAACATTAATTTTCAAAAAAGGAATACGAGTATATTTGAATCAACTGCGCACTTGGTATAACAAACTCCGCTATTCACACTCTTAGACTACATATGCGGGAAATTCAAATATATTTCGCAATCCATAAAAAACACCAACCAACTGCGAACTACGAATTAGGACTCTGATTCCTCCTAAGAGGATACGTGGGCATATGATTAAAATTGTGGCGAGTCCCCCTAACTAAAATACAAACTCTTTTCCCCTATTAAAACTTAAAACCCTATTTTCTTAAAACACGCTTTGAAACCTAATATCCTTGTGAACAAGGTAGACAAGGGGTGCCTAACACATTCCCCTCGTCTAGAACCGAGTCCAAATATAGAGTCTATGGCTTTTAGGGTTATTCCTTTATACTCCATTCCTTTAGGATAACAATTAAGGGTGGCGACTCTTATTTTAAAACCAGTTACCACAGCTGGCGACTCTGCTAGGGACTCAACCCTAGGTTTAGAAGCTTTATCCTTAGTTTTAGGGCTTTTAAGGTTTCTTATTTTTGTATATTTATTTATTTTATTCATCTATTTACTGTCATTTTATCTTATTATTACTTATATCTGTGGCGGGATTTAAATTTTTTCAAAAAACCCCTTAGAAAGAAGGTTCGTATATTAGCCAATGGGATACATCACCCCTATGAGTTTATGTGATGACTTCTCCTAGAGTCGGTGGAATTCCGTAAAAGAAATACGTCTCAAGAGACATCCTCTCGGGAAGTAGGACGTTGGAATGACGCCTATGGCTCTTTGTATAAACCTCAAACTAAAATCTCATGATGATACCTTTCACGACCTAGAGACGAAAGTTTCGGTCTACAAAGAGACTCCACTTAAGGGAGGCCCCTGTGCCTTTCCCTCTAGTGTTATTCATGATACCCTTAAGAAAACCACCTTATGGGGAGGATAGAATATCCATAAAACCAAGATAAGAGCCTACCTTCTAAGGGTTACTGTTTATTAAATCCCGCCATTTAACCTTTTACTCATACATTCATACATCTTTACATTTTACATGTTCATCATACATTCTTTGCTTTTGTTTGTCTTATTCACAGGGTACAAAGAAATATATAAAAAAAGAGCGAAGGTTTTTGTGAGTATTTGGAAATGAATGCTAAAGGAAAACAACTCGTTTGTATCAATGCTACCAAGCCAGATGTGACCCAAATCAAAGTTATAAGGGAAAAATCACCTGAAAGGGCTATGAAGACATTTACTCGTCGCTATGGGGATATTTTGGATTTAACCAAAGTCAAAGTACAATTGGACACTATTTATGCTTTAGTACAGTTTTATGATCCTCTGCTGAGATGCTTCACATTTCAAGATTTTCAGTTAGCTCCGACATTAGAGGAATTGGACAAAATTCTGAATTTCTCCAAAGAGAAGGCTTATACAGGTATTGGGCAAACTGTCGATATTAAAATACTGGCCGAAGGTTTAAGAATCCCTTATCCTGATTTGCTCTTAATTATAAGAAAGAAGGAGAAGTGCGAGGAATTCAAAGGTGTTATCTGGAAAGTAAAGCTCTTGATTTGGAAAATAACAAAGAATGGGAATCTTATGTCGACTGTCTAGGGCTGCTCACGTTTGGTGTTGTCTTATTTCCATGCACTGTAGACTATATTGATCTTGCAACCATCAGTGTGTTTTGGGGAACAAAGACTTTTAATACAGATCCAACTCCATCTCTTCTTGCTGATATCTACTATGCCATTCATACACGGTACAAAAAGAATAGAGGTACCCTAAATTATTGTATTCCATTGCTATACTCCTGGTTCATGACCCACCTTTACAAGGAAAATTATTTGGTTCTGAATATGACAAGGTATGAATGACCTCAGAAGTTAAGGTCTCTCACTACTAGTTCTGTGTTGTGGTATGCCAGGAAGTTAGATATCAGTGATATTGTCTATAGTTGTAGGGATTTTCCTAATGTCCCACTAATCGGGTCATAAGGCTGCATCAATTACAATCTCACCTTAGCCCTACGACAACTAGGGTATCCTCTGGAAGACAAATCTTCGGATGAACAAAAGAAAAGTGGAAAGGAAAAATGTAGTGGTAAAAGAACCTTACACTCAATGGGTTCTAAACATGGTGAAAATTATCAAACTTCCTTTTGATATAGATCCCGAATATAAGCAAGAGGTCCCAGTCACTCCTCCTATGTCTTTAGAAGAGGTATATGATTTGAAAAAAGCACTGAAATAGGCTCATAGGGAGAAGGAAGAGCTAGAGCTCAATCTCCTTAACTTGACCAAAGAGAAAATACAAATACATCGCATACTCGAATCGAAAGACCAACAGATTCAAAAAGAATGCGAAGCATTTGAAAAAGAAAGTTTGAAAAGGAAACATTTGACCGAAGGGATGTTAAGTGCTACTTTTAATTTGGATTCTCATAATCAGAGGCTGGAAGATGCTACTAATGAAATAAAAAAGTTGAACACATGGTATGAAAAAGCCGTGCAAGAAAAGAAAGTATTAGAGGAAGAGTTGAGGGCTCAAATCCAAAGCTTGGCCCAAGTATCTTTAGACCAAGAAGAACAGTTGAAATACCTCACTACCAGGCTTCAAGATAGGCAAGAGTCAGAAGTTAGAGAGCGCCTTGTAAAAATAAGGGAAGAAAGACATCTGGCCCAGAAAACTGATGAGTACGAGCAAGTATGCCTCGATCTGGAGGGCCTTTGGAAGGACTTCCTAATACAACGAAGACTCTATATGGAGCTGAGAGCTGAAAAGATGTATTTGGACGAGCAGTATACAAAGATTACCCAAGCAGGAAGTGATAACCATAAGATAATTCCCAACCTCTACCAGGAATACCGATACTATAAAGATAAGCATGAGAAGCTCGCGTTCTTGGCCAACAACCTCATCGAAGACATTCCCAGAAGCTTAAAGGACGCAAAAAGTGTAATGGTCCATCTCCCAGAGGACGTTGATAATTTTCTCAAGCTAAGAAGGACGATGGTCGATCATTTCAGAGAAGAGCTTCGTAAATGAGCTTAGAAGATTGTTTTCCTTTTGTTTATATCCTTTCCAGCAAGTTTACTATTTTAGAATTGTAATATTTTTCATTATCTGAAATGTATTATCTTTTTAAATACAATTGACGTTTCAATAAAAGCATTGTGTTTCCTAGCTTGTTTGTGTATTCATTTTCCAAATACTCACCAAATAAAGAAGCAAAACCTAAAATAATGTATACACGATACTACAAAAAGAATATATATATCCAAGTGAATAAGACACGCAAAGCATAAATCTTAACATCATTCATACATAATCATGTACTCATAAAAACATTCCATCTCATAAATTTTCCACTCAAACTCATATTTTTCAAAAAAAAAAATTCTCTAGTTGAACCATTGGTAGAAGGAAACCACCACCTCCTTGGTCGCCATATCAAACAAGAGCTCACCAACTAAGAGACATGGAATAAATAAAAGAGAATCAAGTAGCTTTCAAAATAGATCTAGAGCAAGTTAAGAGCAACGTCGACTTAATGAGGGGAGATATGAGTCAGGTTCTTCTAGCTTTGAAGAACATCATTGATAGACAAGAACAAATTCCTAGAGTAGCCTTCGAGGAAATAACCCGAGCTATTGGTGCATCTAGCGATCACCAACTGAAAAAAGAACTGGAGACAGGGCTACAAAAATCTGTCATGGCTCAACACGAGACGAGACAAGAAACTGAAGGGTTTATCCCACCTCCACCAAAGGAAAGGGCATCTCACACCCTACAAATTTTGATTAATCATGCTGACAATTACTTGGACTTACAATACGGAGATCATGATTTAGAGGATGTTAATCAGTCACCGTAGAAAGTGACCAACACCCCTGCTGTTGAAAACCCGTTGGCACTGAACCAATACAAAGCTCTAGAAGAACGTTTGAATGTCATGGAAGGATATGATGCTTTTGACGTTGATGCCCTCGAGATGGGTCTCATTCTGGATGTAATAATCCCGCCAAAATTCAAAGTACTCGACTTTGGAAGATACAAAGGACTCACTTGTCCGAGAAACCATCTGCATGTACTGTAGGAAAATGCATGCTTATGCTCAAAACCAGAAGTTAATGATTCATTACTTTCGAGACAGTTTGAGTGGGGCATCTCTGGATTGGTATATGCAGTTGGAAAGGACGCATATAAAAACTTGGACAGATCTTGCCAATGCATTCCTGAAGTAGTAGAAATACAACCTGGATATGGCGCCTACCGAAACACAACTCCAGAACTTATCCTAGAAGAAGGAAGAGTCCTTCAAAGAGTACGCTCAAAGGTGGAGGGAGATGGCGTATCGTGTGCAACCACCACTTCTGGAGAAAGAGATAGTCGACATGTTCATGGGAATCCTGTAAGGGGTATGTTTTACCCCAAAATTTTCCCTCTTTTCTCAAAAACATTTCTCACAAAGGATCATTAATAGCTCAAGTTTGCACAAATGTTGGCTAGGTCAAAACACCTCAAAAACACTAATGCCTCAAATTAGGGTTTTGGTTTTCTCAGAAGAAATTAGACTTATAATTCATAAAGTGACTTTAATAGTCCATTATAAGTCTCCAAGAGTGCTCATGTCAAGTTTCAAGTCTTGAATCACAATTTTGCTCAATCAATTGATCAGATGACTGAAAATCAATTGTATTGGATAAAAGGTCAACTGTGGTTAACTTACAGTCAAAACTTCAATATTTTTGACCAATATAAATATTTTAAATTCATATTCATCAATTGATCAAGTTTGGATCATAATTCCTCAAGAAAAAATGTTCAATTCATCAAAAGGGTAAAATGGTCAAAATTAGGGTTTTTGATTAGAATGACAAATTTTTGACTTTGGACCTAATACATGACTTATTGGTTTGAAAAATGATTTCAAGGATTCAATTACATCATTTTGACCTAATTTTATGATTTAATTCATCCCTCAAGATCAAATAACTGTAGATGAAATTTGGTCAACTGTTGAAAAAGTCAACTAATACACCAAAAGTCAAACTTTGATTTTTTTGGTCAAAATTGAGTTTCAAAGATCACAATTCATAAATACATTAAAAAAATATGAGGCTTGATCATCAAGAAATCAATAAAGTCAAAAGTCAATTTAAAAAGTCAAACTTTTCAAGACTTGCAAATTTTTCTAAGTGTTTTTGTACATGATAATTTCACTACTTCATGCCAACTTTTCACCAAGATTCAAGATGATTCAAAGAAAACTTTCAACGTGAAAGTTGTAGATCTTGATGAAATCTACAACTTTTTGTTTCAGGGATCATGTCCAAAAAATGCTTAGATTTTAAGTTATAGGCCCATGAAGTCATGTACTTTTTCTTAAACACTTAGTGAAATTTTGACCTAGTTTAGACAAATTTTTGTCCTAACTTCTTTGCCAATTTTTACCAAGCTCCAATATGATTATATCAAAATGGTCAACATGAAGGTTGTAGAAAATGTTTCAAGCTTTCTAAAATGTCCAATAACTTGAATAGATCATGCTTGAGCAAAGAGAATCGAAGAGAAGAAGTTAAGGTTTCATTCTTGATTTTTAGGTCATTTTGATGATGAACATTCAACCAAATCTCAAACATATGCCGCATAATCTCACTTTGTAGGCTTCTAACTTTCATTTCACTCCATAATTAAATGTTTACACAACTTTTAGACCCTTGATCCAAGCATTAAGCCATTATCCAAGTGATTAATCCATTTTAGGAAGAAATGTACCACTTCCATTTTGGAAAACAAGCGTTATTGCAAAAAGTTAATGCATTGAGCCTCTAACTTGTTTCTTCTGCACAAGATTCATTTATAAAGTCAGAACAAGCATGCTTAAAGCCCTTAACTACTCTACAAACCCTTGTACTATGCATTGGGACAATGTGTATCCAACTTGCTTCAAAAACAAGCCAAAGAGCCATAACATGTGATCTTGGTTTTCTGATCATTTCAAGTTTCCAAACCCTCTCCTATAAATTGAGCCATCATCTACAAGCCAAGGGGACAGAATTAGAAGCCTTGAAATTCCCTCAAACTCCCTCGAACTAGAAATTTCTCTAAAACACCATAACTTGTCATTTATGCCCAAGAATTTCCATCTCATAAACCACTCGTGCGTTTCTTCTCCAAATCAATCCTAAAGCTTCCTTACATCAAATATAACTCACCCCTCCCTATTTCATAGCTGTAACACCTCCATTACCATTGTCCAAACCTCACTTTGCACCTCTACAACTTGACTTCTCTAGAATATTCAAGGCACTCTCAGCTCAAGTTAAGCATTGCATTAGTTTCCTGGAAGTTCAAGAAAGCTAACCAGATTATTACAGCACCTTGAAGTGAGCTCTAACTCAAAACACGACCTCCATCTGCAAGGTGAATGTTGTACCCCAAAATTTTCCCTCTCATTTCTCAAAGGATCACTCTGGACCCTCAGGTTTGCTTCCATCCAGTTTCAAGTCTTGAATTACAACTTTTCAAGAAAATCATTCACAAGGGCAAAATGGTCAAAAACACACTGAAAAGTCAAACTTTGACTTTTAGATCCAAATCAAGTTTCAACAATTATATTTCATCAAAACATGAAATTGGTTCATCAAAAAATCAGAAGTCAGAAGTTACTTTGAAAAAAATCAAATTTCTAAGCATTTAGAAAATTTTCTAAGTGTTAAGAGAATATGATACTTCAGAACTTCTGAGCCAGCCTCCACACAAGTGCAGTTAGAAGTTGTAAACACGGTTCAGAACATGATGCTTCAATCAGAACATGTAGAAGCGATGCTCTTTGGTCAGAACATGATGCTTCAATCAGAACATGCAGAAGCGATGCTCTTTGGTCAAAACATGATTCTTCAGCATATGAAGGCTATGCTCAATGCTTCGGTCAGAACATGCCCCTTCAGCATTTGGAGGTTACATTTATGATCTTTTGTGATCATAACATCACCAAATCCCAAGACCTCATTTAAACAACCTGCTGCACTGCTATAACACAGTGCTCTAACCAGCAGCTAATCTAGTCCACGCCTGTATTTTTCTAAATCCTATATTTGCATCAAATACAAAAGGCTGTGATCAAAAAGTAATGGAACAGTGTGCCAAAAAGTTTAAATCCCATTTGTTTTCCCCCTAAAACCACAACAAATTTCACCTATAAATAAGTTGCTCCATCACATTTTCAAGGGGCTGGCTTTTGGAGAGAGAGAATTGTCAAAAAGAGAGAAAAGAAAATTGTGAAACCTTCATAAAAAAATCCAGAATTCCCAAAAAGAAAACTAAAACCTTTTGTTCTTCCCTTTGAATCAAAGAACTTAGCATTTTCTCTTCCTTTGTTCTTGCTGACTCCAGAACATCTGAAGGCAGTAGTTCAAGTTCTAAACGCACACTCCAGATTCAAGGTAAGCCTTTTTGACTTTGCATTTTTTTTGTCATTCAGAGCATCATTAATATGTAAATATCATAATTAATGTTGTCCATATCACTGCATAAGTAGAAAAATTTGTGGATCAGAACTTCTTGGTTAAGGCTAGACTCAGATTTAGGATTAGAACTTCTATAAACTGTTGTGTTGTTATCCTTCTGATTTGCTGTTTATTAAGAACTGAATAAATTATTGATGTGCTAATTAAAGAGTTGAAATATGGTGTAGAACTTCTGATGTTCACTCACAATTTTAACATAACACAGAATTTATGAGTTCTCCTCACTGTTAAAATACACTGAACTTATGATATTCACTCACAGTTTTAACACAACACAGAACTTTTGAGTTCTCCTTACTGTTAAAACACACTGAACTTCTGATGTTCATTTACAGTTTTACCATAATACAAAACTTCTGAGTTCTCCTCACTGTTAAAACACACTGAACTTCTGATGTTCATTTACAGTTTTATCATAACACAAATTCTGAGTTCTCTTCACTGTTTTAATATACAAAACTTCTAAGATTTTATCGTTGTTCTAACACTCAGAAGTTCAGCACATAGCAACCCAGAACTTCTGTGTTTTCCCTCTAACGTGTCTTACAGGATCTCAGAGTTTACCGATCCAGAACTTCTGATGCCCACTAACGTTCCTTTCTGAGTCATCGCATGCCTGGCTTCAGAACTTCAGTCCCTGTTGTTTCGCTCGCAGCAGCACGCTGTTTCAACTCTTTCATTTATTTTCCTTTTTATCATTTTTTATATTAACCCTTTTTTATTAACATAAAAAAACATAAAAATATTTTCTTTTATTAATAAATTTATTTCCTTTTTTATTTATTTAAATTCATTAAGACTAAAAACCATTTTCTAAACAAGTTCATTTCACATTTTCTTGTACATTCTCATCCATTCAATATGGTTGTAATAGTAACTTAGGATTTAATTTTTATTTGCAATCCCCATTTGTAAATATGTACACCCCTCCCCTAAAATATTGTAATAGCGTAGGACTTTACATTTTCGCAATTTATCGCTTTCAAATGTAAATGCTAGTAATTAAGGTATGTATGGCAAGACATGAAAACAACAAAATAGACAACCTAAAAGCAAGATTAAATGCATGCAATCAAACACACTGGCACACTGGCACCCTTAGGGTAATCCCACTTATTGCCTATCGGAAATTAGTCATGTTCCTCGAACATGGGCGATTTAGCAAAAGATCCTTGATAAAAGATAGAAGTGCCTCGATGACCCTCGATGTTGCCTCCGGTAAACGATCTAGTCCCTAAAACGACATTGCTAAAACGTCCCATAGGTTGCCTTCTATGACTATACAAAAACGTCCCGCACCCGTCCCTTCACATCTAACGATGGAGCTTCTTACCAAATCAATGGTAAGATAGCAACATATAAGGAGGAGGAAAAGAAAAATTAAGACTTTTTGAGTAGGTAGATTCGCTCCTAGTTGCTCGCTTACTCACAACAAAACATTTTTACATAACACTCTCATTTGAAATATTTTCAAAAGACAAACACTTTGTACGCGTTCTTATAGAAACGAGAACCATTACAAATAAAACCCTTTTCAAAATCACTTTCAAAAAACACATTCCACAAACACCTCTTTGAACTATTTTTGAAACAACACTTTGTACACGTTCTTATAGAAACGAGAATCATTACGAAGTTACATTTTCAAAATACTTTCAAACCCACACCACAAAGCATAATTTCAAACAAAAGCAAGTAATCTAGCAAGTAACTAAGAGCCCATGGAAAACCATGGATGAGAAGGGTGCTAATACCTTCCCTTTTCATAATCTACCCCCCGAACTCAAGAAAACATCTCTAAAGATCTTTCCTGTGCTTTTTCATCTTTCCTTATTGGATAAAAGAAAAGTCGGTGGCGACTCTTGCTATCCGCAACATTTGCAAATACAAACGCAAATACCCAAGTCAATTCTCCCACTGTATCACAGAACTGGAGACTCTGCTGGAGAAAATTCTAAAAGTGGGGTTACCTTAGGGATAAATCATATTTACTTGCTTACCTTGTTTGACTTGTATGTTTTACATTATGGTTCTTTGTTTGGGTTTAAATCCTTTACCCGTATTTGGGATACATTATAGGTAAGTAGCAATCTGTTATGGAAACTGTGCAGGGTATACCGACATGGTCTAAGCAATAGCTACGTTAGTGCGACATATTTGTGGGTACCTGTAGCCTTTGAGTTAATCAAAGAGAATACAGGGCTGCTGAGTAATGTCATGAAGCACTAATAAACTTTTAGAACCTTTACTTGACCAACTTGGCCTTTAGGATGTAGTGAGATGATCGACTTTGGTGCAGTCCAAAGTTGGTAGATACTCGATACTACACTCATTGAGGTTTGGTTTCTTGGGATATTTAGGTCGCCATTAAAGAGGCTTGAGCTGAAAAAATGACCAAGGAAACAATCCAGTGATATTGAGCTCCTTAGAACCCGGTTACTATTACTAGGACAAGTTTAAGCCAACTAAACTTCAAGAGGGTACTTACCTATAAAACTCCATGCAAGCCTAAACTAAGGACTTATTTGCTTTTCTTGTATATGCATACTTGTACATAACATCATGGACATCATGAACATCATATACATCCACTAACCATTTCAAGGATTTTGGGATTCATCTTTGTTCTTGTTTTGTAGGATATGGATTCACTTCGCATGAAAACTATTCAAGTCAACCTTGTGAGAATCCCTCAATAACTTAAGGAGCTAGCTTCAAGGATTCCTGAAAACTCTCCATTCACCGAGAGACATGGTCGCCTACTCAATTTGGTCACCTCCAACATAGACGAGGACATGATGAAGGTGCTCTTTCAGTTCTTTGATCCTTTGCACCATTGCTTCACATTTCTCGACTATCAACTTGTGCCTACTTTGGAAGAATTCTCCCAACTCTTGAGGATTCCCATTCTCAATCAACTACCTTTCAATAGTACAAAAAGAGATCCAAAGCCAGAGGAGATTGCTCAAGCTCTACACTTGCACTCATCTGATATCACAACTTATTGGGAAATAAGGAGTGGTGTCAAAGGTTTCTTAGCAAAGTTCCTGTTTGAGAAGGCCCAAAGCTGTTGGAATTCCTTAGAATTGCAAGCCTTTGAAGAAATTGTAGCTCTACTCATCTATGGGATGGTCTTGTTTCCAAATCCTGACCAACTCATAGATATGAACTCCATCAAAATCTTCATATCCCGCAACCCGGTGCCTACATTGCTAGGGGATATCCTACACTCTTTTCACACTCGCACAATGAGGAAAAGAGGTGTTCTTATGTGTTGCACTCCTCTCTTGGCAAGATGGTTTATTTCTCATCTTCCCCAGGCTGTATTAAAGAATGAGCAAGGTTCAAGGTGGTCACAAAGGTTGATGACGCTCAAACATTCAGACATTCATTGGGTCTCTCGATCCAAAGAGAATGTTATCATTGTCGACCATTGTGGAGAATTCCCTAATGTTCCTTTGCTTGGCATCAGGGGAGGAATCACCTACAACCCATGCTTAGCCTTAAGGAAGGTTGGTTACGCCCGGAGGGATGGCCCGCACGAGATGCTGATTCAAGGTTTGGTATTCGACTACGACAACGACAACCAAGGTCTTCGCCATAGATTTATCCAAGCTTGGAGGATGCTAAACAAGGTGGATATCAAGACTTTGGGGCACAAGAATTCCATCCCTCTTGAGCCTTACCTCAAATGGATACGAACTCACGCTGAAAGTCTTATGATGCCTTACCCCTTCATTCTCCCGATAATCATTGTGAAGAAGTGAAAAACACAAGAAGGGGGGGGGGGGGGGGGGGGGGGGGGGGGTTGAATTGAAAACTTGAAATCAAATGCGTAATGATACGATATTTTTATCCTGGTTTGTTTGATCTCAAACTACTCCAGTCCACCCGTCAAGGTGATTTCGCCTCTCTCCAACGAGGTTTTAATCCACTAATCTCAAAAGGATTACAATCACTACTTTAACAACTGTTAAAGTCTTCTTGAGTACAACCATAATCCGGTTAATCTCAAGGAACACTGTCTTAAACAAAGATACAAGAATATGTGTACAGATGTTTCTCGTTACAAAAACAGTTATCACAACTGTGATTTTTACACAAATTTAGAGCGTGGAAAGATGAGTAAGCTTGCAGCGTTTTTGAATTCTCGTGTGGTAGTTTTTGAAAAATCGTAAATGATTTGATCAATGAGCTTGTTTATATAGGAAATGGATTCCTGTTCATCATTAAGCGTGATAAATGCCATTAACTCAGTTTCCATTTGGAGAAGATCTTGTCTGAATGAAGCCGTTGTAATTGATGCTGTATTGAATGAATAATAACACTTTAGAATCTTACATCCTTGCCTGCTGCTGATACTTCAGAACATTGATGACTTAGATTATTATGCTCTTGTTCAGAATCAGAGTTTACTTCACTTAAGCGCAGGTTCCGGTCATCAAATTTCAGCACAAATTCTGATTGCTTCAGCGTGTAGCTTCTATAGCTTAACTTCTGATGCAGCTTTCGTCAGAACTTCTGTATACACAATAACATAATTTTTAGGGTGCATATTTGTTCTTTGTATTTGTTATCATCAAAACTCTAACTAAGGGTTGTAGAATCAAACTATGTTCTAACAATCTCCCCCTTTTTGATGATGACAAAAACTAGAATTTTCAATGAAAAATAAAGAACAAAAGGTTTAGGAGAAACTCCCCCTGAGTTGATTACTTCCCTTAAGTTCCTTCTCATCAGAGTTTTAACTGCATCTCCTATCAGAATTTGTTCTTGTTCAAACTTTTCAGAAAGTAGAGGTTAAATAATTTAGAATGTTTGAGACTTTTGTCCCGGTAAACCATTATAGAAAATATCTTACTTTCTCCCCCTTTCTTGTCAAGTATCAAAAAGGCAATAGAATCAGAGCCAAAATTGATGTATTATATTTAAAACATAATTCAATGACAAGTTCCAGAAGCAAAGAGATAAAAATAAAATTTACAGATAAACAATTTTAAAAGAAAATCTAAGAAGGAGGGGGAAGACGTGTGAACAATGCTTCCAACAAGCTCTTGATTTGAGTATTTGACTCTTCTTGCTTGCCCATAATGCCTCTGATTTCCTTTGTAGTGTCTTCTTGTTTACCCATAATACTTTTAATCTTTGTTTGTATCCTCTTTCTTATCCAGTCTTGCATGGACTAAAGCATTTTCTTTCTTCAACTCTTCCAGAGTTTGCATGACTAAGGAGGAAGGTGGTGTCTCTTGAGGAGTTGGATGTTGCTCAGAACATTCTGCAGATTCTTATGAATGAACCATTTCTTCTGCTACAATCATGTTTTCTGGAGCAGTAGTTAGAGAGAGACTTTCTGATTCTAGTTCAGCTACTTCTGAAGGATGATGCTCTTTCCAGGGAGCATTATCCAGCGAGAGGATATATTTCTTGAACAGTTGGATCAGAACTTGGTCTTGGAAAGCCTTCAGCTGATCACTGAAGTTCTGCTGAACCTTTTCAAAACACAATTCCTTCAGCTTCAAAGTTTCAGTGTTGACCCATTTTCTGAATCTTTCCCATATATAATCAGAAGCAGCAGGATTAGAAATCTCTTAACTTGCATGCTTCAAATAATTGATCCATTCCTGCATTCCTGTTTCAAAAATCAACAAACTTGTACCAACATCTGAGGTGGTTGCAGTTGGTTTAGGTTTGGGAATGGTAGTTTTGTGTGAGACAGAAGCTAATCTTTCCAGCACAATTGGATCAATGACAAGTCTTAAGTTGTCAACTGGACTGTTAGTGGGTGAAGGAGTGGGAGAGTCAGGAATGATAATTGGTCTGGTAGGGGTGTTTGGAGGTGTGGATTCAAGGGATGAAGGAATTCCTGGAATGTCATGAATGGTGAGAGGCATGCAAACCGCAAGAGGCTCTGTAATTCCAGGTATTGGGATTATGGTATCAGAGTCTGAAGGAGAGTCTTCAGATTGGTTTGTGGCAGCATGTTGGGTTTCTGATTCAGAAATATCTGAAGATGGAATTTCATAAGGTTGAATTTCAGGCTGTGGTGAGTTGGGGTTCAGATCTTCTGGTTGAGGAGATTGTGGTTGAGTATTTTCTGGTTGTGGAATTTCTGATTGAGGAGATTGTGGACGTGGAATTTCTGGTTGAGGAATTTCTGGTGGTTGTTAAGTGTTTAGATTTTCTGGTATGGGAGAGGAAAAATCTTGGTCAAATAATTCAATATCAGACAGAACTTTGGCAAGTTCTGGTTGATGATGTTTAGGATTTGGATTTTGAGTAGGGGAGTGAGGTTCATTCAAAAAATTACCTAGAGTTATGGATGGATCAAAATCTATGTCAAAATCTTCAAAGGTTTGGGGTGATGAATTTTCTGGTTGAGAAGGCATGGCTTCAGATGCTGAAACAAATTCTATAATAGAAACAAAAGATGGATTACCTTTCTTTTTGGCAGCTTTAGGTGTCCTCTGAGAGGGTCCCTCTCCTGCTACTTTCCTCTTCTTTGATTTCTTTAACACAACTTCTGGAGCAGCCTTGTGCAGATCCTGAATGTTGATTTCTGGAGCAGTTCCATCAGCCTTGCAAGCTTCAAGGTATCTGACTATTATTTCTGGTTTGGAGTCTATCTCAGAAAATAAAGGAAAATACTTCAGAGGTAACCTTCTTGAAGTAATGGTCTCATGAGCAGTAATATTTGGTTCCTTCTTGATATTCTCAATGATCTTCATTTTCTTCAGATTCTTGGCGTTCAAGGGCTTCCCAACAGTTGCTTCCAATGTGCTTATTTCCTGAGCATCCGTCAGATGTTCTATCAGTCTGTTCTCTGTTAGAATATCTGATATCAGCCTTCCTAAGGGAATCCAATCCCTCTTGGTCCTTTCGTCTTCTCTGGTATCCTTCACACTTGTTCTGAGATGGTTGAAGAGTAAGTGTGGAAGATTTACCTTTGTCTTCCTAACAATGAAATAGATCAGAAATTGCTAATCAATATTGATGAAATCAGGAGAGCTTGTAGGCTTCCTGTGGTGGATACATCCCAGAATGATTCTGTCTCAGATTCTGTGATGATCCTTTAAATCTCTGATTTTACTAGAGGGCTGTCCAGAAGTAAAAATTTCCTTTGCAATTGATCTTAGGTTAGAGCATCTCTCAGCCATGTCAATGCATCTGACACCACCACCGTTGTATCCAAGAAGTTTCACAATAAGATCTTCTGTAATCACAATTTTCTTCCCCATGACATAAGAAGTAACCTGGTGATTTGATGAAGAAGCATGTATCCAAAATTCTTTGACGAAAATGGGAAACGTTGGACCACCCAGACAGTCAAAATACCTGTTCCAACCTTGAGCAGTCACGTCTTCATAGAGATTGAACCCATTTTCTTATAAACTCCCAAAATCAATGATCAGTTATGAGAGAACTTCCAAGTTATCAACAGGAGTGAGAAGCATCCTGATGGGTTCTTTATACTGTTCTGTTGATGCAGATTCAGGAGCACTGAGATTTTTGAGGTTTGATGAAGAAGCCATTGTTCACACGGGTTTGAGGAAGATGAAAAGGGTTTTTAAAAGAAAGAACTTGAAACAAGAGAAAATATTGAGAAGAGTAAAAGTGAATGAATGAAAAAAAAAGTAATTTTGAGTTTAAATAGGTTTCTTGAAAACATAAACAGTAAGTAAAAGAAAAAAATTAGTAATGATTATATGCATTAATGACACCTGAATTTAGGGGATTTAGAAAGATACTGAACGGTTACCGCTTACAAGTGTCTCAATGCATCCAATCAACGCCTTAAACCCTTCAGAAATTAAACGCGTGTTCGGCTTCAGGAGGTAGCAGGTGAGTGGATGACAAGTGTTTGATGATGTGAACTGCATGCCTCTATCCTTGAAATGAAACGTTCAGATCTTCATAGATAGATTCTGAGTCAATCTGTACTTCTAAACTCTGAAGACAAGTTGATCAGTTGTTTACAGAAAATAATAAGGTTCTGAGGGTTAAGATATAAATAAAACATTTTATTCTGGACATAACTTCATGTTGAGATGTTTCAGAATGAAGTTGAACCTATCTTCAGAAAGAGGTTTTGTAAAAACATCAGCCCATTGATAGTCTGTGTCAATAAATTTTAAGGTTAGAATTCCTTTCTGAATATAGTCCCTAATAAAATGATGTTTTATTTCTATAGGCTTAGCCCTAGAATGCAAAATAGGATTCTTACTGAGACATATAGAAAAAGTGTTGTCACAGAGGATAGGAATGTTGCTCTCAAATATGTTGAAATCTTCAAGTTGACTTTTCATCCAGAGCATTTGTGTGCTACATCCAGTAGCTGCTATCTATCCAGCTTATGCTGTTGATAGTGCTATTGTGGACTGTCTCTTGCTAGTCCATGAGATCAGATTTTCTCCCAGAAACTGGTATCTTCCAGAGGTGCTTTTACGTTCTACTCTGTCTCCAGCGAAATCAGCGTCACAATATCCTACTAAGCTGTAATCATTTAATTTTCTATAAAACAATCCCAGATTAGTAGTACCTTTCAGATACTTGAAAATTCGCTTAACTGCTGTTAAGTGAGTTTCTCTAGGATCTGATTGGAATCTAGCACATAAGCAAACACTAAATAAAATGTCAGGCCTTGAAGCCGTCAGATAAAGGAGAGAACCAATCATACCTCTGTAGACCTTCTGTTTTACCTTTTTACTTACCTCTTCCTTTTCCAGAATGCACGTGGGGTGCATTGGAGTCTTTGAGGTCTTACATTCTGAGAGATCAAATTTCTTCTGAAGTTCTCTAACATATTTGCTCTGATGAATGTAAGTTCCTTCTGGAGTTTGGTTTATCTGAATGCCCAGAAAGAATTTGAGTTCCCCCATTAAGCTCATCTTAAACTCTGCCTACATGCATTTAGCAAACTCTCTTCCCAGAGAGGGTTTAGTAGATCCAAAGATGATGTCATCAACATAAATCTGACATACTAAAATGTCATTCTTAAATGTCTTATAGAACAAGATTGTGTCCACTTTCCCTTTGGTGGATTCCTTTTCTAACAGGAAGTTACTTAGTCTTTCATACCAAGGTCTGGGAGCTTGTTTTAGACCATAAAGTGACTTCTTTAGTTTGAAAACATATTCTGGGTGTTTAGAATTCTCAAACCCATGGGGTTGGTGCACATATACCTCTTCATCTATATAGCCATTTAGGAATGCACTTTTGACATCCATCTGATACAGAGTGATGCCATTGTTTACAGCAAATTAAATTAAAAGTCTGATAGATTCTAACCTGGCGACTGGAGCAAAGGTTTCTGTATAGTCTATCCCCTCTTGCTGACTATAACCTCGTGCTACCAGCCGTGCTTTGTTTCGGATGACTTCTCCTTGCTCGTTCAATTTGTTTCTGAACACCCACTTTGTTCTAATAACGTTGAATCCTTTTGGTTTGAGGACCAGATCCCATACGTCATTTCTGGTGAACTGATTCAATTCCTCCTGCATTGCCCGAATCCAATCATTATCCAGAAGCGCTTTATCAATTGTTATTGGTTCAATCAGAAAGACCAATCCCATGATGGATTCTTTATAGTTTCTGAATGTTGATCTTGTTCTGATTGGATCATCCTTCTTTCCCAGTATTTTATCTTCTGGGTGAGCTATGCTGCTTCTGGATAGCCTTTTCTGAAGTTGATCAACTGAAGCTGCTGGATTGCTTGCAATAACTCTTTTTGATGTTGCGGGAGCGTCTCTGTTGAGAACTTCTGACGAGTTGTCTTTAGTACCTGTGAATTCAACTTCTATATCTGCAAGGACTTCATTCTGCTTTGACTTTTGAGAGTTAAGCTTATCATCAAATCTAACACTGATTGACTCTTCGACAATCTGTGTTTCTGTATTGTATACTATGTACCCTCTTGAGCGTTCAGAGTATCCTAACATGATACACTTTTGTGCTTTAGAGTCAAACTTGTTCAGATAATTTTTTGTATTCAGAATAAAGCAAGTGCATCCAAATGGATGGAAATAGGAAATGTTGGGCTTTCTGTTCTTCCATAATTCATATGGAGTCTTTTCCAGAATAAGTCTTATGGAGATTCTATTCTGAATATAACACGCTGTGTTAATTGCCTCTTCCCATAAGATCTTTGCAATGTTAGTCTCATTGATCATGGTTCTAGCCATTTCTTGCAATGTTCTGTTCTTTCGTTCTACAACTCCATTTTGTTGGGGAGTTCTAGGACAAGAGAAGTCATGCAAGATGCCTTTTTCATTAAAAAATGATTCAAAATTTTTATTTTCAAATTCCCCACCATGATCACTTCTGACTTTGACAATTTTAAGATCCTTTTCATTCTGAACTTGGTAACAGAAGGTAACAAACACAGAGTGTGGATCATCCTTGTGTCTTAAGAACTTTACCCATGTTCATTTACTATAGTCATCTACGATCACTAACCCATACTTCTTGCCACTGACAGACGCAATTTTTACTGGTCCAAATAAGTCTATGTGCAGAAGTTCTAATGGCTTAGAGGTGGAAACAACATTTTTAGATTTAAAAACAGGTTTTGAAAATTTGCCTCTCTGACATGCTTCACACAGAGAATCTGAGCTGAACTTCTAATTAGGAAATCCTCTGACCAGATTGAGTTTGTTAATCTGAGATATTCTTCTCATACTAACATGCCCCAATCTTCTGTACTAGACCCATTGCTCGTTGTTAACAGAAAGAAGACATTTTACGTTCTGACTCTTAAGTTCAGAAAGTTTTATTTTGTAAATGTTGTTTTTCCTCTTTCCATTAAAAAGGGTAGTTCCATCTTTCTGACTAACAGCTTTGCATGAATTTTGATTAAAGATTATATCATAACCGTTATCACTTAATTGACTCATGGATAACAGGTTATGCATTAATCCATCAACCAATAGTACATTATTTATAGAGGGAAGATTTCCTTTACCTACTATTCCAGAGCCAATGATCTTTCCTCTTTGGTTGCCTCCAAAGCCCACGTAGCCTCCAAGTTTAAGTTCCAGGCTTTGGAACATATGCCTTCTTCCCGTCATGTGTCGAGAGCAGCCAGAGTCCAGGTACCATGACTGGTGTCTTAGCCTTGCTGCTAAAGATATCTGCTACATATATAATTTTATCCTTAGGTACCCATATCTTTTTGGGCCCTGGTTTGTTAGTTTTACCAAAGTTTTGGTTGAATTTTGGTTTGACAGAGTAATCACTACTAGTGTATTTTATGTCATGTGTGTGCCCATATATAAAATGTGATTTAAGTGGTGTGAGTTTTATGACTAAGTCCATGGCTTGCTTAGGTGTAGATACCTTACCTTGATATCCTATCCCTTTTCTTCCATTTCTGTTAACTCCATAGATCATTGAAGCCATCTTTCTTCTATCTATGTTTTTAGCCAGAAACTTCTGAAAGCTGTGATCATACTCTTTGATGATATCATCAGCATTACTGGGAGTCTATGAGATTATTACCTTTTGATAATTTTGCAAATCATTTTCTAATTTTGAAAATTTTTCTTTTAACTCAGAGTTTTCTAATCTGAGACTCTCAGTCTTTTCAGAGTCAGAGGCAAGTTCCTTTTTCAGGTTCTTGAATTTGACTCTGATTTGCTGATACCTTTCCAGAATTTCATTTAGACTTTCTGCAAGCTCAGCTTTAGTGAAATTAATAGCAAAGTTGGGGAATACCTCTTTAGTGTCTAATTCTGAGTCTGAACCAGAAGCTTCACTGTCTTCTGATACGTTTGCCATGAGATCCATGTTTGCTCTTTCATCATCTGACTCTGAGTCAGCTTCAGAGGAGTCCGAATCATCCCATGTTTCCATGAGGCTCTTCTTCTTTTCCTTTAAGAACTTCTTTTTGGGATTCTCCTTCTGAAGCCTTGGACAATCACTTTTGTAGCGCCCTTGCTCATTGCACTCATAGCAGATGATGTCCTTGTTATTTGGCTTTCTGTATCCTGAAGAACCTTCAGATCTCCTGTGTCCAGAGGAAGACTCAAACTTTCTGTATCTGGAGGAGGATTCATTTTAATTCTCTAGTCTTCTGGGATTTCGGAATTTCCTTTGTCTCTGCTTCCATAGTTGATTCACCCTTCTGGAAAGAAGAGACAATTTATCTTCTTATGATGAGGATCCATCAGAAGTTTCTTCCATAGCCTGCAAAACCTTAGAGTCAGATTTTCTGTTAGATTTTAAAGCTAGTGGCTTACCTTGCTTTTGAGGCTCATCTTCTTCTAGCTCTATCTCGTGACTTCTGAGGGAGCTGACAAATTCCTCTAGAGATATCTTGTTGAGATATTTGTCTAGCTTAAGTGCTGTGACCATTGGCCTCCATTGCTTGGGTAGACTTCTGATGATCTTCTTTACGTGATCAGCAGTAGAATATCCTTTGTCAAGAACCTTCAACCCAACAACAAGGATATGGAATCTTGAGAACATTGTTTCTATGGATTAAATATCTTCCATCTTAAATGCCTCATACTTCTGAATAAGCGCAAGGGCTTTGGTTTCTTTTACTTGAATGTTGCCTTCATGCGTCATTCTCAGAGAGTCAAACATATTTTTGGCTATCTCTCTGTTTGAGATTTTTTCATATTCTGAATTTGAGATAGCGCTGAGGAGTATTGTTCTGGCCTTATGGTGATTTCTGAAGTGACGTTTCTGCTGGTCAGACATCATTTTTCTGTCTATCTTCTGACCCCTTCCATCCACTAGATGTGTGTATCCATTAGTTACCATGTCCCATAAATCAGCATCATGGGCCAGAAAGAAACTCTCAATTCTATCTTTCCAGTAGTCAAAATTTTCTCCATCAAAGACTGGAGGTTTGCCATTGATTCTGTCCTTGTCTTCATGGTAGTCATTACTGATGATTTGGCTTGGTCCCACCATAGTGTTTTGATGAAGCTTGGATCTTTTACTGACATGGTTAAGTGTTTAAGCTCAGAACCAGGTGCTCTGATGCCAATTGAAGAAGTGAAAAACATAATAAGGGGGGGGGGTGAATTTAAAACTTGAAATTAAATGCGCAATGACACAATATTTTTATCCTGGTTCGTTTAATCTCAAACAACTCCAGTCCACCCGTCAAGGTGATTTTGCCTCTCTCCAACGAGGTCTTAATCCACTAATCTCAAAAGGATTACAATCACTACTTTAACAACTGTTAAAGTCTTCTTGAGTACAACCATAATCCGGTTAATCTCAAGGAACACTATCTTAAACAAAGATACAAGAATATATGTACAGATGTTTTTCGTTACAAAAACAGTTATCACAACTGTGATTTTTACACAAATTTAGAGCGTGGAAAGATGAGTAAGCTTGCAGCGTTTTTGAATTCTCGTGTGGTAGTTTTTGCAAAATCGTAAACAATTTGATCACTGAGCTTGTTTATATAGGCAATGGATTCATGTTCATCATTAAGCGTGATAAATGCCATTAACTCAGTTTCCATTTGGAGAAGATCCTGTCTGAATGAAGCCGTTGTAATTGATGCTGTCTTGAATGAATAATAACGCTTCAGAATCTTACATCCTTGCCTGCTGCTGATACTTCAGAACATTGATGACTTAGATTATTATGCTCTTGTTCAGAATCAAAGTTTACTTCACTTAAGCGCATGTTCTGGTCATCAAACTTCAGCGCAAATTCTGATTGCTTCAACGTGTAGCTTCTATAGCTTAACTTCTGATGCTGCTTTGGTCAAAACTTCTGTATACACAATAACATGATTTTTAGGGTGAATATTTGTTCTTTGTATTTGTTATCATCAAAACTCTAACTAAGGATTGTAGAATCAAACCATGTTCTAACACATTGATCCTGTCATGGAGGGAGACGTTCCATACACTATCCTACATCCTGACAGGCCCATATATCTTGAAGACCTAAAAAGGGATTGGATACAACTCAAAGGGGAGAGAGATACTTTCGAAGCCCAATTCTACGCAAGTGAGAAGAAGGTTTTGGAGCTCACTAGGATGCTTCATGAGGAGCAGACTCTGAATACCTACATTGCGCCAAAGAGGATGCACACTACTTTTCTATCTTAGAGCTTTTGTATTATTTTTCCCAAGGGATATTAATGTACTCAAACTTTATCTTATTAATATAACGTGTGTTTCCTTTTTGTCTAAAACAAATTTGAATCTTTGAAATCCTTGAAAACATTGCATATGCACATATCATTCATCATAACATAAACAAGTCTTTTGCAACAAGTCTCCTAATCTCTCTACTGTTTATTTCAGTAAGATGGATCTTGAGCAAACAGTGAAGGATCTTCAAGCTCAGAATACACAGTTTCAACAGTTGCTCATGACCCTAGCCAAGGGGAAAGAAAAATTGAAGACTTTGCTGGCTGAAGAAAGGAAAAAGAAGACAAAAAAGGTAACTGGAGTCTTGAACATGGGAAGAAGATTTCATGGGCAGACAAGAAGGACTTTGGACTTTGCAATAACATTCGGTGAAGGAGAAGGGAAAGGCAAGGAAACAATTGTCCCGTCAGAATCGGAAGAGGAGGAAGAAGAAGAGGACTACTCTGAGGAACAATACCCTCCAGCTGATGATAAGTACAAACATCTCGAAGAGCGATTGAGCGCGATGGAAATCCAAAAGGTACCAGGCTTGGACTTTGAGGAATTGGGATTATGTCGGGGATTGTGATTCCTCCGAAATTCAAAACACCTATATTCGCTAAATATGATGGAGTTTCATGCCCTAAGATGCATCTCCGATCATATGTGAGGAAAATTCAACCCCATACCGTTGATAAAGACTTATGGATGCATTTCTTCCAAGACAGTCTGTCTGGGACTCAACTTGACTGGTTCTACCAACTAGAAAGAGCTAATGTTTACAATTGGGAAGATCTTGCTGCAACTGTCTACAAGCAATACCAGTACAATGCTGATTTGGCGCCTACCCGTACTCAACTCCAGAGTATGGACATAGTGTCCAATGAAGGTTTCAAGGTCTATGCACAAAAATGGAGAGATCTGGCTGGAAGAGTTCAACCCCCTCTGTCTGAGAGAGAATTGGTAGACATGTTCTTAGGCACCTTATCTGGTCCCTTCTTCAATCATTTAATCGGAAGTTCATCTACAGGCTTTACTAAACTAATATTGATCGGAGAGAGGATAAAAGCCGGTATAAAGAATGGAAAGATCCAGAAAGACACATCTTCTTCAGCAATTTTAAGGAAGCCCTTTATTGGAAAGAAAGAGGTGGCTGCCGTATATCCGCAAAGAAACCAAGATAGGGCCGAACGCCGACCAATGGTGGGGGATGTTATGATCCCAAAGCCTGCATCTGATCAGCAAAGAAATAATCAACCAAGGGTAATGTTGTACCCCAAAATTTGCCCTCCCATTTCTCAATGATTTCTCATCATAAAACCTTTGAAGCCCAAGATCCAGTTAGGGTTTCATCTGCTCAAGACTTCTCCTTGCACTGATGACCCAAATTAGGGTTTGTGTTTGCACCAAGATGTTTTGACCTAAAGTGCCTAATATGACTTTCATACTTCATATTGGACTCCCAAGTTTATCCATACCAAGTTTCAAGCTTTGATTCCAAGTTTTGCTCAGTCAATTGGACAGTTAACCTAGAAATCAGCTGTATTGGGGAAAAAGTCAACTGTGGCCAATTGACAGTCAAACCTCATGAAAATTGACCCACATCAACATTATGAACTCATATGGACCATTTGATCAAGTTTGGATCACAATTCCATAAGAAATTTGATCAGATCACCAAAAGGGCAAAATGGTCATTTTTAGGGTTTTGACTGCACAAAGGCAATTTTTGACTGTTTGACCTAGCCAATGGCAAACCAAGCTCATATATGGACTCAAGGACCCCATGGAATTATCTTGACATGCTCAACAAACTCAAAAGATCCCAAGTACACAAGATTGAAAGTTGAATTTCCCAGTCAATTGATCAATTTTGACTGGATACTGAAAAGTCAAACTTTGACTTTTTGGTCAAAATCAAGAGTCAAGATTCATTTTTCATCAAAACATGCCAAATCATGAAACTTGTTCATCAAGAAATCACAAAATGCAAATTAGGGTTAGAAATTAGAATTTTTCATAACTTAGAATTTTTCTAAGTTATGAAAAAACCCTAATTTTTTCCCAACTTTGCCCCACTTTCTCACCAAGATCCATTTGGATTCAAACAAAAGTCAAAACATGAAAGTTGTAGCTTGTTGCATAATCTACAACTTTGATTCACAAAGTTTTCCCATTTGAGGCTTGTATCTCAAGTTACAAATTTTTGAATAAGGGCACTAAACCATTCTTAACTTAGTGAAATTTTAACCTATTTTGACAAGGTTTTCTACCCAACTTCAAGGCCATTTTCCATACACTTCCACTTGGAATTTCAATTTGCATTTCAAAGATGGATTGTAGTACACATTCCAAGCTTTCCAAAATGTCCAAGAACTTCTCAAACAACCTCATGGTTATGGAGAATCGAATTTTGCAAAATGGGAAAAAAGTCACTTTTGTTCTTGGCCATGTACATGTTCATAACACTATGCATTTCAATCTCAGCTTGCATATCTTGATTACAGGTCCTTAAACCATCCAACACTCATAAATTTAATGCATATTCTTTGTGCCAAGGCCATGTTCTTTGTATTCTAGCATTGCATAAAGGATTAATCCCAAAATAGATAAAGCATTTCTTCCATTTTTGCAAAAGGTAGCTTTATGTCCAATTACAAATCCAAGAAGTACAGTCCATATCTAATTGGCACAAGTTTATGAGTTAATCACACTGATCAAGGAGGGATTATGCAACATAGTATGAGGGCCTGTACAGGCTAGAGGCACAAAGTAACCATTGCTTGCTTAAAGTGTAAGAAACACATCATAACTTAGGACAACTCTCATATCAGCTTGCAAACACTTAAGTGAACTTGTGAAACACACTCAAGACATCTCAACCAAGCTATTGCACGACCCTAACACCTCTCATACACTCCCAATCTCAGAATCATCTTCAAACTGCAAAAACAGGGCCAGGCCTGCAGTTTGAGTGCCATCTTCCATTTCCCTCAAGCTCTCTTGCCCAAACCAGTTCACATACATTCCCTAACATCTATGCAAGCTAACCATGACTTGAAACACGACCTGTAATCCCTCTAACCAGTTCCACCATTTTCAGTTTCTTGTTTTGCAGGTGAAGTGCTCTAGCATGATTCAAAAGCTTTCAAGACAAAGTAAACATTGGAATAGCATCCCTGGACCTCAAGGAAGCTTTTCCAATCATCACCTTGCACTGAAAGCTTCCTCATTGCCAGATAGAAATTCAGCTGAACAGGTATTTTGGTGAACTTCTATCTCTCTTATTAAGCATCATTAGCTCTAAGTTTGTGAATAAACAATGTTCTACTCATGCCACTGAACATGTACATGTTTTTACTTTTCATTTCTTTTGCTTGAGCTGTGAGAATTTGAGGTTTGAAAATGGCAGAAAATCTAGGTTAGGATTTGGGGGAGAAGAAATTCTCCCTCATCTTAGAGAGTTAGATCAAGTTCTGCATATGGTTGGATTCGTCTCTTGATGCTGAACATTTGTTATGTTATGAGTTTTCATTAATAAGCCAGGAATCAGGAGTTAGAAGATTGAGAACAGGGTGCGCGTTTTTGAATAACATAGTTCAGAGGTTGAAGAAAGGTTGCATTGGGCTGGGCTTGCTTTGTGTTTTCTTTTTGCACCATACAATTTGTTCTGAACCCCCTGAGCCCATTTGCTTTATTTTTAATGTTTTTTGACTTTTTCTTTTTTTTAATTAACTCAATTATTTTTTCTCAGCATATTAAAAATTAAAAAATATTTTTTCTCACCATTTTTGAATTTATTAGGTATTTAGTTGATTTTTCTCTTAGTTTGAACATAAATAAATAAATATATATGTTTTGTTTAAAATATTAAATATTGGAAATACATTTTACACACTTTTATTTTGATTCTACTTTCTGAAAATAGTTTATAGAAAAAATACTTTTTTTTTATTATTATTATTATTAAATATTAAAAATTACTAATGTAATACATATTTTGTAAATAATGTAAATAAATATACTTATACATTAATATACTTGGAATAAAATACCAAAATATATATATTTTTATTTTATTAATATTTAACATTAAAAATACATTTTTATAAGTATATCATATTTTTATCTTATTTTTTGTATATAAATAGTAAATATTACAAATATTAAATAACTAATACCATTTTGGTTAAAATTAGGGTTTTGCCCTAAATTTGAAAATACTCCAAAAATAATACCTTTTTATTTCTCTTTTTATTTCACATAAATAATATCTTCTTTCCCATACACATAAAAATTCTTTTTACATTTTGCATATTTATTTCAATTTCCATTTAATTATGCAATTATTTGTCTTATAAATATTCAAAGAAAATGATGTAATAGTTAGGTTTAAATTCTTGTCTAAATATACCCCATTTGAAACATTGTACCCCCTCCCCATATTATTGTGTTGTAATAGTGTAGGAATTTAAATTTCGCACTTTAACGCTTTCTAAACATACCATGCTAGAATTAGGGTTTGAATGCGAATAAAACGAACAAAATAGTTGGACCTAACTTCAAGATAAATAAGCATGAAAATGGACAACACATTTCACACTTGCACCCCTAGGGTATTCCACTTTGTTGCCTTCAAATAATTGGGCCATATTGCATGTTGAATTTCTTTGGGTAAAACAAACAATCAAATGATCATAGTCCCTCAAAAGTTGCCTAAATGAATGATCAAGTCCCTTTTAAAGAAAAAATTGCCCAAAGACATTTAACACTATTGCAATTATAGTCTAAACGATGACCTGCGCCCGTCCCTTTCACCTCCTAATACAAGATTGTCCACCAAATGCAATGGTGGAACAAAATTGTCAAAAGGTTTAAAACATAACAAAAATCTTTGAGAAAACTTTAGGGTAGATAACTCTTAAGTACTTGTCAATTTGTAAAGAAAACACTTGCCTAATTTCAAACTACACTTCACAAACACTTTCAAAACAAACTTTCAAAAAACCTTGAAACATCTTTTTAAAAGACAAAACACCTTTTGTAAAACATTCGAGTAAAGAATTGTTACAAGGGTAGCCTATACAAGGCATCTTTTCAAAACATTTTCAAAACCACACACCAAGCACCATTTCAAACAATTGAAAACCAAGACAAGTTGATCTAAGCAAGTACCTAAGAGCCCATGGATAACCATGGATAGAAAGGGTGCTAATACCTTCCCTTTCTATAATCTACTCCCCGAACCCAAGAAAAATCTCAAAGGTTTTTGCTGTTCTTTTTAAACCTTTCCTTAGGATAAAATAAAAAGTCGGTGGCGACTCTTTCTCAACCGAAACATTTGCAAAAACAAACGCAAAACCCTAGTCAATTCTCCCACCGTATCACAGAACTGGCGACTCTGCTGGGGAGAATTTAAAAGTGGAGTAACCTTAGGGCTTAGATCACCCTCTTGCATGACTAATTGTTTGATTTATTTGCTTTATAATATGGCTCTTTTGTTTGGGTTTGCAATCCTACACCCGGATTTTGGGAAACATTCATAGATAGCAATACGTTGTGGAAACTGTGTGGGGTATACCGACACGGTCGAAGCAATAGCTATATTAGTGCGACATATTTGTGAGTACCGGTAACCCTTGAGTTCAATCAAGGAGAGTACGGGGCCGCTGAGTGATGTCACTAAGCACTAATGACCTAGAACCTTACTTGACCATCTTGGCCTTTTATTAGGGGTAGTGAGATGACCGGCTTTGGTGCAGTCCGAAGTTGGTAGATACTCGATACTACACTCATTGAGGGTTGTTTTCTTGGAATATTTTGGTCGCTAGTTAAGTGGCTAAACCAAAACCATGAACAATGAAAACAATCCAGTGATATTGAGCTCCTTAGAACCCGGTTACTATTTATAGGACAGGTTTTTTAAGCCAACTACACTCAAGAGGGTACTTACCTATGAAACCCCATGCAAGCCAGAAACTAGGGTTTGGTGTGATTTGCTTGTACATATGTTTTGTGCATGCATCATAAACATCATAAAACATCATATACATTCACTAACCATTTCAAGGGTTTGGATCTTCATCTTTGTTCCTGTTTTGTAGGTCATGGAAGTTCCTCGCAGAAATACCATTCAAGTCAACCTTGTGAGAATCTCTCCTCAACTCAAGGAGATCACTTCAAGAATTCCGGAAAATTCATCCTTCAGTGAAAGACATGGTAGACTGCTCAGCCTAGTCAACACCAACATTGAAGAAGACATGATGAAAGTGCTATTCCAGTTCTTTGACCCTCTTCACCACTGTTTCACTTTCCCTGATTATCAGTTGGTACCCACTTTGGAGGAGTTTTCTCAACTCCTGAGAATTCCTATCCTTAATCAACTACCCTTCAACGGTACGGAAAAAGAACCAAAGCCGGAAGATGTTGCTCGAGCATTACATCTACAACCATCCGACATCAAGGGGCATTGGGAAACCAGAAGCGGCGTCAAGGGATTCTTAGCAAAATTCTTGTTTGAGAAGGCACAAGAATGTTGGAATTCATTGGACCTACAAGCCTTTGAAGAAATTGTGGCACTCCTTATCTATGGCTTGGTCTTGTTCCCAAATCCTGACCAATTGGTAGATGTCAATGCCGTCAAAATCTTCTTGTCCAGAAATCCAATACCAACATTGCTTGGGGGCATCCTTCACTCATTTTACACACGAACAATGAGAAAGAGAGGTGTTCTCATGTGCTGTACTCCTCTCCTTGCAAGGTGGTTTATTTCGCACCTTCCACAATCTGTCTTGAAGAATGACCAAGGCTCAAGGTGGTCCCAACGGTTGATGACTCTTACTCATTCTGATGTGCATTGGTGTTCTCTGTCCAGAGAAAATGTCATCATCGTCGATCGTTGCGGAGAGTTTCCTAATGTTCCTTTACTTGGAATTAGGGGAGGTATCACCTACAACCCTTGCCTAGCTTTGAGGCAATTTGGATATGCACGGAGGGATGGCCCTCATGATATGTTGACTCCTAGCCTAGTTTTTGACTTCGACAACGATGCGCAAGGGATTCGCCAAAGATTCATCAGAGCTTGGGGAAAACTCAACAAGGTCGATAGCAAGACTCTGGGACACAAGAACTCCATCCCTCTTGAGCCCTATCTCAAGTGGGTACGAGCCCGAGCGCAAAGTCTAATGATGCCTTATCCTCATGTACTCCCAGTGATTAAAGAGCCCGTCAATGAAGGAGAGGTCCCCTACACCATCCTACATCCAGACATGCCTACATCGTGGGAGGAAATGCAGAAAAGTTGGATTCAGCTCAAGGAGGAACGGAATACTTTTGAAGCTAGCTACTACGCCAGTGAAAAGAAGGTTCTAGAGCTTACTCTCCGACTCCACGAGCAAGAGGCCCTAAACACCTACATCGCACCAAAGAGGATGCGCAATGTCTTTCTGCCTTAAGAAGTTTATTTTGTAATATTTGGCCCATGGGGCATTTATGTACTAACAAACTTCTTCTTATTAATATGACGTGCATTCTTCTTTGTCTGAAACAATTTTGAATGTTCTAAATCCTTGAATGCATTGCATACATAAGCATACCATTCATCATGTGCATAAGCAAGTCTCACTCCAGGTTTCCTTATCTGTCTGCTGTTTATTTCAGTAGGATGGATCTCGAGCAAACAGTCAAAGACCTACAAGCTCAGAATGCACAGTTCCAGCAACTCCTGATGACCTTGGTTAAAAGTCAGGAGGATATCAAGACTCAATTGGGGAATAAGGACCCAGTGAAAAAGAAGAAAAAGAGGATTGGGGTGGCTACTTTGGGGAGAAGATTTGACAGAGAAGCCCGGAGAGTGCTTGAATTTCCTCCTACTTCTGATGAAGGGACTAGTAAAAGAGATGGAGTTGCGGTGCCTTCCGAGTCTGATGCGGAGGAAGAAGAGGTTGAAGAGGATGAAGATTATTCTGACCAGTAATATCCTCCAGCTGATGATAAATACAAGGGTTTAGAAGACAAGTTGGCTGCCATGGAACTACAAAGAGTACCGGGTTTGGATTTTGAAGACTTGGGCTTGGTTGCCGGGATTGTGATTCCCCCAAAATTCAAAGTGCCAGTGTTTGTGAGGTATGATGGGCTGTCCTGTCCCAAAATGCATCTCAGGTCCTACGTGAGAAAGATTCAACCCTATACAGCAGATAAAAACCTCTGGATTCATTTCTTTCAAGACAGCCTGTCGGGAGCTCAGTTGGAGTGGTTTTATCAGCTAGAAGGAACCAGTGTCAGAAATTGGGAAGATTTGGCCACCGCTTTCTACAAACAATACCAGTATAATTCTGACCTTGCTCCTACTCGTACCCAACTTCAGGGTATGTCACTAGGAACAAGCGAGGGATTCAAAGAATATGCACAAAAATGGAGGGATTTGGCTGGCAGGGTGCAGCCTCCTTTAACCGACCGTGAACTCGTTGATATGTTTCTTGGGACCTTATCTGGGCCATTTTTCAATCATCTAATTGGTAACTCTTCCGCGGGGTTTACCGATTTGATCTTAACAGGCGAGAGAATAGAAGCCGGCATCAAGTCAGGAAAGATTCAGAAGGGTGTTGCTGCAAGTGTTGAGAAGAAGCCTTTTAAGAAGGAAACAACTATGGTATATTCTCAGAGAAGAGCAGGGAAAGCCGAACGCCGGCCAACTGTGGGGGCCGTAATGATTCAAAACACTCCAAGCGAGCAGCCTCGCTATAACCAGTCTAGACCAAATCAACAACGGGTGGAACGGCCACAACGGCAGTTCACCCGTATTAACCTGACTCCAGCGCAAGTGCTTCTCCATCTATTGAAGTTGAATCTCGCCACCATCAAGGAGGCACCAAAGAATGTGAATACGTCCTCTCCGCATTATCATGCCAATGCTAAATGCGCCTACCATTTAGACAGTGTTGGACACGACACCAATGATTGCTGGGCACTCAAGCATAAAATCCAAGACCTGATAGAGGCTAAGGAGGTAGAGTTTGACGCTCCAGAGAAGCCTAATGTGATATCTGCACCTATGCCGAAGCACGGCCGAAATGTCAATGCCATTGAAGAAGATTTGTATGTTGCTGATGTCAGTGATCTGACCACTCCACTGCTAACCATTAAGTTGAATTTGTTAAGGGCCGGGATCTTCCCGGGATGTAAAGAAGACTGCCATTGTTGCTACTCTCTGCCGTTTGATTGTCCGCTACTGAAGAAAGGCATCCAAGGCCTTATGGATAGTCGACAAATTTTGTTTGAAAAAGTTTCTGCTGTTCCAGTTCATACTGAAGATGTCTCAATCATAACCATTCACGCCAATCTTTCCAAGGCTGTCAAAAAGCCTGTTAAGATTACACCAGCTGCAAAATCTGTTCCTTTGAAGATAACAATGCCAGGGCCTGTTCCCTATGTTTCTGAGAAGTCGATACCTTGGAACTATGGCGGTGACATCTACTACCATGGTATCAAGCAAATCGAGGTAATTGAAGAAAGTTCGGATGATGAAGAAGCCAGCATTAGTAACATTGCGGGCACCAGCAAAATCACCAGGAGCGGGAGAATATTTTCTCCAGAGATTTCCCCTCCAAGAGCAGTCTTTGGACCCTCATCAGCTAACGAAGTCATCCCTGCACCAATAAAACTCTCTGCTAGAACTCCTCTGATTGAAGACATTGTTGTTCCTAGTACCATATCTCCTACCACTGCTGACAAAGGTAAGGGAATCCAAGATGAGCCCGTCAGGACGAGGGCTCAACCCTTGGTAAACCCGGAAACCTCCAAGAAGGAAATGGACGAGATTTTGAGGATAATCAAAAGAAGTGATTACGATATGGTGGAACAGTTGGGGAAAACCCCCTCCAAGATCTCCATGCTGGCACTACTACTTTGCTCAGAAGCGCATGCTAAAGCCCTGATAAAATTCCTGAAGGCAGCTCATGTGCCCCAGGAAACCTCTGCGGATCAATTTCAAAATTGCGTGGCTAGCCTGACTGCGGACAATGGATTAGGTTTTTCTGATGCCGACCTAACCCCTAAAGGCAGAAACCACAATGATGCTTTGCATATTTCAATCGAGTGTCGCGGAACCACTCTTGCACATGTTTTGGTTGATACCGGTTCGTCGCTGAATGTTTTGCCTAAGAAGGCCTTGGACCGACTAGATTGTGAAGGGTTGGAATTGAAGCCGAGTGATATTGTTGTCAGAGCTTTCGATGGTTCGAAGAGAATGGTCCATGGAGAGGTTGAAATTCCCATCAAGATAGGCGCCGAGGTGTTTAAATCCACTTTCTATGTGATGGACATCCGTCCATCATATTCTTGCCTGCTGGGTAGACCTTGGATACACCATGCTGGGGCAGTCACCTCCTCCTTACATCAGATGTTGAAGTATCCTGTTAAGGGAAAGATCATTACCGTCCATGGCGAAGAAGAGTACATGATTAGCCACTTAAATTCTTTCCGGTATGTGGAGCTTGAAGGAGAATTCATCGAGACACCATTTCAACATTTCGAAGAAGTCCTTCCTGAAATAGCAGTAGCAAAGTTGGCAGCTGAGTCACCGAGACAGATGGCCAGGATGGCATCTCTGGAGGACGCGAGGGCCGCAATAAAATAAGGGAAGAATTCAGCATGGGGGCAGTTACCTGACATTCCGCATAAGACTGACAAGTTTGGATTGGGGTTCACAGCCGCTGGCCAGAAAGCTATGCGCTGTGCGAAGATTGAAAGAGCGCCAGTCAAAATTTCTCCCTACGGAATCAACGCCCTGGAAGATGAGGACAAAGAAAGCAACATTGAAGAGTGGATTTATCCAACTGTCAAAGGAGGATTGAGCAATTGGGAGGCTAAAGAGTTTGTCCCCATCACTTTTATTCATCAGTAATTTATCTGTTAAACATTTCTTATTTGGTCTGTAATATTTACTTTCAAACAATCCGTACACTATCTTTTCACCTCCTGCCTTGCCCGGGGCATGTAGGTCCATTTGTAAGGGTTTTGATTATTTTTCATATCCATATGCCATGTTTAATGATTCATTGGATGTTTTTCATTTGATAAACTGCTTATGTTCATTTTCTTTCCTTTTGCATTTTTGTTTAAGGATGGCTATCCCTTACACACACCCACACTCACCAATGCAGGTACCCATCCACTCCGGATTCCATGGGTGACTATTCTGCTATATCTTCCAACGACTCTGAAGATCTGGTCAATCTAGCCGAGTATGAAGATGACGAAGGTTGTGAAGTACCCGGGGAACTAGCCAGACTTCTGCAACAAGAGGAAAGGGCCATCTTACCGCATGAAGAGCCACTGGAAACTGTCAACTTAGGGACCGAGGAAGACCAGAAGGAGGTGCAAGTGGGTGCCAATCTGGAACCAAAAGTCAAGGAGCACTTGGTACAGTTGTTGAATGAGTATGTTGAAATCTTCGCTTGGTCCTATGAAGATATGCCAGGTTTAGACACAGACATCGTGGTCCACCGTCTCCCCACAAGAGAGGATTGTCCACCGATCAAGCAAAAAGTTCACCGAATGAGGCCTGACATGTCCGAAAAGATCAAAGCAGAAGTAATGAAACAATTCGATGCTGGATTTCTGGCTGTTACGTCCTATCCTCAATGGGTCGCTAACATTGTGCCAGTACCTAAGAAAGATGGCAAAGTCAGGATGTGTGTGGACTACCAGGATTTGAATAGGGCTAGCCCTAAGGATGATTTCCCGCTACCTCATATTGACATCTTGATCGACAATACAGCTCAGCATAAAGTGTTTTCCTTCATGGACGGATTCTCGGGCTACAATCAAATCAAAATGGCTCCCGAGGATATGGAGAAAACGACTTTTGTCACACAATGGGGTACTTTCTGTTACAAGGTGATGCCGTTCGGGCTGAAGAACGCAGGGGCAACTTATCAACGCGCCATGGTAGCTTTATTTCATGATATGATACATCATGAGATTGAAGTTTATGTAGACGTTATGATAGCTCGGTCACGAACAGAGGAAGAGCACCTTGAACATCTGGAGAAGCTGTTTGCCAGGTTAAAAGAATACAAGCTCAGACTGAATCCAAGTAAATGCATCTTTGGAGTTAGGTCTGGTAAACTCCTGGGATTCATTGTAAGCAACAAAGGCATTGAAGTCGATCCGGCAAAAGTAAAAGCGATACAAGAGATGCCTGCTCCCCGTACTGAAAAGGAGGTTAGAGGATTCTTGGGGCGCTTAAACTATATTGCCAGATTCATCTTACATCTGACTTCTACCTATGAGCCAATTTTCAAACTCTTGAAAAAAGATCAGGTAGTGGAATGGAACGACGATTGTCAAGCTGCTTTTGATAGAATCAAGGAGTATTTGCTAGAACCTCCTATTCTGATGCCACCCGTCGAAGGAAGACCATTGATAATGTATTTGACCGTCTTGGATAACTCAATAGGGTGTGTTTTGGGCCAGCATGACGAGTCTGGTCGAAAAGAGCATGCTATTTATTACCTTAGCAAAAAGTTTACCGACTGTGAGACTCGCTACTCACTGCTCGAGAAAACTTGCTGGCTTTGGTATGGGCTGCTCGCCGACTAAGACAGTATATGCTGACTCATACTACCTTGTTGATTTCCAAAATGGATCCTATCAAGTATATCTTCGAAAAGCCCGCTTTATCTGGAAGGATAGCTAGATGGCAAATGATCCTAACTGAGTATGACATCCAGTACACCACCCAAAAAGCTATAAAAGGGAGTGTATTAGCTGACCATCTGGCTCATCAGGCTATCGAAGACTATCAACCCATGAGATTTGACTTCCCAGACGAGGACATCATGAATTTGGACAATGTTGAAGGTAGCGGACCGTATGACGGACCTGAAAAAGGATCCCGATGGACCCTGTACTTTGATGGTGCTTCAAATGCGCTTGGAAACGGTATTGGCGCAGTACTCATTTCTCCGGCAGGTTGTCACACACCTTTCACGGCCCGACTTTGCTTCAGCTGCACAAACAACATGGCTGAGTATGAAGCTTGCATCTTTGGTCTCAAGGCTGCTATAGACTTGGGGATCAAATCTTTGATCGTATTTGGGGACTCGACTTTGGTTATCAGTCAAATCAAAGGAGAGTGGGATACTAAGCATCCTAATCTTATCCCATACAAAGAATATGTCCTGACATTGTTGCCTCATTTCGAGCAAATTACCTTCGAGCATTTCCCGCGAGAAGAGAATCAGCTAGCAGATGCTCTAGCCACAATGTCCTCCATGTTTAAACCCAACTGGGATAACGAGGCTCCCTAAATCACCATCGAGCGAATGGATGAACCTGCGCATTGTCACGAGATTAATACCGAAGAAGTAGTGGAACAACCCTGGTTCCATGAAATCAAAAGGTATCTCGAGACTAGAGATTATCCTGAAGGAGCTTCCGTAAATGATAAGAAGTTCTTAAGGAAATTCGCTGCTAAGTTCTTCCTGAGAAACAACATCCTTTACAAACGAAGCCATGATTGTGTATTACTCCGATGCGTAGATAAAGCTGAAGCAGAGTTGATCATGACTGATATACACAGCGGCACATTTGGCACTCACCTGAGCGGGCATACAATGGCTAAGAAAATCCTAAGGGCAGGCTATTATTGGTCTACCATGGAAGCTGACTGCCATCAACATTCCCGTACTTGCCACAAGTGTCAAGTCTATGCTGACAAAGTTCATATCCCTCCGGTTCCTCTCAACGTCATGACTGCTCCGTGGCCCTTTGCAATGTGGGGCATTGATATGATTGGAGAGATCAAGCCCACGACTTCCAACGGACATCTCTTCATCCTGGTTGCCATTGACTATTTCACCAAATGGGTCGAAGCAGCTTCCTTCGCCTCTGTTACTAAAAATGTGGTTGCCCGCTTTATCAAGCAAAATCTCATATGTCGGTATGGTGTTCCAGACAGGATCATCACAGACAATGGTACAAATCTGAATAACACAATGATCACTGCATTGTGCGAACAGTTCAAGATTTATCATCACAATTCATCTCCCTATCGGCCGAAGATGAACGGTGCTGTTGAAGCTGCGAACAAAAATATTAAGAAGATCATTCAGAAAATGACAGTCACTTACAAAGACTGGCATGAGATGTTACCGTTTGCTCTGCATGGATACCGTACGACGACACGTACTTCAACTGGGGCAACCCCATTTTCTTTGGTTTATGGCATGGAAGCTGTTTTTCCTATGGAAGTCCAGATCCCTTCTCTAAGGATTATGAAGGATGCAGGTTTGAATGAAGATGATTGGATGCAGACCCGACTTGATCAACTCAATCTGATCGACGAGAAGCGACTTGCTGCTATATGCCATGGTCAGACGTATCAAAAGCGGATGATCAAGGCCTTCAATAAGAAAGTCAGACGTCAAGTGTATCAAGTCGGAGATCTCGTAATCAAGCGGATTATCTTGCCGCAAAGTGATCCCAGGGGTAAATGGACTCCTACATATGAAGGACCATTTGTGATCAAGAGCATATTTTCTGGTGGTGCAATGATTCTGACCACCATGGACGGCGACGATTTGCCGCACCCTGCGAATGCAAACATAGTCAAAAGATACTACGCATAAAATAACCCGACAAGTCGAAAACCCGAAAGGGCGGCTTGGGCAAAAATGGGCATCCCGGTGGATCGAAAACCCGAAAGGGCGATTCAGGCAAAAATTAGGGATAAAGACAAAAAAATCTGTACACCCGGCAAGTTGAAAACCCAAAAGGACGGCTTGGGCAAAAAGGGGTTTCCCGGTGGATCGAAAACCCGAAAGGGCGATTCAGGCAAAAGTTAGGGAATTAAAGCGTATGACTATGTCTCGTCGGATCACATCAAGGACAATCTCTTCATCAACCGGTTCCAGGCTTCTGATCAATCCAGTCATCGTCAAACGAAGCATTGAATGGACAGATATTCAGGGTTGTGAAAGCTATAGCGGAATGGAATCCCATGGAATTATTTCACATAGCCATCCTTTATTTTGTATAAATCTTTCATTATTTACGACATAATCCTCTTACTAGGATGATTGTCTCCTTTGAACAAACATACTCAAAGAAAATCAATACAAATACTTTTCCCAGAAATTTGTGTCATTTCCTTTTCTTTTCTCTTGCACTATTTGTTTTATTTTGAGAAACGTCCAATGTTTTGTTAAATAGGCATATGCATTTGAAACATAATCATTCTCTTATGAGTCGGGAAAGAGGATTACTGATAGGTCAAAGGTACAATTGGATATCTTGATACCCTTCAAAGGAAACCCCCGGGAGATTTGGAATCCATATCCCTAGCAAATCTTGAAACTCACCCCCAGTAGATTCTGGAAGCTTATTCCCTGCAGAGTACAGACGTCTCTCCCGAGTTTTATTCAAAGTTATTCCTCACAAGGCCTTATAACTGGGTTATCCTCAGCTAACAACCACAGAAGATCACACTCGCCAAAATTCTTCCTATCCCCAGCGAAGTTCATCAAAATTCCCCAACAGTAACTTATCTTTGCAAATCCCCAGCCAGAGAATCCTCCGGAATTCAATTCCCCTCAGAGTTTAAGTTTCAGTGTCCCCAGCCGAGCTAGAGCTTCAAATTATCAATCCCCAGCGGAGCCAGACTAATGAATCTTCTCCCCACAGAGTTTTAGGAGAATAAATCTTGAGTTCCCCAGTGAAGTCGCCAAAGACACTTCCCACCGAACTGAAGATTCCCAGTCTTGTATCCCCAGCATAAGTCTGCCAGATTGGTGCTCACCAGTAGAAGTCATCAGGAATTCCCCAGAGGTTTGGTATACAACCCAAGCTCCTTATTCCCCAGTCACATCCAAGGAATTATTCTTCCCGGCAGCAGTCAGGATGCTTTTATCTTCAGCCATCCAGGATTCATCTATCCCTAGCAAGACAGTTCATCAGCTTACATGCGCATTCATTACATTCATATCATAAACATTGATATAACATATATTGCATCATACATTTCATGCAACATAATTTTGTGTTCAACTGACATTTTGTCCTTTTCAGGATAAGAATAAAAAGCTATCCTTAACAGTTTCAGATGCAGTTTTACACGGATTCATCATCAAGCAACCCTACAACGGTTCTTATTCAAATCCAAGACTTCTGAAAATAGTTCACAGATTCTTCCCAACAACGGATGTTAATCTATCACTTGTTCAGACTCTTCTCAACCGTTGAAAACAGCTTACGGACGCTTCCCAACAACGGATGCTGCTCTATTGCTTATTCAAACCTCAAGACTTATGAAAACAGTTTACGGGTTCTCCAAGTAACGGATGTTAACCTGTCGCTTGTTCAGCTTCTTCTCAAGACTTCTGAAAACAGTCTATGGATTCTTCCCAACAAAGGATGTTAATCTATCACTTGTTCAGATGCAACTTTTGAAAACAGTTTACAGACGCTTCCCAACAACGGATGCTGCTCTATTGCTTATTCAACTTCAAGATTTCTGAAAACAGTTCACGGGTTCTCCAAGTAACGGATGTTAACCTATCGCTTGTTCAGACTCTTCTCAAACTTCTGAAAACAGTTTATGGATTCCTCCCAACAACGGATGTCAATCTATTGCTTGTTCAAACCCCCAGTTCAGAGATGGTCCAAAGCTTGGACACCTTCCTGATATTCCCTTCCAGATGGCATCTCTAAGCCCATCCCTGACAGGATCTCTGTTACCCTCTCAAGATGGCATCTCAAAGCCCATCTCCAAATGGCATCTCTAAGCCCATTCCCGCATTCATTGCTTTGACGAGTGCAAATTTCCGGGCACTCTAGTGTCCAATCTCCTTTTACCCTCGAGTCACGAAAGGCAAACTTGCCAATCTAACTCTTCGGATTCAAGAAGATTGAACAGGGGCAACTGTTGTACCCCAAAATTTGCCCTCCCATTTCTCAATGATTTCTCATCACAAAACCTTTGAAGCCCAAGATCCAGTTAGGGTTTCATCTACTCAAGACTTCTCCTTGCACTGATGACCCAAATTAGGGTTTGTGTTTGCACCAAGATGTTTTGACCTAAAGTGCCTAAGATGACTTTCGTGCTTCATATTGGACTCCCAAGTTTATCCATACCAAGTTTCAAGCTTTGATTCCAAGTTTTGCTCAGTCAATTGGACAGTTGACCTAGAAATCAGCTGTATTGGGGAAAAAGTCAACTGTGGCCAATTGACAGTCAAACCTCATGAAAATTGACCCACATCAACATTATGAACTCATATGGACCATTTGATCAAGTTTGGATCACAATTCCATAAGAAATTTGATCAGATCACCAAAAGGGCAAAATGGTCATTTTTAGGGTTTTGACTGCACAAAGGCAATTTTTGACTGTTTGACCTAGCCAATGGCAAACCAAGCTCATATATGGACTCAAGGACCCCATGGAATTATCTTGACATGCTCAACAAACTCAAAAGATCCAAAGTACACAAGATTGACAGTTGAATTTCCCAGTCAATTGATCAATTTTGACTGGATACTGAAAAGTCAAACTTTGACTTTTTGGTCAAAATCAAGAGTCAAGATTCATTTTTCATCAAAACACTCCAAATCATGAAACTTGTTCATCAAGAAATCACAAAATGCAAATTAGGGTTAGAAATTAGAATTTTTCATAACTTAGAATTTTTCTAAGTTATGAAAAAACCCTAATTTTTCCCAACTTTGCCCCACTTTCTCACCAAGATCCATTTGGATTCAAACAAAAGTCAAAACATGAAAGTTGTAGCTTGTTGCATAATCTACAACTTTGATTCACAAAGTTTTCCCATTTGAGGCTTGTATATCAAGTTACAAATTTTTGAATAAGGGCACTAAACCATTCTTAACTTAGTGAAATTTTAACCTATTTTGACAAGGTTTTCTACCCAACTTCAAGGCCATTTTCCATACACTTCCACTTGGAATTTCAATTTGAATTTCAAAGATGGATTGTATTACACATTCCAAGCTTTCCAAAATGTCCAAGAACTTCTCAAACAACCTCATGGTTAGGGAGAATCGAATTTTGCAAAATGGGAAAAAAGTCACTTTTGTTCTTGGCCATGTACATGTTCATAACACTATGCATTTCAATCTCAGCTTGCATATCTTGATTACAGGTCCTTAAACAATCCAAAACTTATAAATTTAATGCATATTCTTTGTGCCAAGGCCATGTTCTTTGTATTCTAGCATTGCATAAAGGATTAATCCCAAAATAGATAAAGCATTTCTTCCATTTTTGCAAAAGGTAGCTTTAGGTCCAATTACAAATCCAAGAAGTACAGTCCATATCTAATTGGCACAAGTTTATGAGTTAATCACACTGATCAAGGAGGGATTATGCAGCATAGTATGAGGGCCTGTACAGGCTAGAGGCACAAAGTAACCATTGCTTGCTTAAAGTGTAAGAAACACATCATAACTTAAGACAACTCTCATATCAGCTTGCAAACACTTAAGTGAACTTGTGAAACACACTCAAGACATCTCAACCAAGCTATTGCACGACCCTAACACCTCTCATACACTCCCAATCTCAGAATCATCTTCAAACTGCAAAAACAGGGCCAGGCCTGCAGTTTGAGTGCCATCTTCCATTTCCCTCAAGCTCTCTTGCCCAAACCAGTTCACATACATTCCCTAACATCTATGCAAGCTAACCATGACTTGAAACACGACCTGTAATCCCTCTAACCAGTTCCACCATTTTCAGTTTCTTGTTTTGCAGGTGAAGTGCTCTAGCACGATTCAAAAGCTTTCAAGACAAAGTAAACATTGGAATAGCATCCCTGGACCTCAAGGAAGCTTTTCCAATCATCACCTTGCACTGAAAGCTTCCTCATTGCCAGATAGAACTTCAGCTGAACAGGTATTTTGGTGAACTTCTATCTCTCTTATTAAGCATCATTAGCTCTAAGTTTGTGAATAAACAATGTTCTACTCATGCCACTGAACATGTACATGTTTTTACTTTTCATTTCTTTTGCTTGAGCTTTGAGAATTTGAGGTTTGAAAAAGGCAGAAAATCTAGGTTAGGATTTGGGGGAGAAGAAATTCTCCCTCATCTTAGAGAGTTAGATCAAGTTCTGCATATGGTTGGATTCGTCTCTTGATACTGAACATTTGTTATGTTATGAGTTTTCATTAATAAGCCAGGAATCAGGAGTTAGAAGATTGAGAACAGGGCGCGCGTTTTTGAATAACATAGTTCAGAGGTTGAAGAAAGGTTGCATTGGGCTGGGCTTGCTTTGTGTTTTCTTTTTGCACCATACAATTTATTCTGAACCCCCTGAGCCCATTTGCTTTATTTTTAATGTTTTTTGACTTTTTCTTTTTTTTAATTAACTCATTTATTTTTTCTCAGCATATTAAAAATTAAAAAATATTTTTTCTCACCATTTTTGAATTTATTAGGTATTTAGTTGATTTTTCTCTTAGTTTGAACATAAATAAATAAATATATATGTTTTGTTTAAAATATTAAATATTGGAAATACATTTTACACACTTTTATTTTGATTCTACTTTCTGAAAATAGTTTATAGAAAAAATACTTTTATTATTATTATTATTATTATTAAATATTAAAAATTACTAATGTAATACATATTTTGTAAATAATGTAAATAAATATACTTATACATTAATATACTTGGAATAAAATACCAAAATATATATATTTTTATTTTATTAGTATTTAACATTAAAAATACATTTTTATAAGTATATCATATTTTTATCTTATTTTTTGTATATAAATAGTAAATATTACAAATATTAAATAACTAATACCATTTTGGTTAAAATTAGGGTTTTGCCCTAAATTTGAAAATACTCCAAAAATAATACATTTTTATTTCTCTTTTTATTTCACATAAATAATATCTTCTTTCCCATACACATAAAAATTCTTTTTACATTTTGCATATTTATTTCAATTTCCATTTAATTATGCAATTATTTGTCTTGTAAATATTCAAAGAAAATGATGTAATAGTTAGGTTTAAATTCTTGTCTAAATATACCCCATTTGAAACATTGTACCCCCTCCCCATATTATTGTGTTGTAATAGTGTAGGAATTTAAATTTCGCACTTTAACGCTTTCTAAACATACCATGCTAGAATTAGGGTTTGAATGCGAATAAAACGAACAAAATAGTTGGACCTAACTTCAAGATAAATAAGCATGAAAATGGACAACACATTTCACACTTGCACCCCTAGGGTATTCCACTTTGTTGCCTTCAAATAATTGGGCCATATTGCATGTTGAATTTCTTTGGGTAAAACAAACAATCAAATGATCATAGTCCCTCAAAAGTTGCCTAAATGAATGATCAAGTCCCTTTTAAAGAAAAAATTGCCCAAAGACATTTAACACTATTGCAATTATGGTCTAAACGATGACCCGTGCCCGTCCCTTTCACCTTCTAATACAAGATTGTCCACCAAATGCAATGGTGGAACAAAATTGTCAAAAGGTTTAAAACATAACAAAAATCTTTGAGAAAACTTTAGGGTAGATAACTCTTAAGTACTTGTCAATTTGTAAAGAAAACACTTGCCTAATTTCAAACTACACTTCACAAACACTTTCAAAACAAACTTTCAAAAAACCTTGAAACATCTTTTTAAAAGACAAAACACCTTTTGTAAAACATTCGAGTAAAGAATTGTTACAAGGGTAGCCTATACAAGGCATCTTTTCAAAACATTTTCAAAACCACACACCAAGCACCATTTCAAACAATTGAAAACCAAGGCAAGTTGATCTAAGCAAGTACCTAAGAGCCCATGGATAACCATGGATAGAAAGGGTGCTAATACCTTCCCTTTCTATAATCTACTTCCCGAACCCAAGAAAAATCTCAAAGGTTTTTGCTGTGCTTTTTAAACCTTTCCTTAGGATAAAATAAAAAGTCGGTGGCGACTCTTGCTCAACCGAAACATTTGCGAAAACAAACGCAAAACCCTAGTCAGTTCTCCCACCGTATCACAGGTAGAAAGGCCAGTCAGGCAATTTACCAGAATCAACATGACTCTGTCTCAAGTACTACCTCATTTACTAAAATCCAACTTGGTGACCTTAAAAGAAGCTCCAAAAAACCCCAATACAATATCCCCTCATTATCATCCCAATGCCTGTTGTGCATATCACTTTGAAAGTCCTGGTCACGATACTAATAATTGTCGGGCCTTGAAGAACAAAATACAAGACCTCATCTAAGCTAAAGAAATTGAGTTTGATGCGCCTGAAAAGCCAAATGTCATTTATGCCCCTATGTCCAGACATGGCCACAATACCAATGCCATTGAAGAAGATTTGTTTGTCACCTCAGTTGATGAACTCATGACCCCACTTCTGACTGTTAAAATGAATTTTTTGAATGCCGGTGTGTTCCTGGGTTGTGGTAAAGATTTCCATTTCTGTTTATCCTCACCAATTAGCTGTCCTTTATTGAAAGTAGGCGTTCAGTGCCTGATGGATAACAAAGAGGTTTTGTTTGAAAAAACTCCTGTTACACCTGTTCCTGTTGAAGATATTTCTATCATTACCATTTCCGCCAATTCTTCCAGGGTCTCCACCAAAAGACCCGTTAGAATTACATCTGTTCCAAAAGAAACTCCTTTAATAATCACAATGCCTGGGCCAGTCTCATATGAATCAGACAAAACCGTGCCGTGGAATTACGGAGGGGACATTTAATACCATGGCATCAAGCAAGACTGGCCGGCCGCCAAAGAGATATATTCCGAGAAAGAAGACTCCGACATCAATAATATTTCCGGAACTAGCAAAATTACCCGAAGTGGTAAGATCTTTTCTCCAGAAATTGCTCCCCCAAAGGCAGTTTCTGGACCCGTAATTATCCCCGTGGCTGCTCCAAAAGCTGTTCCCGATCCTACATTTATCTCCAATAGTACTCCAATTGACAAAGCCATTACAACCCCTGTAATTATTCTTACCGAAACTCCTACTGCTGAGTTAACCGAGGCTCGAGGAAAAGGTGTTATAGTTGAGCCTGTCCGGATGAAGGCTCAGTCATTGACTATCCCTGAGACCTCTAAGAAGGAAATGGAGGAGATCTTAAAAATTATAAAGAGAAGCGACTACGATGTAGTTGAACAACTGGGGCAAACTCCCTCTAAGATCTCCATGCTGGTATTACTGTTATGTTGCGAGGCACATGCAAAAGCCTTGGTGAAGTTCTTAAAAACCGCCCATGTACCTCAAGAGACATCTGCTAATCAATTTCAAGACTGCGTGGCCAGCCTAACTGCGGACAATGGTTTAGGTTTTTCAGATGCTGATCTGATGCCGAGGGGAAGAAAGCATAATGAGGCATTGCATGTCTCAGTGGAATATAGGGGCACCACTCTGGCACACGTTTTGGTGGATACTGGCTCATCTCTGAATGTATTACCCAAAAAAGCTCTTGATAGACTTAACTGTGAGGGGTTGACTTTGAAGCCAAGCAATATAGTGGTAAGGGCTTTTGACGGTTTGAAGAGGATGGTGCATGGGGAGGTAGACATTCCCATAAAGGTTGGAACCCAAACTTTCAATTCAACCTTTTATGTGATGGACATCCGCCCTTCATAATCCTGCCTGCTAGGCCGACCATGGATCCACAACGCTAGCGCTATTACTTCTATGTTGCACCTAAAATGTTAAAGTATCCAGTTCAAGGGAAGATTATCACCGTTCATGGAGAAGAAGAATACATGATCAGCCATCTCAATTCCTTCAGATATGTGGAATTGGACGGTGAATTCATTGAAACTCCATTTCAACACTTTGAAGAGGTCCCCCAAGATGCGGCAGCGACCAAGGCTGTTCCCAAGATTACCAGGCCTCCACTCTGGATGTTGTCACTAAAAGATGCCAAAGAAGTAGTAGAAGAAGGAGGATGCACTATCTGGGGATAACTCCCAGATATCCCACATAAGTCTGACAAGTTTGGCTTAGGTTTCACTTCAAGTGCTCAAAAGGCTGTACACCGTGCCCGTGCTGGAGGGCCACCCTTGAAGATCAACAACCGTGAGGTCAACGCGTTAGAAGATGGTGAAGATGGCTACAATCTAGAATATTGGATCTTTCCGACTGTCAATGGAAGGCTCAACAAATGGGAGGCTAGAGACTTCATCCCGATCACTTTCATCCCTCAGTAATTTGTATTTACATTTTGTTGGATCTGTAATATTCAAAACAATTTGCACTCTTAAAACCTTGTGTCTTACCCGAGGCACAATGGTCTATTTGTAAGGGTTATTATTTCATCTTCATATGACATCAATGAATCATGGATGTTTTCACGTACAAACTTTTGTGCTCATTATTCTTTCTTTTATATTTTACTTTCTTTCAAAGATAGCTATACCCTTACACCCACCCACACTCACAACGCAGGTATACATCCATTCTGGATCCCATGGGTAACGATACTGCTATGGCCTTTTGTGACTCTGAGAATCTAATCTACCAAGCCGAAGACGAAGGTGAGGAAGATTGTGAAGTACCAGGGGAACTTACTAGACTGCTACAACAAGAAGAGAGAACCATTCAACCTCACGAGGAACCCGTGGATACGATCAACCAAGGTACCAAAGAAGATAAGAAAGAGGTCAAGGTGGGTGCCAATCTGGAACCCAATATCAAGAAGCGTCTGATTCAGTTGTTGCATGATTATGTCGAAGCCTTTGCCTGGTCGTATGAAGACATGCCAGGACTTGATAAAGATATTGTGGTACATCGTCTGCCTACAAGAGAGGATTGTCTGCCAGTAAAGCAAAAAGTTCGCCGCATGAGGCCTGATATGTCAGAAAAGATTAAAGCAGAAGTCATGAAGCAATTCAACGCTGGATTCTTGGTTGTCACCTCTTACCCCCAATGGGTTGCCAATGTTGTTCCCATATCCAAAAAGGACGGCAAAGTGCGAATGTGTGTGGACTACAAAGATTTGAATAGGGAAAGCCCTAAGGATGGATTTCTACTCCCCCACATAAATATCCTAGTTGACAATACGACACAACACAAAGTGTTTTCCTTCATGGACAGATTCTCAGGTTACAACCAAATCAAAATTGCGCCTGAGGATATGGAGAAAACAACATTTGTCACGGAGTGGGGCACTTTTGAAGATGTGAAAAACACAAGAAGGGGGGGTTGAATTGAAAAACTTAGATCAAAACAGCTTAAAGACACATTATTTTTATCCTGGTTCGTTTGATCTCAAACTATACTCCAGTCCACCTGTCAAGGTGATTTCGCCTCTCTCCAACGAGGTCTTAATCCACTAATCTTCAAAGGATTACAACAGCTACTTTAACAACTGTTAAAGTCTTCTTGAGTATAACCATAAACCGGTTTATCTCAAGGAAATCTTTTACAAATAATTGAAAAAGAGTGTGTTGTTATTTTCTAACAAAACAGTATATCACAACTGTGATAATTACACAAATTAAGCTTGGAATAAAATAAATTTGCTAGAGCTTGAATATGCGTGATTTGGAATTCTCTGCAAATTGATGTGTGCGTACGTACATGCTTCTTTCACAAGAAAACTTGTTTATATAGGCAAGGCAAAGAGACCTTGTCCATAAAGCAAGTTTATTGTTAATAACACACTTTCCTTTTGTAGAAGATCTTGTCTGAAGAAAACCGTTAGCATTTAATTCTGTCTTGAATAACCAGTAACGCTTCCGAGTCTTCTTTGCTTTAACTGCTGATGACGCTTCAGAGTGTTGGTGACTTGGTTAAGATGTCTTTATTCAAAGTCAGAGTGTACTTGTTTAAGGCGCAGTTTCTGGTCATCAAACATCAGCGTAAAACTGTTTTGCTTCAGTGTGTAATACTTCAGCTTATCTTCTGATACTGATTCCATCAGAACTTCTGCATATACAAAACATAATTTTAAGTAGCATATTTGTTCTTTGTATATATCTTTGTATTTATTTATTCTTTGTATTTTGTTATCATCAAAACTCTAATCCAGGGTTGTAAAATCAAACTGTGTTCTAACAATCTCCCCCTTTTTGATGATGACAAAAACCAGATTTTTCAATTAAGAATAAAGAATAGAAAGTATAGAATTAAGAAGAAAAACTCCCCCTGAGTTGATTACTTCCCTTAAATTCTTTGAGTTCTTGAGCATCAGAATTTGACTACGTCTTTCATCAGAGTTTTATACCTGTTCAAGATTTTCAGAAGAAAGAAATTAAGTAGATCAGAATGTTTGAGACTTATGTCTCAGTAATCCGTTATTGAAAATATCTTATTCTTTCTCCCCCTTTTTGTCAGTTATCAAAAAGAACATATAATCAGAGCTAAAAAAGGATTTATATTAAAACTAGGAAGCAATGATAAGAAGTTCAGAACAACAGCAATGTAGAACAAATATTACAGATAAACAGATTTTTTAAACAAAAAACAAAGGAAAATCTAAGATGGAGGAGGAAGGCGCGTGAACAAAGCTTCCAACAAGCCCTTGATCTGGGTGTTGGTTTCCTCTTGTTTGCTTAACATGCCCTTGATTTCCGAAATTTTATCATCCTGTTTATCCATCCTTTCCTGCATAACAATATCCTCTCTCTTCAGTTCTTCCAGAGTCTGCCTTTCATAGGAGGAAACTGGAGAATCTTCAGTAACTGGATGCTTCTCAGAGCATTCTGCAATGTGATCTTTTTGAACCAATTCCTCTGCAGGGATTATCTCATCTGGAGTAGCAGTCAGAGTGATACCTTCTGACTATGGTTGAACTTTGTCTACTGGACGATGTTCTGACCAGGGAGCATTGTCCAGAGGGAGAATCTCTTCCTTGAGCAGTTGGCTCAGAACTTGGTCTTCAATTACCTTTAGCAGATTACTGAAATTCTGCTGAACTTGTCCATAGCTCTATTCTTGCATCTTATGAGTTTCAGAAATTATCCATTTTCTGAAACTTGTCCAAAGATAATCTGAAGCAGCAGGGTTAATCATATCAAGACAAGCTTGCTTCAGGGAGGTTATCCATTTCTGCATTTCTGTTTCAAACATCAATAAACTAGTACCAACATCTGGTGAGGGTTCAGATGGTTTTGGTTTTGGAATGGCCGTTTTGTGAGTTATGGCAGCAAGACATTCAAAAACAGTTAGATCAATGACAAGTTTAGTGTTGTCATTTGGATTGCTCTTTGGTGAGGGAGTGGGAGAGTCTGGTATAATTATTGGACTAGTTGGGGAGTTTGGTGGAGTTTATTCTAGTGAAGAGGGAATTTGGGGAATGTCTAGAATGGTGAGGGGCATACGGATGGCCAGTGATTCCTGGAATGGGAGCGGTGTCAGAACCTGAAGTGGGTTCTTCAGATTGGTTGGATTGAACGTTATGAGGTTCTGGTTCACAGGTCTCAGAAGGTTGGATCTTAGAAGTTTGAACTTCTGGTTATGATTGTTCAGGTTATGAAGATGGTGGATGAATATCTGGTTGAGGAGATGGAGGTAGTGGTATTTCTGATTGAGGAGAGAGGGGAATATCTGGTTGTGGTGCTTCTGTGATGGTTTCAGAGTTTGGATTTTCTGGTGTGGGAGCAGAAATATTTTGGTCAAAAGATTCAATGTCAAACAAAACTTTTGCAAGCTCTGGTTGAGTTGTTTCAGTATTTGGATTGATAGGTAGGGAGTGAGTTTCTCTAAGACTTAAAGTTTCTGAGGGGTCAAAACCTATGTCAAAATCATCAAAGGTTTGAGGGGTAGGAATTTCTGAATGGGTAGGTAAGGGTCCAGATGTTGATAAAGATATTGATTCTAAAACATTAACAATAGAAGGATTACCTTTCCTTTTAGCAGCTTTTGGAGTCCGCTGGGATGATCCTTCTGCTGCTGCCTTCCTTTTCTTGTTCTTCTTCAGCATAACTTCTGGAGCCTTCTGTTGCAAGTCCTGAATATTTAAATCTGGTTTAGTGCCATCTGCCTTGCATGCATCTAGATATCTGACGATAATTTCAGGCTTGGAGTCAATTTCTGAGAACATAGGGAAATCATCCAGAGGGATTCTTCTGGAAGTAATGGTTGAAAAGGATGTAACATTGGGTTCCTTTTTGATGTTCTCAATAATCTTCATCTTTTTCAGATTCTTTGCATTTAAAGGCTTCCCAGCAGTTGCCTCTAGAGAGCTGATTTCCTGTGCTTCTGTTAGATGCTCTATCAGCCTATTCTCTGTCAGAATATCTGATATGAGCCTTCCAAGGGGTATCTAGTCCCTTTTGGTGCGCTCATCTTCTCTAGTCTCCTTAACACTGGTCCTCAGATGATTGAAAAGCAAATGAGCCAAATTCACCTTAGTCTTCTGGGAGATGAAGTAGATCACAAACTGCTGATCAATGTTTATGTAGTCAGGAGAGCTGGTTGGCTTCCTGTGGTTTATGCATCCCAAAATTATCTTAGCCCATATTCTGTGATGATCCTTCAGATCCCTTATCTTGTTGGAGGGAAGACCCAGAGTGAAAATTTCCCTTGCAATTGAAGCAACATCAGCACATCTTTCAGCCATGTCTATACACCTTACGCCACCACCACTGTAACCTATCAATCTTGCAATAAGGTCTTCAGTTATGACTATCTTCTTCCCCATTACATTTGAAGTGACTTGATGGTTGGAGGATGAAGCATGAATCCAGAATTCCTTCACAAGGATTGGAAACGTTGGACCTAGAAGACGGTCAAAATACCTGTTCCATCCTTGAGCCTTTACTTCTTCAGAAAGATTGAATCCATTTTCTTGAAGACTGTCAAAATCTACAATCAGTTATGAAAGCACTTCTAGGTTATCAATGGGCGTGAGGAGAGTTCTGAACGGTTCTTCATATTGTTCCATGGATTCTGTTCTCTGAGTACTGGTATTTGGGATGCTTGAGGAAGCCATGTTCACACAGAAAATTTGAGAACAATTAGATTGAAAGTGAAAGAGTATAAAGAGTGAAAAATGCATTTAAATAGATTTTGAAAACATAAAATGCAGGAGAGAGAAATAATTTGTAACGATTATAAGCATTAATGACAGCTGATTTTAGGGGATTCAGAAAGATATTGTAACGGTTACCCGTGACATGTGTCTCAATGCACCCAATCATCGCTTTTGACCTTTCAGAAAAGTGAACACGTGTTCAGCCTCAGAAGGTAGCTGATGAATGGATGACAACTGTTTGCTTACGTGAACAGCAAACTTCTATCCTTGAAATGAAACGCTCAGATCTTCATGGATAGATTCTGATACAATCTGTACTTCTAAAAGTCTGAAGGCAGGTTGATCAGAAGTTCACAAAAAGTAACCAAAATTCTGAAGGTTAAGATATATAAATAAAACAGTTTATTCTGGGCAAAGATTCATGCTGAGATGTTTCATAATGAAGTTAAACCTATCTTCAGAGAGAGGTTTTGTAAATACATCAGCCCATTGATGGTCTGTGTCAATGAATTTTAAATTGAGAATCCCTTTCTAAATGTAGTCCCTCATAAAATGATGTTTTATTTCTATATGCTTAGCCCTAGAATGCAAAATAGGATTTTTACTGAGACAAATAGCAGAAGTGTTGTCATAGAGGATATGGATGTTACTCTCAAATATATTGAAGTCCTCAAGTTGACTTTTCATCCAGACATTTGCGTGCTGCATCCAGCTGCTGTTATGTATTCAGCTTCTGCAGTTGATAGAGCTATTGTGGATTGTCTTTTTCTGGACCATGAGATCAGATTTTCTCCCAGAAACTGGAAGCTTCCAGAAGTGCTTTTACGTTCTACTCTGTCTCCAGCAAAATCAGCATCACAGTATCCTACTAAGCTGTAATCACTTGATTTTCTATAAAACAAACCTAGATTAGCAGTACCTTTCAGATACTTGAAAATTCGCTTAACTGCTGTTAAGTGAGATTCTCTAGGATCTGATTAGAATCTAGCACAAATGCAAACACTGAATAGAATGTCAGGCCTTGAAGCCATCAGATAGAGAAGAGAGCCAATCATACCTCTGTAGACCTTCTGTTCTACCTTTTTACTTACCTCTTCTTTTTCCAGAATGCACGTGGGATGTATTTGAATCTTTGAGGGCTTACATTGTGAGAGATCAAATTTCTTCAGAAGTTATCTGACATATTTGCTCTGATGAATGTAAGTTCCTTCTGGAGTTTGATTTATTTGAATGCCCAAAAAGAATTTTAGTTCCCCCATTAGGCTCATTTCAAATTCTGCCTGCATACATTTAGCAAACTCTTTTCCCAGAGAGGGTTTAGTGGATCCAAATATGATGTCATCAACATAAATCTGACACACTAAAATGTCATTCTTAATTGTCTTACAGAACAAGGTTGTGTCCACTTTCCCTCTGGTGAATTCCTTTTCTAACAGGAAGTTACTTAGTCTTTCATACCAAGCCCTGGGAGCTTGTTTCAGACAATAGAGTGACTTCTTTAGTTTGAAAACATATTATGGATTTTTTGAACTTTTAAAACCAGGGGGTTGGTGCACATATACCTCTTCTTCTATATAGCCATTTAAGAATGCACTCTTGACATCCATCTGATACAGAGTGATGCCTTTATTAATAGAAAATGATATTAAAAGTATGATATATTCTAACCTGGAAACTAGAGCAAAGGTTTCTGTATAGTCTATCCCCTCTTGCTGACTATAACCTTGTGCTACCAGTCGTGCTTTGTTTCTGATGACTTCACCTTGTTCGTTCAGTTTGTTTATGAACACCCATTTTGTACCAATGATGTTGAATCCTTTTGGTTTGGGGACCAGATCCCATACGTCATTTATGGTGAATTGATTTAGCTCCTCTTGCATTGCCAGAATCCAGTCATTGTCCAGAAGTGCTTCATCAATTGTTGTTGGTTCAATCAGAGAAACCAGTCCCATGAGGGATTCTTCAGAGTTTCTGAAGGTAGATCTTGTTCTGATTGGATCTTCCTTCCTTCCTAAAATTGTTTCTTCTGGGTGATCAATGCTGCTTCTGGATGGTCTTTTTTGGAGTTGATCAACAGAAGGTGCTGGATTGCTTGCAGTGACTCTTTCTAATGTTGAGGGAGTGTCTCTGTTGGGAGCCTCTGATGAGTTGTCTTCAGTACCTGTGAGTTCATCTTCCATACCTGCAAGGAATTCATTCTGCTTTGACTTTTGAGAGTCAAGCTTATCATCAAACCGAACACTGATTAACTCTTCAACAATCTGTGTTTCTGTATTGTATACTCTATACCGTCTTGAGCGTTCAGAGTATCCTAACATAATACACTTTTTTGCTTTAGAGTCAAACTTGTTCAGATAATTTTTTGTATTCAAAATAAAACATGTACATCCAAATGGGTGAAAATAAGAAATGTTGGGCTTTCTGTTCTTCCACAATTCATATGGAGTCTTTTCCAGAATAGGTCTTATGGAGATTCTATTCTGAATATAACACACTATGTTTATTGCCTCTGCCCATAAGATCTTAGCAACGTTAGTCTCGTTGATCATGGTTCTGGCCATTTCTTGCAATGTTCTGTTCTTTCGTTCTACAACTCCATTTTGCTGGGGAGTTCTAGGACAAGAGAAATCATGCAGAATGCCTTTTTCATTAAAGAATAATTCAAAATCTTTATTTTCAAATTCTCCACCATGATCACTTCTAACTTTGACGATTCTAAGATCCTTTTCATTCTGAACTTGGTTGCAGAAGGTAACAAACACAGAGTGTGACTCGTCCTTGTGCCTTAAGAACTTTACCCATATCCATCTGCTATAGTCATCTACGATTACTAACCCATACTTCTTGCCACTGACTGAAGCAGTTTTTACTGGTCCAAATAAGTCAATGTGCAGAAGTTCTAATGGCTTAGAGGTGGAAACACCATTTTTGGATTTGAAAGCAGGTTTTGCAAACTTGCCTTTCTAACATGCTTCACACAGAGCATCTGAATTGAACTTCAAGTTAGGAAGTCCTTTGACCAGATTGAGTTTGTTAATCTGAGATACTGTTCTCATGCTAACATGTCCCAATCTTCTGTGACAGATCCATTGCTCATTGTTAACAAACAGAAGACATTTTACATTCTGACTTTTCAGTTCAGAAAGTTTGATTTTATAAATGTTGTTTTTCCTCTTACCATTAAATAGGATAGTCCCATCTTTCTGACTAACAACTTTGCATGAATTTTGATTGAAGATTATATCATAACCCTTATCACTTAATTGACTTATGGATAACATGTTATGCATTAATCCATCAACTAATAAAACATTACTTATAGAGGGAAGATTTCCATTACCTACTGTTCCAAAGCCAATGATCTTTCCTCTCTGATTTCCTCCAAAGCCTACGTGGCCTCCAGGCTTAAGTTCCAGGCTTTGGAATATATGCCTTCTTCCTGTCATGTGTCGTGAGCAGCCAGAGTCCAGGTACCATGATTGGTGTCTTTGCTTTGCTGCTAAAGATATCTCTTCTGTATCTGATTCAGAGTCTGAATCAGAAGCTTCACTGTCTTCAGATACGTTTTCCATGAGAGCTATGTTTGCTCTTTCATCATCTTATTCTGAGTCAACTTTAGATGTGTCAGAATCATCCCATGTAGCCATGAGACTTTTCTTCTTTTCCTTGCCAAACTTCTTTTTGGGCTTCTCCTTCTGAAGCTTTGGGAAATCACTTTTTTAGTTCCCTTGCTCGTTACATTCATAACAGATGATGTCTTTGTTATTTAGCTTTCTGTATCCTGAAGAACCTTCAGATCTTCTGTGTCCAGAGGAGGATTCTGACCTTCTGTATCTGGAGGAAGATTCATTTTGATTTTCTGATCTTCTGGGATTCCTGAACTTCCTTTGCCTTTGCTTCCACAATTGGTTCACCCTTCTGGAGATGAGAGACAGTTCATCTTCTTTTGATGAGGATCCATCAGAGGTTTCTTCAACAGCCTGCAAAACTTTGGAGTCAGATTTTCTGTTAGATTTTAAGGCTAATGGCTTACCTTGCTTTTTAGGTTCATCTGCTTCTAGCTCTATCTCGTGACTTCTGAGGGAGCTGACAAGTTCCTCCAGAGAGATTTTGTTGAGATCCTTGGCTAGCTTAAGCACTGTGACCATTGGCCTCCACTGTTTTGGCAAGCTTCTGATGATCTTTTTAACATGATCAGCAGTGGAATACCCTTTTTCAAGAACTTTTAGACCAACAACAAGAATTTGGAATCTTGAAAACATAATTTCTATTTATTCACTATCTTCCATTTTGAATGCCTCATACTTCTGAATGAGCGCAAGGACTTTGGTTTCTTTGACTTGAATGTTGCCTTCATGCGTCATTCTCAGAGAATCAAACATATTCTTGGCAGTTTCTCTGTTTGATATTTTCTCATATTCTGAATATGAGATGGCGCTGAGAAGAATTTTTCTGGCCTTGTGATGATGTCTGAACTCACGCTTTTGCTGATCAGACATCATTTTCCTGTCAATCTTCTGACCACGTCCATCCACTGGGTGCGTGTATCCATCAGTCACCATGTCCCACAGATCAGCATCATGGGCCAGAAAGAAACTCTCAATTATGTCTTTCCAGTAGTCAAAGTTCTCTCCATCAAAGACTGGAGGTTTGCCGTTGAATATGTCCCTTTCTTCATTATTGTCATTGATGATGTTTTGACTTGGTCCTGCCATTGTGTTTTTCTGACGCTGGATCTTGTACTGACACGGTTAAGTGTTTAAGCTCAAAACCAGGCGCTCTGATGCCAATTGAAGATGTGAAAAACACAAGAAGGGGGGTTGAATTGAAAAACTTAGATCAAAACAGCTTAAAGACACAATATTTTTATCCTGTTTCGTTTGATCTCAAACTACTCCAGTCCACCCGTCAAGGTGATTTCGCCTCTCTCCAACGAGGTCTTAATCCACTAATCTTCAAAGGATTACAATAGCTACTTTAACAACTGTTAAAGTCTTCTTGAGTATAACCACAAACCGGTTTATCTCAAGGAAATGTTTTACAAATAATTGAACAAGAGTGTGTTGTTGTTTTCTAACAAAACAGTATATCACAATTGTGATAATTACACAAATTAAGCTTGGAATAAAATAAATTTGCTAGAGCTTGAATATGCGTGATTTGGAATTCTCTGCAAATTGATGTGTGCGTACGTACGTGCTTCTTTCACAAGCAGACTTGTTTATATAGGCAAGGCAAAGAGACGTTGTCCATAAAGCAAGTTTATTGTTAATAACACACTTTCCTTTTGTAGAAGATCTTGTCTGAAGAAAACCGTTAGCATTTAATTCTGTCTTGAATAACCAGTAACACTTCAGAGTCTTCTTTGCTTTAACTACTGATGACGCTTCAGAGTGTTGATGACTTGGTTATGATGTCTTTGTTCAGAGTCAGAGTGTACTTGTTTAAGGCGCAGTTTCTGGTCATCAAACTTCAGTGTAAAACTATTTTGCTTCAGCGTGTAATACTCCAGCTTATCTTCTGATGCTGATTCCATCAGAACTTCTGCATATACAAAACATAATTTTAAGTAGCATATTTGTTCTTTGTATATATCTTTGTATTTATTTATTCTTTGTATTTTGTTATCATAAAAACTCTAATCCAGGGTTGTAGAATCAAACTGTGTTCTAACAACTTTCTGGTATAAGGTGATCCCATTCAGACTGAAGAACGCTGGGGCAACCTATCAGCGTGCCATGGTAGCTCTATTTCACGACATGATACATCACGAAATAGAAGTCTACATGGACAATATGATAGCCAGATCTCAAACAGAAGAAGAGCATCTTGATCACTTACAAAAACTGTTCGAGAGACTGAAGAAGTACAAGCTGAGGTTGAATCCAAACAAGTGCACATTCGGGGTACGGTCTGGTAAGCTCCTAGGTTTTATCGTTATTAACAAAGGTATTGAAGTAGATCCTACCAAGGTAAAAGCAATACAAGAGATGCATGCTCCTCACACTGAAAAGGAAGTCAGAGGATTCTTGGGACGTTTGAACTATATTTCCAGATTCATTTCTCACCTAACGACTACTTATGAGCCAATCTTCAAACTATTGAAGGAAGATAAAGTAGTCAAGTGGAATGATGAATGCCAAGTTTCTTTTGACAAAATCAAAGAATACTTACAAGAGCCTTCTGTGTTAATGCCACCAGTCGAGGGAAAACCGTTAATTATGTATCTGACTGTTTTAGAAAACTCAATGGGGTGAGTATTGGGGCAGCATGACGAGTCTGGCCGAAAAGAGCACGCTATTTACTACCTGAGCAAAAAGTTTACCGACTGTGAAACCATATATTCACTGCTCGAGAAAACTTGCTGCGCTCCGGCATGGGCTGCTCGCTGGCTAAGACAGTATATGCTGACTCATACTACTTTGTTGATATCTAATATGGATTCGATAAAATACATCTTCTAGAAGCCTGCTCTTTCTGGGAGAATAGCAAGATGGCAGATGATTATGACAGAATATGACATACAATATACTACCCAAAAAGCAATAAAGGGTAGTTTATTAGCCGATCACCTTGCTCACCAAGCTGTAGAAGACTACTAATCCATAAAGTTCGAATTTCTGGATGAAGACATCATGACATTAGACAATTGTAAAGAATTTAGGCCATCTGACGGACCTAAACAAGGATCCCGATGGACCCTATTCTTTGATGGAGCCTCCAATGCACTCGACAATGGTATTGGTGTTGTACTCATATCTCCAGAAGGTTGTCATACTCCTTTTACTTCTAGACTTTGCTTCAATTTTACAAACAACATGGCAGAATACGAAGCGTGCATCTTTGGTCTCAGAGCTGCCATAGACTTGGGAATCAAATCCCTAGATGTATTCGGAGACTCAGCTTTGGTTATCAACCAGATCAAAGGGGAATGGGACACCAAACACCCTAACCTTATTGCTTACAAAGAACATTTTTTGACATTGCTACCACATTTTGAGAAGATTACCTTCGAGCATTTCCCGCGAGAAGAAAATCAGCTAGCAGACGCTCTAGCCACAATGTCCTCTATGTTTAAACTTAATTGGGATGACAAGGCTCCCCAGATCACCATTGAACGAATGGATGAACCAACACACTATCACGAGATTAATACTGAAGAAGTAGTGGACCAGCCTTGGTTTCACGAAGTCAAGAAGTATCTCGAGGCTCAATAATATCCAGAAGGAGCTTCAGTCAATGACAAAAAGTTCTTAAGGAGATTCTCTGCTAAGTTCTTCCTTAGTAACAGCATCCTATATAAACGCAATCACGACTCTGTTTTACTTTGGTGCATAGATAAGGTTGAAGCTGAAAGGATCAGGGCTGAATTACATGAAGGCACTTTTGGCACCCACTCAAGTGGGCATACGATGGCAAAGAAAATCCCACGGGCAGGCTATTACTGGTCTACCATGGAAGCAGATTGTTATCAACACTCTCGAACCTACCATAAGTGTCAAATTTATCCTGACAAGGTGCATGTACCTCCGGTTCCTCTGAATGTCTTAACAACTCCTTGGCCCTTTTCTATTTGGGGGATTGATATGATTGGGGAAATCAAGCCGACAACCTCCAATGGACACCGCTTCATCTTAGTGGCCATTGATTATTTTACAAAATGGATGGAGGCAGCTTCCTTCGCTTCCGTTACCAAAAATGTTGTTGCCCATTTCATCAAGCAAAATCTCATTTGCCGATACGGTATCCCGGAAAGGATCATCACTGACAATTATACAAATCTCAACAACACTATGATCACCGCATTGTGCGAGCAATTCAAGATTCAACATCACAATTCTTCTCCCTATTAGCCGAAGATGAATGGCGCTGTCAAAGCTGCAAATAAAAATATTAAAAAGATCATACAGAAAATGACAGTCACATACAAAGACTGGCATGAGATGTTACCATTCGCTCTCCATGGATATCATACTAGAGCTCGCACATCAACCGGGGCAACACCCTATTCTTTGGTTTACGGCATGGAGGCTGTCTTGCATATCGAGGTTCAGACCCCCTCTCTGAGGATTATGAAGGATGCAGGATTGAACGAAGATGATTGGATCCAGACTCGACTTGATCAACTGAATTTGATTGATGAAAAGAGACTTAATGCTGTTTGCCATGGTCAAATGTATCAAAAACGGATGATCAAGGCTTTCAACAAGAAAGTCAGGCGCCAAGTGTATCAAGTTGGGGATCTAGTGATCAAACGCATCATCTTTCCACAAGGTGATCCCAGGGGAAAATGGACTCCTACCTATGAAGGACCATTTGTAATCAAAAACATCTTCTCTGATGGGGCAATGATCTTGGCCACCATGGATGGTGACGACCTGCCACAACCTGCGAACGCGGACATAGTCAAAAGATACTATGCATAAGAGACCCGCTAGGTTGACATACATAGGAAAAACAAGGGCATCCCGGCAAACCAAAAGGTTCGGGCAAAAATTAGGGATAAAACAAAAAAATCTGTACACCCGACAAGTTGAAAACCCGAAAGGGCGACTTGGGCAAAAAAGGGTTTCCCGGTGGACTGAAAACCCGAAAGGGTGGTCCAGGAAAAAGTTAGGGAATTAAAGCGTATGACTATGTCCCGTTGGATCACTTTGCGGACAACCTCTGGCTTCCACTGACAAACTCAGAGTTTCTGATCAATTCAATCAGCTCCAGACAAGGCAACAAATAGACAAGATGCTTAGAGATACGAAGGCTATAACAGAATGGAAAACCCCATGGGATTTTTGTACACATAGCTATCTTTTCTTTGTATCAAAATTTTCTTTTTACGACAACATTATCTTACTAGAATGTTTGTCTCCTTGTACTAAAATACTTACTCAAAGTCAATACAAAACATCCATTTGAAAGAGCAAAAACTATTTGTCTTTTCTTTACGCTTGTGCTTTGTTTACAAAAACGTCCAACGATTCATTGTTGAGCATATGCATTTGAACATAATTATTGTTTACAAATAAACAAAATGGGAAGAGGCAATTACTGATAGGTTGAAAGGATATGGAAATACCTCTAGGCCATCCCACAAGTAATCCCCTGCAGTAGTTCATTTAAATCCCTAACGGAACAAAGCTTCAATTTGTTGATCCCCAGTAGAAGTCGTCAAATTTCTCAGGATTCCCCCAACAGGATTTTACAAGAAGTACATGGCATTGCCCTTACAACAAAGTTTATTTCTCTCGGCAGAAATTCACCAATACTTCAACTTCAAAGCATGAAGACTTACATATCCTCAGCAGCAGTCAGGGATTTATTTTCCTCAACTTAAAAGCAGTGCAACAAATTAGCTCACATACGCATACATCGCATTTGTTGTACCCCAAAATTTGCCCTCTCATTCTTCAAGGCCTTTCTCACAAGGATTTTCAAGGTTCAAGCTTGAACAAGTGCATTGGGATTTTCCAATACCAAAATTTAAAGGAACATGTCAAAAAGGGAGAAAACAGATAAAAATATTATTTTGACAAAATTTGGAGAAATACAAGTGATCTTTGTTTCAGCTCTTTCGATTGGCCTTTTGGACTCTTTCGATACAAGCTTGGCTTGCGTCCTTCGACTGGGCACGGGCCTCTGGCACATTTTGGTTTGGATTCACAAGGAAAAAATCCTCTTGTAATCTATTTAATTTCCAAGGCAAAAGGCTCTTTTAGCATCCTTCGATTTGCACTTTTTGTTCCCTATATACCTCTTTCGAATCTGAACATTTTGTCCTCCTACATGCACCTTTCGTTTGGACATGTTGGTTCCCTTTATACAAGCTTCGTTTGAACATAGATCTTTTACATGTTGGCATGAAGTCACAAGACAGGGACCCTCTATGTACACTCTTTCGTTTGACCACATGTAACCCCTGGCATGCAAGCCTTCGATTGGACATGAGGTACCTTCACACAAAAGCTTCGATTGGAGTTTTGGTTCCCTTCGAATCAACATCTTTCAAACCCAACTCTGAATCCTTCGATGCAGTCTTCTTTAATACATTTCTGTAACTCTTCGACACAAGTGGAAAATAGGATTATGAAAGGACACTGATCAAATCTTTGGACCCTGCTACGTGATATTACTTTACAAGCCTTAATGCTTGTATTTCACTCCATAATTAATTGCTTACATTTTGGATTAAGCTATTGTCCAGGTGATTAAGCCTTTGTCCATAAGTTTTTTATATAAAAGTGAACTTGCTAGTACAAATCCTGTCCCAAGCCCATGATTTGCTTAAATCCTGTTTGTACTTCACCATAAGTCAGGGAAGTCAGCCCCTTTTAGCCAACAACTTCAGTACTTCACCTTGGGACCTTGGAAAATCTGACATATCTTAATATTCACGTTTCAGCCAAGCCACATCTTTATTTAAACTTGTTTTACCCCAAAATTTTTCCCCCCATGTCCTTCAAGATTTACCAAGAGCATGCTTCAAAATATCCCAAGGGTTGCACAGTCCAATGGCCTCCTAACAGTCAAAATTAGGGTTTTGGTTCTGGCAAAGAAATTGAAGTTTCCAAGGGTCCAATCAAGTCCCACATGCCTACAAACATGGTCAAGCATCCATATGCCAAGTTTCAAGACTTTCAGCACAAAATTGCACAGTCAAAAACTCTAATTGCTCAACAGTCAACTGTAGGGGCAAAATGGTCATTTGACAGTCAAAAGTCCAAATTTTGGTCAACATCTTATTTTGAAGCCACAAACATCATTTGATCAATGCTTGATCATGATTTTCAAGGTATGGCTCAAAAAGTCTCAAGATGCAAAAGTTTCCATATTTGGACAGTTGAAAAAGTCAACTGTAACTTGACCAAGGCATAACTTTCACATGGTTTATCAGAAAAATTCCATCCAAATCTCATTTTTAAGAGAATGACATTTCCTACCACTCATCTTCACACTTCAAGTCCAAGAAACGCTCTCACAAAAAGTTATCAATCTCAACATTATAGGTCATTTTCAAAAGTCAACAAAAAGGGACTTTAAGTCAAAGACCAAAACTTGATATTGGTAAATCAAAATGACATGGGACCAAAGGCATTGGTTAGAGGACTTCAAGACCTTTCCAAAATGTCCAAGAACATGATCAAAGCTTAAAAATTGAGCAAGATATGCCTTGTGGAAGTTGGGAAATGTTTGGGAATTTTGAAAAGTCAACTTTACTTCAAATGCCTCAAAATTGCTAATGGGCCACATTTTCTTCCAAGAATCATCACCCAAAAGCTATGCACGACCCATTGACCCAAAGGGGAGTTATTTTCCTATTTTTATTTATTAATTGAATATTTAATCTATTTAATTCATTTAATTATGATTAATTATAAGAAAAATACTCATCCATGCTTTTCAAATCTTTTTGTGCATAGAATACATTCAAGATTTCATGCACTATTCAATAAGGAAAGAATCAAGGTGATTGGCAATGATTGGCATGTTCTTCACATGAAAAAGATTGAAAAAAGATACCATTGAAATCAAATCTCAAAAGCATTGATTACAAAGGTTTTGGACTTGTTTTGCAAACCTAAAACATTCCTCATAAAAGCCAAAACACAACCCTAATGCACAGAACCTGAATGCTGCGCTAGAACCTGAAAACAAAACTTGCACTTTTCTTAAAAAATCTCAAAACTGTTTTGGCATCTAGAAGGCGTTTCAAGGCGTGAAAAGCATCTCAAAAGCTTGCTGAGATTTTCCTGAACATAACCCAATACGTTTCAAGCCTCCATACACAAAGAACTGGTAGAATGAAGTCATCCTGTCCATGAATTTTTGCATAATCGTACCTTGAATTTCATGCCATATTAATGCATTTTAAATATTGTTTTACACTAATATGATTATGCTGAAGCTTTTGGTGCCTTTTAATTGAACTAATCATGCCTGTAGCGAAAGATGCCATGGATGTTTTCTAGGTTTTCACAAGCTTGAAATTGGGGTTTCTTTCCCATGGAAAAATTGAACGTTCAAACCTACACCATCAAAACCAGGATGCCCAGACGAAACCATTGATTATATCGCGCCCTTTTTCTTTTCAACTATGAGCTAATCGTTATTTTTGTACGTTAGGGTTAGTGGGGGTTTAAAACCCCCGCTATCTGTTTATATTTGCAGGAAAAAACGAAGGCATAGTGGAGAAGACGCTGAGGTGTAAGCCTAGGACTGGGTAATTCAAATATTCCGCGCGTGTTTTCATTTGTCACCACTAACTCTTATTTCTCTTTCATAATAATTCCTTTCCATTATATATCAAACAAACGCATTTGGCTGGTTGGTGAGTGATGTGTCACGCATGCAATGGGACCTGGGTTCGATTCCCAGGTCCCCCATATTTCCTTCTATTTTTTCTCATAACATGATTAGGTGTCCAACACGCCCAGAAGTCCACCAAATTCCCCAGCGCCAAAGCTTGCCACATGTCCTTGAAGATCAATCCAGTGGCTATCACCAGCTATCCACCATACGCCTCAGTCAACACATCCATATGCAAGTCAGAAAAGTCAAAAGGGCCTTCTTCAAATGGGCCAAATTGCTGTGAATTCACCTCCAACTTTGGGTCAACACCCCTCTTGTTTGTATCTCTTTCCCTTTTTCTTTTTTCTTTCTTTTTATTTTATTTGTTTTAATTATTTTCTTTTAATTCATAAAATTAATTTTAATAACATAAAAATACCAAAAAAATCAGGAATCATAAAAATAAAATATATTTTATTTAATATTATTTTGTAAATAAATTTGGTTAACTAATTTAGTTTTAATTTTAGGCTTAATTCAATGTTTTTTTAATAAACTAAAAAATATAGAGATTAGGGTTTTAATGCTTTTATTCTTTTTCTTTTCTTTTTACCATTATTAAGTATTAATTATTTTTATAAATAAATATGCCATGTAAATAATTAATGTAAATTAGGTCAAACTTGAAAATATTTTCTTTAATAATTAAAAACAATTTAGAACTAGGTTTTTATTTAATTTTTAATTCCATTTAATTTTCTCTAATTTCATAAATACAAAAAAACATAAAAAATAAGTCCTTTCCTTTATTTAATTTAATTAATTTTATAATTTCAATTTAATTTCCTCAAAGGGTCCAACGCCCTCGCATTCTCGATTTTATTTCTTTTCACACATTTACTTTTATTTCCTTTTTAAATTTCATGTACTTGCCCCAAAGCCTTGTAATAGATTAATTAGGGTATTTACTTTCCGCATTTTTATTTATTTCAAATCGGGTCTTGGTTTAATTTGGCGATGTAGACCCGCGCCTTTGTAATAGCGTAGGACTTTTAATTCCCGCACCTTTTAACTGTTAATAACCACATGAAAGAATGAATGCCAAAAATAAAATCAAAACGTAGATCACCAATGCATGATAAGATAAACATAATTGAAAATGACACACCATTCACACACCACCCCTAGGGTACGCCTCACTGTTGCCTTGCCCCTCGAAAAGTGGTCGTCGAGTAGAGGACGTTTTAGTAAGTCCTCATGTCCATGAACATGGCATGGGGGTAGCTTCTAAGGTGTCTTCCTATTGCTCTGGTGACCACACTGTCCCTAATCCTCGAATTGACCCGAACACCTCCAACGGTGGTGCTACCTACCTCTCAATGGTGGGATGGCACTACTTTAAGGACATTTACACAGACTAATTCCTTAGGGATGGTAGATGACTCGTAGATACTTGCTCTAATTCAAAACAAATCAAAAACTCTTTTCACACCGACACTTTCAAAAAGCTTTCAAAACAACTTTTCAAACACTCTTGAGGACTGACACAAGAGTCGAACTGAAATTTTAAACGAAACTTTTTTTAAATCCACAGTTGAAAAGCAAACAAACATTTTTGAAAACACAAATGAGCAAGTATCTAAGAGCCCATGGATAACCATGGATAGAAAGGGTGCTAACACCTTCCCTTTCTATAAATCTACCTCCCGAACCGAGAACTAATCTCAATAAGGAATTTTTCTGTGCTTTTGTCCTTTCCATTTGGAGAAAATAAAGGACGGTGGCGACTCTTGCTTCCGCGACATTTCGCGAACCAGCTTTAACCAGTCAGTTCCAGATCCACCGATCACAGAACTGGCGAGTCTGCTGGGGAAACTTTATAAAGTGAGGTGTACCTTAGGATAGCTCAGACTTGTGTTTTCAATTGCTGTGTTTTTTTGCTTTCTATTTGTGGGCTTTGCATCAGAGTTTCATAGATCCTAACCCGGATCTGGGGGAATGCCCTTTTAGGTAGCATAAGCTGTGAGGGACCTGTCCGGCGTAGACCGACACGGGTGAAGCAGTGGCTACGTTGGTGTGACACCTTGGTCTGTACCGATATCCCTTGTGTTGCAACGAGGAGAATATGGGTCTTCTGAGGAGCCATTAAGCACCAACCGACCTTAGAACCTTAAATGACCAATCTTAGCCAATAGAACAGTAGCAGTATGCTACGCCCGTTGAGGCTAAACTCTCGCGATGGTTCTGGCCGCAAGAAAAGATTGCGATGCTGGAGTTATGACCGATTGAGGGTAGTCAGTGATATTGGGATCCTCTAGAACCCGGTTACTTCTGATAGGACAGGTCTTAACCAACAAACTGAAAGAGGGTAATACCTAGACCCCATGCTGGCCTAAACTCTAAGGGCTTCTCTTGTGTGACTTGTGTGCCTTCCAACTTGACTATTTGCATGCTTGTTATCTGACACTTGAGTTTCTTGCAGGTTTTGTTTACAGTCCTTAATTGGGACTCATAATAGGATTTGCCTACATTACCCCATGCATAGCATAACATCATACCATTGCATACATCCCGCATAAGGACTAATCCGTTTCAAGGATCTCAAGGGCTTGTGATGCAGGTCATGATGAATCAGAATGTCTAGCAAGGGGCAAAGGGGATTTATTTTCCTCTAGCCAGGTTGATGATCTGAGTCAGAGGCTATGACCCACTTGACATGGTGAGCCTTGACTCTTGAAGAAGGTTCCCCTAACCAAGGTTGTTTGGAAATCAAAACCAGACATGATGACTAAAGTCAGGGGCTATGACCCACTCGATATGGTGAGCCTTGACTCTTGAAGAAGGACTCTCAACAACAGGAAGTTCCTTCAATCAAGCTACCGGATCCCAGCTCTAACAAATTTCTTGTTTACCCCGCGAGATCCTTGAAAACATTGCATGCATACATACATATCATTGCATTACATGTACCCTTTTTACAGGTCACTTACCTTCTCCGCTGTTTATTTCAGTAATGGCTTCCCAACAAGATAACCAGGATCCTCATGCTCAAGAGACTCAGTTCAAGGTGATCTTCCTAAGCCTATCCAAGGGGCAGAAAGAGCTGAGGACACTCCTCATGGGGAATTTGGCCAAGAAAAGCCCAGAGGACGACAAGGACGAACGACTGAAACGTCTACGAGCTGAGGTAGACACATTGAAAACCCAGATGCTGGGGCAAAGGGCTCTCATTCAAGGTTTAGCTCGGGAGCAAGGAGAGCTGAGGGCCATGATCAGTCAGCTTCATCAAGACATGAAGCAACCAGCCCAAGTCAGGGACCAGGTCATGGAACAGCTTCCAAAAGGGCAAAGGTCTGGTCCAATGAATAGACCTCTCCAAGCTGCTACCACTCCACAGGTCCAACAACGACCTCGCCGAGAACAACGGGCTGATCAGAGCAAGCCAGACAAGCCTAAGAGGCAGTTCACCCAGCTCAACGTGTCACCGTCTCAAGCTTTACAACAATTATTGAGGTTGAATCTGGTGACGCTAAGGGACCCTCCTAAAAATCTCAATACAGCCTCCCCAAAGTACAACCCTGAGGAGAGATGCGCATACCACTCTGGCAGTCCAGGCCATGACACTGACGACTGCTGGGCTCTGAAGAATAGGATCCAAGACCTGATTGAGGAAGGAGCTGTGGATTTCACCCATATAGGCCATGCTGAATGCTCCTGCCATTCCTACAAGATGCACCAGTTGAAGTAGCAAGCCCTGAGATGAAAAGACTTTTGTTCATTAGGATTCTCAAGTTGTAATTTTCTTTTGTTCAAACATTTACTCATGTTAAACGTTGTTATTTCATTAATGCATCGCATATGTCTGTTTTGAAGCAATATATTCGTATTCACTATATGTAAATTATTCTCATATTTTTGTGATGTTCAACGCTCGATTAACAATTCTAAGCCTTTTGAGGGAGGATGACGAAAACGATACCACGACAATTACGGTATGCTTTTGAACAGACCCCGCTGATGAGGTACAGGCATTGTTTCAATCCCTAAACACTGGAGTTATAAGGATAATAATCCCTCGTCAACCCCTCTGAGCCAAATAAGTAGGAGTTTTTTTATTTTCGAAAATTAAAACCCTTTATCATAACCCGGGGCAGGGTAGTTCTCTCAGTTGATCCAAGTGCATACCAAATGGCACCAAAGAGGTCCTTACAAAAAAAAAGAAGACAGTGATGATTCCGAATAATCATAAGGATAGGCAGTCATCATATCTCAAAAATAAAAACCCAATAAGTCAAAACCTATGAAGGAGACTTACAAAACTGGGGCATCCCGCTGACTGTAATCACAAAAGAAACAGTTCAGGCAAAATTTAGGGATAGCGAAATCAAAAAGAAAGAGGTCATACAAACCCTCAACAAAAACAAAAAATGACTGCCAATTCAGAATAAATCATCAATATCTGAACCATCATTGGAGCGTCAAAACAAAGACTCAAACAAGGTCTAACGCATGATCAACTGAGTTTAGGTTTGAAGAACATCACGAAGAGCGTGTGGGTACAAATAAATTTTGAGCCTTTATCCTTTGTTTCTTAAACCGTGAACCAGGCCACGTTATAACCCTCAAAAGTCCTAGCTGAAGCATGGGTTAGTTCGAAAGCATACTGTTACGAAAGGTATCCTGACTCCTTAAGGCTTGTGGTAAAATAACGAGTTGACACCACAATTTACAAAGCTTGCTTGTTTTACTAAAAAATTCATTTTCAAAAATTTCGAAACAGACATAAGCTTTGCATTTTTAACATAACTTTGTTCGCATATGGCTTTTGTTTAAACAGTATAGAAATTCGCACGACGAATGCCTAATGAACAAAAGCACTTCCAATCCAGGGGCACGACATGATCATGGTCTATTATCTGGGGCAGTCAGGCCAAGATTTGGAGAATCCCTCAAAGGTCAAATAGCCTGGGGCAAATCTCCGCCTGAGTCACTTAGGGTGCTCCAGCAACGAATCTGGCCTGATGAAACATCTTCTGGGGCATGACAAAACACTTCTAACAGGGGCAACTCCCTACATTCTGAGAACGTGCACATAGTCGAAAAAAAATACTACACCTAATCAAAGACCTGCTAGGTTGACACACCTAGGCAAAAATAAGGGCTTCCCGACGAACCAAAAGGGTCCGGGCAAAAATAAGGGGTGAAATAAAAAAAATCTGTACACCCGGCAAGTCGAAAACCTAAAAAGGCGGCTTGGGCAAAAATGGGTATCCCGGTGGATTGAAAACCCGAAAGGGCGGTCCAAGCAAAAGTTAGGGATCAAAGCGTACGACTATGTCCTGTCATCTTGTCACCTACCTACCAGAAGAAGGTTTGTCCATCAACAACTATCAGCACCTCACAGGTCTTCCTCTCCCACCTCAGAAACAGGGGCAATAATGAGTGGGCTAAGCGATCTAATTGTTCTGTCCACCAAGGTACCAAGGTAAGTTCAACCAAAGAACATAACTGATATACCTTAATTCCCCAGAGAGTGGGTCAGCAAGTCAATACACTCTCCCCAAGCAGAGCTACAGTCAGCCTTAAGGAAGTTGGGCATCCCCACCAGATCTCAACATTCCTCAGCATAATATACGGATATTCTTAACAAGCATCCCCGGCAGTCTTAATCTAAGACTGTTCCCCGGCGGTATACCAGGCATTCAGTGGAGTCACTCCTCCAACATATCTCAAGAATTTCCCCAGGAGAGTCCAATCCAAAGATTTCCCCAGGAAAGTTTGAATCATCTCCCCAGCAGGAAGCTTATCCCCAGTAGATTCAGGAAGCTCATCCCTTACAGAGCACGAACGCGTCCCCATGTTGTATTCAAAGGTTATTTCCCTACCTGGGTATAACTGGGTTATCCTCAGCCAAAAGCCACGGAAAGATCGTCCTCGGAAAAGTTCTTCTTACTCCCCAGCGAAGTCTATTAACACTTCCAAACATAACAACGGTATCCCCAGCGAAGTTACCATCAACATCTCAACAACGTACCTCTCTTCCCACAGAGTATTGTTCCCCAGCAAGTTCGCTAGAATAATTTCCTCCCCGCAGAGTAATCTATTTGTCAAGTTTATTCCCCAACGGAGTTATCTTCTCCTACCGGTGTTCTTGCAACTATCATCCCCAACGGAAACGAAGAATCTCACTCTTCAACATCAGCCCAGGATTTGACTTCCCGGCATCCGTCAAGGATCTATTTTCCTAAACAAAGACACATTCATAAACATCACATTGTTATACATCATGATACATGCATAAACGCATCATATCTTACTACCTCATTTATGTTGAGAACATCATTGCTTGATCCATATCCTGCATTGCATATGACTGACCTTTACCTTTCAGGAAAGATCCAGTCAAGTTCTCAGCTATGTCCAAGGCCTTCTCTGGTCCAGTTAAATCGATTCCTAAAGATTTTTCTGATAAAGACTCAGTTGAAGAATCCAAGACCTTGCCTGGTTCAGTTAAATAGACTCCTAAAGATTTTTCTGTTTCTTATCCAGTCAAAGGCCTTCTCTGGTCCAGTTAAATGATTCCTAAAGATTTTCCTGATGAAGACTCAGTTGAAGATTCCAAGACCTTGCCTGGTTCAGTTAAATCAACTCCTAAAGATTTTTCTGTTTCTTATCCAGTCAAAGGCCTTCTCTGGTCCAGTTAAATCGATTCCTAAAGATTTTCCTGATGAAGACTCAGTTGAAGATTTCAAGACCTTGTCTGGTTCAGTTAAATCGACTCCTAAAGATTTTTCTGATTCTTATCCAGTTAAAGGCCTTCTCTGGTCCAGTTAAATCGATTCCTAAAGATTTTTCTGATGAAGACTCAGTAGAAGACGTCCAAGATTCTCTCATCGTTACTGTTGAGGTTGAAGTCGCCTATGATTCTCTCATCGTTACTGTTGAGGTTGAAGTCGCCCAAGATTCTCTCATCGTTACGGTTGAGGTTGAAATCACCCCGGATTCTCTCCCCGTTACTGTGGAGGTAGTAATCACCCAAGATTCTCTCATCGTTACTGTTGAGGTTGAAGTCGCCCAAGATTCTCTCATCGTTACTGTTGAGGTTGAAGTCGCCTATGATTCTCTCCCCGTTACTGTGGAGGTAGTAATCGCCCCAGATTCTCTCATCGTTACTGTTGAGGTTGAAGTCGCCTATGATTCTCTCATCGTTACTGTTGAGGTTGAAGTCGCCCAAGATTCTCTCATCGTTACTGTTGAGGTTGAAGTCGCCTATGATTCTCTCATCGTTACTGTTGAGGTTGAAGTCGCCCAAGATTCTCTCAGCGTTCCTGTTGAGGTAGTAATCGTCCAAGGTTCTCTCACCGTCCCGTTGTGGTAGTAACCATCCCTGACTCATTCATCACCGTTTGAAGCTCCAGACCTGATTCCTGTAACCAACCAGGGTGCATCAATACAAAGATTTTGAAGACCAGCTCCTGTAACAGGCCAGGTAATCATCTTTTTTTTTCAGGTACGCAAGTTCTCGCTAAGGAATCTCTTACGCGATCCACACCCAGATGGAATCTATAAGCCCATCCACCTATCCATCACCTCTCAGCGTGGCATCTATAAGCCCATCTTCCTATCTACTAATCTCCAAATGGCATCTGTAAGCCCATTCCCCACCATCACACTACTATGTGAGCGCAAATTTCTGGGCACTCTAGTGTTCAATCATCTTCCACCCTCAGATTACGAAAGGCACGCCAGCCAATCTACATCCTCAGGTCTAAGAAGATTGAACAGGGGCAACTGTTGTACCCAAAATTTGCCCTCCCATGTCCTTCAAGATTTACCAAGAGCATGCTTCAAAATATCCCAAGGGTTGCACAGTCCAATGGCCTCCTAACAGTCAAAATTAGGGTTTTGGTTCTGGCAAAGAAATTGAATTTTCCAAGGGTCCAATCAAGTCCCACATGCCTAAAAACATGGTCAAGCATCCATATGCCAAGTTTCAAGACTTTCAGCACAAAATTGCACAGTCAAAAACCCTAATTGCTCAACAGTCAACTGTAGGGGCAAAATGGTCATTTGACAGTCAAAAGTCCAAATTTTGGTCAACATCTTATTTTGAAGCCACAAACATCATTTGATCAATGCTTGATCATGATTTTCAAGGTATGGCTCAAAAAGTCTCAAGATGCAAAAGTTTCCATATTTGGACAGTTGAAAAAGTCAACTGTAACTTGACCAAGGCATAACTTTCACATGGTTTATCAGAAAAATTCCATCCAAAGCTCATTTTTAAGAGAATGACATTTCCCACAACTCATCTTCACACTTCAAGTCCAAGAAATGCTCTCACAAAAAGTTATCAATCTCAACATTATAGGTCATTTTCAAAAGTCAACAAAAAGGGACTTTAAGTCAAAGACCATAACTTGAGATTGGTAAATCAAAATGACATGGGACCAAAGGCATTGGTTAGAGGACTTCAAGACCTTTCCAAAATGTTCAAGAACATGATCAAAGCTTAAACATTGAGCAAGATATGCCTTGTGGAAGTTGGGAAATTTTTGGGAATTTTGAAAAGTCAACTTTACTTCAAATGCCTCAAAATTGCTAATGGGCCGCATTTTCTTCCAAGAATCATCACCCAAAAGCTATGCACGACCCATTGACCCAAAGGGGAGTTATTTTCCTATTTTTCATTAATTAATTGAATATTTAATCTATTTAATTCATTTAATTATGATTAATTATAAGAAAAATACTCATCCATGCTTTTCAAATCTTTTTGTGCATAGAATACATTCAAGATTTCGTGCACTATTCAATAAGGAAAGAATCAAGGTGATTGGCAATGATTGGCATGTTCTTCACATGAAAAAGATTGAAAAAAGATACCATTGAAATCAAATCTCAAAAGCATTGATTACAAAGGTTTTGGACTTGTTTTGCAAACCTAAAACATTCCTCATAAAAGCCAGAACACAACCCTAATGCACATAACCTGAATGCTGCGCTAGAACCTGAAAACAAAACTTGCACTTTTCTTAAAAAATCTCAAAACTGTTTTGGCATCTAGAAGGCGTTTCAAGGCGTGAAAAGCATCTCAAAAGCTTGCTGAGATTTTCCTGAACATAACCCAATACGTTTCAAGCCTCCATACACAAAGAACTGGTAGAATGAAGTCATCCTGTCCATGAATTTTTGCATAATCGTACCTTGAATTTCATGCCATATTAATGCATTTTAAATATTGTTTTACACTAATATGATTATGCTGAAGCTTTTGGTGCCTTTTAATTGAACTAATCATGCCTGTAGCGAAAGATGCCATGGATGTTTTCTAGGTTTTCACAAGCTTGAAATTGGGGTTTCTTTCCCATGGAAAAATTGAACGTTCAAACCTACACCATCAAAACCAGGATGCCCAGACGAAACCATTGATTATATCGCGCCCTTTTTCTTTTCAACTATGAGCTAATCGTTATTTTTGTACGTTAGGGTTAGTGGGGGTTTAAAACCCCCGCTATCTGTTTATATTTGCAGGCAAAAACGAAGGCATAGTGGAGAAGACGCTGAGGTGTAAGCCTAGGACTGGGTAATTCAAATATTCCGCGCGTGTTTTCATTTGTCACCACTAACTCTTATTTCTCTTTCATAATAATTCCTTTCCATTATATATCAAACAAACGCATTTGGCTGGTTGGTGAGTGATGTGTCACGCATGCAATGGGACCTGGGTTCGATTCCCAGGTCCCCCATATTTCCTTCTATTTTTTCTCATAACATGATTAGGTGTCCAACACGCCCAGAAGTCCACCAAATTCCCCAGCGCCAAAGCTTGCCACATGTCCTTGAAGATCAATCCAGTGGCTATCACCAGCTATCCACCATACGCCTCAGTCAACACATCCATATGCAAGTCAGAAAAGTCAAAAGGGCCTTCTTCAAATGGGCCAAATTGCTGTGAATTCACCTCCAACTTTGGGTCAACACCCCTCTTGTTTGTATCTCTTTCCCTTTTTCTTTTTTCTTTCTTTTTATTTTATTTGTTTTAATTATTTTCTTTTAATTCATAAAATTAATTTTAATAACATAAAAATACCAAAAAAATCAGGAATCATAAAAATAAAATATATTTTATTTAATATTATTTTGTAAATAAATTTGGTTAACTAATTTAGTTTTAATTTTAGGCTTAATTCAATGTTTTTTTAATAAACTAAAAAATATAGAGATTAGGGTTTTAATGCTTTTATTCTTTTTCTTTTCTTTTTACCATTATTAAGTATTAATTATTTTTATAAATAAATATGCCATGTAAATAATTAATGTAAATTAGGTCAAACTTGAAAATATTTTCTTTAATAATTAAAAACAATTTAGAACTAGGTTTTTATTTAATTTTTAATTCCATTTAATTTTCTCTAATTTCATAAATACAAAAAAACATAAAAAATAAGTCCTTTCCTTTATTTAATTTAATTAATTTTATAATTTCAATTTAATTTCCTCAAAGGGTCCAACGCCCTCGCATTCTCGATTTTATTTCTTTTCACACATTTACTTTTATTTCCTTTTTAAATTTCATGTACTTGCCCCAAAGCCTTGTAATAGATTAATTAGGGTATTTACTTTCCGCATTTTTATTTATTTCAAATCGGGTCTTGGTTTAATTTGGCGATGTAGACCCGCGCCTTTGTAATAGCGTAGGACTTTTAATTCCCGCACCTTTTAACTGTTAATAACCACATGAAAGAATGAATGCCAAAAATAAAATCAAAACGTAGATCACCAATGCATGATAAGATAAACATAATTGAAAATGACACACCATTCACACACCACCCCTAGGGTACGCCTCACTGTTGCCTTGCCCCTCGAAAAGTGGTCGTCGAGTAGAGGACGTTTTAGTAAGTCCTCATGTCCATGAACATGGCATGGGGGTAGCTTCTAAGGTGTCTTCCTATTGCTCTGGTGACCACACTGTCCCTAATCCTCGAATTGACCCGAACACCTCCAACGGTGGTGCTACCTACCTCTCAATGGTGGGATGACACTACTTTAAGGACATTTACACAGACTAATTCCTTAGGAATAGTAGATGACTCGTAGATACTTGCTCTAATTCAAAACAAATCAAAAACTCTTTTCACACCGACACTTTCAAAAAGCTTTCAAAACAACTTTTCAAACACTCTTGAGGACTGACACAAGAGTCGAACTGAAATTTTAAACGAAACTTTTTTTAAACCCACAGTTGAAAAGCAAACAAACATTTTTGAAAACACAAATGAGCAAGTATCTAAGAGCCCATGGATAACCATGGATAGAAAGGGTGCTAACACCTTCCCTTTCTATAAATCTACCTCCCGAACCGAGAACTAATCTCAATAAGGAATTTTTCTGTGCTTTTGTCCTTTCCATTTGGAGAAAATAAAAGACGGTGGCGACTCTTGCTTCCGCGACATTTCGCGAACCAGCTTTAACCAGTCAGTTCCAGATCCACCGATCACAAAACTCCCAAACCTTTTCTCTATAAATAGAGGAACCATTGACAAAGAAAGGGTCCAGATTTTTGCTAGAGAGAAAAATCATAAAAATCCTCAAGCACTAAAACTCTCCCATATTCTCAAACTCTCCCATATTCTCAAACTCTCTAACATTCTCAAACCTTCAAAACTCTAAGTTTTTTTCATAAAAAGCCTCAGTAGTGTACCTTTCAATTTACTTCCCCTAGACTGTAGCAACCTTCAATTCACACATCAACATCATATAATCTCTTTCGATTCAGTGACTGCCCAAACCAAGCAGTAACAGAACTAGCTTCAGGAAGATCCCAGCGAAGCTCCCTCCACCATCAAAAAAGTCACCTACAACTCTTTCGACTAAACACTTCAAGAGGTAAGTTCTCTCTAAACTTAGAACTCTTTCATTTAAACATCACATGCACATGCCAATAAAGAAAAATATAGATATTTCTAGACCATGTTTTAACATTCGATTCTGACTACCCATATGCTGAAAACTCAACCTTAATTAGTTATACTTTGGACTTTGAGACCCATTGGTTTTTGTGCTAACCCCTGGACTATAGTTATGTTTGGATGTTTCATTTTAAGAACTTAAGACAGGTTTGTTATACCCTTCGATTGGCTAGCTGCACAAGCCTTTCGAATCACAATCTGAGGGCCTAATATGCTTACAATGAGTCAGCAAGGAGCCTGTGGAAAAGCCAGAACCTTACTGACTCTAACCCCCAGTCGAAGGAGACAAAGGAAAATCGAAGGGCATGACTCCACTGACTCCAACCCCCAGTCGAAGGATACAAAGGAAAATCAAAGGGGATGACTCCACTGACTCCAACTCCCTATCGAAGGAGACAAAAAGGAAAATCGAAGGGCATGACTCCACTGATTCCAGACTCCAAATCGAAGGAAGCCAAAATATGCAGAATCCAAGGGTTTTCTGCCTGAATCGAAAGACCCTTTTTTCTTGCTTTTATTTTATTTTTGTCTTTATATTTTTATGCTATTCAATATGGTTGTAATAATGTAGGATTTTATCTTTTTGAATTTTATTACTTTTGTATGCTTACTAGTAAAATAGGGAATGTATGGCAAGATAAAATCAACAAGTAGACAACCCCTAATCAAATACTAAAGGCATGCAAATCAAACATACTATTCACACATGCACCCATAGGGTAATTCCACTTGTTGCCTTATAAAAAATGGTCATGTTACGCATGCGAAGTATCTTGGCAAAATAAAACAAATATAAGATTATAGCACCTCGATGACGCTATTCTAAAGTTGCCTAAACAAAATGATCTTGGTCCCTCAAAAAATGCTAAGATACTTTGCAACATTGCTATCATGGTTATACGATGACCCACGCTCGCCCCGTTTACATCCAAAGATAGGGTTGCTTACCAAATCAATGGTAAGCCAACAATGTCAAAGGAATAGAAAATACATAGGAAAGACATTTGAGTAGGTAGATAGCTTCTAAGTTACTTGCTCCATTTCAAACAATCCTTGCTATTTTCAAAAACAAACACACGCACATTTCAGATAATATCTTACAAACATTGAAAACATTTTCAAAAAGAAAAACATCTTTGTATACATTCTTACGAACGAGAATCATTACAAAGATTGCCTAAACGAATGGCCTCTTTTACAAAATACTTTCAAAATCACACCAAACACCATTTCAAACAAACCAAAGCAAGTGATCTAAGCAAGTAACTAAGAGCCCATGGAAAACCATGGATGAAAAGGGTGCTAGCACCTTCCCTTTTCATAATCTACCCCCCGAACTCAAGAAAACATCTCAAAGGTCTTTCCTGTGCTTTTTCACCTTTCCTTTTGGATAAAAGAAAAGTCGGTGGCGACTCTTACTAACCGCAACATTTGCGATAAAACGCAAAACCTCAAGTTAGTTCTCCCACCGTATCACAGAACTGGCGACTCTGCTGGGGAAAATTATAAAAGAGGGGTTACCTTAGGGTTTAGATCACATTTACTTGCTTACATTGTTTAACTTGTATGCTTTACATTATGGTTCTTTGTTTGGGTTTGAATCCTCTACCCGGATTTGGGATACCTTATAGGTAAGTAGCAATACATTGTGGAAACTGTGCGGGGTATACCGACATGGTCTAAGCAATAGCTACGTTAGTGCGACATATTTGTGGGTACCGGTAGCCTTTGAGTTAATCAAATAGAATACGGGGCCGCTGAGTGATGTCATGAAGCACTAATGAACTTCTAGAACCTTTACTTGACCAACTTGGCCTTTAGGATGTAGTGAGATGACCGGCTTTGGTGCAGTCCGAAGTTGGTAGATACTCGATACTACACTCATTGAGGTTTGGTTTCTTGGGATATTTCAGTCGCCATTAAAGAGGATTGAGCTGAAACAATGACCAAGGAAACAATCCAGTGATATTGAGCTCCTTAGAACTCAGTTATTATTTTTAGGACAAGTTGAGCCAACTAAACTTCAAGAGGGCATTTACCTATGAAACCTCATGCAAGCCTAAACTAAGAACTTGCTTGATTTGTTTGTATATGCATGCTTGTACATAACATCATGGACATCATATGCATTCACTAACCATTTCAAGGATTTTGGAGATTCATCTTTGTTCTTATTTTGTAGGATATGGATTCACTTCGCAGGAAAACTATCCAAATCAACCTTGTAAGAATTCCTCCATAACTCAAGGAGATAGCTTCAAGGATCCCTGAGAACACTCCATTCACCGAGAGACATGGTCGTCTACTCAACTTGGTCACCTCCAACACAGAGGAGGATATGGTAAAGGTTCTCTTCCAGTTCTTTGACCCTTTGCATCATTGCTTCACATTTCCTGACTATCAACTTGTGCCCACTTTGGAAGAATTATCTCAACTTTTGAGGATTCCTATTCTCAATCAACTACCTTTCAACGGTACGGAAAGAGATCCAAAGCCAGAAGAGATTGCTCAAGCCCTGCACTTGCACTCCTCTGATGTCACAACTTATTGGGAAACTAGAAGTGGTGTCAAAGGCTTCTTGGCAAGGTTTCTGTTTGAGAAAGCCCAAAGCTGTTGGAATTCTCTAGACTTGCAAGCTTTTGAGGAGATTGTGGCTATTCTCATCTATGGGATGGTCTTGTTCCCCAATCCTGATCAACTCATAGATGTGAGCGCTATCAAAATCTTCATGTCACGCAACCCGGGGCCTACATTGCTTGGGGATATCCTACACTCTTTTCACACTCGCACAATGAGGAAAAGAGGTGTTCTTATGTGTTGCACTCCTCTCCTGGCAAGATGGTTTATTTCTCATCTTCCCCAATCAGTCTTAAATAATGAGCAAGGTTTGAGGTGGTCACAAAGGTTAATGACGCTTAAACATTCAAATATTCATTGGTGTTCTCGATCTAAAGAGAATGTTATCATTGTTGACCGTTATGGGGAATTCCCTAATGTCCCTCTACTTGGAATTAGGGGAGGCATTACCTACAACCCGTGTTTAGCTCTGAGACAGTTTGGTTATGCCCGCAGGGATGGCCCATATGATATGCTGATTCAAGGCCTGGTGTTTGACTACGACAACGACGATCAAGGTCTTTGCCATAAATTCATCCGAGCTTGGAGGATGCTAAACAAGGTGGATAGCAAGACTTTGGGACACAAGAATTCCATCCCTCTTGAGCCTTACCTCAAGTGGGTACGAACCCGCGCCCAAAGTCTTATGATGCCTTATCCTTCCATTCTTCCAGTGATTATTGAGCCTGTTAAGGAGGGAGAAGTTCTATACACTATCCTACATCCGGACATGCCTACATCACTCGAAGACCTACAAAGGGATTGGATACAGCTCAAAGGAGAGCGTGATACTTTCGAAGCCTAATTCTACGCAAGCGAGAAGAAGGTTTTGGAACTCACTCGGCTACTTCACAAGGAGTAGACTCTAAATACCTACATTGCACCAAAAAGGATGCGCAATGTCTTTTTATCTTAGAATTTTGTATTATTTTGCCCAAGGGGCATTGATATACTCAAATTCTACCTTATTAATATAACGTGTATTCCTTTTTGTTTGAAACAAATTTGAATTTTTAAATCCTTGAAAGCATTGCATGAATACATATCATTCATCATAAACATAAACAGGTCTTTGCAACAAGTTTCCTCATCTCTCTACTGTTTATTTCAGTAAGATGGATCTCAAACAGACGGTCAAAGACCTTTAAGATCAAAACGCGCAATTTCAACAATTACTCATGACCTTAGCCAAGGGGAAAGAGGAGCTGAAGACTCTGCTAGAAAAAGAGAAAGAGAAAAAGAAGAAGAAGCCATCTGGTGTGGTAATCATGGGCAGAAGGTTTTAGGGACAAGCCAGAAGGACTTTAGAATTTCCAGCAACATCTGATGAAGGGGAAAGAAAAGGAAAATAAACGGCAGTTCCGTCAGACTCTGAAGAAGAGGAGGAAGAGAAGGACTACTCTGAGCAACAATACCCCCGGCTGACGATAAGTACAAACACCTTGAAGAGCGTTTAAGCGCTATGGAAATCCAGAGAGTACCGAGTCTAGATTTTGAAGAGTTGAGGCAGGTGTCAGGAATTGTGATCCCACCAAAGTTTAAAGTGCCCCTATTTGATAAATATGGAGTGTCGTGTCCTAAAATGCACCTCCGATCGTATGTCAGGAAGATTCAGCCATACTCTACTGACAAAGACTTGTGGGTCCACTTTTTCCAAGACAGTTTATCAGGAACGCAAATTGATTGGTTCTATCAGTTGGAAAGGGCCGACGTCCACAATTGGGAAGACCTGGCCGCAACTTTCTATAAACAATACCAGTACAACACCGATTTGGCGCCTACCCGTACTCAACTTCAGAGTATGGCTATGGTTTCCAATGAGGGCTTCAAAGATTACGCGCAAAAGTGGAGAGATCTAGCCGGAAGAGTGCAACCCCCTCTATCCAAAAGGGAGTTGGTGGACATGTTCTTAGGAACTCTATCGGGCCCTTTCTTCAATCATCTGATTGGAAGGTCCTCTGTAGGGTTTACTGAATTGATTTTAACCGGTGAAAGGGTGGAAGCTGGTATAAGAAGTGGGAAGATTCAGAAAGATGCGTCTGCCTCTACAGTTGTGAGGAAACCTTTCACTAGGAAGAAGGAGGTATCTGCTGTTTATTCACAGAGGAATCAAGGAAGAACTGAACGCTGACCAACGGTGGGGGCCGTTATGATTCCAAAGCCTGCATCAGACCGACCAAGAAATAACCAGCCAAGGGTGGAAAGGCTAGTCCGGCAATTCACCAGGATTAACATGACTCTAGCCCAGGTTCTACCACATCTTTTGAAATTGAATCTGGAAACTTTAAAAGAGGCCCCAAAGAATCCCAATAATGCATCCCCTCATTATCATCCAAATGCCAGATGCGCATACCATTCTGAAAGTCCAGAGCATGACACTAACAACCGTTAGGCTTTGAAGAATAAAATTCAAGACCTTATTGATGCAAAGGAAGTTGAGTTTGATGCACCTGAGAAACCGAATGTCATTTCCGCTCCGATGCCTAGGCATGGTCATAATGCCAACGCTATTAATGAATATTTGTTTGTTGCCACCGTGGATGAACTGTTGACTCCGCTCCCGATCATTAAGATGAATTTGTTAAAAGCTGGTGTATTCCCAGGATGTAAAGAAGGCTGCCATCATTGCTTATCCTCATCATTTGATTGCCCTCTGTTAAAAAAAGGTATCCAACGACTGATTGATAACCAAGAAATTCTGTTTGAGAATGCTCCCGTGTTACCTATTCCTGTTAAAGAAGTTTCAATCATAACCATCTCTGCCAATCCTTCTAGGGCTCCTAAAAGACCCGTTAGGATTACACCTGCTCCAAAAATTACTCCACTTAAGATCACAATGCCCGGGCCGGTCCCGTACAAATCAGATAAAACAGTACCATGAATTATGGTGGAGAAATCTACTACCATGGTATCAAACAAGATGAACTGACTGCCGAAGAAGAGAGATCCGAAGAAGAAAACTCTGATGTTAGCAACATTGCCGGAACTAGCAAGATTACCCGTAGTGGTAGAATCTTCTCTCCAGAGATTTCCCCTCCAAAGGCAGTTTTTGGACCCGTGCCCATTCCGAAGAATACCTTTGTACCAGTGATTATACCTGCAAGCGTACCTACCAACAAAGACGACACAATCCATATCCCTACCAATACTTCCACTGCTGAGAATAAAGGAAAAAGCATTCAAGAAGAGCCTGTCCGGACGAAGGCTCAATCACTAGCTATCCCTGAAACATCCAAGAAGGAAATGGAAGAAATCCTGAGGATAATAAAGAAGAGTGATTATGATGTGGTTGAACAGTTGGGGAAAACCCCTTCCAATATCTCCATGCTAGCATTGCTGTTGTACTATGAGGCACATGCTAAATCTCTGGTAAAATTTTTAGACAGCCCATGTGCCACAAGAGACGTCTGCTGACCAATTCCAAGATTGTGTGGCCAGTTTGACACCTGACAACGACCTGGGTTTCTCTGATGCTGATTTGACACCCAAAGGAAGAAAGCACAACGAGGCATTACATGTCTCTGTGGAGTGTAGGGGAACAACCCTAGCCCATGTCTTGGTTGACACTAGTTCATCTTTGAACGTCTTACCACAAAAAGCTCTTGACAGATTGGATTGCGAAGGGCTGACGTTGAAACCCAGTAACATAATTTTGAGAGCATTTGATGGCTCGAAGAGGATGGTCCATGGGGAGGTGGACATCCCGATAAAGGTGGGAACTCAGACTTTCAACTCAACCTTCTATGTGATGGACATCCGTCCCTCTTACTCTTGTCTGTTAGGGCGGCCTTGGATCCACAATGCCGGTGCTGTCACCTCCATATTGCATCAGATGCTAAAGTACCCGGTCCAAGGAAAGATCATAACTATCCATGGGGAGGAGGAGTACATGATTAGTCATCTGAATTCTTTCCGATATGTGGAGTTGGATGGCGAGTTCATTGAAACTCCTTTTCAACATTTCGAGGAGGTCTCTCAAGAAGTAGCGGCAACCAAGGCAGTATCCTCGATTCCCAAGATCACAAGACCTCCGCTCTGGATGTCATCACTAAAGGATGCAAAGGCAGTAATAGAGGAGGGTGTATGCACCATCTGGGGGTAACTTCCAGACATTCTGTATGAATCAGACAAGTTTGGCTTGGGGTTTACTTCACCTGCTCAGAAGGCTGTGCTCCGTGTCCGTGCTGGAGGGCCACCTGTGAAGATTAGCAACCAAGGGGTCAATGCAGTAGAAGACAATGAAGAGGATGACAACTTGGAAGATTGGATATTTCCTACTGTCAACGGAGGACTTCGCAACTGGGAAGCCAGAGACTTTGTCCCAATAACTTTTATCTCTCAGTAATTTATCTTTTACATTTCTGTTGGACTTGTAATATTCACGAACAATTCACACTTTAAAAACCTTGTGTCTTACCCGAGACACGATGGTCCATTTGTAAGGGTTTTTATTTCATCTTCATATGACATTCAATGAATCATGGACGCTTTTTCACATATAAACATTTTGTGCTCATTGTCTTTCTTTTACATTTTATTGTTTAAAGATGGCTATACACTTACACACACCCACACTCACAAATGCAGGTACCCCTCCATTCCGGATCCCATGGGTAACGATACTGCTATAGCCTTCAGTGACTCTGAAGATCTAATCTACCAAGTCGAATACGGAGGTGAGGAAGATTATGAAGTTCCAGGGGAATTGGCTAGACTACTACAACAAGAGGAAATAGCTATTCAGCCTCATGAGGAACCATTGGATACAATCAACTTGGGCACCGAGGAAGATAAGAAGGAAATCAAAGTGGGTGCCAATCTAGAGCCGAGTGTCAAGGAGTGCCTAATTCAACTATTGCATGATTATGTTGAGATCTTTTCCTGGTCATACGAAGACATACCAGGACTGGATGCAGACATCGTAGTACATCGTCTGCCCACAAGAGAAGACTTTCCTCCAGTGAAACAAAAAGTTCGCCGCATGAGATCTGACATGTCAGAGAAGATCAAAGCAGAAGTTATGAAACAGTTCAATGCTGGATTTCTGGCTGTTACTTCCTATCCTCAATGGGTTGCTAACATTGTTCCCGTGCCTAAAAAGGACGGTAAAGTACAAATGTGCGTGGATTATAGAGATTTAAACAGGGCCAGCCCTAAAGATGATTTTCCACTTCCACACATCGACATTCTGGTTGATAATACGACCCAACACAAAGTATTTTCCTTCATGGATGGATTCTCAGGTTATAACTAGATCAAAATGGCACCTGAGGATAAGGAGAAAACTACATTTGTCACACAGTGGGGCACGTTCTGCTACAAAGTGATGCCATTCAGACTGAAGAATGCCAGGGCAACCTATCAACGCGCCATGGTAGCTTTGTTCCATGATATGATACATCATGAAAATGAGGTCTACGTAGATGACATGATATCCCGATCACAAACTGAAGAGGAGCACCTTGATCATTTGCAAATGCTGTTTGTAAGATTGAAGGAGTACAAACTAAGATTGAATCCAAACAAGTGCATATTCGGAGTCCGGTCCGATAAACTTTTAGGTTTCATTGTCAGCAAAAAGGCATCGAGGTTGATCCTGCCAAGGTCAAAGCGATACAAGAAATGCCTGCTCCTCGTACTGAGAAGGAAGTCAGGATTCTTGGGACGCCTGAATTATATCGCCAGATTCATTTCTCACCTAACATCTACTTGTGAACCAATCTTCAAACTATTGAAGAAAGATCGAGTAGTCAAATGGAATGATGAATTCCAGATTGCTTTCGACAAAATCAAAAAGTATTTACAAGAGCCTCCTGTCTTGATGCCACCAGTCGAGGGAAGACCACTGATCATGTATCTGACCGTTTTAGAGAACTCAATGGGGGTGTGTATTGGGGCAGCATGACGAGTCTGGCCGAAAAGAGCACGCTATTTATTACCTGAGCAAAAAGTTTACCAACTGTGAAACCAGATATTCACTGCTCGAGAAAACTTGCTGTGCTCTGGTATGGGCTGCTCACTGGCTAAGACAATATATGTTAACTCATACCACTTTGCTGATATCTAAGATGGATCCGATAAAGTACATTTTTGAGAAGCCTGCTCTGTTTGGGAGGATAGCTAGATGGCAGATGATTCTAACAGAATATGACATACAATACACTACCCAAAAAGCTATAAAGGACAGTGTGCTAGCTGATCATCTTGCTCATCAAGCTGTAGAAGATTATCAGTCCATGAAGTTTGAATTCCCGGATGAAGACATCATGACATTAGACAACTGTGAAGAAATCAGACCATATGACGGACCTGGACAAGGATCCCGATGGACCCTGTTCTTTGATGGGGCATCCAATGCACTTGGCAATGGTATCAGCGCGATACTCATATCTCCGGAAGGGTGTCATACTCCCTGTACGAACAACATGGAAGAATACGAAGCATGCATCTTTGGTCTCAAGGTTTCCATAGACTTGGGAATCAAATCTTTAGTTGTATTTGGAGATTCAGCTTTGGTCATTAGTCAGATCAAAGGAGAGTGGGACACTAAACACCCAAACCTTATCCCTTACAAAGAACATGTTTTGACATTGCTACCACATTTTGAGCAGGTTACCTTCGAGCATTTCCCGCGAGAAGAAAATCAGCTAGCAGACGCTCTAGCCACAGTGTCATCTATGTTTAAACTTAATGGGGATAACGAGGCTCCCCAGGTCACCATCGAACGAATGGATGAACCAGCACATTGTCATGAGATTAATACTGAAGAAGTAGTGGACCAGCCTTGGTTCCATGAAGTCAAAAGGTATCTCGAGGCTCAAGAATATCCAGAAGGAGCTTCAATCAATGATAAAAAGTTCTTAAGGAGATTCTCCGCTAAGTTCTTCCTAAGTAATGGCATCCTGTACAAACGTAATCATGATTCTATCCTGCTCCGTTGTGTGGATAAGATTGAAGCTGAAAAGATCATGGCTGAATTACATGAAGGTACCTTTGGCACTCACTCTAGTGGGCATACGATGGCGAATAAAATCCTACGGGCAGGATATTATTGGTCTACCATGGAAGCAGACTGCTATCAACACTCCCAGACATGTCATAAGTGTCAAATCTATGCAGACAAGGTGCACGTGCCTCCGGTTCCTCTAAATGTCTTAACAGCTCCTTGGCCCTTCTCTATGTGGGGAATTAATATGATTGGGGAGATCAAGCCTACAGCCTCTAATGGACACCGCTTCATTCTAGTGGCCATTGACTATTTCACAAAGTGGGCCGAAGCAGCTTCCTTCGCATTCGTTACTAAGAATGTTGTTGCCCTCTTCATCAAGCAAAATCTTATTTGCCGGTATGGTATCCCGGAAAGGATCATCACTGATAACGGTACAAACCTTAACAATACTATAATCACCGCCTTGTGCGAGAAGTTCAAGATTCATCACAATTCATCCCCCTATCGACCAAAGATGAATGTTGCAGTCGAAGCTGCTAATAAAAACATTAAAAAGATCATATAGAAGATGACAGTCACCTACAAAGACTGGCATGAAATGTTACCATTTGCTCTCCACGGGTATCGTACCACGGCTCTCACATCAACTGGGGCAACACCCTATTCTTTGGTTTATGGCATGGAGGCTGTCTTGCCTATTGAGGTTCAAATCCCCTCTCTGAGAATTATGAAGGATGCAGGTTTGAGTGAGGACGATTGGATCCAGACCCGACTTGATCAACTGAACTTAATTGATGAAAAGAGACTTACTGCTGTTTGCCATGGTCAGACGTATCAAAAACAGATGATCAAGGCTTTCAACAAGAAAGTACGACGCCAAGTATATCAAGTTGGAGATCTAGTGATCAAGCGCATTATCTTGCCACAAAGTGATCCCAGGGGCAAATGGACTCCTACCTGAAGGACCATTTGTAATCAAGAACATCTTTTCCGGTGGGGAAATGATCTTAACCACCATGGACGATGATAATTTGCCACACCCTGCAAACGTAGACATAGTCAAAAGGTACTATGCATAAGAGACTCGCTAGGTTGACACACCTAGGCAAAAAAAGGGCATCTCGGCGAACCAAAAGGTTCGGGCAAAATTAGTGATAAAATAAAAACAAATCTGTACATCCGGCAAGTTGAAAACCCGAAAGGGCGACTTGGGAAAAAAGGGTTTCCCGGTGGATTGAAAACCCGAAAGGGAAGTCCAGGCAAAAGTTAGGGAATTAAAGCGTATGACTATGTCTCGTCGGATCACTTTGAGGACAACTTCAACCTCTCCACTGACAAACTCGGAGTTCTGATCAATTCAATCATCTTCGGACAAAGCAAAGGATAGACAACATATTCAGAGATACGAAGGCTATAGTAGAATGGGAAGCCCATGGGATTATCACACATAACTATCTTTCTTTGTATAAACTTTTCTTATTTTTATGACACCACCCTCTTACTAGGATGTGTGTCTCCTTTGTACAAAATACTTATTCAAAGTGAATACAAAGATATCTCTTTAAAGTACAGAAAACTATTTGTCCTTTTCTTTTACACTTGTGTTTTATTTGCAAAAACGTCCAATGATTCATTAATGAACATATGCATTTGAACATAATTACTGTTTACAAATAAACAAAATGAAAAAGAACAATTACTGACGGGTTGAAAGAATAGGAAAATGTCTCTAGGATATTCCATGAGCAATCCCTACAGTACGTCATTAAGATCCCCAGCGGAGCTGAAACTTCAAAACTATTAATCCCCAGTAGAAACCATCCAGTTTCTCCAAATTCCCCAGCAAGTTATCGTGAACCCTGAATACCAACCGGACAACAGCTAACTTCTATTTTTCCCTAACCTAGGATAATTACCCAGTAGAGCGGCAAGTGACCGAAACTCCTGAACTTTTTCCAAATAAGTATAAGCTTTTTCCCCACAGAGTTTTCATTGTCCCCCAACAGAACGAGGATTACCATTGTTAAATCCCCAGTAGAAGTCATCAAAATTCTCTGGATTCCCCAAGCAGATTACTCAAGCAGTATACGGCATTGCCCTCACAATAGGATTTTGTCAATACTTCAATTTCAAGATATGAAGAATCCACATATCCTCAGCAGCAGTCAAGGATTTATTTTCCTCAATCATACAGCAATACAGTAAATCAGCTTACATGCGCATACATTACATCCATATATCATAGACATTGATAAAATACATATATTGCATCATACATTTCATGCAATATAATGTCGTGTTCCAGCTAACATTTTACCCTTTTTAGGATAAGATTAACGGCTACCATTAATAATATGCAATCATGATACAACACAGATACGCTCCAGACGCGGATGCCATTCTGTTACTCATTCAGATTCAGACTTCAAGATACAGTACAGATACGCTCCAGACACGGATGCCATTCTGATACTCATTCAGATTCAGATACAGCACAAATACGCTCTAGACACGGATGCCATTCTGTTACTTATTCAGATTCAGACTTCAAGATACAGTTCAGATACACTCCAGATATGGATACCATCCTGATACTCATTCAACTTCAACCTTCAGATACAGTACAGATACGCTCGCCACGGTTGCCATTCTGTTACTCATTCAGATTTCAGCTATTCAGATACAGTACAAATACGCTTGCAACGGATGCCATTCTGGTACTCATTCAGATTTCAAGTTCAGATACAGTACGAATACGCTCCAAACACGGATGCTATTTTGTCGCTCATACAAATTCAGTCTCCAGATACAGCTCAGATACGCGCCAAACACGAACACCATTCTGATACTTAGTCTTTTGACTTACAACTTACAATTCAACAAACATTCTTGGATGGCATCTACAAGCCCATCTCCAACAAGACTCTACCACTTATCCAAATGGCATCTTTAAGCCCATTCCCTTAACTACACATTGTCGAGTGCAAATTTATGGGCACTCTAGTGTCCAATCATCTTTCGCCTTCGAGTCACAAATGGCAAAGCTCGCCAATCTAACTCTTCAAGTCTAAGAAGATTGAACAGGGGCAGCTGTTGTACCCTAAAATTTTCCCTCTCATTCTCAAGGCCTTTCTCACAAGGATTTTCAAGGTTCAAGCTTGAACAAGTGCATTGGGATTTTCCAATACCAAAATTAAAAGGAAACTGTCAAAAAGGGAAAAAACAAATAAAAATATTATTTTGACAAAATTTGGAGAAATACAAGTGTTCTTCGTTTCAGCTCTTTCGATTGGCCTTTTGGCCTCTTTTGATACAAGCTTGGCTTGCGTCCTTTGACTGGGCACGGGCCTCTGGCACATTTTGGTTTGGATTCACAAGGAAAAAATCCTCTTGCAATCTATTTCATTTCCAAGGCAAAAGGCTCTTTTAGCATCCTTCGATTTGCACTTTTTGTTCCCTATATACCTCTTTCGAATCTGAAAATTTTGTCCTCCTACATGCACCTTTCGTTTGGACATGTTGGTTCCCTTTATACAAGCTTCATTTGAACATAGATCTTTTACATGTTGGTATGAAGTCACAAGACAAGGACCCTCTATGTACACTCTTTCGTTTGACCACATGTAACCCCTGGTATGCAAGCCTTCGATTGGACATGAGCCACCTTCACACAAAAGCTTCAATTGGAGTTTTGGTTCCCTTCGAATAAACATCTTTCAAACCCAACTCTGAATCCTTTGACGTAATCTTCTTTAATACATTTCTGGAACTCTTCGACACATGTGGAAAATAGGATTCTGAAAGGACACTGATCAAATCTTTGGACCCTACTATGTGATCTTACTTTACAAGCCTTAATGCTTGTATTTCACTCCATAATTAATTGCTTACATTTTGGATTAAGCTATTGTCCAGGTGATTAAGCCTTTGTCCAGAAGTTTTTTGTATAAAAGTGAACTTGCTAGTACAAATCCTGTCCCAAGCCCATGATTTGCTTAAATCCTGTTTGTACTTCACCATAAGTCAGGGAAGTCAGCCCCTTTTAGCCAACAACTTCAGTACTTCACCTTGGGACCTTGGAAAATCTGACATAGCTTAATATTCACGTTTCAGCCAAGCCACATCTTTGTTTAAACTCCCAAAACTTTTCTCTATAAATAGATGAACCATTGACAAAGAAAGGGTCCGGATTTTTGCTAGAGAGAAAAATCATAAAAATCCTCAAGCATTAAAACTCTCCCATATTCTCAAACTCTCCAACATTCTCAAACCTTCAAAACTCTAAGTTTTTTTCATAAAAAGCCTCAGTAGTGTATCTTTCGATTTACTTCCCCTAGACTGTAGAAACTTTCGATTCACACATCACCATCATATACTCTCTTTCGATTCAGTGACTGCCCAAACCAAGCAGTAACAGAACTAGCTTCAGGAAGATCCCAGCGAAGCTCCCTCCACCATCAAAAAAGTCACCTACAGCTCTTTCGACTAAACACTTCAAGAGGTAAGTTCTCTCTAAACTTGGAACTCTTTCATTTAAACATCATATGCACATGCTAATAAAGAAAAATGTAGATATTTCTAGACCATGTTTTAACATTCGATTCTGACTGCCCATATGCTGAAAACTCAACCTTAATTAGTTATACTTTGGACTTTGAGACCCATTGGTTTTTGTGCTAACCCCTGGACTATAGTTATGTTTGGATGTTGCATTTTAAGAACTTAAGACAGGTTTGTTATACCCTTCGATTGGCTAGCTGCACAAGCCTTTCAAATCACAATATGAGGGCCTAATATGCTTACAATGAGTCAGCAAGGAGCCTGTGGAAAATCCAGAACCTTACTGACTCTAACCCCCAGTCGAAGGAGACAAAGGCAAATCGAAGGGCATGACTCCACTGACTCCAACCCCCAGTCGAAGGACACAAAGGAAAATCGAAGGGGATGACTCCACTGACTCTAACCCCCAGTTGAAGGAGACATAAAGGAAAATTGAAGGGCATGACTCTACTGATTCCGGACTCCAAATCGAAGGAATCCAAAATACGCAGAATCGAAGGGTTTTCTGCCTGAATCGAAAGACCCTTTTTTCTTGCTTTTATTTTATTTTTTCCTTTATATTTTTATGCTATTCAATATGGTTGTAATAATGTAGGATTTTATCTTTTTGCATTTTATTACTTTTGTATGCTTACTAGTAAAATAGGGAATGTATGGCAAGATAAAATCAACAAGTAGACAACCCCTAATCAAATACTAAAGGCATGCAAATCAAACACACTATTCACACATGCACCCCTAGGGTAATTCCACTTGTTGCCTTATAAAAAATGGTCATGTTACGCATGCGAAGTATCTTGGTAAAATAAAACAAATATAAGATCATAGCCCCTCGATGACGCTATTCCAAAGTTGCCTAAACAAAATGATCTTGGTCCCTAAAAAAATGCTAAAATACTTTGCAACATTGCTATCATGGTTATACGATGACCCACACTCGTCCCGTTTACATTCAAAGATAGGGTTGCTTACCAAATCAATGGTAAGCCAACAATGTCAAAGGAATAGAAAATACATAGGAAAGACATTGAGTAGGTAGTTAGCTTCTAAGTTACTTGCTCCATTTCAAACAATCCTTGCTATTTTCAAAAACAAACATACACACATTTCAGAAAATATCTTACAAACATTGAAAACATTTTCAAAAAAACAAACATCTTTGTATACATTCTTACGAACGAGAATCATTACAAAGATTTCCTAAATGAATGGCCTCTTTTACAAAATACTTTCAAAATCACACCAAACACCATTTCAAACAAACCAAAGCAAGTGATATAAGCAAGTAACTAAGAGCCCATGGAAAACCATGGATGAAAAGGGTGCTAGCACCTTCCTTTTCATAATCTACTCCCGAACTCAAGAAAACATCTCAAAGGTCTTTCCTGTGCTTTTTCACCTTTCCTTTTGGATAAAAGAAAAGTCGGTGGCGACTCTTGCTAACCGCAACATTTGCGATAAAACGCAAAACCTCAAGTCAGTTCTCCCACCGTATCACAACATTCATATATCATAAAAATTGATAAGCACGAATGCATACGACATAATCCCATTATGCATACATTTCATGTATCATTACTTGGCATTTTAGCTAACATTTTTCCCTTTTCAGGATAAGATTAAACAGCTACCATTAACAATATTCAAAATTTGATACAATTCAGATACGCTCTATGACACAGATGCCATTCTGATACTCATTCAGATTTAAACTTTCGATACAATTCAGATACGCTCCAGACACGGATGCCATTCTGATACTCATTCAGATTTCAACTTTTGATACATTTCAGATACGCTCCAGACACGGATGCCATTCTGATACTTATTCAGATTTCAACTTTTGATGCAGTTCAGATACGCTCCATGACACGGATGCCATTATTATACTCATTCATATTTCAACTTTTGATACAGTTCAGATACGTTCCAGACACGGATGCCATTCTGGTACTCATTCAGATTTCAACTTTTGATACAGTTCAGATACGCTCCAGACGCAGATGCCATTCTGATACTCATTCAGACTCGACTTTTGATACAGTTCAGATACGCTCCAGACACTGATGCCATTCTAATACACATTCAGACTCAACTTTTGATACAATTCAGATACGCTCCAGACACGGATGCCATTCTGATACTCATTCAGATTTCAACTTTTGATACAGTTCAGATATGCTCTAGACACAGATGCCATTCTGATACTCATTCAGATTTCAACTTTTGATATAGTTCAGATACGCTCCAGACACGGATGCCATTATGATACTCATTTAGACTCAACTTTTGATACAGTTCAGATACGCTCCAGACACAGATGCCATTCTGATACTCATTCAGATTTCAACTTTTGATGCAGTTCAGATACGCTCCAGACACGGATGCCATTCTGATACTCATTCAGACTCAACTTTTGATACAGTTCAGATACGCTCCAGGCACGGATGCCATTATGATACTCATTCAGATTTCAACTTTTGATACAGTTCAGATACGCTCCAGACACGGATGCCATTCTGATACTCATTCAGATTTCAACTTTTGATGCAGTTCAGATACGCTTCAGACACAGATGCCATTCTGATACTCATTCAGACTCAACTTTTGATACAATTTAGATACGCTTCAGACACGGATTCCATTCTGATACTCATTCAGATTTCAACTTTTGATACATTTCAGATACGCTCCAAACACGGGTGCCATTCTGATACTCATTCATACTCAACTTTTGATACAGTTCAGATATGCTCCAGACACGGATGGCATCCTGATACTCATTCAAAGACACCTTTCAGATACAGTTCAGATACATACCAGATACGGATGCCATCCTGACACTCATTCAAATACAGTCCAAATACAATCACCTAGGGATGGCATCTATAAGACCATCTCTAACAACTATCCATCATTCCTTCGAATGGCATCTTTAAGCCCATTCCCTATACAATCAACCACAACATGATCAAGTGCAAATTTCTGGGCACTCTAGTGTTCAATCATCTTCCACCTTCAAGTCACGAATGGCATGTTCGTCAAATCTAACTCTTCAGGTGTAAGAAGATTGAACAGGGGCAACTGTTGTACCCCAAAATTTGCCCTCTCATTTCTCAAAGGATCACTCTAGACCCTCAGATTTGCTTCCATCCAGTTTCAAGTCTTGAATTACAACTTTTCAAGAAAATCATTCACAAGGGAAAAATGGTCAAAAACACACTCAAAAGTCAAACTTTGACTTTTAGATCCAAATCAAGTTTCAACAATTATATTTCATGAAAACATGAAATTGGTTCATCAAAAAATCATAAGTCAGAAGTTACTTTGAAAAAAATCAAATTTCTAAAAATTTAGAAAATTTTCTAAGTGTTAAGAGAATATGATACTTCAGAACTTCTGAGCCAGCCTCCACGCAAGTGCACTCAGAAGTTGCAAACACGGTTCAGAACATGATGCTTCAATCAAAACATGTAGAAGTGATTCTCTTTGGTCAGAACATGATGCTTCAATCAGAACATGTAGAAGCGATGCTCTTTGGTCAAAACATGATTCTTCAGCATATGAAGGCTATGTTCAACGCTCCGGTCAGAACATGCCCCTTCAACATTTGGAGGTTATGTTTCTGATCTTTTGTGATCAAAATAACACCAAATCCCAAGACCTCGTTTAAACAACCTGCTGCACTGCTACAACACAGTGCTCTAACCAGCAGCTAATCCAGTCCACGCCTGCATTTTTCCAAATCCTGTATTTGCATGAAATACAAAAGGCTGTGATCAAAAAGCAACGGAACAGTGTTCCAAAAAGTTTAAATCCCATTTGTTTTCCCCCTCAAAACCACAACAAATTCCCCTATAAATAAGTTGCTCCATCACACTTTCAAAGGGCTGGCTTTTGGAGAGAGAGAATTGTCAAAAAGAGAGAAAAGAAAACTATGAAACCTTCATAAAAAAAATCCAGAATTCCCAAACAGAAAACTAAAACCTTTTGTTCTTCCCTTTGAATCAAAGAACTTAGCATTTTCTCTTCCTTTGTTCTTGCTGACTCCAGAACATCTGAAGGCAGTAGTTCAAGTTCTAAACGCACACTCCAGATTCAAGGTAAGCCTTTCTGACTTTGCATTTTTTTTGTCATTCAGAACATCATTAATATGTAAATATCACAATTAATGTTGTCCATATCACTGCATAAGTACAAAAAACTGTGGATCAGAACTTCTTGGTTAAGGCTAGACTCAGATTTAGGATTAAGACTTCTATAATTTGTTGTGTTGTTATCCTTTTGATTTGTTGTTTATTAAGAACATAATAAATTGTTGATGTACTAATTAAAGAGTTGAAATATGGTGTAGAACTTCTGATGTTCACTCACAGTTTTAACACAACACAGAATTTCTGAGTTCTCCTCACTGTTAAAACACACTGAACTTATGATGTTCACTCACAGTTTTAACACAACACAAAACTTCTGAGTTCTCCTCACTGTTAAAACACACTGAACTTCTGATGCTCATTTACAGTTTTACCATAATACAAAACTTCAGAGTTCTCCTCACTCTTAAAACACACTGAACTTCTGATGCTCATTTACAGTTTTACCATAATACAAAACTTCAGAGTTCTCCTCACTGTTAAAATACACTGAACTTCTGATGTTCATTTACAGTTTTATCATAACACAGAACTTCTGAGTTCTCCTCACTGTTTTAATATAAAGAACTCCTAAGATTTTCTCGTTGTTCTAACACTCAGAAGTTCAGCACATATCAACCCAGAACTTATGTGTTTTCCCTCTAACATGTCTTGCAGGATCTCAGAGTTTACCGATCTAGAACTTCGGATGCCCACTAACGTTCCTTTTTGAGTTATCACATGCTTGGCTTCAGAACTTCTGATCCCTGTTGTTTCGCTCGCAGCAGCACACTGTTTCAACTCTTTAATTTATTTTCCTTTTTATCATTTTTTATATTAACCCTTTTTTTATTAACATAAAAAAACATAAAAATATATTCTTTTATTAATTAATTAATTTCTTTTTTTTTTAAATTCATTAAGACTAAAAACCATTTTCTAAACAAGTTCATTTCACATTTTATTGTACATTCTTATCCATTCAATATGGTTGTAATAGTAACTTAGGATTTAATTTTTATTTGCAATCTCCATTTATAAATATGTACCCCCACCCCTAAAATATTGTAATAGCATAGGACTTTACATTTCCGTAATTTATCGCTTTCAAATGTAAATGCTAGTAATTAAGGTATGTATGGCAAGACATGAAAACAACAAAATAGACAACCTAAAAGCAAGACTAAATGCATGCAATCAAACACACTGACACACTAGCACCCTTAGGGTAATCCCACTTGTTGCCTATCGGAAATTAGTCATGTCCCTCGAACATGGGCGTTTTAGCAAAAGATCCTCGAAAAAAGATCGAAGTCCCTCGATGACCCTCGATGTTGTCTCCGGTAAACGATCTAGTCCCTAAAACGACATTGCTAAAACGTCCCATAGGTTGCCTTTTATGACTATACAAAAACGTCCCGCGCCCCGTCCCTTCACATCCAACGATGGGGCTTCTTACCAAATTAATGGTAAGATAGCAATATCTAAAGGAGGAGGAAAAGAATAATTAAGACTTTTTGAGTAGGTAGATTCGCTCCTAGTTGATCGCTTTCTCACAACAAAACATTTTTACATCAACACTCTCATTTGAAATATTTTCAAAAGACAAACACTTTGTACGCGTTCTTATAGAAACGAGAATCATTACAAAGAAAACCCTTTTCAAAATCACTTTCAAAAAACACATTCCACAAACACCTCTTTGAACTATTTTCGAAATAACACTTTGTACACGTTCTTATAGAAACGAGAATCATTACGAAGTTACATTTTCAAAATATTTTCAAAACCCACACCACAAAGCATAATTTCAAACAAAAGCAAGTGATCTAGCAAGTAACTAAGAGCCCATGGAAAACCATGGATGAAAAGGGTGCTAATACCTTCCCTTTTCATAATCTACCCCCTGAACTTAAGAAAACATCTCTAAAGGTCTTTCCTGTGCTTTTTCACCTTTCCTTATTGGATAAAAGAAAATTCGGTGGCGACTCTTACTATCCGCAACATTTGCGAATACAAACGCAAATACCCAAGTCAGTTCTCCCACTGTATCACAGTGAGTTTTCTAAAATTCTAACTCTTCATACAAGCATTATTTAACTTCCATTTTAAAAGATAAAATGTATACATCATAGCCCTGAAACTAACTATGTCCTTAGAATTCATTTATGTTGCCTGAGTAGTGAGAATTTTGAGCCTGGAATTTCTGAAAAAGTTAGGTTAAATTTGGTACCATTTAAAATTCGTGCTCATCTTTGATCCATTGCTTAAGTTATTTACATATTTTAAATCGTGGTGAAATTTCTAATAAGTTTGATGTTTATAATTTCTGAAATGGTTGAGAGTTAAGAAAGTTACAGAGTTATGGCTGGCACGAGGAAGAAGATGAAGTACAGTCATGGACTTGTTTTATCTTATATTTATTGCGACTTGTTTCTATGCGATGTACAAGCCACCACAATGGTAGCAAGCGCGCGCGTAAGGTCATTGGTTTGAGCCCCAACGAGACCTTTTGCATTTTTTATATTTTCACTTGTTTTCTTTTTTTGTTTGAACAGGCGCGCCTGGACCTCCCTCCACTGGGCCATTCATTTTTACTTTCCTTCCCCCCTGATTGTTAAAAAATACGCAACCCAACATGACGTTTTTTATTTTTGTTATTTTTTATTATACAAAAATCAGTTTGGGCCTAAAACCAAACAAAAATTGTTTTTCTCATTGACCCCCTAATTTCTTTTCTTACCCCTGACCCTTTTTTATATTTTCATTTTATTTTATTTTCTTTCTTTTATTATTTTTATTTTTGTTATTATTTTATTAAAAAATACAAAAAATATATTTTATTAAATACTTAGACTAAAATTATTATTTTTATGTATATTTTATAAAACCCTAAAAAATATTTTCTTTCTTAAATTAATTAAAATAAATCTGGACTTAACTTTTATTTTAATTTTCTTTTAATTAGGTTAATTTAGAATTTAGGAATTTAATTAATTAATTTCTTTTTCCATTTAATTTAGTTTAGTCAAAACCTTTTCCATAAGAAAAACATAAACAAAACAATTTTCTTTTCTGTTATATTGTCTTTATATTCTTGTACATTTTATTTTATGTTATTCAACATGGTTGTATAGTAATTAGGTTTTAATTGCTTTTATCCCCATTTGTAATTTGTAATCCCCATCCCCTAAAATGATGTAATAGCGTAGAACTTTTAATTTCCATAATTTACCGCTTTTCATATTATTGCTAGTAATTAGGGTTTGTATGACAATACTTAAAATCAATAGTAGACAATCCTAATTCAAGACAAAAATGCATGAAAACAATACACTTCACATACTTGCACCTCTAGGGTTAACCGACACTTGTTTCCTTAGAATAAAACAGTCATGTCCCTCGAACGTGGAACACTTTAGCAAAGACCCTCAATTACAAAGATCATAGTCCCTCGATGACCCATTCGATGTTGCCTTCGGTAAACGATCTTAGACCCTTACGACAAATTGCTAAGATATCCTACAATGTTGCCTTCTATGACTGTACGACGACCCACGTCTGTCCCTTCACATCCAATGATAGAGCTTCTTACCAATCAATGGTAAGATAGAAATATCTAAAGGAGGAGGAAAAGAACAAAGGCTTTTTGAGTAGGTAGAACGCTCGTAGTTTCTTGCTCACAAAAAAAACCATTTTACACCTCAAACTTTCAAAACATTCTTCAAAACAAACACTTTGTATACATTCTCGCCGAAACGAGAATCATTACAAAGTTTGCCAAAACAAAGGCGTTTTCAAAATATTTTCAAACATACACTAAACACGAAAACATTTACAAAGCATTTCAAAGTGAGCTAGCAACTAAGAGCCCGTAAATAACTATGGATGAAAAGGGTGCTAACACCTTCCCTTTTCATAACCTACCCCTCGAACTCAAGAAAATTCTCAAAAGGTCTTTCCTGTTCTTTTCACCCTTTCCTTTATTGGATAAAAGAAAAGTCGGTGGTGACTCTTGCTATCCGCAACAATTGTGATAAAACATAAAACACCCAAGTCAGTTCTCCCACCGTATTACAGAACTGGCGATTCTACTGGGAAAAAAAAATTAAAAGTGGGGTTACTTTAGAGATTATTTCACATTTAAATGCTTTCATTGATTGACTTGTTTGCTTTACTCTTAAAAGGGTTGTTTGAGTTTTGAATAGATCCTTTACCCAGATCTAAGGGCATCATTAGGTAACTAGCAATAGATCATGGGGACTGTGCAATGTAATACCGACACGGTTGAAGCAATGACTATGTTAGTGTGACACATTTGTTGGTATCGGTGTCCTTTGAGTCCATTCAAGGAGAATACGGAGCCGCTGTGTGGTGTCATAAAGCACTAACTGACCGTAGAACCTTTAGTTGAACAACTTGGCCATTAGGAAGTAGTGAGATAGTCGGCTTTGGTGCAATCTGAAGTTGGTTGATACTCGATACTACACTCATTGAGATCAAACTTTAGGGATATTTCGGTCGCTAATAAAGAAGTTTATGCTGAAAAAATTCCCGATGAAGAAAGAACAATGATATTGAGATTCTCTAGAACCCATTTACTTTCTAGGACAGGTTGAACCGACTAAACTTCAAGAGGGTACTTACCTGTAAACCCCATGCAAGCCTAAACCTAAGACCTCGTGTGCTTGTTTGTGTGTGATTATTTGTTCATAAACATCATGATATCATGCCATAGCATTTTCACTAACCATTTCAAGGACTTGGGGATTTATCTTTGTTCTGTTTTGTAGGATATGGTTTCCACCCACAGAAATACCATCTGAATCAACTTCATAACTCAAAGAGTTAGAGTCAAGGGTTCCTGAAAATTCTCCGTTCACTAAAAGATATGGTCGACTTCTCAACCTAGCTACCTTAAGCTTTGATGAAGACATATTGAAGGTGCTCTTTCAGTTCTTTGATCTCGTACATCATTGTTTCACCTTTCCTGATTATCAATTAGCGTCTACAATAAAGGAGTTCTCTCAACTACTAGGAGTGCCTATTCTTGATCAAATACCCTTCACCGGTCTAGAGGAAGTTCCAAGACCTGAGGTTATTTCCAAAGCCTTACATTTGAAGAGTTATGACATTGTAGCTAATTGGGAGACAAGAAGTAGGGTCAAAGGCTTCTTGGCTCAATTCCTGATGGAGAAGGTTCTATTATTTTGGGAGGCCATAGATTTGCAAGCTTTTGAAGAAGTTTAGGATCTTATAATCTATGGTTTAATACTATTCCCTAACCCGGACCAACTCATAGATGTGAATTCCGTCAAAATTTTCCTCACCCGCAACCCTGTGCCTACCTTGCTTGGAGACATTTTGAACTCTCCTCATACTCCCACTTTAAGGAAGTGAAGGACTCTTATGTGTTGATTACCTTTGCTATCTAGGTAGTTTATTTCACACCTTCCTCGATCAACATTAAATAATGAGCAAGGCTTGAGATGGTCTCAAAGGTTGATGTCGCTCTCTCATTCTAATATCCATTGGTTCTCTCGATCTCAAGAAGACATTACTATCATTTATCAATGTGGGGAGTTCCCTAATGTTCCACTCTTGGGAATTAGGGGAGGTATCACTTATAACCCTTCTCTAGCCTTACGACAGTTTGGCTATGCTCGAAGAGATGGTCCCCATGACGCGCTCATTCAAGGAATTATATTCAACTATGAGAATGATGTTCAAGGTTATCATCAAAGGTTTGTGCATGTTTGGAGCATGGTAAGTAAAGTTGATAGCAAGACTTTGAGGCATAATAATTACATCCCTCTTGAGCCTTAACTCAAGTGGGTACGAGCTCGTGCTCAAAGTCTCATGATGCCATATCCCACTATTCTACCAATAATTGTGGAGCCTGTTACCGAAGAGGATGTTCCTCATACCGTCCTCCATCCTAACATGCCTACCGACCTGGAAGAATTGCAGAGATCGTGGATTCAACTTAAGGGGGAAAGAGATACCTTTGAAGTTCAATTTTATGCAAGCGAGAAGAAAGTGTTGGAGCTCACAAGGCAACTTCACGAGGAGCGAAGCCTGAATGCCTACATTGCACCAAAGAGGATGTGTTCATGGGAGACTTAAGTCTTTTTTGTTTTAAGAGTTTATTTTGTCGTCTCTTACTTTTTTTTTCCCATTGTAAGCCCAAGAGGCATTTGTAATTTTGGAACTTATTAATGCAATTGATGTTTTTGTCTTCTCTTTGTCTAGCAAATTTAAATTCCTTAAATTCCTTAAATTCCTTAAAAACACTGAATCTACATAACATGCATCATATCATAAGCAGGTTTTCCGACACAAGTTTCCTCATCTTTTTACTATTTATTTCAGTATAATATGGATCTCGAGCAAACTGTCAAGGACCTGCAGACTCAAAATTATCAATTTCAAGAGACTCTGCTTAACTTAGCAAAGGGGCAACAAGAAATGATGACACTTCTTGTCACGAAGAAGAAAACCAAGAAGAAAGCTATAATAAACATGGGGAAGAGATTCAAAGGCCATGTCCGACAAGTTCAAGTTGAAGAAGACTCCTCCGAGGAGGATGAGAATCAAGATGAAGATCCTAGGAGCACCCGTGCTAGAGGTGGAAACAATCAAACCTCTGAAGATGAGGATTATTTTGACGAGCAATATCCGCCGGCCGACAACAAGTATAAGAAACTAGAAGACAAATTGAAGGCTGTAGAAATCCAAGCTGTGTCTGGCTTGGACTTTGGTGACTTGGGTTTGGTTCCTGGGGTAGTCATTCCCCACAAATTCAAGACCCCTGTTTTTGCCAAGTACGATGGTGTCTCATGTCCGAAGCTTCACCTGAGATCTTACGTCCGCAAAATTCATCCGCATACCGCTGATAAGAAACTATGGGTGCACTTTTTTCTAGAAAGTCTATCTGGGACACAGTTGAAGCGGTTTTACCAATTTGAAGGGGCTAACATCCATACTTGGGAAGATTTGGCCATCGCCTTTTACCACCAATATCAATATAATGCTGATCTTGCACCAACTAGGGTGCAATTGCAAGGAATGACCATGGGTTCAAATGAGGGCTTCGAAGAATACACCCAAAAGTGGAGAGACCTGGCTGGCAGGGTGCAACCACCTTTGGCTGATAGAGAGTTGGTAGGCATGTTTATGGGAACATTGACTGGACCATTTTTCAACTTATTGATTGGAAGTTCATCGTCTGGATTTACTGAATTGATCTTAACTGGTGAGAGGGTTGAAAGAGGGATCAAAAGTGGGAAGATACCTATGGCCTCTACCTCAAATGCTGTGAAAAAGCCATTTATTGGTAAAAAAAAGACTAATGTTATGTATGGATCAAGAAGCCGTGCGAAGAATGACCGTCATTATTCAATAGGGGCAATTTTAATCTCCAATCCAATTCCAACTCAACGTCCGCATCAAAAAAATAACAATCAATAAAGACCAGACATCCCGAGGAGATAATTTACCATTCACTATCTCAAGCTCTGCAACACCTATTGAAATCTAATTTGGTGATCTTGCAAGATCCCCCTTCCAACCCTAACACTGTTTCCCCAAAATACAACCCTAATGCGAAATGCGCTTACAACTCAAATAGTCCCGGACATGATACCAATGATTGTTGGTCTCTAAAGAGAAAAATCCAAGACCTAATTGATAAAAAGACAATTGAACTCGACCCTCCTCCAACTCCAAATGTGATCACCGCACCCATGCCAAATCATGGTAAGGGTGTCAATGCTATTGAATATGCCTCTTTTGTTGCCTCCATCAATGAATTGACCACTCCTTTGAAGACTGTTAAAGAGAATTTGTTGAAAGCCGGGATATTCCCTGTCTGCCTTTAAGGCTGTTGCTGTTGTGTTGTAAAAATTAATGGTTGTGAATGGCTAAGGAAATATGTCCAACACCTGATGGATAGCCATGAGATTCTATTTGAAAGAACTCCATCTATGAAAAGTTTAACCCAAAGTGTATCTCAAGAATTTCTAGACGTATCCATCATTACTATCTCAAACAAACCTATTAGGATCATCTCCAAAGGTCCTATTAGAATTCCCATTGAATCAATAATAGCTCCACTAATCATCACCATGCCGGGGCCAGTCCCTTATTCTTCTGATAAGGCTATGCCCTGGAATTATGGGGCGGAAGTATATTACCATGATATCAAACAAGATTTCTGGATTGGTGAAGATGAAACTGCCAATGTTACAAACATTGCTGGATCAAGTAAAGTTACTAGGAAGAGAAGGATCTTCTCTCTAGAAATTTCACCTCCGATAAACACTACTACACCCATTCGTATTACTATTGCTAAACCTATTACTGATACTCGAGGAAAGGAAAAAATGACTGAGCCTGCCCTGACGGAGGCGCCCGTAAAAGATATTACTATTGAGGACCCATCTACCCAAGAGATGTAAAAGATTCTAAAAATTATCAAAAAAAGTGACTACAAGATAGTTGAATAGTTAGGGCAAACACCCTTGAAGATTTCTATGCTGTCTTTGTTGCTATGTTCTGAGGCGCATGCTTAAGCACTGATAAAATTCATGAAAAATGCACATGTCCCTCAAGAAACTACGAACGACCAATTTGAAAACTGTGTAGCCAGTTTGACTGTTGACAATGGTTTGGGATTTTCAGATGCAGATTTAATCCCGGTGGGGAAGAATCACAACAAAGCTCTGCATGTTTCCATCGAGTGTAAAGGAACCAATTTAGCCTATGTGTTGGTGGATACTGGGTCCTCTCTGAATATCTTACCCAAAGGTGCTCTAGATAGGTTGGATTGTGAAGATTTGATTCTGAAACCCAGTGTCATCGTGGTGAGAGCTTTTGATAGATCAAAGAGAATGGTTCATTGAGAGGTTGAACTCCCTATCAAAGTTGGGTCTCAAGTCTTCAATTTAACGTTCTATGTAAGGGATATCCGTCCTGCTTATTCTTGCCTGCTTGGAAACCCATGGATACATGGGAAAGGTGCGGTGACCTCCACACTACATCAAAAGTTGAAATATCCGGTCAAAGGGAAAATTGTCACTGTATGCGGAGAAGAGGAGTTTATGATTAGTCATATAAATTCATTCAAATATGTTGAAGTGGATGGCCAGTTCATTGAAACTCCTTGTCAAGCTTTTGAAGTGGTATCTCCAATGGTTGTTGTTGCTAAAGCCACTCATGACATTCCCAAAGCTGTTAAAAATACACCAAGGATGACCTCTCTCAAAGATTCCCGTACTATTGTTGAAGACGGAGGTTGCACCATTTGGGGACAACTTCCTGATTTCCCTTTCAAGTCAGACAAATTTGGGTTGGGTTTCACTTCCAAAGCTCAAAAGGAGGTTCGACGTGCTCGTGCAGGGAAACCACCTCTCTGCATTAGTAACCATGAGGTTAATGCTCTTGAAGACTCTGATGCTGATTGTGACTTTAACGACTGGAGCTACCCGACTACTGGTGGAGGACTCAACAACTGGCAGACCAAGGACTTCATCCCAATCTCCTTCATCCAGGAGTAATTAACATTTCCTATTTTTTTAATTATTTTGAGAAATTTGTCTGTAACTTCCATTTAAAATAATGACTTTAACCCACGTGCCTTGCCCGGGGCACAATGGTCCATTTGTTAAGGGTTTGTAATTTTCATATGCCATATGCTCATTTTAATGAAAAAAACATTGGACTATTTTGCACTCAAATTTTGCGCTCTCTGTCTTTTTCTTGCTTTGTTGCATTTTCAAATTAGCCATGTGACCTTACATGCACACACACACATTTGCAGATCCGCATCCACTCCAGATCTCATTGATATAATTCTATTATTACCATCTATGACTTTGAACATCCGATATATCAAGCCAAAGACGAAGGTGAAGAAGATTGTGAAATACCCGGGTCTAATACGGTGGGAGAACTGACTTGGTTGTTTTGCATTTGATCATAATTGTTGCGGATAGCAAGAGTCGCCACCGACTTTTCTTTTATCCAATAAGGAAAGGGTGAAAAGAACAGGAAAGACCTCTGAGATTATTTTCTTGAGTCTGGGGGTTAGATTATGAAAAGGGAAGGTATTAGCACCCCTTTCATCCGTATTTATCTACGCCCTCTTAGTTTCTTGCTAGATCGCTTGCTTTGTTTGAAAATGTGCTTTTATGGTGTGGGTTTGAAAATATTTTGAAAAAAAAACGTCTTTGTAATGATTCTCGTCAATATAAGAATGCGTACAAAGTGTTGGTTTTTGAAAATAGTTCAAAGAGGTATTTGTTGTGGAAGATGTTTTTTGAAAGTGATTTTGAAAAGTGCCTTTGTAATGATTCTCGTCTCTATAAGAATGCTACAAAGTGTTTTAACTTTTGAAAATGTTTAAATTGAAAGCGTTGGTGTGAAAATGGTTTTTAGTTGTGAGCAAACGAGCAACTATGAACGTCCTACCTACTCAAAAGGTCTAATATTATTTTCCTTCTCCTTTAGATATTGCTAATCTACCATCGATTTGGTAAGAAGCCCCATCGTTGGATGTGAAGGGACAGACGTGGGTTGTTTGTATAGTCATAGAAAGAAACCTATGAGACGTTTTAGAAATTTTCGTTAGGGACTAGATCGTTTACTGAAGGCAACATCGAAGGTCATCGAGCGACTACGATCTTTTTATCGAGGGTCTTTGCTAAAATTCCCATATTCGAGGGACATGACTATATTCCGAGGCAACAAGTGATATTATCCTAGAGGTGCATGTGTGTGAATGGTGTGTTTGATTGTATGCATTTTGTCTTGAATTAGGGTTTTCTAAGCATTGGTTTTAATCTTGCCATACGCACCCTAATTACTAACATTTATATGAAAGCGGTAAATTGTGGAAATTAAATTTACTACACTATTACATCCCTTGGGGATGGGGATACAAATATACAAATGGGGATTGCAAGAAATTAAATTCTAATTAATTATTACAACCATATTGAATACGAATAAATGTACAACAATTGGAATGCAAAGAAAATGAACTTTGTTTTGATTTTTATTAAAGGAAGGTGTTGATTAATTAAAATAATTATGAAAATAAAATATTTTTTGTAATATTTTTATATGTTCATAAAATAAAACTTGCAAATAACCAAGTCAGTTCTCCTACCGTATCATAGAACTGGCGACTCTGCTGGGGATATACTTAAAAGTGGGGTTACCTTAGGGATAAATCACCTTTACTTACTTTTATTATTTGATTTGTTTGCTTTACATTTTTGGTTCCTTGTTTGGGCTTGTTCTAATCCTCTACCCGAATTTGGGGATACGTTATAGGTAAGTAGAAATACGTTGTGGAAACTGTGCGGAGTATACCAACATGGTCTAAGCAATAGCTACGTTAGTGTGACATATTTATGGGTACCGATAGCCCTTGAGTAGTCAAGGAGAATGCGGAGCCGCTGAGTGATTCATGGAGCACTACCTGACTTTTAGAACCTTTACTTGACCAACTTGGCCATTAGAACGTAGTGAGATGACCGGCTTTGGTGCAGTCTGAAGTTGGTAGATACTCGATACTACACTCATTGAGGTTTGATTTTCAGGATACTTCGGTCGCCGTGAAAGAGGATTGTGCTGAAACAATGCCCGAGAACACAAATAAGTGATATTGAGTTCCCTTAGAACCCGGTTACTATTTCTAGGACAGGTTGAGACAACTAAACTTCAAGAAGGTACTTACCCATGAGACTCCATGCAAGCCTAAACCTAAGGACTTGTTTTCCTTGTTTGTATATACTTACTTGTACATGACATCATAAACATCATAACATCATACTCATTTTCACTAACCATTTCAATAATGATTGGGATTTATCTTTATTCTGTTTTGTAGGACATGGCTTCTATCCGTAGAAATACTATCCAAGTCAATCTCGTAAGGATTCCTCCTCAACTCAAAGAGTTAACATCAAGGGTTCTTGAGAATTCTCCATTCACTGAAAGACATGGCTGCCTCCTAAACTTGGTTACCTCCAACACTAATGAAGATATGATGAAGGTGTTGTTCCAATTCTTTGGTCCTCTACACCATTGCTTCACCTTTCCCGATTATCAACTTGTGCCAACTTTGGAAGAATTCTACCAACTCTTGAGGATTCCCATTCTCAATCAACTATCCTTCAATGGTAAGGAAAGAGATCCAAAACTTGAAGAGATTTCCCAAGCATTACACTTGCAACAATCTGATATCACAACTAATTGGGAAATAAGGAGTGGTGTCAAAGGTTTCTTAGCCAAGTTCTTGTTTGAGAAAGCTCAAGATTGTTGGAACTCTTTGGACTTACAAGATTTTGAAGAAATATTGGCCCTTCTCATCTATGGGATGGTTTTTTTCCAAACCCCGACCAACTCATAGATGTAAACGCCGTCAAAATCTTCATGTATCATAACCCGATGCCTACTTTGTTGGGAGATATCCTACATTCTTTTCATTCTCGCACTATGAGAAAGAGAGGGATCCTCATGTGTTTCACTCCTCTCTTGGCAAGATGGTTTATTTCTCATCTTCCCCTATTTATGTTGAAGAACAAGCAAGGTTCAAGATGGTCCCATAGGTAGATGACGCTCAGACATTTAGATACTCATTGGTGTTCCCGATCCTTAGAGAATGTTACTATCATCAACTGTTATGGTGAATTACCTAATTCCCCTTTACTTGGCATTAGGGGGGTATCACTTATAACCCTTGTTTAGCCTTACAACAGTTTGGATACGCCCGAAGAGATGGTCCACATGAGATGCTCATTCAAGGATTGGTATTCGACTATGAAAGCGATGACCAAAGCTATCGTCATAGGTTTATCCGAGCTTGGAGGAAGGTAAGCAAAGTGGACAGTAAGACTTTGGGCCACAAGAATTCCATTCCCCCCGAGCCTTACCTTAAGTGGGTACGAGATCATGCTCAGAAACTTGTGGTGTCTTATCCCTCCATCTTACTAATTATCATGGAGCCTATGGTTGAAGGAGATGTTCCCTACACTATCCTCCACCCCGACATGCCAACTTCTCTCAAAGACTTGCAAAAAGTATGGATTCAGCTAAAGGAAGAACGAGATACTTTCTAAGCTCAATTCTATGCTAGCGAGGATAGGGTCTTGGAGCTTACGAAGCAGCTATAAGAAGAGAAAAGCACAAACGCCTACCTTGCATCGAAGAGGATGCGTTCAGTCTTTTTATCTTAGAAAGTTATTTTGTAATCCCAAGAGGCATGTCGTAATCTTTTGAACTAAATTAATGAAAAATGATGTTTGTTCATGCTTTGTCTATGCAAATTTAAATTTCGTAAATCCTTGGAATCATTTGCATATACATCTTCCATGCATCATAAGATGACATGTTTCCTTATCTTTCTGCTGTTTATTTCAGCAAGATGGATCTAGAGAAAACTGTGAAGGATCTCCAGGCACAAAACTCTCAATTCCAAGAGACTCTACTGGCCCTAGCCAAGGGGCAGCAAGATATGATGGCATTACTAGCAGTTAAGAAGAAGCCCAAGAAGAAAGCTCTTCTCAACATGGGTAGAAGGTTCAAAGAATCAGTTCGTCAAATCCCGGTATGGAAGACTCTTCCGAAGAAGACGAGAATCAGATTGGTGAGGTTAAGAATACTCAGGATGACTGTGTTAATGATCAAGCATCGGATGATGATTATTTCGATGAGAAGTATCCACCTGCCGATATTAAGTATAAGCAGTTAGAAGACAGATTGAAAGCTGTTGAAATCCAAACCGTCCCCGGTTCAGATTTTGATGATTTGGGTTTGATCTCTGGGGTTGTTATTACCCACAAATTCAAAATACCAGTCTTTGCAAAGTACGATGGAGTTTCTTGTCCAAAACTTCACTTTAAATCCTATGTGCACAAGATACAGCCGCACACTACTGATAAGAAACTATGGGTTCACTTTTTCCAAGAGAGCTTGGTCGGAACTCAACTTGAATGGTTTTATCAGTTGGATGGTTCCCATATAAATAGTTGGGAAGATTTACCTACCGCATTCTACCATCAGTACCAGTATAACGCCGACTTGGCGCCAACAAGGGTTTAGTTGCAAGATATGACTATGGGGAAGAACGAAGGATTTAAAGAATATGCACAAAAGTGGAGAGACCTTGCTAGTAGGGTTCAACCACCCTTGACTGATAGGGAGCACATTTACATGTTCATGGGAACTTTATCTGGTCCCTTCTTTAATCTGTTGGTTGGATTCTCTTCTTCTGGTTTCACCTAATTAATCTTAACCAATGAAAGATTTGAAAGCGGCATCAAAAGTGGGAAGATCTCTGTGGCATCTGCCTCCACTTGCAATCATGTCAAGAAACCTTTTGCTGCAAAGAAGGAAATCAATGTTATGTACGGGGAAAGGGCCCGTACCAAGAAGAATGATCATCCATCTGTTAAAGCTGTCCGAATCTCCAATCCAACCCCTACTCCAAGACCATCTGCAAATCATCAACGTTTTGAAACTCCAAGATGAAAATTTACGAGGTTAGGCATGTCATTATCTCAAGCCTTACAACATTTTCTCAAGGCTAATTTGGTGACATTGCCCGATCCTCCTGCCATCCTAGAGACCTCTTCACCAAAGTATAATCCGAACGCTAAATGTGCTTACCACTCAAGCAACCTCGGGCATGAGACTGTCCAATGCTGGGCCTTGAAGAATAAAATATAGGATTTTATCGATAACAAGACTATTGAATTTGATCCTCCTCCGACTCCGAATGTAATCACTGCACCTATGCCAAAGCATGACAAGGGTGTTAATGTTGTTGAAGATACAATTTTTGTTGCCTCTGTTGAAGAATTGACTACTCCACTGAATATCATCAAAAAGAATCTGTTGAAAGTTGGGATCTTCCTTGGCTATGTAAAAGACCATGTGTGCTATACAAGACAACTCAATGGATGTGAAGGGCTAAAGAAAGGTGTTCAACGCCTGATGGATAGCCACACAATTCTATTTGAGAAGACCCCACTTGCCAAAAGTTTTACTAAAAAATGTGAAGATCTCTCCATTATCACCATCTCAAACAAGCCTCTTAAGATCTCCTCCAAAGGTACTATTAGGATTTCAAATGAACCCATTGTTGCTCCCTTAATAATTACTAATCCCGGACCAATTCCCTATTCTTCAAACATGGCAGTGCCATGGAACTATGGTGCTGAGGTGTTTTACCATGGGATTAAATAAGACGCTTGGATCGAAGAAGTAAAAGCTGATGATGTTGGTAACATAACTGGCTCAAGTAAGGTAACTCAAACTGGGAGAATCTTTTCACTCAATATCTCACCACCAGTTGTTACAAAGGCGCCCATATGTATTACTTCCGCCAAGCCAAGTACTGATACGAGAGGGAAAGAGAAAGTTGTTGAGACGGACGTGACAGAAATACCCGTAAAGGACGTTGCTGATGGAGAACCCTCCGCTCGTGAGATGGACGAGATCTTGAAGATATTAAAAATAAGCGACTTCAAGATTATGTAACAGTTGGGGAAAACCCCTTCTAATATTCCTATGTTGTGATTACTACTCTGTTCTGATGCCCATTCTTGGACATTAATCAAATTCTTGAAAAAAGCTCATGTCCCCCATGAGACAACAACAGACCAATTTGAGAATTATGTAGAAAGTCTGAAGGCTGATAACGGTTTGGGGTTTTCAGATGCTGACTTAACACCGCTTGGGAAGAATCACAATAAAGCTCTACATGTTTCTGTCGAGTGCAAGGGGACCATCCTAGCACATGTTCTATTTGACATCGGTTCTTCTCTAAACGTGCCACCCAAGGGAACGTTAGACCATTTGAACTGTGAGGGTTTAGTCTTAAAGCCAAGTGATATCATTGTAAGGACCTTCAATGGATCAAAAAGAGCAGTTCGTGGGGAGGTAGATCTTCCAATCAAGGTGGCCTCCCAAATCTTCAACTCCACCTTCTACATTATGGATATTCGTCCTGTTTATTGTTGTCTATTGGGTTACCCTTGGATCCACAAAGCTGGGGAAGTAACCTCAACTCTTCATGAGAAACTCAAATATCCGGTCAAGGGAAGAATCGTCACCGTCTGTGGAGAAGAAGAGTTTATGGTAAGACACCTTAACTCTTTCAAGTACGTGGAGATGGATGAAGAATTCATTGAGACCCCGTGTCAAGCCTTTGAAGTTGTACCACTGATGATTGCTGCTACTAAATGTTCCCCTGATGAGTCCAAAGCTGTCAAAGTCGTGCCGAAGATGGTTTCAGTCAAAGATGCTCGTGCTGAAATTGAAGAAGGAAGCTGTGATAATTGGGGACAACTCCTTGATATCCCATTCAAAGCGGGAAACTTTGGTTTAGGTTTCACCGCCAAGGCTCAGAAGGAAGTGAGGTGTGCGCGTGCAGGAAAGCCACCTCTCCGCATTGGAAGCCATGAAGTCAACATTGTGGGTGACTCTGATGAAGAAGCTGCATTTGAAGATTGGGTGTATCCCACTACAACAGAGCTGAAGAATTGGCATGCAAACGAATTCGTGCCCATCTCCTTCATTGAGGAGTAATCTACTTGTTATTGCTTTTCTTTCAATTCAAGAACATTTTGTCTGTAATATTTAACAATGACTTTTAAGCCATGTGTCTGGCCCGGGGCACTTTGGTCCATTTGTCAAGGGTTTTATTTATGTTCATCTAATCATATGATCATTCAATATAAATCATTGGACTCTTTTGCATTCAAATCTTTGTGTTCATTGTCTTTCTTTTCTTCAAATACATTTTTCAAAATAGCCATGCATCTTACATGCACACACACACACACACACTCTTGCAGGTCCTCATCCACTCTGGATCTTTTTGCCAATGACTCTACTACTACCGACTATTACTTCGAATGTCCAATTAACCAAGCCGGAGACGAAGGCGAGGAAGCTTGTGAAATACTGGGAGAACTAGCCAGACTTCTACTACAAGAGGAAAAAGCTATTCATCCGCACGAAGAGTCAGTTGAAGTCATCAATCTGGGTACCGAAACAGATAAGAAGGAAATTAAGATCAGTGTTAACTTGGAAGACAATGTCAAGAGCATGTTGGTTCAAATGTTTCATGATTATGTGGAAGTATTTGCTTGGTCGTATGAAGATATTCTAGGGTTGGGTACCGACATCGTAGTTCATCGCCTGCCCACAAAAGAAGACTGTCCTCTTGTTAAATAAAAGGTTCACTGCATGAGGCATGATATGTCTGAAAAGATAAAAGCTGAAGTGATGAAACAATTTGATGTTGGATTCTTAGCTGTGACATCCTATCCCCAATGGGTTACCAATGTGATTCCAGTGCCAAAGAAAGAAGAAAAAGTTTGCATGTGCGTAGACTATAGGGATTTGAATAAGGCAAGTCCCAAGGATGACTTCCCTCTACCACACATTGACGTCTTGATCGATAATATTGCTCAGCATAAAGTCTTCTCTTTTATGGATGGATTCTTAGGCTATAATCAGATAAGGATGGCTCCCAAAGACATGGAGAATACTACTTTCATTATGCAATGGGGCACCTTTTACTACAAGGTCATGTCGTTCGGATTAAAGAATGCAGGGGCAACATATCAAAGAGCTATGGTATCTTTATTTCATAGCATGATTCATCATGAAATATAGGTCTATATGGATGATATGATTGCCAGATCAACTAAAGAGGAACATCTCGATCACCTGTACAAGCTATTCGAAAGGCTGAAAAAGTACAAGTTAAGGTTGAACCCTAACAAATGCACATTTGGAGTACGATCTGGAAAGCTTCTAGGTTTTGTTGTCAGCAATAAAGGCATTGAAGTTGATCCCGCCAAGGTAAATGCCATCCGAGAAATTCCAATCCCCCACTCTGAAAGAGATGTTAGAGGATTCTTGGGTCCTCTCAATTACATCGCCCGCTTCATATCTCACTTGACTGTTACTTGTGATCCAATCTTCAAACTCTTGAAGAAAGATCAGGTAGTCAGATGGAATGATGAATTTCAAGCTGCCTTCGACAAAATCAAAGAATATCTACAAGTGCTTCCTATTCTCATGCCTCCAGTTGAAGGAAGACCCTTGATCATGTACTTGACAGTACTAGAGAATTCTATGGGGTGTGTTTTGGGCCAACATGACGAGTCTGGTCGAAAAGAGAATGCTATTTATTATCTGAGCAAAAGGTTTACCGACTGTGAAACTAGATATTCACTGCTTGAGAAAACTTGATGTGCTCTTTCATTGGCTGCTCACCAGCTAAGACAGTATATGTCGACTCATACCACTCTATTGATTTCTAAGATGGACCCAATCAAGTACATCTTCGAGAAACCTTCCCTTTCCGGATGGATAGCCAGATGGCAAATTATCTTGACTGAATACGACATTCAATACATAACTTAAAAGGCCATCAAAGGAAGGGTACTAGAAGATCACTTGGCCCATCAAGCTGTTGATGATTATCAGTCTATGAACTTTGACTTCCCGGATGAGAACATCATGCTGGTGACCGACTATGCAAAACCTGGACCGTATGACGGACCTGAACAAGGATCCCGATGGACTATGGTCTTTGACGGGGCCTCCAATGCCTTGGGCAACAAAATTGGTGTTATGATCATCTCTCCTGAAGGTTGCCACACTCCTTTCACTGCCAGACTATTCTTCGATTGCACGAACAATATGGCTGAGTACGAAGCATGCATTTTGGGTCTGAAGCCTGCCATTGATTTGAGAATCAAGCATTTAAATGTGTTTGGGGATTCCTCTCTAGTGATTAGCCAAGTAAAAGGAGATTGGGAAACTAAGCACCCTAATCTCATCCCTTACAAGGAACTTGTGCTATCCCTGATTCCTTACTTCGAAGAGATCACCTTTGAGCACTTCCCTAGGGAATAAAATCAGTTGGCTGACACCTTGGCTACCATGTCTTCCATGTTCAAGGTCAGATGGGACAACGAAGCCCCTATGATTACAATTGAGAGATTCGACGAACCTGTACATTGCTGTGAGCTTGACACTGATATAGAAAAGCCATGGTACCATGAGGTGATGAGGTACCTTGAAGCATAAGAGTATCTAGAAGAAGCATCCATCAATGATAGAAAGTTCTTACGAAGATTTTCAGCCAAATTCTTCCTAAGTAACGGAATATTGTACAAGCGCAACCATGATTCTACGTGTGATACGGTGGGAGAACTGACTTGAAGGTTTTGCGTTTATTCGCAAATGTTGCGGTTAGCAAGAGTCGCCACCGACTTTTCTTTTATCCAAAAGAAAAGGTGAAAAAGCACAAGAAAGACCTTTGAGATTGTTTCTTGAGTTCGGGGCGTAGATTATGAAAAGGGAAGGTATTAGAACCCTTTTCATCCATGGTTTTCCATGGGCTCTTAGTTACTTGCTAGATCACTTGCTTTTGTTTGAAATTGTGCTTTGTGTGGTTTTTGAAAGTACTTTGTAAAGAGGCCATTGTTTAGGCAATCTTTGTGATGATTCTCATTCGTAAGAATGTATACAAAGATGTATGATCTTTTGAAAATGTTTTCAAGTTTGTAAGATATTTGAAAGTGTAGGTGTTTGTTTTGAAAATAGCAAGGATGTTTTGAAATCGAGCAAGTAATTAGGAGCATTCTACCTACTCAAAAGTCTTTCTTGTTCATTTTCTTTTCCTTTGACATTGTTATCTTACCATTGAATTGGTAAGAAACCATATCTTTGGATGTAAGAGGGACGGGCGTGGGTCATCGTATAACCATGATTAGCAATGTTGCAAGGTATCTTAGCATTATATTTAGGGACTAAGATCATTTGAAAGGCAACATAGATAGCGTCATCGAGGGACTATGATCTTGTATTTGTTTGTTTTTGCTAAGATACCTCACATGCGTAATATGGCCATTTTGTAAAGGCAACCAAGTGGATTTACCCTAGGGGTGTTTGTGTGCAAGTGTATTGTTTTCATGCTTGATTTTGTCTTGAATTAGGGTTTTCTAAGTATTGATTTTAGTCTTTCCATACAAACCCTAATTACTAGCATGTTATGTATATAAAGCGATAAATTGGAGGAATTTAAAGTTACTACGCTATTACAATATTTGTGGGAGGGGGGTGTACAAGTTGTAAATGGGGATTACAAGAATATAAACCTAATTAATCTATTACAACCAAATTAAATTTGTACAAGAATTGAAATAAATAATGTACAAGATGATTAAATATGCAAGAATGCAAATATAAAGAAAATGGATATTTTTGTTTGGATTTTTTTAGGAAAAGTGAATTTGTTTTAACCTAGTTAATTAAAAGAAAATAATTAATTAAAATAATAAAAGTAAACCTAATTTAATAAGAAAATATTTTTTTATAAAGCCCTAAGTCTATTAATTGATTAAAAGGAAATTAAGTTTAAGAAAAGTATTTTTGTATTTTTGTCTTGAAAATAATTTATAGTATTATAAAATATTTTTGGCCTTTTTATATTAAAATAATATATTTTAATTGGTGTAAAAGAAAATAAATAATAACCTAGTTTTAATTAAATTTACTGGAATAATTAGTAAAAATAAATAAAGTATGATTAATAAAATATTTTTTTTTGTGAGAAAAAAATAAATAAACTATGTCAAAAATATAAATCTATTATTTTTTTGTATTTTTATGATTTTTAGTATTAGAAAATTAATTAAGAAAATATGTAAAAAGAAAATAACAAAATAAAATAAAATTTGGCCAGGGGTGCAAATAGTCCACAGGGGGGTTAAAAAGTAAAAACAAAAACAAGGACCAAAGATGAAGCCCAGCGTCTGCAAAAAATGGTCAGAAAATGCAAAAAAAAATGGAAAAAAAATCAAAAGGGTACCACTGGGGCTCGAACCCAGGTCTATCAGGTTACAAGCGCGCGCTTCTATCACTGGGGTGGCTATACATCTGTTTATATAAATCAAACAATAAATACATAAGGCAAACACGTTCCATGGCCTGAACTTCATCTTCAACCTCACGCCCAGCCAGAGCTTTTGTAACTCATTCAAATCTCAACAAAAATGGAGACTGTAAACATGAAACTTGTAGCAAATTTCCTCACGGTTTCAGAAATGTAAAGCATTAAAACTATAACTCAAAGATAAACATGAATTTTAATGGCCCTATTCTGAATCCTAAAAATCTCAGAAACTTCAATCTCAAAATTCTCTAAGCTCAAGCAAAATTAATGGAAACTATGGACATAGTTAGCTTTAGGGCAATGATATCTACATGTTTTACTCACAAATAAATCATTGATGATGCCTGTATGAAAAGTTCCAAAGTTAGAAAACTTACCTTGCAAGAGGGTATCGGGTTTGAAGTTTGGGCAAATTTTAAGGAGTTCCAATGGTTGGGTTAGCTTCCTCAAGTTCCCAGGAAGCTAATGGGATGCTTAGCTTGAGCTGAAAGTACCTGAGGAGTTCTGGAGAAGTCCAAGTACAAAGCTCTGTTTTTGAAAATGGAGGATGGTGTTAATGGTGTTACAGTTCTGTAACAGGGTGTGGGATCAATTCTAAATGATGTTTATAAGCTTTAGGAACCAAAAGGCTTGAAAATGCATGAGGGAGTTATGAGTTTCAAGTTTTTGGTAAGTTTATGTGAAAATGGAGGTATGAGATGTGATTTTGAGTTTTAGGTGTTTTCAGGGCTTAAGCATTCGTGTCTTTTGTGGCAAATGGTTTATCTATGTATAAGCAAGAGGTCTTGAGTGCATTGGCAAGTCAGAAGTACAAGTCACAAGCTTTTGGCTAGGTTACTTGATTTTGAATAAAAGATGGAAACCAAGTTTCAATGTGAGGTACAAGCATGGGCTTGGTTATTGTAAGTGTCTAAACCATTTCTCATGCATTGTAAGACATGTATGATCAGAAGAGAACAAGTGCAAGGCTTAAGAACAAGTTTTGTGCAAAAAGTCACTTTATCAAAATGGCAATGTGCACTTTCTTCCCAAAATGGATATAAAGCATGTCCATGCATTGAATGCTTGAAATGAGACCTCTAACAGCTATGCAAGTAATTAATTATGGAGTGTATAACAAGTTTGAGGCCTGCAAAGTAGAGTTTATGCAGCATAGTTTGAATTTTGAATTTGGTTCATCACAAATTGACTTGTAATTCAAGTGATAAAACCCTAACTTCCTCTCTTCGATTCTCCCTACTCAAGAATGATCTCAAGGAGTTCTTGGACATTTTGGAAAGCTTGTAATGTTCTATACAACCCATATTTGAATTTCTTTTGAATATTCCCCTTGGAACTATATGAAAAAGTTCCATGAAGTTGGGTCAAAATCCTGACCAAATTAGGGCAAAATTTCACTAAGTGTTTTGTTTCATGACCACATGTTCTTAAAATTATAACTTGAGATCCAAGAACTTTCGGAAGAAGTTGTGTGAATAAAAGTTGTATATTTCATGGAGATCTACAACTTTCATGTTGGAAGTTTCTCTTGAATCATCTTGCATCATGGTGAAAATTTTGCTCTAAATTATGAAAAAATAAGAAATTTCCAACACTTAGAAAAATTTCTTAGTTTAGAAATTTTAACTTTTCAAAATGAAATCTTGAATTTTTGATTTCTTGATGAATAAGTTTCATATTTTTACATGTTTTGATGAATTGTGATCTTTGGCATTTGAATTTGACCAAAAAGTCAAAGTTTGACTTTTCAGTATACAGTTGACTTTGATCAGTTGACTGAAAATTCATCTGTCAATCTATTGGACTTGAGCAATGTTTTGAGCCATGTCATTAGGTAAAAATGATGAATTGGACTCTTGAGATCATGCCTTAAACCAACTGATCATTTGCTAGGTCAAAAATCAGAAATTGCCCTTTCCCAGCCAAAACCCTAATTTTGACCATTTTGCCCTTTTGGAGATTTGATCAAATTTCTTGGGGAATTATGGTACAAAATTGATTAAATGATACATAGGAGGCTAAAATGTTGATGTGGATCAAAAGTTATGAAGTTTGACTGTGAATTGGCCATAGTTGACTTTTCCCCCAATACAGCTGATTTTTAGATCAACTGCTCAATTGACTGAGCAAAAATATGATCCAAGGCTTGAAACTTGATATGAGTGATATTGAGGGTCCATAATAATCCATGAAAGTCATCTGGGGTATTGGAAGTTCAAAAATCCTTGTGAAATCTCAAACCCTAATTTTGGTCATCAGTGTTTAAGAAGGTGTCTTGAGTTGATCAACCCTAGTGCAGTCTTGAGCCCAAGGAGATCTTGTGAGCAAAATTCTTGATAAGTGAGAGGAAACTTTTTGGGGTACAACAGCTTCCCCTGTTCAATCTTTTTATGCCTGAAGAGTTAGATTGGCTAGTTTTTCCATTCGTGACTCGAAGGTGGAAGATGATTGGACACTAGAGTGCCCAGAAAGTTGCACTTGATGATATGATGGTAAAGGGAATGGGCTTAAAGATGCCTTTTGGAGAGATGATAGAAAGTTGTTAGAGATGGGCTTGTAGATGCCATCCAGAAATGATTGTTGAACAGTATTTGTAAGCTGAAACTGAATGAGTATCAGAATGGCATCCGTGTCTGGAGTGTATCTGAACTGTATCTAAAAATTGAATCTGAATGAGTATCTGGATGGCATCCGTGTCTGGAGCATATCTGAACTGTATCTGAAAGATGAGTCTGAATGAGTATCAGAATGGCATCCGTGTCTGGAGCGTATCTGAATTGTATCTGAATGAGTATCAGAATGGAATCCGTGTCTGGAGCATATCTAAACTATATCTAAATGTTGAATTTGAATGAGTATCAGGATGGCATCCGTGTCTGGAGCGTATCTGAACTGTATCTGAGAGTTGAATGAGTGTCATAATGGTGTCTGTGTCTGGAGCATATGTGAACTGTATCTTGAATCTGAATGAGTATCAGGATGGCATCCGTGTCTGGAGCATATCTGAACTGTATATGAATGAGTATCAGAATGGCATCCGTGTATGGAGCGTATTTGAACTATATATGAATGTTAAATTTGAATGAGTATCAGGATGGCATCCGTGTCTGGAGCGTATCTAAACTGTATCTGAGAGTTGAAAGAGTGTCAGAATGGCGTCCGTGTCTGGAGCGTATCTGAACTGTATCTAAAAGTTGAATGAGTGTCAGAATGGCATCCGTGTCTAGAGCGTATCTGTACTGTATCTGAGAAACCTCTGAACATTGTTAATGGTAACTGTTAATTAACCTGATCCTAAAAAGGGTAAAATATTAGTTAATATGCAATGTCATGTTGTATGAAATGCATAGTGTAATGTATTCGTGTTATCAATGTTTATGATATATGGATGCGATGTATGTGTATGTGAGCTAATCTGCTGCACTGCTGTTGGATTGGGGAAAATAAATCTCTGACTGCTGTTGAGGATATGGAGTGTAAGTCTTCATGTTATGAAGTTGAAGTGTTGATGAATTTCCATTTAGAGAAATAAACTCTACTGTAAGGGAAATGTTGTGTGCTACTTGTAAGAACCTGTTGGGGAAACCTGAAAAATTGGATGACTTCTACTGGGGATTGATAACTGGAAGCTTTATTCTGCTGAGGATTAAATTGCATACTACGGGAGATTTTTATAGCCTAGAGAGATTTCTCTACTTCTTTAAAGCCATCAGTGGTCGTCTTTTTATTTTGTTCATTTGTAAGCAGTCATTATGTTCAAATGCATATGTTTAAAAATAAATCAATGGACGTTTTTGTAAACAAAACACATGAGTAAAGAAAAATAGATAGCTTTGCACTTTGAAAGGGATATCTTTGTATTGACTTTGAGTAAGTATTTTTGTACAATGAGACAAAAATTCTAGTAAGAGAATGTCGTCGTAAAAAAGAAAATTTTATAAAAAGAAAAGATAGCTATGTGAAATAATCCCATGGGGTTCCCATTCTGCTATAACCTTCGTGTCTCTGAGCATCTTATCTATTTGCTGCCTTGTCCGAAGTTGATTGGATTGATCAGAACCGCTGAGCTTGTCAGTTGAAGCCAAAGGTTATCCGTAAGGTGATCCAATAGGACATAGTTATACGCTTTAATTCCATAAATTTTTCCTAGACCTACCTTTCGGGTTTTCAGTCCACCGGGATACCCTTTTTTTTCCAAGTCGCCCTTTAGAGTTTTCAACTTGCCGGGTGTACAATTTTTTTTTGTTTTATCCCTAATTTTTGCCCGTACCTCTTTGGTTCACCGGGATGCCCTTGTTTTGCCTAGGTGTGTCAACCAAGTGGGTCTCTTATGCGTAGTATCTTTTTACTATGTCTGCATTCGTAGGGTGCGGCAGGTCGTCGCCATCCATGGTGGTCGAGATCATTGCTCCACCAGAGAATATGCTTTTGATTACAAATGGTCCTTCGTATGTTGGAGTCCATTTTCCCCTGGGATCACCTTGCAGCAGTATGATACGTTTGATCACGAAATCCCCTACTTGATATACTTGGCGTCTGACCTTTTTGTTGAAAGCCTTGATCATCCGTTTTTGATACATTTAACCATGACAGGAAACAGTAAGCCTTTTCTCATGAATCAACTTCAGTTGATCAAGTTGAGTCTGGATCCAATCTTCTTCATTCAGCCCTGCATCTTTCATAATTCTCAGAGAGGGGTCTGGACCTCAATAGGCAAGACAACCTCTATGCCGTATACCAGAGAGTAGGGTGTTGCCCCGATTGATGTGCGCGCTGTGGTACGATATCCGTGGAGAGCGAATGGTAGCATCTCATGCTAGTATTTGTATGTGACTGTCATTTTCTGTATGATCTTTTTAATGTTCTTATTTGCAGCTTCGACAACACCATTCATCTTTGGCCGGTAAGGGGAAGAATTGTGATGTTGGATCTTGAATTGCTCGCACAGGGCGATGATCATAATATTGTTTAGGTTCGTATCGTTGTCTATAATAATCCTCTCTGGGATACCGTACCGACAAATGAGATTCCGTTTAATGAATCGGGCTACAACATTCTTGGTCACGAAAGCGAAAGAGGTTTCCTCAACCCACTTTGTAAAATAGTTAATGGCCACTAAGATGAAGCGGTGTCCATTGGAGGTTGTTGGTTTGATTTCCCCAATCATATCGATGCCCCACATAGCAAAGGGCCAAGGAGCCGTCAAGACATTCAGAGGAACCGGAGGTACGTGCACCTTGTCAGCATAAATCTGACACTTGTGGCAGGTTCGAGAGCGTTGATAGCAGTCTGCTTCCATGGTAGACCAGTAATAGCATGTCCGTAGGATTTTCTTTGCCATCGTATGTCCATTGGAATGGGTACCAAAAGTGCCTTCATGTAACTCAGCCATGATCTTTTCCGCTTCAACCTTGTCTATGCACCGAAGTAACACAGAGTCATGGTTGCGCTTGTAGAGAATGCCACTACTAAGGAAGAATTTCGCAGAGCATCTCCTTAAGAACTTCTTATCATTGACTGAAGCTCGTTCTGGATATTCTTGGGCCTCGAGATACCTCTTGACTTCGTGAAACCAAGGCTGGTCCACTACTTCTTCAGTATTAATCTCGTGACAGTGAGATGGTTCCTCCATTCATTCAATGGTGATCTGGGGAGCCTCGTTATCCCATTTAAGTTTAAACATGGATGACATTGTGGCTAGTGCATCTGGTATCTGATTTTCTTCTCGCGGGAAATGCTCGAAGGTAATCTTCTCAAAATATGGTAGCAATGTAAACACATGTTCTTTGTAGGGAATAAGGTTAGGGTGTTTGGTTTCCCATTCACCTTTGATCTGGCTGATGACCAAAGCTGAATCTCCGAATACATTTAAAGACTTGATCCCCAAATCTATGGCAGCTTTGAGACCAAAAATGCATGCTTCATATTCCACCATGTTGTTGGTACAATTTAAGCAGAGTCTTGCCGTAAAAGGAGCATGACATCCTTCAGGAGATATGAGTACAACATCAATACCATTGCCGAGTGCGTTAGATTCCCCATCAAAAACCAGGGTCCATCGGGATCCTTGTTCAGGTCCGTCATATGGTATGAATTCTTCATAGTCGTTTACCATCATGATGTCTTCATCTGGGAATTCAAACTTCATGGACTGGTAGTCTTCCACAACTTGGTGAGCAAGGTGATCAGCCAGTACAATGCCTTTTGTTGATTTCTGGGTAGTATACTGTATGTCATATTATGTCAAGATCATCTGCCATCTCGCTATTCTCTCAGAGAGCAGGTTTCTCAAATATGTATTTTATTAGATCCATTTTAGATATCAATAAGGTAGTATGGGTCAGCATATACTATCTTAGCCGGCGAGCAACCCATGCCAGAGCGCAACAAGTTTTCTCGAGTAGTGAATATCTTGTTTCACAATCGGTAATCTTTTTGCTCAGGTAATAAATAGCATGCTCTTTTCGGCCAGACTCATCATGCTGCCCCATTACACACCCCATTGAACTTTCCAAAACAGTTAGATACATGATCAACGGTCTTCCCTCAACTGGTGGCATCAAAACATGAGGCTCTTGCAGGTACTCTTTGATCTTGTCGAAAGCAGTTTGGCACTCGTCATTCCATTTGACTACTTGATCTTTCTTCAGTAATTTGAAGATTGGTTCACAAGTAGTTGTTAGGTGAGAAATGAATCTGGAAATGTAGTTTAAACGTCCCAAGAATCCTCTAACTTCCTTCTCAGTGCGAGGAGCAGGCATCTCTTGTATCACTTTCACCTTGGCGAGATCCACTTCGATACCTTTATTGCTGACGATAAAGCCTAGGAGCTTACCATACCTCACCCCAAATGTGAATTTATTTGGGTTCAACCACAACTTTTATTTCTTTAGTCTCTCAAACAGTTTATGTAAATGATCAAGATGCTCTTCTTCTATTTAAGATCTATCTATCATATCGTCCACATAGACCTCTATTTCATAATGTACCGTTTCGTGAAATAGAGCTACCATGGCACGCTGATAGGTTGCCCCATCATTCTTCAGTCCGAATGGCATAACCTTGTAGAAGAATGTCCCCCACTGTGTGACAAAAGTTGTTTTCTCCATGTCCTCAGACGCCATTTTGATTTGGTTGTAGCCTGAGAAACCGTCCATGAAGGAAAACACTTTATGTTGCACCGTATTGTCAACTAGAACATCAATGTGGGGAAGTGGTAAATCATCCTTAGGGCTTTCCCTATTCAAATCTCTGTAGTCCATGCACATTCATACTTTTCCGTCTTTTTTGGGCACAAGAAAGACATTGGCAACCCACTGCGGATAGGAGGTGACGGCCAAGAATCTGGTGTTGAATTGTTTCATGACTTCTGCTTTAATATTCTCTGACATGTCTGGTCGTATGTGACAAACCTTTTGTTTCACCGGTGGACAATCTTCTTTTGTTGGTAGACGATGTACCACAATATATGCATCAAGTTCTGGCATGTCTTCATACGACCAGGAAAAGACTTCAACAACTTGTGCAACAACTGAATTAGACGCTCTTTGACACTGGGTTCCAGATTGGCACCCACCTTGACCTCTCTCTTGTCTTCTTCAGTACCTAGGTTGATTGTGTCCACTAGTTCCTCATGGGGTTGAATGGTCCTCTCTTCTTGTTGCAGTAACCTGGCAAGTTCCCCTGGTACTTCACAATCTTACTCACCTTCGTCTTCAGCTTGGTAGATTAGATTTTCAGAGTCACAGAAGGCCATAGCAGAATCATTACCCATGGGATCTCGAATGGATGTAGACTTGCATTGTGAGTGTGAGTGTGTGTAAGAGTATAGCTATCTTTGAAAGAAATGAAAATGTAAAAATAAAAATAATGAGCACAAAGTTTGTATGCAAAAACGTCCATGATTCATTGATGTCATATGGAAATGAGATAATAACCCTTACAAATGGACCATTGTGCCTCGGGTAAGACACAAGGTTTTAAGAGTCTGAATTGTTTTAATATAGCAGATCCAACAAAATGTAAAGACAAATTACTGTGGGATAAAAGTGATCGGGACAAAATCTCTAGCCTCCCAATTGTTGAGCCCTCCACTGACAGTTGGAAAAATCCAATCCTCCAGGTTGTAGTTGTCTTCATCATCCTCCACGTAGCTGACTTAGTGGTTGCTGATCTTCAAGGGTGATCCTCCGGCATGAGCGTGGAGTACAACCTTCTGGGAACCTAAAGTGAAACCCAGACCAAATTTGTCAGATTTGTATGGGATATCTAGGAGTTGTCCCCAAATAGTGAACCCACCTTCTTCTATCATTGCCCTGCCATCCTTCAAAGATGACATCTTGAGTGGAGGCCTTGTGATCTTGGGAACTTGGAACACAACCTTGGTTACCGCCACAGTCTGCGGGACTTCTTCGAAGTGCTGGAATGGAGTTTCAATAAATTCACCATCTAGCTCCACATATCTGAAGGAATTTAGATGGATGACCATATACTCTTCTTCTCCATGAACAGTGATGATTTTCCCTTGAATTGGATATTTCAACATTTGATGCAACGTAGAAGTAACAACGCCAACATTGTGAATCCACAGTAGGCCTAGCAAGTAGGAATATGAAGGGAGAATATCCATTACATAAAAAGTTGAATCAAATGTTTGGGTTCCAACCTTTATGGGGATATCCACTTCCCCATGCACCATCCTTTTTGAGCCGTCAAAGTCCCTCACTACTATGTTGCTTGGTTTCAATGTCAATCCTTTGCAGTCGAGCCTATCAAGAACCTTTTTAGGAAACACATTCAGAGATGAATCGGTGTCAACCAAGACATGAGCCAATGCCGTGCCCCTGCATTCGACTGAGACATGTAATGCCCCATTATGCTTCCTCCCTCTTGGCATTAAATCAGCATTTGAAAAACCTAAACCATTATCTACAGTCAAGCTGGCTACGCAGTCTTGGAATTGATCGGCAAATGTTTCTTGGGTTACATGGGCAGTTTTGAGGAATTTTACCAAGGCCTTTGCATGAGCCTCGGAACACAGTAATAAAGCCAGCATGGAAATTTTTGATGGAGTTTGCCCCAGTTGCTCGACTACATTTTAGTCCCTTCTTTTTATGATCTTTATAATTTCCTCCATCTCTTTCCGGGAGGTATCAGGGATAGCCACTGATTGTGCCTTCGTCTGGACAGGCTCAACCAGAATATCTTTACCTCGAGTATCAGTTGACTCGAAAGCAGGAATGTCTGTAGGGGTGATAACAAGGATTGTAACAGTTTTGTCAACAGGAGTATTATCAAAGATAATTGTGGGACTGGGAATAACCTTTGGAGGAGAAACAACAACAGGAATGATTACGGGTCCAAAAAATGCTTTTGGGGGAGCAATTTTTGGAGAGAATATCCTTCCGCTTTGGGTTATCTTACTAGTCCCTGCGATATTACTGATATTGGAATCAACTTTCTCAGAATTTGAATCTTCTGCAGCTGGCCAATCTTGCTTGATATCGTGGTAGTAGACACCCCCTCTGTAATTCTATGGTACAGTTTTGTTTGACGAATACGGGATTGGTCCAGGCATTATAATTATCAACGGAGCTACTTTTGGAACTGATGTAATTCTAACGGGTATTTTGGTGGAGACCCTGGAAGAATTGTCGGAAATGGTCACGATGGAAACATCATTATAAGAAACAGTTGGAATTGAAGCCTTCTCGAACAAAATTTCCTTTTTATCTATTAGGCACTAAACACCTGCTTTCAACAAGGGACAGTTGGTTGGTGAGGATAAACAAAAATGACAGCTTTCATCACAGCCTGGGAAAACACCGGAATTCAACAAATTCTCTTTTATAGTCAGGAGTGGGGTCACAAGTTCATCAATTGAAGTAACAAACATATCTTCCTCGACGGCGTTGACATCACGACCGTGTTTGGGCATAGGGGCAGTAATGACATTGGGCATTTCTGGCGCACGAATTCAATCTCTTTGGCTTCAAGAAGATCTTGTACTTTGTTCTTCAGAGCCCAACAATTATTAGTGTCATGTCTGGGACTCTCTGAATGATATGCACAGTGGGCATTAGGATGATAGTGAGGAGAGGTTGTGTTAGGATTCTTTGGAGCTTCTTTCAAAGTCACTAGGTTGGACCTTAACAAATGTGGAAATACTTGAGATAGTGTCATATTAATTCGGGTGAATTGTCTGACTGGTCTTTCCATTCTTGGCTGGTTGCCTCTTTGCTGAGCAGGCTCTGGTTTAAGAATCATGACAGCCACCACCATTGGACGGCGTTCAGCCCTATCTTGATTTCTCTAAGGATATACAGCAACCTCTTCTTTATTTCCAATGAATGGTTTCCTTACAGCAGCAGAAGATGCATCTTTTTGAATCTTCCCATTCTTTATCCCGGCTTCTACCCTTTCTCCGGTCAATATCAATTCGGTAAAACCTTCCGATGAACTCCCAATTAAGTGGTTGAAGAAAGGACCAGACAAGGTGCCTAAGAACATGTCTACTAATTCTCTTTTAGATAGAAGGGGTTGGACTCTTCCTTCTAAGTCCCTCCATTTTCGCGCATAGTCCTTGAATCCTTCACTTGAAACCATGGCCATACTCTGGAGTTGAGTACGGGTGGGTGTAAGATCAGTGTTGTATTGGTATTATTTGTAAAAGGCAGCAACCATATCTTCCCAATTATGAACATTGGCTCTTTCTAACTGATAAAACCAATCAAGTTGAGTTCCAGACAGACTGTCTTGGAAGAAGTGTACCCATAAATCCTTGTCAGCGGTATGAGGCTGGATTTTCCTCACATAGGACCGGAGATGCATTTTGTGGCATGGAACTCCGTCATATTTGGCGAACATAGGTGCTTTGAATTTTGGAGGAATGACAATCCTCGATACTAATCCTAACTCCTCAAAGTCCAATCCAGACACTTTTTGGATTTCCATTGCACTCAACCGCTCTTCTAGATGCTTATACTTGTCATCGGCTGGAGGATATTGTTCTTCATAATAGTCTTCTTCTTCCTCTTCCTCTTCCGACTCTGACTAGACAACTGTTTCTTTGCCCTTCCCATCTTGATTGTCTTTATCACCGGATGTCGTTGAAAAGTCTAAGGACCTTCTTGCTTGTCCTTGGAATCTTCTTCCAATGTTCAGAACTCCGGTTATTTTCTTTTTCTCTTCAACCAGCAAAGTCTTCAACTCTTCTTGTCCTTTGGCTAGAGTTAAGAACATCTGCTGAAACTGGGCATTTTGATCTTGGAGGTCCTTCACCGTTTGCTCGAGATCCATCTTACTGAAATAAACAGTAGAAAAATGAGGAGACTTGTTGCAAGAAACCTGCTTATGTTATGATGAATGGTAAATGCATATGCAATGATTTCAAGGATTTTAAAGATTCAAATTTGTTTTAGACAAAAAGGAAACACACATTATATTAATAAATTAAAGCTTGAGTACATCAATGCCTCTTTGGGAAAAATAATACAAAAAACTTTAAGATCAAAAGGTAGTATGCATCCTCTTTGGTGCAATGTAGGCATTCAGAGTCTGCTCCTCATAAAGTTGCTTAGTGAGTTCCAAAACCTTCTTCTCGCTAGCGTAGAATTGGGCTTCGTAAGTATCTCGCTCCCCCTTGAGTTGTATAAAATCTCTTTGTAAGTCTTCAAGATAGGTGGGCATGTCAGGATGTAGGATAGTGTATGGAACATCTCCTTCCGTAACAGGCTCAATGATTACCGGGATAATGGAAGGATAAGGCATCATAAGACTATGAGCGCGAGTTCGTACCCATTTGAGGTAAGGCTCAAGAGGGATGGAATTCTTGTGCCCCAATGTCTTGCTATCTACCTTGTTCAACATCTTCCAAGATCGGATAAATCTCTGGCGAAGACCTTGATCGTCGTTCTCGTAGTCAAACATCAAACCTTGAATGAGCATCTCATGTGGGACATCTCTTCGGGCGTAACCAAACTGTCTTAAAGCTAAGAAGTGGTTGTAGGTGATACCTCCCCTAATTCCAAGTAAAGGGACATTAGGGAATTCTCCATAATGGTCAAGAATAGTAACATTCTCTAGGGATCGGGAACACCAATGAATGTCTGAATGCTTGAGTGTCATCAACCTTTGTGACCACCTTGAACCTTGCTCGTTCTTTAATACATATTGGGGAAGATGCAAAATAAACCATCTTGCCAAGAGAGGAGTACAACACATAAGGACACCTCTTTTCCTCATAGTGGGAGTGTGAAAATATTATAGGATGTCCCCTAGCAAAGTAGGCACCGGGTTACGAGACATGCAGATCTTGACGGCGTTCACATCTATGAGTTGGTCAGGATTTGGAAACAAAACCATCCCATAAATGAGGAGAGCCACAATTTCCTCAAAGGCTTGCAAATCCAAAGAGTTCCAACAATTTCGGGCTTTCTCAAACAAGAAATTTGCTAGGAAACCTTTGACACCACTCCTTGTTTCCCAATTAGTTGTGACATCAGATGATTGCAAGTGTAGAGCTTGAGAAATATCTTCTGGCTTTGGGTCTATTTCTGTACCGTTGAAAGGTAGTTGATTGATAATGGGAATCCTCAAGAGTTAGGAGAATTATTCCAAAGTTGGCACAAGTTGATAATCGGGAAATGTGAAGCAATGGTGTAAAGGATCAAAGAACTAAAAGAACACCTTCATCATGTCTTCATTAGTGTTGGAGATGACCAAGTTAAGTAGGCGACCATGTCTCTCGGTGAATGGAGAATTTTCTGGAATCCTTGAAGCTAGATCCTTAAGTTGTGGAGGGATCCTCACAAGATTGACTTGAATAGTTTTCCTGCGAATAGAATCCATGTCCTACAAAACAAGAACAAAGATAAATCCCAAGATCCTTGAAATGGTGAGTATGATGTTATGATGTTCATGATGTTATGTACAAGTATGTATACAAAAACAAGGCAAACAATTACTTAGGTTTAGGATTTCATGGAGTCTCATAGGTAAGTACCCTGTTAAAGTTTAGTTGGCTCAAACCTGTCCTAGTAATAGTAACTGGGTTCTAAGGAGCTCAATATCACTAGTTTGTTTCCTTGAGCATTGTTTCAGCACAAGCCTCTTTAATGGCGACCGAAATATCCCAAAAAATCAAACCTCAATGAGTGTAGTATCGAGTATCTACCAACTTCGGACTGCACCAAAGTCGATCATCTCACTACGTCCTAATGGCCAAGTTGGTCAAGTAAAGGTTCTAAAAGTTCGTTAGTGCTTCATGACATCACTCAGCGGCCCCATATTCTCCTTGATTAACTCAAGGGCTACCAGTACCCACAAATATGTCGCACTAACGTAGCTATTGTTTATAACATGTCGGTATACCCCGCACATTTTCCATAATGTATTGCTACTTACCTATAAGGTATCCCAGATCCGGGTAGAGGATTCAAATTTAAACCAAGAACCATAATGTAAAGCAATACAAATCAAACAATGAAAGCAAGTAAATGTGATCTAACCCTAAGGTAACCTCACTTTTAGAATTTTCCCCAGCAGAGTCTCCGGTTCTGTGATACGGTGAGATAACTGACTTGAAGGTTTTGCGTTTATTCGCAAATGTTGCAGTTAACAAGAGTAGCCACCGACTTTTCTTTTATCCAAAAGGGAAGGTGAAAAAGCACAGGAAAGACCTTTGAGATTGTTTCTTGAGTTCAGGGGGTAGATTATGAAAAGGGAAGGTATTAGCACCCTTTTCATCTATGGTTTTCCATGGGCTCTTAGTTACTTGCTAGATCACTTGCTTTTGTTTGAAATTGTGCTTTATGTTGTTTTTGAAAGTACTTTGTAAAGAGGCCATTGTTTAGGCAATCTTTGTAATGATTCTCGTTCGTAAGAATGTATACAAAGTTTCAATGTGAGGTACAAGCATGGGCTGGGTGATTGTAAGTGTCTAAAACATTTCACATGTATTGTAAGACATGTATGATCAAAATAGAACAAGTTCAAGGCTCAAGAACATGTTTTGTGCAAAAACTCACTTTATCAAAATGGCAATGTGCACTTTCTTCCCAAAATGGATATAAAGCATGTCCATGCATTGAATGCTTGAAATGAGACCTCTAACAGCTGTGCAAGCAATTAATTATGGAGTGCATAATAATTTTGAGGCATGCAAAGTAGATTTTATGCAGCATAGTTTGAATTTTGAATTTGGTTCATCACAAAATGACTTGTAATTCAAGTGATAAAACCATAACTTCCTCTCTTCGATTCTCCATACTAAAGAATGATCTCAAGGAGTTCTTAGAAATTTTGGAAAGCTTGCAATGTGCTCTAAAACCCATCTTTGAATTTCTTTTGAATATTACCCTTGTAACTATATGAAAAAGTGCCATGAAGTTGGGTCAAAAGCCTGACCAAATTAGGGCAAAATTTCACTTAATTGTTTTGTTTCATGACCACATGTTCTTAAAATTTTAACTTGAGATCCAAGGACTTTTGGAAGAAGTTGAGTGAAGAAAAGTTGTAGATTTCATGGATATCTACAACTTTAATTTTGGAAGTTTCTCTTGAATCATCTTGCATCATGGTGAAAATGTTGCTCAAAGTTATGAAAAAATAAGAAATTTCCAACACTTAGAAAAATTTCTAAGTTTAGAAATTTTAACTTTTCAAAATGAAATCTTGAATTTTTTATTTCTTGATGAATAAGTTTCATATTTTGACATTTTTTGATGAATTGCGATCTTTGGCATTTGAATTTGACCAAAAATTCAAAGTTTGACTTTTCAGTATACAGTTGACTTTGATCAGTTGACTGAAAATTCATATGTCAATCTATTGGACTTGAGTAGTGTTTTGAGCCATGTAATTAGGTCAAAATGATGTATTTGGACTCTTGAAATCATGTCTTAAACCAACTGATCATTTGCTAGGTCAAAAATCAGAAATTGCCCTTTCCTAGTCAAAACCCTAATTTTGACCATTTTGCCCTTTTGGAGATTTGATCAAATTTCTTGGGGAATTATGGTCCAAACTTGATCAAATGATACATAGGAGTCTAAAATGTTGATGTGGATAAAAAATTATGAATTTTGACTATGAATTGTCCATAGTTGACTTTTTCCCCAATACAATTGATTTTTAGATCAACTGCTCAATTGACTGAGAAAAAATGTGATCCAAGGCTTGAAACTTGACACGAGTGATCTTGAGGGTCCATAATGATCCATGAAAGTCATATGGGGTATTGGAAGTTCAAAAATCCTTGTGCAATCTCAAACCCTAATTTTGGTCATCAGTGTTTTAGGAGGTGTCTTGAGTTGATCAACCCTAGTGCAGTCTTGAGGCCAAGGAGATCTTGTGAGCAAAATTATTGATAAGTGAGAGGAAAAATTTTGGGGTACAACACTATGCTACTCTGATGTGTAGACAAGAAGGAGGCAGGGGAAATTATGGAAGACATGCACGATGGTCTCTTTGGTACTCACTCAAGCGGACATACGATGACCAAGAAAATCCTAAGAGCTGGTTACTATTGGTCAACAATGGAGACTGATTGCCATCAACATTCAAGAACTTGTCACAAATGCCAAATCTATGCTGACAAGGTCCATGTACCTCCTATCCCTCTGAATGTCATGACCGCTCTGTGCCCATTTGAAATGTGGGGAATTGACATGATTTGAGAAATCAAGCCAACCGCTTCCAATGGACATCACTTCATTCTTGTCGCTATCGACAATTTCACCAAATGGGTCGAAGCCGCCTCATTTTCCTTAGTCAGCAAGAATGTGGTAGCCAGATTCATCAAGCACAACCTCATCTTCCGCTATGGTATCCCCGAAAGGATCATCACCGACAATGGGACTAACCTCAACAATGTTATGATTACTGAGCTTTGCACTCAATTTAAGATCAAGCATCACAATTCTTCTCCATATTGACCTAAAATGAATGTCATAGTCAAAGCAGCCAACAAAAATATCAAGAAGATTATGCAGAAGATGGTAGTAACCTATAAGGATTGGCATGAGATGTTACCATTTTCTCTACATGGCTACCGCACTTAAGCTAGAACATCAACTGGGGCAACTCCCTTTTCCTTAGTCTATGGCATGGAAGTTGTTTTGCAAGTAGAAGTTCAGATTCCTTCACTAAGGATTATGAATGAGGCAGGCTTAGGCGAAGACAAGTGGATTCAGACAAGATTGGGTCAGTTGAACTTGATCGACGAAAAGCGAATGGCTGTTGTTTTGTCACGGTCAGACGTACCAAAATGTATGATCAAGGCTTTCAATAAAAAGATTAAGCCTCGAGTATATCAAGCCGGTGACTTGGTGATAAAATGCATCATTCAGCCACAAGGAGACCCCGGAGGCAAATGGACTCCCACCTACGAATGGCCATTTGTTGTTAAGAGAGTGTTCTCTGGCGGTGCCATGATGCTGACTACCATGGATGGTGAAGACATCCCACATCTTATAAACGCAGACATAGTTAAAAAATACTATGCATAAAGGACTTGCTAGGTTGACACACCTAGGCAAAAGTAAGGGCATTCCGACAAACCAAAAGGTTTGGGAAAAAAATTAGGGATATATGCAAAAGATTGTACACCCAACAAGTTGAAAACCCGAAAGGAAGACTTGGGGAAAAATGGGTATCCTGGTGGGATGAAAACCCGAAAGGGCAGTCCAGGCAAAAATTAAGGATTAAAAGTGTATGACTATGTCCCATGGAATCATCACAGTCAACTTTATCATCAAGGTCCGAGTTCAAACGGTCCAAGATCAATCCAATCAACTTCTGTCAGCAGCGAGGAGCATTCGAAGACATCGGGGAAATAGTAGAGTTGGAATGCAATGAGATCATTTCACATGGCTATTTGTTTTGTTTTCAATTTTTGTTTTCCTTTCGACGATTTCCTCTTACTAGGATCTCCGTCTCTTTGTACAAAAAATGCCTATTCATGGGTAAAATATCAATACAAATATACTTTGAAGTGCAAACTTTATGTTTTAATTTTGAATGCAAAATTGTCCAATGACTAAAATTGAACGAACATATGCATATGAACATAATTAAAACCATTTGACACATGTGTCCTACTAAACAGTATCAAGGATATATTTAGTGTATATGGAATATCCCCACAGAGTTATTTCATTTGCATTATCCCCACAAGACGGTTACAATAAACCAATCCTCAACAAAGTTACCAACAAAGTCTCTTTGCATCAGATAATCTCCAGCCAGAGTCTCAATCTCTTGGTAGCTCTCTCCCCATCTAAGTTGAATCCTACAAGTAGAAGCCTTGTGGATATCTTCCTCAAAGAACTCACTTCGTCATCAATCCATCGAGTGTTTATTAACATGGTTTATTTCCCTAACATACAACAATCGAGGAACCATAAAATTCCCCAGCTTAGTTTATCCTTCCCAGCCGAGTCTGTATTCCCCTGACATAGTTTATCTTCCCCAGCTAAGCATGGTATCCCCAACAGAGTATATCATCCCCAAGCTGAGTATATCTCCCCAAGCTGAATCTGTCTTCCCCGACCGAGTCCACACTCTCCAGTTTGAGTTTGCCTTTCAAACTATTGCAAATCATAGGGCCACAACCCCTAATCCCCAGTAAAGTCGTCAACAAAACATTTACTCTCTCCAAAAGCTACTATGAAGCCTGGACCCGACCAAATATTAGTATAACTTTTAAACTACTATGAAACATAGACCCGACCAGATAATAGTCAACTTCTCAAGTCACTATGAAGACTGGATCCGACCAGATAATAGTTAACTTCGCAAGATACTATGAAACTTGGATCCGACCAGATAATAGTTTAACTCTTCAAAATATAGAAGAACCTGGACTTAACCAGACCAAGGTTTAATTTCTTTTCCCCAGTAGAGTTTGCCTCTACCCCCAATAAGTTATTGTGAAGCCTGGATCCGACCAGATAGCAGTTGCCCTCAGAAATTCATTGTGAAACCTGGAATCCGACCAGATAACAACTAAATCCCCAAGTAGTTTATTGTGAAACCTGGAGTCGATCAGATAACAATTAACCTCATCCACCTCAGAAATCTGCAAAGCCTGGATCCGACCAGACATCGGTTTTCAAGCAAGTTATTGTGAAGCCTGGACCTGACCAGATAATAGTATAACTTTTCCAAAACCATGAAGCATGGACCCGACCAGATAGTGGTTACCATTGCAAGTTACTGTGAAGCCTGGATCCGACCAGATAACAGTTAACTTCCTTATCCCTAGCAAGTTATTGTGAAGCCTGGATCCGACAAGATAACTATTCAATTTCAAGAAATTTTCTGCAAAGCCTGGAATCTGACCAGATAATAGTTAATTTATCTCTTCCCCAGTAAGTTACCGTGAAGCCTGGAACCCGACTAGATAATAGTTTACTTCCTCATTCTCAGCAAGTTGTGAAGCCTGGATCCGACTAGATAATAGCTGACATTCAAGATATATTCCCCAGCAGAAGCATCCTTTCAACAAAGTTTGAAGATATGTATACTCTTCACCCCCAACAGTGATCTGAGATTCAACTTCCCAGGAACTCCTCAGCAGTAGTCAGGGATTTATTTTCCCGAACAAAAACATGCATCTCACATTCATACATCATGATATAAACATATAAAATGCATTTAGCGTGATCTCATTCATCTTGTGAACCTCATGCATACATCTGCATTTTACCAACTCTTTTTTCCCACAGGTAAAACATCACGTTTTAGTATAAATCGACCAAAGATTTATGCTTATACTTCTTCCAGTGTTTACCAACATTCCTCCAAATGGCATCTATAAGCCTATTCACCATCCATATTTGAGTGCAAATTTCTGGGCACTCTAGTGTTCAATCATCTTCCACCTTCAAGTCACGAATGGCGGATCCGCCAATCTAACTCTTCAGGTTTAAGAAGATTGAACAGGGGAAGCTGTTGTACCCCAAAATTTTCCATCGCATTTATCAAATAATCTCTCATAAGATTTCCTTGGATTCAAGACTGCACAGGGTTTGATCAGCTCAAGACACCTCATCTAGCACTGATGACTGAAAATTAGGGTTTGAGTTTGCACAAGGACAATTGGACTTTTAATGCCCCATATGACTTGTATGGATCATTTTGGATCCTCAAGATTGCTCATGTCAAGTTTCAAGTCTTGGATCACATTTTTGCTTAGTCAATTGATCAGTTGACCTAAAATCAACTTTATTAGGAAAAAAGTCAACTGTAGTCAATTTACAGTCAAACTTCATTATTTTTTATCCATATCAACATTATGAACTCATATATGTCATTTTATCAAGTTTGGATCATAATTCCTCAAGAAATTTGATAAGATCATCAAAAGGGCAAAATGGTCAAAATTAGGGTTTTGATTGAGAAGGTGCAATTTCTGATTTTTGACCTAGCAAATGGTTGATTGGTTTAAGTTATAATCTCAAGGGTTAAAATGAATAATTTTGACCTAATGGCATGGCACAAAACATCTCTCAAGATTGATTAATTGACAAATGAATTTTCAGTCAACTGATCAAAAGTCAATTGTATACTGAAAAGTCAAATTTTGACTTTTTAGTCAAAATCAAGTGTCAAAGATTAAAATTCATCAAAACATGTTAAAATATGAAACTTATTCATCAAGAAATCAAAAAGTCAAGATTTCATTTTGAAAAGTCAAAATTTCTAAACTTAGAAATTTTTCTAAGTGTTGAAAACTTCATATTTTTCACAATTTTGAGCAAAATGTTCACCATGATGCAAGATGATTCAAAGGAAACTTCCAACATGAAAGTTGTATATCTCAATGAGATCTAAAACATTTTAGAACACAACTTCTCCTATAAATGCATGTATTTCAAGTTATGATTTTGTGAATACATGTTCATGAAACTTGGAAACTTAGTGAAATTTTGCCCTAATTTAGGCAGGATTTTGACCTAACTTCATGGAAATTTTTCACATAGTTCCAAGAGGAAGTTTCAAAAATTTCCAACATAGAGGTTGTAGAGGATTTTATAATCTTTCCAAAATTTCCAATAACTCATTGAGATCATGCTTGAGCTAAGTGAATCGAAGGCAAGAAGTTGGGGTTTCAAACTTGTTTTTCAAGTCATTTTCATGATGAACATTTGATCCAATCCACACCCATGCTGCATAAATCTTACTTTGCAGGCTTCTAACTTCTAAATCTATCCATAATCGAAAAATTACACAACTATTTGAGCTATGATCCAAGTGCTTGAGTCATTGTCCAAGTGATTATTCCATTAATGGAACAAAGTTCACACTTCCATTTTGGAGAAGTGACTTTAATCATAAAGTCAATGCATAGAGCTCCTAACTTGTTTCATCTAAACACAAGCAAAGTAAAAAACCAAAAGCAACATGGCTAGAACCTCCTACCAACTCAGACCATGCTTGTATAACACATTGAGACTTGTTTTCCCACTTTTCTTCAAAATCAAGTAACATAGCCATAACTTTATATGTCACAGATCTGCCAACTTCAAACCCTAAGACCTCTTGCTTATAACCATACAATTTATTTGCAAGAAAACACACGACATTAGAAGCCCTTAAGCACTCCCAAATTCCCTCAAGCTTGAAATTGCACAAAACATCCATTTTTGTGTTATTTCTGACTTTGAACGTCAATCTTCAAAACCACTCGTGAGTTTCTTGGCTTAATACTTCCAAAAGCTTCTTAGCATCATACACAAACCATACCAATACCTGTTTGCAAACTGTAACACCATTTATACCATCCTCCATAACCAAAAATAGAGGTCTGCATCTTGACTTCTCCAGGCCATTTCAACTACTCTCAATTCAAGCCAACTATTGCTTTAGCTTCCTAGAGGTTCAAGGAAGCTAACCTGATCATCACCATCACTTGAAACAAGCTCAAACTCATTTCACGATTTCCAGTTTTGAGGTATTTTTCTTGAACTTCTATCTTCTCATTTAGGCATTGTTAGGCTTGCATTTGTGAAGATAAAATGTAGACATCATTGCCCTGAAAGTATACATGTTCATAGATTTCATTTATTTTGCTTGAGTAGAGAGAATTTTGAGTTTGAACCTCTGAAAATATTTAGGTCAGAATTTGGTACTATTAGAAATTCATGCTCATCTTTGAGAATTAGCTTAAGTTATTTACATATTCAGAATCGCGAGGAAATTTCTAAAAAGTTTGATGTTGGAAATTTTATGAATGGATGAGAAATGAATGAGTTACAGGTTCTTTGAATGGAGGTTGAAGATGAAGTTCATTCAGGGAAAAACTTATGTTACATGTTACATGTTTTGTTTAAGTTAACTGGTGTATCACCACCCCGGTGGTTAAATCACGCGCCTGTCACCTTTGGAACCTGGGTTCGAGCCCCAGTGGTACCCTTTTGGTTTTTTTTCATATTTTTTCTATTTTTTCTTTGAAACAAGCGCCTGGGCTTCCTCCCCTTTGGGCTTTTTATTTTTGCTGACTTCTAACCCTTGTTTACTTTCACACCCCTGACCCTTTATTTTCTTTTTTTCTTTTTCTTTTTCTTTATTTTATTTTCATTTCATATTATTTATTTTATTACTATTATTATTTTTATCATTATTATTTTAATTATTAAAAAATATAAATATATAAATATTTTATTTATTTACACTTATATATTTTATTTTCTTCGTAATACAAAAAACTTCTTAATAAATTTAATTTCTTTTTTTTATAATTAATATTTAGATAATTAGGTTTAATTATTATAGTATTCTCTTGTAAACTAAAATTAAATTAGAACTTAGGTTTCTTTTAATTAGTTAATTTTCCTACTATTTTTATTAAGATAAAACCTTTTCATAAAAAACCCTAAAATACTTTTTAATTTAATTTATTTCTTAATTAGTTTAAGTTAATTTTATTTATTTTTTAACTAATCATCTCTCTTAATTAGGTTAAAACTCTTTCATGAAAACCAAACAAAAATCATTTCTTTTTTCCATTTTGCATTTGTACATTATTTTTTCAATTATTGTACATTTATTCAATATGGTTGTAATAGTTAATTAGGTTTAATTTTCTTGTAAAATCCCTATTTGTAAATTTGTACAACCCCTCCCCTCATGATGTAATAGCTTAGTAATTTTACTTTCCGCAATTTATCGCTTTATATAAATGCTAGTAAATTAGGGTTTGTATGGAAAGACTAAAATCAACAAGTTAGCAAACCCTAATTCAAGATAAACAAGCATGTAAATAAACACCTTTGCACCCTTGCACCCTTAGGGTAATTCCACTTTGTTGTCTTACCAAAATGACCATGTTATGCATGTGGGATATCTTAGCAAAAAGCAATCAAAAATACAAGATCATAGTCCCTCGATGACGCTATCAATGTTGCCTTTCAAAATGATCTTAGTTCCTCAAAGAGAATTACTAAGATATTTCACAACATTGCTATCATGGCTATACGATGACCCATGCACATCCCTTTACATCCAAAGATAGGTCTTCTTACCAAATCAATGGTAAGATAGCAATATCAAAGGAAGGAAGAAATGAACAACGACTTTTGAGTAGGTAGATTGTTCCTAGTTGCTTGCTCAATTTTAAATCAAACACTCTTGCTTATTTTCAAAACAAACACCAACACTTTCAAAACACTTTCGAAACATTTTCCAAACATGAAACATTTTCAAAAGATCAACACTTTGTATACGTTCTTACGAACGAGAACTATTACAAAGTTTGCCTAAACGATGGAGCCTTTTCAAAATATTTTCAAAAACCACACAAAACATATTTTCAAACAAAAGCAAATGATCTAGCAAACAACTAAGAGCCCATAGATAACTATGGATGAAAAGGGTGCTAACACCTTCCCTTTTCATAATCTACCCCCCGAACTCAAGAGATAATATCAACGATCTTTCCTATTCTTTTCAGCCTTTCCTTTTGGATAAAAGAAATTCGGTGGCGACTCTTGCTAACCGCAACATTTGTGATAAAATTCAAAACAACCAAGTCAGTTCTCCCACTGTATCACACTCCTGCAGAGCTTCCACTCGACTATGATGAGAATGCTAAGTGTGAGTTTCATTCTGAGGTATTTGGTCTTGATATTGAGGACCACAAGGGTTGCAGTAAAGTCCAACATCTGTCTGGTATCTTTACCAAAGACCAATTCCATTTGGCAATTCATTCCAAAATCTTTCTCTCAGTGAAGTTTCACTTCTATGTGATAGAAGATGAGGCTAAAGAAGTCCTCGGATGCAGTATCTGGTTATCAATTATGTGAAGCAAAATACACTTGGTGGTTTAGTTGATGCAATGTCGCTTGTTACAACTTCAATCATTTCTTTTGAAGGAATCTTTTGTGAATATCATCCTGGGGCACCTGACCATTCAGTTGAAGACAGTTTTTCATCCAAAAACAAGGTTCAGGATTGGATCTATTCAAAGACTATAATGTTCACAGCAGATCCAAAGGGGAATATCTTGCCCAAGTGGGTATCAAGGCTTCAGAAAATCTTCATAATTAAGAAGTCCATACGGAGTCAAGTCTCCTCAACGATGGAAATTTTCTAGTCTCATTTGCAGTCTTTCTTGTTTGGTTCAGTACTTTTTTATATGCAAATCTTGCTTATTTTTTAATGTTTATCATAATGCATAGAATATGTTTGTCTTGAATTAATCCATTCACAATTTCTCTTAAATGTTTATCTTTGTTTTTGATACTCAACTTTTTTTTAATAAATTAAAACCTATGGAGGAAGAATGATGAGAAATATACCAAAAATCTTAAATGGTATGCTTTTAAGTAAAACCCTGCTGACGATGTACACACATTATTTCAAGTCCCCAAACACCAGAGGTATAAGGGAGTAAAACCCTCGATAACCCCTTTGAGCCTTCAAAGTAGGCGTTTCTTTTCTATTTCAGAAAAAACCCTTATTTTTAAACCCAGAGGCGGGTAGTGTTCAGTTAATCTGATTAAGCATTTATAACTCATCAGAAGTGCGCATCTAAGGATACAACAATGGTTATCCATCAAAAAGTTGAGGAAAGTCAAAACCGCAATGGTCAATCTTTGCCTATCAGCAGTGTGCATAAAAAATGGGTGATACCATAATGGTTATCTCTCGCACATCATAAGGTTAATAGATGACGATACAACAATGGTTATCCCTCATTTACCAAAGACTCAGGCAGTCACAATCACTTACAACAAGTCGAAAACGACTCGAAGTCATACAACGTGTTCAAAAGGAAAGAAAATGAAATGAAAAAAAAGAGACAAAAATCCCCGCTAAGTTGAAATTTGGAAAACAAGTCGCTTATGCATAAGTCAGGGCATCCCGATAGACTTCAGAGTCGAATTCAAAAGGAAACTTGTCCAGGAAAAAATTAGGGAAAGCGAAAAGTGCGAAAAGTGAAAAGGGATTACCGGATAAAAATCATCAACAAGGAATAAAGTCGTGTGGCTAGAAACATAAAAGAATCCAAGTGAGTGATTGTCATGTCCAAAAAACCTCGTTTGACTCCTCAACCATTGTAAACTCCTCTTGAGAGATGAGTGCTTGTATTGAGTTAACTGAATGTAAGAATGGAGAACATCATGGAGAATGGGTGGGCACCAAATATTTTGAGCCTTAAACCCTTTTTTCAAAAAAAACCGTGAACCAGACCCCGTTACAACCCTTAAAAGTCCTAACTGAAGTATGGGTTAATTCGAAAGCGCACTGTAACGAGAGTACAATAATTTGACTCCTGGGAGGCTTGCTAAAACTTTTGAGTTGATATCACTCCATTTTTTACTTTCTTTTGTATAAAATTCAATGTTTTGACAACTTTTCAATAAAAAAATTTTAAACTTCAAGACAAACATGGGCTTTGCATTAGAATTATCATTCTCAGAATAAACAGTCTTTGCATATGAACAAGTGCTTAAACATCAAGCAAGCTTGCATAATGAGCATTAGATGGAAGTTTGATTATCTCGAGGGACAAATTGCTTTAGGGATGTGTTAAAAGGTAAATCATTTTTGAAGACGGTCTTAATCTGGGGTATGCCTTTTATTGACTTCGTTGAGTAAAAGAATACCAGTTTGAGAGATGATCTGAAGCAGATTGCAAAAGTTGATTGCCCAGAGTCTCTATCGAGCAACGGTACATTACTTTCAGTTGGTCCCGAGGGAGATATTCCTTCAAGTATTGCTTAAACATGAGGTAGTTTAAGTTGAGAAGTATGATTGTGTACTAACTACTTTCAAGACGCAAGCCAATCACCCTGAAGAGGTGTTGTCTTCAAAACTCCGCGAGCTTCTCATTTTGCTGTGAGCATGAGACGAATAAAAGGTTTATCAAGACTCTGTTGAGCAGGGGAAAGCATGTTGATTACTCGGTTGAGTAAGTGTTCAGCCAATTTGAGGCATTCATGTCGGGATTTGATCCCTTAAAGTACAGTCAAACTGGGGCAGTTATGTCGAGATTTGACAAATTTCTCCGAGAATCCGTTGGTAAGAGGAGAATACTTTCAGAATATGAAGATGCATGATCATTCAACCAAGCATGGTTGAAACCATATCCAACTTTGGTTATCCAGGAGTCGTGTTCCAAAGTTCACAACACTAGGGTCGTTTATCTTGCGGGTACAAATCTCAGGAAGTCCTCTCGAGGCAATATTCTTCAAAGGCCCTACAGACTGGGGCAAGAAATTATACATGGGCATTTTCTCCTCTTAAAGGGTTGATTAAATTAAGTCCAGGCGTAGGCTAAACAATTTGTGAATTTGAAAAGCATGTCGGGAAGTCAGGATCGTTATTCTCGGCTCATTAGAGACTTAAGTCCATTTATTGATGTTCCTTCATCAAAAGCCAGAGACCTAAGTTTGGGTTGTTAGCATTTTTTGACTGAAGTCAGGATTATTATCTCCAATTGAAGTTTGGTTTTTTATCTTCAGCAAGATACGAGCAGGAACACAAAGAGCATGTGAGTTTGTTACCCATAAAAAGGTTCACGATGGAAATATTGTTTCCTAGGAGGACTATTTTCCCCAGTAAAGGATTTGTTGGTACGCGACAAAGGTCTGTATGCTAAGGGGTTTCTCTTTAGAAATCTGTATTCCCCAGTAAAGCATTCCTCATTTCTCTATAGGAGGAGAATGGATTTTCTCCCCAAAAATTTAGGAGTTGTTTGAAGTCAAGATGATTTCTTTTCAGTGGACTGCAATTTATTTTTGCAGCATCCTCTCCAAAGTCCATTTTTCAGTGGCATTCCTCCTCGGAGTTGACATGATGAAGTTGTAACTTGCGTCACAATTTTTTTCCATTGATCAGTTTATCCATCAAAAGAGGTTGCCATCCACACATGGGGAATATTGCCATAATTTCTCTTTTTGCAAGTATTGTTGGTCTTTTATGACAAGAAGTGTACCAGTAAATGGGCAAAGAAAGGTTAGTATGCGACCAACATGAGGATTTCTGTAGAATGAGATTCAATTTCCTCAATGAATGCTCACTTCTGCTCAAGATAGAATCATGTATCCCTAGTGAAGGTGTACTCTCTCCCAAACATAATCCCTTATCTCTAGTGAAATCATACCCCTGTGTAATCCCCACTGAAGTCGACACAGTTTGTCCTTTCCAAAGGGCTTATCTCCAAAGAAGTGCATCAGGATTCTGTACAATCTTCTTCTTCAACGCAGTTTACTCTTTTCGAAGAATTTGGGAAGGATCATTTCATTGGACTGAATACCTTTGTTATGTTCCCTTGAAGTCGATACCCTGCCTCTCCGTGGTTAGTATTTATCTCCTCAATAAGGTTGTTGCTTTTCGTCCCCATGAAGTTCAAATCTTTTCTCCCTAGGGAATTTTTCCCCTGTTAGGTTTTCTTGAAGAGATGTTTGACCAGTATGCATATTATGCCCTAGTGGAGAAAGTCTCCTATTTTTCCGAAGCGGTGTGCATAGACGAATTCCATTTAGGGCTATTTTATCCCCAGTGATAGAGTATTGCTGAAATATTTCTTCAGTGGAGTTCTGAACCTCAAGTTCTTGGTTCAAAGATGCTCTCATCTTCCCTAAGCAAAGATTGTTGCCCTCAACGGTAGTATCCTCCGTATGGTCTGGGTAGAGTTCTTCTATTTAAGAATTTTTATGATTCCCCAGTCAAAGTCACTTTTATTAAGGACTTACATCAAAAGGTTCCAGTTCCCATCAAGGTTCTCTTTATCCTTGGAAAGAGATGTTGGATTTTTTCCCAAGAAGTTAGGAGTTAGATCAGAGTTCAAAATTTTCTCTGAACTTCAAACTATATTTTACAGTATTTTCCATAGTGAAGGCATACTCTCGTCCGAGTATTCCTCCTACTTAGTGCAGTTTGTTTCTCTCCAGGATTTCTCACAAAAAATGTTTTATTCACCAACCAAAGATTATTGATATACTCTCCCATTTAAGTCGACATTCTGCGGCTTCCCTAGTGAGGTTCACATTCGTTCTCCCCATGAAGTGTGCATTCTCCTACTCAGTAAGGGGTGCACTCTCTCTCCAATATATCAGAATTTCTTGAAGAAATTCATGTTTACCTGTGGAAGATTCTGGTTTGGTATCCTCATGAGGACGACCATCATCCCCGATGAAGTGATTTATGCTCCCCAGTACGAAAATCCTTGCCGGCTTGAATCTTGCAGAGATGGCTACACCCAGTGCAATGGGTATTGTTAATGTTACCATCTAAAGTTTTTGGCTCCACAATGTAAGAAGTAGTCTTTATCCCCTGTTGAAGTCGAATTTCAAGGACCTGCCAGAGTAACCTATCTATTATTCCCCAGTGGAGCAAGTTTTTTTCCCTAGTGGAGCAAGTGTCTTGTCTCTCAAGTGTAGTGTACATGGGAGTCCCAGTAATAACTCTTTCATCCCTGGTGATAGAAGATTTTGTTGAGATATCCCTAGTGGAGTTTGTGTCCCAAGATGTTTGTTTCTTCCCCAAGTGAGGATTTTTTACCCCCCGACGGTGTTATCCCCAATGTGGTCTGAGTAGAATTATTTTTATTTAAATAATTTTTATAGTCCTCAGTAGAAGTTATCTTCATCAAGAAATTCTACGCGAGAAAGTTTCCATCCCCAACGAAGCTTTCCTCTTTCTAACAGAAGATAAAGAATTTGTTCCCCAGAAAGTTGGGAGTGTGATTAGAATTCGAGATTTTCACTGAACTGTAATCTATTTTTGCAGTATTTCTCTCCCGGAATTTACTTCCTTAGTGATATCGATCTTTAGAGGTTGGTGGTTCTGAGTCTCGGTTCCCCATTGAAGTTCAGATTTCCTTTTCTCTACAGAAGATCATATGTGCGAGAATAATTGTTTGGAAGTTTATTACTGTCTCAGCAACCAATTATTGATGTGCTTTCCCCAGCGCATTGCTAAACATGCATCATTACATTGCATCTACCAAAAATAAATAAATAAATTTGTAAACATGTATTAGTATAAGCCAATTATGTTTACTTGAAGTAACCAGATTGTTATACGCTCAGATTTGAATTATCTCCATAGCAAGCCTAGGGAGATCCTATCATGTTTCCCCAATGGAGTCTATTTTGTTTTACCACTAGTCGGGTCTTTAGTATCTTCCATTTCCCCAATTGCTTTTAGTTTTCTCTTGCCCTTGCAAGCCCTTGGTTATTTTACCCGTGTTTTCTTTGTCGCCAGAGTGCGAGTAAGAGTCGGTGCATAACCTTTCTTATTTCTCAAGTATTTGAGTATCCATATTTGGTGTGTGGTAATTCAAACAATTGCCAATCTTGAAGAATTACACCCCACCTTTGGCCTGGGGGATTTTATAGATCTTGCATATTTGTAATCTCTTAAATTCCTACGTGTGTTTGCAATCCTTGTTAAGAGTCCCCTTCGGCTGGTCTCTTTTCATTTGTAATTTCGCCTTTGATCGACGTTATTTCCCCTTTAAATCCACCTCCGACTGGTACCTTTTGTTAAGAGTCCCCTTAGGCTGGTCTCTTTTCATTTTGTAAGTTCGCCTTTGATCGATGTTCTTTTCCCAGGAATCTACCTTCAGCATAGTATTCCTTGATGAAGACTCCCTTTTGACTGGTTTCTTTATCCTTAAATCCACCTTCGGCTAGTATCCTTTATTAAGAGTCCCCTTCGGCTGGTCTCTTTTCATTTTAAGTTCACCTTTGATCGGATTTATTTTCCCAGGAATCTACCTTCGACATATTATTCCTTGATGAAGACTCCCCTTTGACTGGTTTCTTTATCCTTAAATCCACCTTCGGCCGGTATCCTTGTTAAGAGTCCCCTTCAATTGGTCTCTTTTCATTTGTAAGTTCGCCTTTGATCAGAGTTTTTTCCCCTTTAAATCAACCTTAGGTTGGTATCTGTTGTACCCCAAAATTTTCCCTCCCATTTCCTCAACATTTTCTCATCACAAGACCTTTGAAGATCAAGATCCAGTTAGGGTTTCCTCTGCTCAAGACTTCTCCTTGCACTGTGGACTCAAATTAGGGTTTGTGTTTGCCCAAGGATGTTTTGACCTAAAATGCCTAAGATGACTTTCATGCTTCATGTTGGACTCCCAAGTTTACCCATGCCAAGTTTCAAGTCTTGATTCCAAGTTTTGCCCAGTCAATTGGACAGTTGACCTAGAAATCAACTGTATTGGAGAAAAAGTCAACTGTGGCCAATTGACAGTCAAATCTCATGAAATTTGATCCACATCAACATTATGAACTCATATGGACCATTTGATCAAATTTGGATCACAATTCCACAAGAAATTTGATCAGATCACCAAAAGGGCAAAATGGTCATTTTTAGGGTTTTGACTGCACAAAGGCAATTTTTGACTGTTTGACCTAGCCAATGGCAAACCAAGCTCACATATAGCCTCAAGGACTCAATGAAATGGTCTTGACACATTCATCTAGCTCAAAAGATCCCAAGTACACAAGATTGACAGTTGAATTTCCCAGTCAATTGATCAATTTTGACTGTATACTGAAAAGTCAAACTTTGACTTTTTGGTCAAAATCAAGAATCAAGATTCATTTTTCATCAAAACATGCCAAATCATGAAACTTGTTCACCAAGAAATCACAAAATGCAAATTAGGGCTTGAAAATGGAATTTTTCATAACTTAGAATTTTTCTAAGTTATGAAAAACCCTAATTATTTCCCAATTTTGCCCCACCTTTTCACCAAGATCCATTTGGATTCAAACAAAAGTCAAAACATGAAAGTTGTAGCTTGTTGCATAATATACAACTTTGATTCACAAAGTTTTCTCATTTGAAGCTTGTATCTCAAGTTACAATTTTTTGAATAAGGGCACTAAACCATTTTTAACTTAGTGAAATTTTAACCTATTTTGACAAGGTTTTCTACCCCACTTCAAGGCCACTTTTCATACCCTTCCACTTGGAATTTTAATTTACATTTCAAAGATGGATTGTAGTACACATTCCAAGATTTCCAAAATGTCCAAGAACTCATCAAACAACCTCATAACTTGAGAGATTCGAATTTCACAAGTTGGCAAAAATTCACTTTTGTTCTTCATCAAAACATGTTCATAACTTTGCAAATTTGAACTCAGCTTGCTTTATGCTTGATTACAGGTCCTTGAACCATTCCATACTCAATAATTTAATGCATATTCAATGTGTTAGAGTGTTGTTCTTTGAGTGCAAGCATTGTATGCAAGATTAATCCTAAACTAGATAAAGTGAACTTTCCATTTTTGAAAAGATTAACTTTATGTCCAATTGCAAATCAAGAAAGTACATGGAAAATCTGCTTGGCACAAGATTATGTGCATAACACACTGATCAAGAGAGGATTATGCAGCACATTAGGGGGTCCTCTACTGACCTAGAAAGCCAACTTGCTTTTGTTTGCTTCAAGTTGAAGAAAAGTCCATAACTTGTGCCATCTCTCATCTCAGCTTAAGCACACAAGAAAGAAGTTATCAAACACATTCCATAGAACATATTAAAGCTAACACACGAGCCCTTGGCCTTTCAAACACTCCCATTGCCCTAATCACCTTGAAACTGCTCAAACAGGGCAACCCCTGCAGATTGAGTTCTATCTCTCAATCCCTTCAAGCATTCTTGCCCAAACCTGTTCCTCCACCTTCCTTACAACCTATGCAAGCTAACCATGACTTGAAACCTGACCTGTAACACCTCCAAGCCACTTCACCATTTTTAAATTTCTGTTTTGCAGTTGGAGTTCACTAGCTCGAGTCAGGGAGTTTCAAGACAAAGTAGGACTTGGAAAAGCATCCTTACACTTCAAGGAAGCTATACAAGTCATCATTTCACTCTGAAACATCCTCCATTGCAAAGCTCGATTCCAACTGAACAGGTACATTCATGAAGTTCTATCTCCCTTATTAGGCATTGTTAGCTTTAGGTTTGTGAAGAAAACATGTCACAATCATAGCCCTGAACACACTCATATGATTAGATTTCATTTATATTTCGTGTGCTTAGAGAATTTTATGTCTGAACATTGATGAAAAGTTAGGTCAGAAATTGGGGAAGGAGAAATTCTCCCTCATCTTAGAGAGTTAGGTCAAGTTCTTTACATGGTTAGAACCGTCTCTTCATGCTGAACATTTGTTGTGTTATGAGTTTTTGCTGAAAAGCCAGGAATCGAGAGTTGGACATTGAAGAACAGGGGCGCGCGTTTTTTTGAATTTTGTTGCTGGAGGTTGAAGACAGTGTTCTTTGGGCTGGGCCTGTATATCTTTTCTTATTCACACCACTTCATTACTCATGCACCCCCTGAGCCCATTTGCTTCATTTTTGACTCTTTTTGACTTTTTCTTTTTTGGTTGACTTTGTTTATTTTTTCTCATGACATTAAAAAAATAAAAATATTTTTCCATCATTTTTTGAATATATGGCATATTTATTTGATTTATTTCTTTTGTTTGTATATAAATATTATATATACTATTATTAGAATAAATAGAAAATAGTGTAAATACATCATTTTTTTATTTTTTATTTACCTTCTGAAAATATTCCACATAAAAAATACCTTTTTTATTTATTTTATTAAATATTAAATATTTTTGCACATAATGCATATTTAAGAAATTAATATATATATATATATATATATATATATATATATATATATATATATATATATATATATATATATATATATATATATATATATATATATATATATATATATATATATATGTTTATTAATATGTTTAAGCTAAAATATAAAAATACTTGAATTTTTCATTTTTATTAATATTTGATACAAAAATACTTTTTTTTCATAATATACTTCATTTTATTTTATTTTTATAAATAATAAATAAATATTTGTATTAAATTAGATAATAATACATTTTCTTTAAAATTAGGGTTTTTGCCCTAAATTCAAAATACTCCAAAAAATAATATAATTTTTATTTTCTTTTCTCTTTTACATAAATAATATTTTTTCATACATATACAAAACATTTCTTTTGCATCTTGCATTCTTATTTAATTTTTGTACATTGATTAAATTGCAAATATTCAAAATGATGTAATAATTTAGATTTAAATTCTTGTCAATATCCCCATTTGAACATTTGTACCCCCCTTCCCATATTTGGTTTTGTAATAGCTTAGTAAATTTAATTTCGCACTTTATTGCTTTCTAATGATAACATGTTAGAATTAGGGTTTGTATGCGAAAAAAAACGATAAAAAATAGTTATGACCTAATCTCAAGATAAATAAGCATGAAAATGGACACACAAATCACACTTGCACCCCTAGGGTATTCCACTTGTTGCCTTCAAATAAATGGGCCATATTGTATGTTGAACTTCTTTGGGCAAAGCAAACAAATTGAATGATCATAGTCCCTCGATAAAACTTTTCAAAACAAACAAAAATAAATGATCAAGTCCCTTAAAGAAAATTGCCCAAAGACATTTAACGCCGTTGCAATTATGGTCTAAACGATGACCCGCGCCTGTCCCTTTCACATCCTAATACAAGATTGTCCACCAAATACAATGGTGGAACAAACTTGTTAAAAGGGTTAAAACATAGCAATAATCTTTTGAGAAATTTAGGAGTCGATAACCTCTTAGTTACTTGAACCAACTTGCAAAATCACACATCACTACACTTTCAAAACAACTTTCAAAAACAAATGAAAACTTTTTCAAAAGACATACATCTTTGTATACATCCCCACATGGATCATTACAAAGGTTGCCACCACATTGGCATCTTTTCAAAACATTTTCAAAACCACACACCAAGCACCATTTAAAACAATTGAAAACAAAAGGCAAGTGATCTAAGCAAGTAACTAAGAGCCCATGGATAACCATGGATAGAAAGGGTGCTAACACCTTCCCTTTCTATAATCTACTCCCCGAACCCAAGAAAACATCTCAAAAGGTTTTTGATGTGCTTTTTAACCTTTCCTTAGGATAAAATAAAAAGTCGGTGGCGACTCTTGCTCAACCGAAACATTTGCGAATACAAACGCAAACCTCAAGTCAGTTCTCCCACCGTATCACAGAACTGGCGACTCTGCTGGGGATTATTAATAAGTGGAGTAACCTTAGGGCTTAGATCACCTTTGTTTTCAATTGTTTGCTTTGTTTGCTTTTATATTTGTGGGCTCTGCATCGGAGTTTCATAGATCCTAACCCGGATCTGGGAAATACCCTTTTTAGGTAGCATAATCTGTGAGGGACCTGTCCGGCGTAGACCGACATGGGTGAAGCAGTGGCTACGTTGGTGTGGCATCGTAGTCTGTACTTATATCCCTTGTGTTGTAACGGGGAGAATATAGGTCTTCTAAGGGGTCATTAAACACCAACCAACCTTAGAACCCTAAATTTACCAACTTGGCTATTAGGACAGTAGCAGTATGCTACACTCATTGAGGCTAAACTCTCGAGATGGTTCTGGCTGCGAGAAAAGATTGCGATGCTGGAGTTATGACCGATTGAGGGTAGCCAATGATTTGAGATCCTCTAGAACCCGGTTACTTTTGATAGGACAGGTTTTAAACCAACAAAACCAAAAGAGGGTAATACCTGAAACTCATGCTGGCCTGAAACCTAAGGGTGTCTTGTGTGACTTGTGTGCCTTATTTGCCTATGTGAATACTTGTGGTGTGCTTCATCATAGAATCATGCCATCATACCATTGCATGCATCCTGTATAAAGGACTAACCCATTTCAAAGACAAAAGAGTTTCATCTTTGCTCTGTTTTGTAGGACATCATGATGCCCGTGCGTAGAAATACTGTCCGGCTCAACTTTGTTCAACCACCAGTTTTACTCAAGGATTTGGTTGGAAGGATTCCAAACACTTCTTCCTTCATCAACAGACATGGTTCTCTCCTTGGCTTGATCACTGCAAAATGGGATCAACAACTGATGAGTGTTCTGACCCAGTTTTATGACCCTCTGTACCACTGTTTCACCTTTCAAGACTTCCAGCTGGTTCCTACCCTGGAAGAATTTTCTTATTTGCTTGGGATCCCTGTCTTGGAACAAACTCCATTCACTGGTTTGGAAAAGACTCCTAGGCCTGAAGAGATTGCTGCAATTCTCCCCTTGACCAAAGAAGAGATATTGTCCAACTGGGAAACTAGAAATGGGATCAAAGGCTTTTTGGTCAAATTTCTGGTTGGCAAGGCTAATGATTTCTGGAATGACTTGGACTTCAAGGCGTACGAGGATATTCTGGCTATTTTGATCTATGGTCTGGTATTGTTTCCCAACCCTGACACCTTTATCAGTATCCATGTCATAAGGATCTTCATGTCTCAGAATCCGGTACCCACTCTTTTGGGTGATATTCTGCAACAACTCTATGCTCGTACTGCTCGAAAACGGGGAACTCCGTGGTGTTGTGCTCCTTTGCTAGTAAGGTGGTTTATTTCGCACCTTCCTAAGTTCGTACTGAAGAATGAAGAAGGAAAAGGTTGGGCTCGGAGGTTAATGTCTCTCACTGATAATGACATCACCTGGACTCTCAGAGGTTTGGATGAGGTAGCTGTTATTGACCGTTGCGGAGAATACCCTAATGTTCCGCTGATTGGTATCCAAGGAGGAATCTCTTACAATCCGTGCTTGGCTCTCCGACAGTTTGGAAGAGCCAGAGGAGATGGGCCTCATGAAATGCTGGTTCCTCACTTCCATTTTGAGTTTCAGGCAGACAGTGACAAACTACGCCAGGGATTCATTAGAGCTTGGGACAGAATTCACAAAGCCGACCCACATGAGTTGGGACCAAAGACTTCTCTGCCATTGAAACCCTATTGCAAATGGGTCCGCATCCGTGCTCAAAAATTAGGTATGCCCTACGAAGCTGTTAGACCTCTCATTCTTGAGTCTCCTGTTGAAGATGGGGTTCCTCCAACTGTCTTCCCTCCTCAGATACCTACTGATTTTGACACCATGAAGAGGTCTTGGGCACAGCTAAAGGAAGAACGGGATTTCTATCGGGAGAAATTCAACGAGCAGGAACGGAAGATCCAGAGGCTGACTAAGCAATTGGAGGAAGAACGGGTCCTGAACAACTACATCAGCACTGAAAAGAGAAGGCCGTGGGAGCATTGATGAGCTTTGGATGTTTCTTTTTATAGTTTATTTCCTTTCCAGTATTTCTCATTCCTGTAATGCCTAAGGGAAAATTGTTGAACAATTGAAAATCTTAATCTAATGAAGTGTGTTTCCCTTTTTTGTCTACAAAGTTGAATCTTGTTTGTCTTTGAAAACATAAAACATACGCATTCCATTGCACCATATGCATAGCAGGTACCCTATTTCACAGGTTGCTTAATTTTCTTCGCTGTTTGTGTGAACAGTCATCATGAATCCAGACTCATCCAGTGAGCAAGCAATCAAGGCCCTTCAGGCCCAAAGTGCACAGTTTCAAGAGATGGTCCTAAGCCTAGCCCAAGGTCAGCAAGAATTGAAGACTCTACTCCTGAAGAAGAAGAAGAAAAAGAGGACTGCGCTGTTCAACACCGGACGCAGATTTGGGAATACACTCCATAATGAAGCTGATCCAACTACTTCTTCTGCTGAGAAAAACAGTCCCCAAGGGGGAGGAGCTCCTAGTCCCGCAGTCTCCGACAACGAGACGGACTATAACGACGAACAATACCCACCTGCTGCTGACAGATACAAACAATTGGAGGACCGCTTGAGCGCCATGGAAATTCAGAATGTGCCGGGACTGGATTTCGGAGATTTGGGGTTATCTTCTGGGGTGGTAATTCCACACAAGTTTAAGGCGCCTGCCTTCGCCAAGTATGATGGGGTCTCCTGCCCAAAGCTGCATCTGAGGTCGTACGTAAGGAAAATCCAACCTTACACGGCAGATAAGAACCTCTGGATTCACTTCTTCCAAGATAGCCTCTCGGGGTCACAGCTTGAATGGTTCTACCAATTAGATGGAGCTAGCATCCGACACTGGGAAGATTTGGCAACCGCATTCTACAGACAATACCAATACAATTCTGATCTCGCTCCTACGCGTACCCAACTTCAGGGAATGTCTCTAGGAACGGGTGAGGGGTTCAAAGAGTACGCTCAAAAATGGAGAGATTTGGCTGGCAGGGTGCAGCCTTCATTGACTGATCGTGAGCTGGTTGACATGTTTCTAGGGACGTTGTCTGGTCCGTTTTTCAATCATTTGGTTGGTAACTCCTCCGCTGGGTTTACAGATTTGATATTGACAGGAGAAAGAATTGAAGCTGGCATCAGGTCAGGCAAGATACAAAAGGCTGCCTCCACAAGTGCTGAGAAGAGGCCGTTTAAGAAAGAAGCAAGTGCCGTCTATGGTCCTAGAAGGCAAGTCAAGCCCGAAAGTCGCCAAGCCGCCAACGCTTTGGTCATCTCTAAACCTGTTGCTGCTCCTCAGCAGTACAATCAACAAAGAAGCGAAAGGCCCAAGAGGCAGTATACCCGACTGAGTATGACCTTATCTCAAATTTTACCCCAACTGTTATCCACCAACCTGGTGACCCTCAAAGAAGCTCCTAAGGTCGTCAACACTGCGTCTCCTAAGTATAACCCAAATGCCCGGTGTGCTTATCATTCTGATAGTCCCGGGCACACTACTGATGATTGCTGGGCCTTGAGAAACAAAGTACAAGATCTGATCGACGCAAAGGAAATTCAGTTTGAAGCGCCGGAAAGACCAAATGTTGTAACTGCTCCTATGCCCCAGCATAGAGTAAATGCCATTGAGGAAGAAATGTATGCTGTTTCGGTAAATGAAGTTGTTACCCCTCTGAAGACCGTTAAGAAGAACCTACTGCGGGCCGGTTTATTTCCGGGTTGCGGTGAAGGTTGCCTGTTCTGTGCTGTTTCCCTGTCTGATTGCCCCTTGCTGAGGATAGGAGTCCAAAGCCTAATGGATAGCAAGGAGATTCTGTTTAAGAAGTCTGCTGTTCAGATGGTTCCGATAACAGAAGTTTCTGTGGTTACCATCTTCAATAATCCAATCAAGGCTCCCCCGAAGAAGCCTGTTCAAATCATGACTGTTGCACCTGTAATTATTACTGTTCCGGGGCCTCTCCCCTACGTATCTGATAAAGCTGTACCCTGGCATTATGGGGCGGACGTATATGTGAATGGAGTCAAAAAAGAATTCGACACTGGCGCCAGTATCTGCGATATCACGGGTCCAGCCAAGGTCACCCGCAGTGGCAGGCTCTTCTCGCCTGACATTGCACCGCCCGCTATTCGAAGACCCCTCCTTATAACACCCACAATTTTACCTGTTCCTGTTGCTGATCAAGTTGTTTCCCCTGCCGCCGAGTCATCTAATGCTCAGGGCAAAGGGGTTGAAGAAGAGCCTGCCCGGATGGAGGCACCAATACCCATAAATGCTGAAGCCTCCCAACAAGAAATGGAGGAGATCCTGAAAATAATAAAGAAAAGTGATTTCAATGTTGTTGAGCAGCTGGGGCATACGCCCTCCAAGATCTCCATGCTCTCCTTATTGCTATGCTCTGAGGCCCATGCTAAGGCCTTGATCTCATTTCTCAAGACGGCCCATGTGCCGCAGGAGACGTCTGCAGTCCAGTTCACTGATTGCATAGCAAATCTGACGGCAGACAATGGCCTGGGTTTTTAAGATGCTGACCTGACCGCGAAGGGAAGAGACCACAATGATGCCCTGCATGTCTCTATCGAATGCAGGGGCACTACTCTGGCGCATGTATTGGTGGATACTGGTTCTTCCTTGAATGTTCTACTGAAGAAGGCTTTAGACCGTTTGGATTATGAAGGCCTAGAACTGAAGCCCAGCAATATCATCGTCAGGGCCTTTGACGGTTCTAAAAGGATGGTTCATGGAGAGGTTAACATCCCTATTCGTGTGGGCTCTCAAGTGTTTGACTCTACCTTTTATGTGATGGATATACGTCCATCGTACTCTTGTCTACTGGGTCGACCTTGGATCCATAAAGCTGGGGCAGTGACCTCCACCTTGCACCAGAAGCTGAAGTATCCCGTCAGAGGGAAGATCGTTAATGTGCAAGGAGAAGAGGAGTATATGGTGAGCCATTTGAATTCCTTCAGATACATTGAGATGGACGGGGAGTTTATTGAAACCCCCTTTCAGCATTTCGAGGAGGTGCATCCAATTTCAGCAGCAGCAGAGACAACGGTCAAAGAGAATGATTCCTTGAAGATGGCTTCCCTAAGGGATGCCCGGGCTGTGGTTCAGAAAGCCAATTGTGCAAACTGGGGTCAGCTTCCTGACTTCACTCAGAAGAATGACAAGTTTGGGCTAGGCTTTACTGCGGAGGCTCAGAAGGCTGTGCGCAAAGAGAAGGTCAGAAAGGCTCCGGTGTTTATCTCCAGCTCAAGGGTGAATGCTATCGAGGAAGATGTAGAGGAAGCAGAGTTTGACAGTTGGATCTACCCGACTACCAGCGACGGACCAAGAAACTGGACGACAAAGGATTTTACCCCTATCACATTTGTCACGCAGTAATTAATTTCTTTTGATTTCCAATTTGTAACAAACAATATGTTAAAACTTTGTTGGCTCGGTGTCCTACCCGGGGCATCGTAGCTCCATTTGTGAGGGCTTTTTGTATGACATTTTCATATATCATCAATCAAAACATTGGACGTTTGTTGCATTTCAAATCTTGTGCTCTTTTCCTTTCTGTGTTATATATATTGCAAAACAGCTATATTTACACACACTCACTTATACAGGTTTCAATCCACTCTGGATCTCACTGGTAACAGCTCTGCTACCGCCAGTTATGACTTCAAAAATCCGATCAACTTGGCCGAAGACGAAGGTGAAGATGATTGCGAAGTGCCTGGTGAACTCACAAGACTACTACTCCAGGAAGAGAGGGCTATTCAGCCACATGAAGAGCCTGCGGAAACAATTAACCTGGGTACTGAGACGGATAGGAAAGAGGTCAAGATTGGTGCCAATCTAGAGCTCAGTGTGAAGCAACGATTGATACAGATGCTACAGGATTACATGGAGATTTTTGCTTGGTCCTATGAAGATATGCCTGGTTTGGATGCCGACATTGTAGTTCACCACCTGCCAACCAAGGAAGATTGCCCTCCGGTAAAGCAAAAAGTCCGACGAATGCGTCCAGAGATGTCTGAAAAGATCAAGGCCGAGGTTATGAAGCAGTTTGATGCCGGGTTCCTTGCAGTGACTTCTTACCCTCAGTGGGTTGCCAATGTGGTGCCAGTGCCGAAAAAGGACGGTAAGGTCAGAATGTGTGTTGACTACAGGGATCTGAACAGGGCCAGCCCCAAGGATGACTTCCCCCTACCTCACATTGATGTCCTTGTTGACAATACAGCTCAACACGAGGTGTTCTCCTTCATGGATGGTTTTTCAGGATATAATCAGATCAAGATGGCTCCGGAAGATATGGAGAAGACTACCTTTGTAACTCAGTGGGGCACCTTCTGTTATAAGGTCATGCCATTCGGATTGAAAAATGCTGGGGCAACCTATCAACGCGATGCTGGGGCAACCTATCAACGCGCCATGGTTGCTTTATTTCATGATATGATCCATCATGAGATTGAGGTATACGTTGATGACATGATTGCAAGGTCTCAAACCGAGGAGGAGCACCTTGACCATCTGAGGAAGTTGTTTGACCGACTCAAGTTATACAAGCTGAGGTTGAATCCCAACAAATGCACCTTTGGGGTAAGATCCGGAAAATTGCTAGGTCTCATTGTAAGTGATAAAGGTATTCAGGTGGACCCTGCCAAGGTAAAAGCCATACAAGAGATGCTGACTCCAAGAACAGAGAAAGAAGTCAGAGGTTTCCTAGGACGACTGAATTACATTGCCCGATTCATCTCACATCTAACCGCTACTTGTGAGCCAATCTTCAAATTACTGAAGAAAGATCAAGTAGTACGCTGGAACGATGAATGTCAGGCTGCCTTCGAAAGGATAAAGGAATATCTCCAAGAGCCACCCATTCTTATGCCACCGGTGGAAGGAAGACCTCTGATACTATACTTGACAGTACTTGACAATTCAATGGGGTGTGTGCTGGGGCAGCATGACGAGTCTGGCCGAAAAGAGCACGCTATTTATTACTTGAGCAAAAAGTTTACCGACTGTGAGTCTCGTTACTCACTGCTTGAGAAAACTTGCTGCGCTCTTGTATGGGCTGCTCGCCGGCTGAGACAGTATATGCTGACTCACACTACTTTATTGATTTCAAAGATGGATCCCATCAAGTACATATTTGAAAAGCCCGCTCTGTCTGGAAGAATAGCGAGATGGCAAATGATCTTGACAGAATATGATATCCAGTATACAACTCAGAAAGCAATTAAGGGAAGTGTACTGGCAGATCATTTGGCACACCAACCTGTGGACGATTACCAATCATTGAACTTTGATTTTCCGGACGAAGACATCATGGTGGTAACTGACTGTGAAGTACCTGGACCGGATGAAGGACCTGAGGAAGGATCCCGATGGTCCATGCATTTTGATGGATCCTCCAATGCTTTGGGTAACGGCGTCGGCGCTGTAATCATATCTCCCAAAGGAACTCATACTCCCCTCACCGCCCGATTATGTTTCAGCTGCACCAACAATATGGCAGAATATGAGGCATGTATCATGGGTTTACAAGCTGCAATCGACTTAAGAATCAAATTTCTAAGTGTCTTCGGAGATTCCGCTCTCGTGATCAATCAGATCAAAGGCGAGTGGGATACGAAACACCCGAATCTTATTCCTTACAAGGAGTATGTGTCGACCTTGCTCCCCCACTTTGAAGAGATAACTTTTGAGCACTTCCCTAGAGAGGAGAATCAGCTAGCGGACGCCCTGGCTACGATGTCTTCAATGTTCAAAGTTAAATGGGACAATGAGGCTCCCCGAATCATTATCTGGAAGTTGGATGAACCGGCGTACTGCTGTGAGCTGGAGGCTGAGAAGGTGATTGAAAAACCCTGGTATCATGAGGTGAAGAGATACTTGGAAGCTCAGGAATACCCTGAAGGTGCGTCTGTCAATGATAAGAAGTTCATGAGGAGGTTTGCTGCAAAATTCTTCCTCAGCAACGAAATTCTCTACAAACGGAATCATGATTCAACTCTGCTACGTTGTGTGGATAAGGCAGAAGCAGAGAAAATCATGATGGAACTGCATGAAGGTACATTCGGAACACATTCCAGTGGACACACCATGGCTAAGAAAATCCTTCGGGCGGGATATTTCTGGTCCACAATGGAAGCCGATTGTTACCAACACTCCCGAACTTGTCATAAATGCCAGATCTATGCTGACACGGTGCATATCCCTCCGGTTCCTTTGAATGTCCTGACGGCACCTTGGCCTTTTGCAATGTGGGGCATCGATATGATCGGTGAGATCCGACCGACGGCATCCAATGGGCATCGCTTCATCTTGGTGGCGATCGATTACTTCACGAAGTGGGTTGAGGCAGCTTCCTACGCCACAGTAACCAAGAGCGTCGTGGCACGTTTCATCCGGCATAATCTGATCTGTCGGTACGGCGTCCCGGAAAGAATCATTACGGACAATGGTACCAATCTCAATAACAAAATGATCACTGAACTCTGTGAACAATTCAAGATACAGCACCACAATTCTTCTCCCTACCGACCGAAGATGAATGGGGCTGTAGAGGCAGCCAATAAAAATATTAAGAAAATTGTGCAGAAGATGACAGTGACCTATAAAGATTGGCACGAGATGTTACCGTTCGCTCTTCATGGGTACCGTACCTCAGCAAGGACGTCAACCGGGGCAACTCCCTTCTCCTTGGTCTATGGCATGGAGGCAGTCTTGCCAATTGAAGTCCAGATACCCTCTCTCCGAATAATGAAGGATGCAGACTTGAGTGAAGATGACTGGATCCAGACTCGACTGGATCAATTAAATCTGATTGACGAAAAGAGACTCACCGCCATCTGTCATGGTCAGACGTATCAAAAACGGATGATCAGGGCATTTAACAAGAGAGTCAGACCACAAGAGTATCAAGTTGGAGACCTGGTAATCAAACGCATCATCCTTCCTCAAAGTGATCCCCGGGGCAAATGGACCCCTACTTACGAAGGGCCATTTGTGGTTAAACATGTATTCTCAGGAGGAGCCATGATCCTAACCGCCATGGATGGTGACGACCTTCCTCACCCCGCCAATGCAGACATAGTGAAAAAATACTACGCATAAATAAAAAGACCCGCTAGGTTGGCATACCTAGGCAAAAATAAGGGCTTCCCGGCGAACCAAAAGGGTTCGGGAAAAAATAAGGGATGAAATGAATAAAAATCTATACACCCGGCAAGTCGAAAACCTGAAAGGGCGGCTTGGGCAAAAAAGGGTATCCCGATGGACTGAAAACCCGAAAGGGCGGTCCAGGCAAAAGTCAGGGATAAAAGCGTAACACTATGTCTCATTGGATCACTTCGCATCCGGAATTCGGCATCAACTATCTGGCTCAAGATTTCGGCATCGACCAATCAGCTTCATCTTCAATTAGGCAGCAAGGCGATGAGACGTTCGAAGACATAAAGGCGATAGCAGAGTTGGAACCCAGTGGGGTTGTTCACATAGCTGTTTTGTTTCCTTTTTCAAATTGTAAACTCTATGTTATTTGGCGGCGGCCTCTTACTAGGATGTCAGCCTCTTGTACAAAAACGCCTATTCACAGGCAAAGTTCAAATTAATACAAATTCGCTTGTCCATACAAATTACCATTGTTTTCCTTTTTCTGTTTTGTCTTGCAAAGAACGTCCAATGTTCATTTTTGATATATGCATTTGACATTAATTTGCTGATTCATAAATATTTACATATGACACAAGAGATTGATTACAGGTGACATCGGAGACAGGGGCAATGTGGAGTTATCTGATGAAGTCTGGTTGTTTTGTCCGCCAAGGTACCAAGGTAGATTCAACTGAAGAATGTGGCCAAATCATCTCAACTCCCCGCAGAGTAAAACAAGATTCATCAATACTTTCCCCAAGCGGAGTTGACTCCCCGACAATCCTGAAAGGATACAACTTTCCCCGGTAGGTCTTAAAGCTCATCCCCAGTAGATTCTGGAAGCTTATCCCCTGCAGAGTACGGACATCTCTCCCGAGTTTTATTTAGAGTTATTTCCTCACAAGGACTTATAACTGGGTTATCCTCAGCTAAAAAACCACGGAAGATCGCCCTCGGCAAAGTTCCTTCAATCCCCAGCGGAGTTTATCATCATTATCCCCAGCGGAATCTATCATTAGAGTCTTCAACAGGCCTCGCATCAAAACTTCGGCCAAGTATCTCTTCCACAGAGCAATTCTCCGGCCGATCGTCAAGGATTTATTTTCCTAAGGCGAAATTACATCCATAAACATTTCACATCTTCATACATCTTGCTTACATACATGATAAAGCGCATACAACACTATCTCATGATTGAACATCATAACACCATGCATATCATACATCATGACATTGCATCCAACTCATGCTTTTGCCTTTTCAGGAAAAAGACAATCCCAAAAACAACTACCTTCAACTGTCACAGTTCCAGATTCGATACCTGTATCTAGCCAGGGCACATCTGAGAGTGATCAGTTTCCAGACTCGATTCCTGTATCTAGCCAGGGCACGTCTGAAGAGTTCGAAGATTCGATTCCTGTATCCAGCCAGGGCATATCTATTGACGACTATTTCCAGACTCGATTCCTGTATCTAGCCAGGGCACGTCTGAAGAGTTCAAGGATTCGATTCCTGTATCCAGCCAGGGCACATCTCTCAACGACTATTTCCAGATTCGACTCCTGTATCCAGCCAGGGCACATTTGTGAACAACCAATTGTAGATTCGATACCTGCATCTAGCCAGGGCATATCTGCATAAGGAGACTGAAGATCAAACACCTGTAACAAGCCAGGAAAACATCCGTCTTTCTCAAATACACAAGTTCTCGCTAAGGAATCTCTTATGCGGTTGACACTTCCAAATGGCATCTATAAGCCCATTCCCGACAAGTTTCTGTCGCATCTCCAGATGGCATCTATAAGCCCATCTCCCTATCCACCATCTCTCCAAATGGCATCTATAAGCCCATTCCCGACACCACGTTGTTGAGACTCCAGCATGCGAGTGCAAATTTCCGGGCACTCTAGTGTCCAATCTCCTTTTACCCTCGAGTCACGAAAGGCAAACTTGCCAATCTAACTCTTCAGGTCCAAGAAGATTGAACAGGGGCAACTGTTGTACCCCAAAATTTTGTCCTCCCATTTCCTCAACATTTTCTCATCACAAGACCTTTGAAGATCAAGATCCAGTTAGGGTTTCCTCTGCTCAAGACTTCTCCTTGCACTGTGGACTCAAATTAGGGTTTGTGTTTGCCCAAGGATGTTTTGACCTAAAATTCCTAAGATGACTTTCATGCTTCATGTTGGACTCCCAAGATTACCCATGCCAAGTTTCAAGTCTTGATTCCAAGTTTTGCCCAGTCAATTGGACAGTTGACCTAGAAATCAACTGTATTGGAGAAAAAGTCAACTGTGGCCAATTGACAGTCAAATCTCATGAAATTTGATCCACATCAACATTATGAACTCATATGGACCATTTGATCAAATTTGGATCACAATTCCACAAGAAATTTGATCAGATCACCAAAAGGGCAAAATGGTCATTTTTAGGGTTTTGACTGCACAAAGGCAATTTTTGACTGTTTGACCTAGCCAATGGCAAACCAAGCTCACATATAGCCTCAAGGACTCAATGAAATGGTCTTGACACATTCATCTAGCTCAAAAGATCCCAAGTACACAAGATTGACAGTTGAATTTCCCAGTCAATTGATCAATTTTGACTGTATACTTAAAAGTCAAACTTTGACTTTTTGGTCAAAATCAAGAATCAAGATTCATTTTTCATCAAAACATGCCAAATCATGAAACTTGTTCACCAAGAAATCACAAAATGCAAATTAGGGCTTGAAAATGGAATTTTTCATAACTTAGAATTTTTCTAAGTTATGAAAAACCCTAATTTTTCCCAACTTTGTCCCACCTTTTCACCAAGATCCATTTGGATTCAAACAAAAGTCAAAACATGAAAGTTGTAGCTTGTTGCATAATCTACAACTTTGATTCACAAAGTTTTCTCATTTGAAGCTTGTATCTCAAGTTACAATTTTTTGAATAAGGGCACTAAACCATTTTTAACTTAGTGAAATTTTAACCTATTTTGACAAGGTTTTCTACCCCACTTCAAGGCCACTTTTCATACCCTTCCACTTTGAATTTTAATTTTCATTTCAAAGATGGATTGTAGTACACATTCCAAGCTTTCCAAAATGTCCAAGAACTCATCAAACAACCTCATAACTTGAGAGATTCGAATTTCACAAGTTGGCAAAAATTCACTTTTGTTCTTCATCAAAACATGTTCATAACTTTGCAAATTTGAACTCAGCTTGCTTTATGCTTGATTACAGGTCCTTGAACCATTCCATACTCAATAATTTAATGCATATCCAATGTGTTAGAGTGTTGTTCTTTGAGTGCAAGCATTGTATGCAAGATTAATCCTAAACTAGATAAAGTGAACTTTCCATTTTTGAAAAGATTAACTTTATGTCCAATTGCAAATCAAGAAAGTACATGGAAAATCTGCTTGGCACAAGATTATGTGCATAACACACTGATCAAGAGAGGATTATGCAGCACATTAGGGGGTCCTCTACTGACCTAGAAAGCCAACTTGCTTTTGTTTGCTTCAAGTTGAAGAAAAGTCCATAACTTGTGCCATCTCTCATCTCAGCTTAAGCACACAAGAAAGAAGTTATCAAACACATTCCATAGAACATATTAAAGCTAACACACGAGCCCTTGGCCTTTCAAACACTCCCATTGCCCTAATCACCTTGAAACTGCTCAAACAGGGCAACCCCTGCAGATTGAGTGCTATCTCTCAATCCCTTCAAGCATTCTTGCCCAAACCTGTTCCTCCACCTTCCTTACAACCTATGCAAGCTAACCATGACTTGAAACCTGACCTATAACACCTCCAAGCCACTTCACCATTTTTAAATTTCTGTTTTGCAGTTGGAGTTCACTAGCTCGAGTCAGGGAGTTTCAAGACAAAGTAGGACTTGGAAAAGCATCCTTACACTTCAAGGAAGCTATACAAGTCATCATTTCACTCTGAAACATCCTCCATTGCAAAGCTCGATTCCAACTGAACAGGTACATTCATGAAGTTCTATCTCCCTTATTAGGCATTGTTAGCTTTAGGTTTGTGAAGAAAACATGTCACAATCATAGCCCTGAACACGCTCATATGATTAGATTTCATTTATATTTCGTGTGCTTAGAGAATTTTATGTCTGAACATTGATGAAAAGTTAGGTCAGAAATTGGGGGAGGAGAAATTCTCCCTCATCTTAGAGAGTTAGGTCAAGTTCTTTACATGGTTAGAACCGTCTCTTCATGCTGAACATTTGTTGTGTTATGAGTTTTTGCTGAAAAGCCAGGAATCGAGAGTTGGACATTGAAGAACAGGGGCGCGCGTTTTTTTGAATTTTGTTGCTGGAGGTTGAAGACAGTGTTCTTTGGGCTGGGCCTGTATATCTTTTCTTATTCACACCACTTCATTACTCATGCACCCCCTGAGCCCATTTGCTTCATTTTTGACTCTTTTTGACTTTTTCTTTTTTGGTTGACTTTGTTTATTTTTTCTCATGACATTAAAAAAATAAAAATATTTTTTCCATCATTTTTTGAATATATGGCATATTTATTTGATTTATTTCTTTTGTTTGTATATAAATATTATATATACTATTATTAGAATAAATAGAAAATAGTGTAAATACATCATTTTTTTATTTTTTATTTACCTTCTGAAAATATTCCACATAAAAAATACCTTTTTTATTTATTTTATTAAATATTAAATATTTTTGCACATAATGCATATTTAAGAAATTAATATATATATATATATATATATATATATATATATATATATATATATATATATATATATATATATATATATATATATATATATATATATATATATATATATATATATATATATATATATATATATATATATATATATATATATATATATATATATATATATATATATATATATATATATATATATATATATATATATATATATATATATATATATATATATATATATATATATATATATATATATATATATATATATATATATATATATATATATATATATATATATATATATATATATATATATATATATATATATATGTTTATTAATATGTTTAAGCTAAAATATAAAAATACTTGAATTTTTCATTTTTATTAATATTTGATACAAAAATACTTTTTTTTCATAATATACCTCATTTTATTTTATTTTTATAAATAATAAATAAATATTTGTATTAAATTAGATAATAATACATTTTCTTTAAAATTAGGGTTTTTGCCCTAAATTCAAAATACTCCAAAAAATAATATAATTTTTATTTTCTTTTCTCTTTTACATAAATAATATTTTTTCATACATATACAAAACATTTCTTTTGCATCTTGCATTCTTATTTAATTTTTGTACATTGATTAAATTGCAAATATTCAAAATGATGTAATAATTTAGATTTAAATTCTTGTCAATATCCCCATTTGAACATTTGTACCCCCCTTCCCATATTTGGTTTTGTAATAGCTTAGTAAATTTAATTTCGCACTTTATTGCTTTCTAATGATAACATGTTAGAATTAGGGTTTGTATGCGAAAAAAACGATAAAAAAATAGTTATGACCTAATCTCAAGATAAATAAGCATGAAAATGGACACACAAATCACACTTGCACCCCTAGGGTATTCCACTTGTTGCCTTCAAATAAATGGGCCATATTGTATGTTGAACTTCTTTGGGCAAAGCAAACAAATTGAATGATCATAGTCCCTCAATAAAACTTTTCAAAACAAACAAAAATAAATGATCAAGTCCCTTAAAGAAAATTGACCAAAGACATTTAACGCCGTTGCAATTATGGTCTAAACGATGACCCGCGCCTGTCCCTTTCACATCCTAATACAAGATTGTCCACCAAATACAATGGTGGAACAAACTTGTTAAAAGGGTTAAAACATAGCAATAATCTTTTGAGAAATTTAGGAGTCGATAACCTCTTAGTTACTTGAACCAACTTGCAAAACAAAACACTTGCCTAATTTCAAAATCACACATCACTACACTTTCAAAACAACTTTCAAAAACAAATGAAAACTTTTTCAAAAGACATACATCTTTGTATACATCCCCACATGGATCATTACAAAGGTTGCCACCACATTGGCATCTTTTCAAAACATTTTCAAAACCACACACCAAGCACCATTTAAAACAATTGAAAACAAAAGGCAGGTGATCTAAGCAAGTAACTAAGAGCCCATGGATAACCATGGATAGAAAGGGTGCTAACACCTTCCCTTTCTATAATCTACTCCCCGAACCCAAGAAAACATCTCAAAAGGTTTTTGCTGTGCTTTTTAACCTTTCCTTAGGATAAAATAAAAAGTCGGTGGCGACTCTTGCTCAACCGAAACATTTGCGAATACAAACGCAAACCTCAAGTCAGTTCTCCCACCGTATCACAATATCCTTTATTAAGAGTCCCCTTCAGCTAGTCTCTTTTTATTTTGTATGTTCACCTTTGATCGACGTTATTTTCTTTGGAGTTTACCTTTGGCTAATTTTCCTTGATAAAGATTCCCCTTTGGCTGGTTTCTTTATCCCTAAATCCACCTTCGGTTGGTACCTTTTGTTAAAGAGTCCCCTTAGGCTGGTCTCTTTTTATTTTGTAAGTTCTCCTTTGATTGGAATTATTTTCTTGGGAGTCTACCTTCAACTAGTATTCCTTGATAAATATTCCCCGTTGGATCGTTTCTTTATCCCTAAATCCACCTTCGGATGGTACCTTTTGTTAAAGTTTCCCATTTGGCTGGTCTCTTTTCTTTTTAAGTTCTCCCTCGATCGGTATTCTTTCCCCTTTAGGGAGGGTTTGGAGTTTGCAAAAGTCCATATTTAAATTCACAAAATTTTGAAGAGGCTGAATTTCATTTGAAACGAAAAGTTTGCAAGTTCATTTTTTAAATCCATTATTTTTCATATGAAGTTTAAGATTTTAAAAGTTCTTGAATTCCAGATATAATCAAGCACCATTCGAAGTTATTCTAAAAGCTTGGTTGCAATTCTTTCAAAAATCTACAAGTTTATAAAGTTTCCTACAAAACATTCAATTTCCTAAAGCTTTAAATGTAAAATCAACGTTACATATTCTATTACCTAATATTATGATTTCTAAGAGAGTTCTTCATTGCATTTCTTTTTTGAATCTCCCTCCAAACTTTAAGCTATCATATCCTTCCAAGCTTCATGCTAGGCCACATATTACTCTTCTTCTTGCTCACCATTTGTCACCATCACATGAAATAAGAAAAGGAAATTAGTTAGAAGTCATCAATAACTTTGAACAAGAGAATAAGAGTTTTCAAAGAGGTTTTCTTTTCAAAATCATCATGAGGGTTTCGTAGGAATCATAATATAGGGAGGGTTTATAAATCATAAGTAATCCAATGCCTCATACATACGATGCTCAATAATGGGCCAAACTACATCCATTGTAAATCACAAAAAGGTTATTTTTGGTTCACAATAGAGAAAAAAAGGAAAGTCACTACAGTAAAACAGAACGAAAATAGAAATCACATTTCCAGCCCAAGCAACAAGCATGATCACAAGTCAGAAAAATCATCATATCAGAAATTTTTCCAAAAAGCCCAATCTAGAATTCACATAAGAAAGCAAGAATTATCTCAGCAAACACAAGTAGGATATCAAAAATCAGCAAAAGTTCAAATAACATAATCACAACATATAAAAAAAATAGAAATGACATATCAATGATAAGCCAAAAACTAAGGTAAGCAGGTCTGTTATCAAAAACTCATAATAGAAATTCAATTGATATTCTAGCTCAGCAAAACTTCTCAAGAAAGCTAGAATTCAGATGCGACCCTCACCCTCAAATTCTTGTAACTAACTTTTGATCTAACAGCTCAGATTTATTTTATTATCTAACTAAATTTCACAACAATAACAAATATAAAACTGAAGACTCACGATAGAACGATTTCATTCTCCAACTTCTGGAAGAATCACAGAAAAATCTCCAAAAAAATTCATCTCCAAAAAACAAGAAAAATGTTTTCAGAAATCAAGTTTGTTTACACATATCACAAAATCGCAGCAAGTTCATGCTGAAACCCTATCTAACTCATCATCTTTCTACCAGAAATCCCTTCAAAAACTTAGAGGAAGAGAAGAGGAAGAGCGATTTTCATCAAGAATCAGAAAGATATCACCAAAGAAAATTCAGAAGCAGCATCTTCATCAATCATGCATCATCATCACCGATATTCATTATCAGAGCACTAGGGTTTTCGAAAATCCTCTTTCAGAGCAGCACGTAACCGTTGGTTACCTGCAAAATCAAGTGTCGGATTCGTGATCAAAAGAGAGCGGCGAGCAAGGGTATAACAAATTGAAGATCAGAGCAAGTCGCGGTGTAGCCACCGTCCACCGCCGTGGGTGTTCATCATCATTATCACAGACATTCATCTAGACATCCACTTCAGATCTCTCCTCTCTTATTTTTTGTGCTTTAATTTGTTTGTTATTAAACAAGATAGAGAGAGAAGAGAAAGCAAACAAAAAAACATAAAGGGAAGAGAGATATATCATGTTTTACTTTTCTGATTAATATTTGTTTGTTTAATTAAATTTTAATCAGAATGCTAATCAGGCAGTGACACTTGTCACCGCCGTTGTGGTTCTTCTTCAATCTCACGCAGGTGCGTCGTAGTCTATACCATGCTCCCTCACATCTCTGGCCATCAGATCTACACAGATCAACATCAAACGCTCTAGAAGCGCTTCCTCACGCTACATCCTCTGGTGCTGCAGCACACCAGATCCAGCTATTATAGCATAATGGGCATGGACTCGTTTCTGATGACCGCACCCCCTGTCTTCTCATTTTAGGCCCATTCCATTTATTTTCTTTATATTATTTTTTTGTATTGTTTATTTAATAATTTTCTTTAGTAAATAATGAAAAAAAATACAAAGAAATACTTTTGTTTTAAATAATTAATTAGATTGAAAAATATTATTTGATATCATTAATTATTTTGTTAATTAATGGTATCAAATAAAATGGTTCAATTTAATTAATTGTTTAATTAATTTCGATTGGGTTGAATTGTTTGTTTAGACTTTTAAATCATGTTGTCAATCAAATACATCCCCATTCATAAACTTGTACCCCAATCCCCGTATGGCTTGTAATAGCTTAGAATTTTATTTCTTCGTATGTTTTAATTCTTGCTCAATTATGCATGTATTATCCAATTAAAACACATGGCCTTCTCTTGGTCCACATACCATGCTTTTCTTAAAGGGTTTCATAGTTGAGTTTGGGCATGGTCATTCTCACGAGGTTAATCAAGTTTTGTCCTTGATTCATCATAACCCAAAATCAATCACTTTGATCCATATACCAAGTGTTCCATGCACAAAAGGGTCTCATGGTTGAGGGTAGGGGAACCTACTCTCACGATATTAATCAAGTACACCCCTTGGTTAATCATAATCCGATTTAATTCCCGGACACCCAGCACTACATTTATCTTGTGGATACTTGTGCTATGATTTTTGTGATCGAATGTTGATGCAACCCAGGTGCTTAATCATTGATTGATGGAGGAAATTCAAGGAGGCGTTCAGTAGAGTTTTCTTATCTCATGCACATTGAAGAGGCAATGGACCTTCTCCGTTAGGTATCATCATACCTCTCTTTATCTTTCATTCTTGTTTATTGATACATGCTTCTTGGTGCTTGGTCATTCCTTGAGTGATGTTCTATCATCCTTTTCCCTATCCTTGATTGTTTTCCCACCTCTCGTACACTCCACATAGGATTTTCAATTCACTCTTTTCTAAGTGGGAACTGAATAGACCTTAGGCTTATATTCATGTATGCCATATTAGGTAGACGTTTCCCTCTTTTATCCTCGATTATAGGATGAACATTGCATGACCACTCTAGGGTTATTTTACTAGTCTCCCCTAAGACTTTTCTTTCTTCTTTTGCATCTCATTAAAATAAAACTTCTTTTTTTCTTGAAAACTTTAAAACACTTAAAAATTACTGATGAGAATCACACCTTTGTTGAGTATGGGAGATGATAAGCGGGTTTCTTCTCGATCTTATTGTCCTTACATTCTAGGCCTTGGTTTGGTTCAAGTCTCAAAGACCTTTTTCATGGATAAGTGGAGAAGTGGCTAATATCTCTCTCTTGATATCAACTAGTTAATATCTGCAACCAAAACACCAACCAACGTAAACTCTTTTACCTTCGTGCTTTTCTTTCAAACTTTTTGAAAGAACATGTTAATTCACTTACGTGCTGACGCGTAAGTCTCCAAAGGTCGAGTTGCGACAGAAGGAGAAATTAATACTATTCATTAAAAAAATACCAAACAAACGGAAACTTTTTAGTAGAACTACGGCGCTCTGATTCCTTAAAAGGGATACATAGGCATCTGGTCACGGGGCTCAGCCGAGCGACCTTTGTAATATTTCCTTATTTTCCCCGTGTTTTCTTTTTAGCTCTTAAGCTTTAGACATAGATTTTACACACCCTTAGATTAGAACAAACTTAAGTGGATCATATGGAGTACCAGAGACGTGTGGGGTGCTAATACCTTCCCCCCACGTAACTGAATTCCTTACCTAATATCTATGGCCACAAGACCGTGATTTCACCCCCCTTAGGTTTTCTCAATATTTACCTTTCTCTTTCGGTGGGATAAAAGATATTTGATGGCGACTTCATTGAGTTTCATCTTCGATGATTTTTCCAATTGTTTCAACTATAATAACAGAAGAGATACATATGTATAATAGCCAAAATTCAACAAATCCAAAAACATATCTCATTAATTATTATAATAAAATATATTATTTATAATCTTATAATATCTCTCAAATATTATAAATATATTATAATATCTCTTAGACTATTATAAATATATATCTTATAATATCTTTTAGAATATTATAAATATATATCTTATAATATCTTTTAGAATACTATAAATATCTTATAATATCTTTTTATATTAATTTATATGATCTCCAAATTAGTATAAAATATTCTAAATTTAATGAATGAATCAATGAACCAAACCGACCAAATCCAATACCTGTAAATCTCGGATCAGATTACTTTTCAGCTTTTTGATTTTTAGCAATCTTGAAACATGTTTTCTTTCTCTTCATAAACAAAGGTTTTAAGACATATTCCAACAAAAATAATAATAATCAAAATCAACAAATCATCAAGCAATATGCTTAGTTTTAGATTATGGATTCTGAATGCATGTCATAACGCTTGTTCGGATTATAAAACCCCAACACATGAATTGTGTTTGTTTTGAATTCTATAATATAAATGATACCAACGAACCTAGAAAAAATGCATGCAAGAAATTAAAAAATAAATCAAATTTGTTATTAGAAGTATAACTATCTTTCTATGTATTTAGTTAGTTAGTTATTTGTAGGTTTCAATTAGTTAGGATTTTATAGCTTTATTTAAGGCCCAATTTATTATATAAAGCAATTGATCTTCTCCACAAAGATGCAGATTATTCATTTTCACGTACATGTAAACTTAACCCAATGAGAATTTCATTCATTTTTCCCTTCTGGAAAAATGTTATCAGAGTACATAACCCGTAACACTTAACCTTTTTTCTCCTTCCGCTATTTTTCTCTCTTTCGACTCTAGGGTTTTTCTCTGCATCATCTTCCCCAATCAACCATCTTATCTCCCCACCATGAGCACCAATGGTGATTATGATCATGAAGATTCCACCAACAAAGATTCCACAATCAACAATACCACAAAAAAATACCAAACCAAAAGACCCAATCTTAAACCTTAGAAGCCCTTTTTACATTCACCCCGGTGAAAACCCCAATGACATCCTAGTTGTGCCGCCGATTAAAGATGACAACTACCACAACTAGAGAAAATCCATGTACCATGCCCTAACTTCAAAGAACAAGCTTGGCTTCATCAATATAACACTTTCCAAAACAATTTCATCTGACCCTAATTTTGAGTTGTGAGAGCGCGCCAATATCATCGAAATTTATTGGATCAATAGATTGATTCCGCCTCACATCGCACAAAGCACGATATACTTTGATTCGACATTTGATCCATGGGAGGATCTTCGTGACCGATTCACCAAGGGAAAGCTTTTTTGGTTCTCCGATCTTCCGTGAGATCTTCATTCCATAAGACAAGGTGATCTATACCTCTCTCAATATTTCACCAATCTAAATATCATTTGGGATGAGATTGAAGACCTTTATCCCATACCTTCTTGTTCTTGCAATATTCCCTGAACTTATGATTTGGCTAAAGCTGTCTAAAATTACAAGAAATGGTGTATATTTCCTGCTTCCTCAAGAGTTTGAGTGACAATTATCACAAAATTCATACCCAAATCCTACTCCTTGACCCCATTTCTAGCATAATACACGTCTACTCCCTTATTACTCCCACCATTCTTTATGCCAACAATTCTCACAACACTGGTCGTGGCAGAGGAAGAGGTAATGCAAAAGGTTATATACCTTATACCAACTGCAATAAGAATAATCACACGATGGGCACATACTACTTTAAACATGTCTTTCCTCTGGGATATTACACCAAGAACAACAAATCTTCTTCAGTTTCCAAGCTAACCCTCACCTCAGAAAAATATGGTGTCATCTCAAAGAAATACTATCAACATCTTATCCTCCTTTTACAACAATAAAAAAAAAGATGCTCAGAACTCCAACATTGATAAAGGCCCAACTCCTCACACAATTTTAGGTATGTTCAATGAAGGTACTGATTTAACCCTTTCCTCTATGTGGATTCTTTATTCAGGGGCATCTGATCATGTATTCCCCCCACATCAAGTGTTTTTTGGACATCAAACTCATTGATCCCTTCCTTATTCAACTTCCTAATGGGACTAGCATTTTCGCTAATTTTTCAGGCACAATAATTCTTGATCCCTTATTAATTTTTCATAATGTCTTCTTTATTCAGAATTTAAGTTTAGACTTATTTCAATTTCTAAATTTTGCAGTACTTTTAATTATCATTTCTCATTCTCACACACCTCTTGTCACATTCAAGATGTGTATACAAAGAGACTGATTGGACAAGTGGTTCAACATAGGAATTTATACATTCTACACAAAGCTCTTATACATAAATATGTTCACAATGACACAAACTTTAATCAAATTTTTGCTTGTACTACTGATAAATTGGCCAATGCCATGTTTCCTAGTACTTTAGATATATGGCACCATAGGTTAGGCCATCCCTCTAATGAGGTCTTGCAAAATATGTCTCAATATAAATTTGATTTGTCATGCTTTCCTTTTAGCTTAACAGTGTAAATAACTCTTTCCTATTAGTAACTCCACAACATCTACTACTTTTGATTTATTGCATATGGATATATGGGGCCCAATTTATGTTAATTCTTTAGATGAGTTTCAGTATTTTCTCACTATTGTTGATGATTACACGATATTCACCGACTTTTTTAATGCACAATAAATCTGAAACTAGGACTCATATTTACAACTTTGTTGCATATTGTCATTAATGGTAGTGAATTAATTATGTCATTCTATTATGAATCATTAGGTATCTTGCATCAAAGAAGCTACATAGAAAATCCACAATAGAACTCTGTTGTTGAAAGAAAAAATAGGCACATCCTTAATGTTATGAGATCCCTCTTCACTACTATATAACGCACATACAAAAACGCCAAAGTCACCACGGTTCGTCCAAACACCGTGGTGACATCTCCAAATTCAGGCGTTAACATTTTATTATTATTTTTTAATTAAAACCTGTAAGGGTATAATAATGGTTGATGGAAACTTTGTGGTGATACCATCAAGCTTTCATGGGTTCGAACATCACCTCCATTAAATTGTTTATTCCTTTAACGTTAAGGCGCACCTTTTCTTTTTTATTTATATTTAAATAAAAAATAAAAGGTATATCACTACGATTTACAGTTTGGACCGTGGTGGTATATATATATATATATATATATATATATATATATATATATATATATATATATATATATATATATATATATATATATATATATATATATATATATATATATATATATATATATATATATATATATATATATATATATATATATATATATATATATATTACAATTCTAGCTAACTTATTTCTTCCGTATCCATTTTTCACTGAAAAAATAAAAAAAGACGACACCAACCCTAACACCAACACCGTCGCCATCATCGGGAAGGAAGAAAACACCAACACAATATTCTCCTTTACGATACGTAAAATATTTTCACCATTGTTGTAGATTTTGTTGTTGTTGTTAATCTTTTGTTATTGTTGTTGTTTAGTTTTGTTTCAATGTCGCATTTGAAGACAAACTCATCCAAAGGTATTTCTATATCTTCTTCTTCTGTAAAATATCGATCTAGAAAATTTTGTGGTTGTGATAGTCCTATGGTTCTGTACCAATTCAAGAAGGGACAAAATAAATGAAGGATTTTTTAGAGATGTCCATTTTGGAGGAGTGATGAGACATGTAATTTGTTCATATGGGATGAAGACATGGGAGAAAAAGGTGGAAATGAAGATAGGAGCATTATGAAGTCAAAGTTGGAAGCTATGGAAGCTATGGGCTATTTGAAGGTTATGTATAAAGATTCAAAGAAGAAGAATAAGAATTTGAAGAACAAACTGAAATCAGAGAGATTTTCTGGAAATTTGAAGAGTTATGTTTTGTTATCTCCTTTATGTTTAATGTTTACTTTGTTATGAAATGTAATAGTGGAAGTTATGTTGAAACTATAAATGTAGTGAACTTGACATGAATGCAACTAATTCAACAACTGTCAGACAATTTCTTACGAGTAAGTTCATCATAAACTATTGAATTTTCAATTACAATTATCTTTCAAGTAGTTATCTATGTGTATATAAGTAAGTTTAATAAGGTGATATATTTTGTAGATGATAGTTTAAGATGATAGTTTTAGTTGATAATTTAGGTTGATAACCTTAAGACTTCACCTTAAGAGTGTGAGAAAGCCCTAGAGTTATGCAGAAAGATTAAGCTGAACAAAAATTTCATTACATAAACCTTACAGAAGGCCTTAATAATCATATATAAATTCTATGGCTGAGAGAAAGTTTGACCAAGTATAATCTGATTCATCATCATCATCATCAGAACCAAAAAAAAAATGTTCTGCCTTCTCACCCTTCTTCTTCTTCTTGATCTCCTATGCCTGAGAGCTCTCATGGATCTCAACAGTCCGGTTGCACAAGAGCGGCCTCTTTCATTTTATTGATTTCGAGGAGGGTTTTTCACAAGAGCAACCTCTACAACCACAACATCTTATGTTCTTTCATCATTGTTGGAAACTCTATCAACATTGTTGGAAGCTTCAGCAGAAGTACTCATTTTGATTCTTCTTCTTCTCTGATTTCTTTGGATGACGTTCTTTTGTGTTTTGGTTCAAACATTAATTCCGCTTTTATTGTTTCTTCTGATTCTTGATCTTCTCTGATACTTGAAAGTCTAAAAGCCAAAAGATTTCATGCGTGTCAAGTTTGCTCATTATTGGTTCTTTAATTCCTCGAATGGTTGAATGATCATATCTACTTGTCTTTTCAAATTTCTTTTTTTTTTCTTTTATATTTCTTCTTACACATAGTTTGATGTAATAATGTGTACTTAATGGAATTTTGTCATTGATGTAATACAAATGGTGTATTGCTGATTTGGTATGATACGAATGATATTTATTCATAAACAATATCACAATGGTTATTTGTCACAACCATTGTTATAAGAAGCGTGCTTTCAAGTTTACTACAATAGTTATTGGACCGTTATTGAAAGTAACACATATACAACCACATGCTACATAACAACGCCTGGACCTGCGTGATATATCTTTTCCAACCATTGTTAAAGGCCTTTTCGTAGTAGTGCTTGTACCATGATAATCTTCCTAAATATTTTTAGTCCTTATCTCTATGCCATGCCACTTACCTCATTAATAGGTTATGTAGTCCCACCATTCAAAAAAATACACCATATGAGCTCCTTTTTAAGGAACTTCCATCGTTTACCCATCTCAAAACTTTTGGATGCTTAACCCATTCTAGTATAATCACAAGGCCCAGAGACAAACTATACCCTAGAGCAACCAAACACATTTTCTTAGGTTATTCCACATGCATTAAAGGCTTCCTCCTTTTTGACCATAACACAAGAGCTACATTCATTTCCATGAATTTTGCTTTTTATGAAACGAATTTCCCTTACACTACTCTTACCAATCCCACCTCTACCTATTCCTTACCCAGTGAACTTGACAAAAATACTACACCTCTCATTTTTGACTTTCTGACATTTACCACCACTATACCTCTCATCACAGATCCAGCTCCCCACACTTGCACTCCCCACCCTCCAATAACATAGCTGATCCTATAGATACTACTATCCCCCTTAATAGTGGCCAATCCCCTGAACTTGAATCACATGTTGCTGGTGATTCACCTGCTGCTGACTTCACTCAGGATAGTATGCCAAATTCCCCTACTGACATAATAAACCCCCACACAATTAGAAAATCCACAAGAACCAAAACTATACCTGCATTTTTAAAAGACTTTGTTTGCAATTATTTTCACTCACATTGTCCTTATGATATTCAAAACTCATCTGTTATTCCAATACATCTCATGCATTCTATTCCTTTATTTCTACCATTTCTACTACTTGTGATTCTATTTCTTTTAAACGAGAAAAACTTCATCCTCATTGGCTTAAGCCAATGGACAATGAAATCCAAGCCCTCACAGCTAATAGGACTTGGACATACACAACTCTATCCCCAGGTAAAAAGGCAATAGGTTGCAAATGGGTCTACAAGACCAAATTTCATGCCGATGGATCCGTTGAAAGACATAAGGCACGGTTAGTTTCCAAAGGCTTCCCGCAAATTCCATTTATCGATTTCTTTAATACTTTTTCACCTGTTGCTAAGCTGACCACTGTAAGACTTCTTCTTGCCCTAGCTTCTTCATTAAATTTTCATCTTCGTTAGCTTGACATTCATAACACTTTCTTCATGGATTTTTCGACGAGGAATTGTATATGTCCATACCCAAGAGCATTACTCTTTCTTATCCAAATCAAGTTTGTAGGCTTATCAAGTCTATTTATGGTTTGAAACAGTCTACTAGATAACAGTTTGAAAGATTGTCCATTGTATTTATTTCTAATGGATTCTCACTGTGAACTTTTGATCATTCATTATTGATTCCCAATTCTCCCAACCCTTTTAATGCTTTGCTGATTTATGTTGATGATCTCGTTCTTGCAGGCAATAACTTGGACATTACCAACAAGGTCAAGAAAACTTTACAATAACACTTTAAAATCAAATATCTTGGAGCTTTAAAGTACTTCCTAGGCTTGGAAGTAGCAAAGGACAAATCAGGAATCAACATTTGTCAGAGAAAGTATACCCTCAACATCTTCTCCGATGTTTTCCTCTTGGGATGCAAACCTGCATCTAAACCAATGTCACGAGAGACAAAACTATCATCCACTAAAGGGGCAACTTTATCGGATCCTACACTATAAAGAAGACTTGTGGGCCAACTAATCTACTTGCTCAATACACGTCCATATTTAGCATACTCAGCATAATAATTTAGTCAACACGTGAGTAATCCCACACAGCTGCATCACAATGCCGCTATTAGAGTATTGTGATATCTAGAGAACACTCTAGCGCAAGGCATTTTCCGCCCTTCTTCTTCTTTGCAACTTAAAGCCTCATCTGATTCTGACTGGGCCACCTTCCCTGACACACGCAAATCAATCATAGGATACTGCATCTACTTAGGTGACTCATTGATCTTAAGGAAATCTAAGAAGTAATCGACGGTTTTCCACAACTCCATAGAGGCGGAATACCGTGCCATGGCCTCTACAGTATGCGAACTTTAATGGCTAACAAACATCCTCAAAGATCTACATGTTTCATTCACACAACCTTCTCTTCTATATTGTGATAACGTATCGTTACACCTTATCAACACCCACTCTTTATTTTACGAGCACATCAAACATATAGAACTTGATTGCCACCTTGTTTGTGAGAAACTTCAACATGGCCTATTTCATCTTCTGCATGTCTCTTCCTCTGAGCAAGTTATTGACATTTTTACGAAGCCTTTGAACCTCAAACTTTTCTCCTCTAACCTATCTAATCTTGGTGTTCATTCAATTTATCCAAAACTTATGATGGGCTATTAGAAATATAACTACATTTCTATGTATTTATGTATTTAGTTAGTTATTTTTAGATTTCGGTTAATTAGACTTTTAGAGCTTTATTTCAGGCCCAATGTTTTATATAAAGCAATTGGTCTTCTCCACTAAGATGCAGATTATTCTTTTTTGTGTACATGTATGTAAACTGACTCCGATGAACCTTTCATTCATTTTTCCTTTCCGGTAACATGCATACTAACCTTCTATTAAATAATTGAATATATGATACTTCCAGCAATATTTAATAACAAAATGAGGCAATACAAATATTTTAAATTTATAAATTTAAGAAAGGAAAATAAAATTTTAAAAGGAAGAAAAAGTTATTTTTTTGTCGGTTATATAAGATGTTTGGAATCTAGAATTTAAATACTTGAATAAAACACATTTCTAATTCTAAAATTAAAAAAAAAAAAAAAACATTTTTTGAACGACTCTTGAGAACATTAAAAGGTGAAAAATGAAAAATAAAAAGGCAAAACATAGAGCATGCATATATATATATATATATATATATATATATATATATATTCCTTAAAATGGATCGAATACTATAAAACTAGAGCCACACATATTGCAATCTGACGTGTAATGCACCAAACATAATTCTTTGTATTTTGGTGGTGCATTCAGTTAGGTATTAACTTTGATGCCAGTGCAAAGATTTTTTAGTCTAGTGTTTCTTAAAGGAAAATTTGTACTAGATGTTATTTAACTTTATATTAATATGATTTTTTTTTTTAAATTCAAAGGTCATTTATCTTTCTAAATTTTAAAGGCCATTACCTTTCTAAACAATATCAAGGTTGACACTATCGTAATTTTTAGTGCAAAACTTTTAAAATAGCTTTCTTTTGACTTTTCTTTAAAAACATATAACTTTTAAAATCTTTTATTTGCTCCAAAAATATATAAAATTCTCTTTCACAAAATTAAATATTAAAGAATTTATGGTGTTGTTGGCGAAAGTACTACAGATTCAAATCTTAATATTTTTTTTGATGAAATTTTATTTTTATAATTTTAATTTTATTTAGTTATTATAAGTAGTTAAAATAATTATAAATATTAATAAAATTGAATTTTAATATAGTAACATCAAAATTTAAAAAAAATGAAAATAGGATAATTAAAACTTTTTAAAACATAAAAATAAGAGAATTAAAATTGTAATTAAATTATAATTATGCCAAAAAATAAACATAAAAGATCATCCGCAAAATCAAGAAATTCAACAATTTTAGTCTGATCGATCAATCATTCAGATTACATCGCTTTTTATTAGATTAATTATAACTACGATCTTATTATCTTACATGATCGCTTTACCTTTTAATTTACTGTCTACCCGAATTCGATCAACCAATTTAATACTGACTTTGAAACAATGTCCTTATTGTCATTTATAAAAATATAAATAATGTTTTGTATCTACAAAGTGAAAGTTTAATTAAATTAAAAGATCTTTAATGCGATTTTGTATTTTTTTAATAAAACAAAATTTAATGATATGTACTCTTAAAGCTCACAGTAAAAGTCTCAACTCTTTAATAACTAAATACCGTTGTACAAAACTTCTATAACAAAAACGTGCTTTCAATATTTCAAATTTCAAAATTTGGACGCTGTGTACTCTACAATAAAATTACTTAATGACTGAAACACCATTTTTGTCAAAAGTTGTTTTGGATTCTAATTTTTAATCTTGCAGGCACATTTTCTATGTTTTCCTAAAATTATATTTCTGAATTTCAATCTCCAGATTAACCCCATGACAATATTTAACATCCTTTGACAATTAGTTAAAAGAAATTTAACATTTTTTTTAATAAACTTACATTATAATTCAATAGTAAGATCAAAATAGAAGAACTATAATGTATATATGAATTCCCAAATCTCAAAATGTCAAATACAAAAGGGATAAATATTCAATACCCCTTGTAATATAGACGAGATTTGATTTATCTCTCTGTAAATTTATTTTTGGATCTCCCCCTTGAAATATTAAAATTCTATGTCTTTCGTCCCCTAAGTACACAAGTTATCCTTATGTAATATATATATATATATATATATATATATATATATATATATATATATATATATATATATATATATATATATATATATATATATATATATATATATATATATATATATATATATATATATATATATATATATATATATATATATATCCCCCAAATTTAGTGTTCAAATTGTACACTTAGGGGGGGTGTTAGTTGTAAATTTGACGCTCACAAGGAGCAATAAATGTTAAGAGGATTATTGAGGAAAATATTTGAAGCAAACAAGTTTTTTTTACCAAGAAAGTTAGATAGCATTTCGACCGAAGACTGGAAAAAAAGCTTCGAAATGGCGAAATGGTGCAACAATGGGACTTAAAGTTCTTGAAAAGATTTGAAGTAAGGTTTGGCAAGAAGATTTTGAAACTAGGATAATAATTGAATTTTGGCCTTATCCGTTCTTTGAAATAGAACACATGAAAGCTTGCGGATGGCAAAGCGCATGCAAGCAAGAACGTGTCAATTTTTGGAGAGAAGACCGTTCGTTACCGTTACTATTAAAGTAGTATAAATAGGAATCTTAGGATTAGGATTTGCCATTCACAATGTACTAAAACACACAAATTCTCGAAGTATCTAACTGTTATTGAGAAAAGAGTTGTCTGAGAAATGTACGAATGAATAATTTCGTTTTTATTCAATGTCAAGTTATTTATTTCAACATCATTTTCATTCCTTTATATTTCCCGTCAAAATCTATTTACTTTGTGCATTGTTTTCCAATCAATTTCACATTACTTTTAAAGTTTCAATTTTTATCGAAGTAACTATTATCAAGAAGGGTTAAGAAATTCTAGGCACAAATCCTAGGATCAATCTAGTTGATCATGTGAGTAACCAAATTAAATGATTTAGAAGACTAGCACTTGTTTACCAAAATTCACAGTAAACAAATTGGTACGCCTAGTGGGACCAGTGTTTAGATATTTTTACTTAATCTCTTTAATTTTTTTTTCATTTAGTTCTTCATATTTAGAATTCTCAAACCCCATTGCATGAGATTGAGGAATGGTAGGATAATCAGAAAAACAAACCATTGTCAAAAAGGAAATACGTTAGAAAGATAGTGAATCCACCAAGTAACCATGGAGAACAACTCCCTTCGATAGGGGAAAATACAGCTGCGTCGAATGTGGCAGAAGCAATGCCCTCTACGATGAGTACAACGTCAAACGCTCAAAGTGGAACAATATTTCCCCTGTAAGAATATAGGGTTAACTAGTGATCCTAAGACTAGTGGGGACTAGTAGTTTTAGGTCGTATGTGTCTGGATTTTTGACGCTTATGAATGGTCGTGAACATCCTTATGGCATGCCAACTTCAGTGATGGCAAGTCTGCATAATAATGCATTAACATTCTTCGATCCATTGGTGAGCACTTATACGCCATTGCATGGGTGAGGATCAATTGTTAATAACCTAGGTCAAAATGTACAACCCCCAGGGGTAGGAGTTCCCACTCAACAAACGCTTACGTTCACTACAAGTTATGCAGTCGTTTTAAAGCAACAAATGGATTAAAGCAACCATGAAATGGTTATTATGCTTACCAAACAGATGAGTACGATATTCAACCCCATGATCCAAAACATTAACATAGTAAGGGTATCAATATCAGCTTCCAATTTTTGAGCTCTTTCGACATGATGAACGTCCACTTTGATCTCCTTATCGAGCTGTTGACGGTTAAACTTTTTGATCTCTTCCTGAAGATCTTTGGCTTTCTAAATGTTAGCTAGAAACAATTTTCTTCCCAAGCAAAAATGTTAGCATCACACTTGTCGAATTCCTTTTGATGTTGTGAAAAGGACTTTTCCAATGCCTAAACCTTAGTCATGGATTCAGTGGCTGCATCCCACTCTGCCACTTGAAATTCCAATTGTTCCAATCTTATTTGAAACATCTTGTTTACGCAAGAGATCTGCAAATACATGATGTCGTAATCGGTAAAAAATAATGAGTCACCACCACTACTTTTTGTCCTAAGGACAGAGAAGGAACGGAAAAACCCTAATTGTGTAGAGATTCTAAGTTCATCAGTTGGTTAGATGAATAGAAAGTGTTGGGAACCCTTCACCTCCCTTGTTCTCAAGGGGCATCCTATTTTAGGTCGTAGGGTAAATCGAAAATTTCTATTTAAAAGTTATTGTTTCCATTTTTTTAAGAGAAGGATTAAATTTTTTAATAGCGAGACTCACCTTGGTTTTAACCACGTGCCTACGTATCTCCTTGCGAAGAATCATAGTCCGATTTCATAGTTCGTATGTGTTTGGTGAGTGTTTTTTATAGGACTTCGTAGAATTGCTTTCAAATTATCCTTGAACCTTGTCTAGTTTTGAAAATTGAGTGATCGTAGACGCAGTTCGCAATTAGTTTTGAAAGGCAATGTTATTTAATCCTTTTTTTAATATCTTGAGGCTTTTGTTAAGTTAGTAAAAAATGAGTTTTGGATTGGTTAGCTATTTTTATCAAGTTGAATTTGTGTTTTAAAGAAGAGTTGATCTTCATTAGAATTAGATCGCGCTAGGCGGAGAAATTGATTTTTATAAGGAGTTGATCCTCATTAGAATTAAATCGTATTGAACGAAGAAATTGATTTAATTTGTTTGTGAATTTTAAATGTTTTGATTTGAATAATTAATTGGTAAGACGTTAAAACGACCTACTAATTACTCGAGGATGTGAAATCCTATTATTTATATAAAAAAAAAGGTGTTTGGTTAATTGATTATAAAAAATAAATTGATTTTTGTACAAGAAATAGTTAGAAACCTAATTGAATAAAATGTACATCTCTTGTGAAGTGCTGTCATATACCGCTGTGATTTCTGCGTGTTCCGCCGTCAGTCCTCCTCGACCACGTAAGTTTCATTGGTTTTTCCCAATTTCTGTGATTTTCATCCCTGATTTAGATTAGATTCTAGGATTTTGTCCTTATAAATGCATGTAGTTAGGATTATAATAGCTTTGTGCAGAAATTTCTGGCGGTTTGTTGGCGTTTGACGATGGTTGTGCCGTCTGAGGATGTTGGCTCCGTTGTGCATCTGTTCATAGATGTCTGGACTCAGAGCTGGTGATGGCGATTCATGGGGAGTTTTTTGGCAAAGTTGATGTCGTTCCTGGGTGTGATACGGTGGCAGAACCGACTGTTAATACTGGTTTGTGTTTTGTATTTGCAAATGTCGCGGTAAGCAAGAGTCGCCACCGACTTTTATTTTATCCAATCAGGAAAAGGAAAAAGAACAGAAAAAACCTTTTTCGAGAATATTTCTGAGTACGGGGGGGGGGGGGGGGGGGGGGGGGGGGGGTAGATTATAGAAATGGAAGGTGTTAGCACCCTTTCTATCTGTGGTTTTCCACGGGCTCTTAGGTACTTGCTTATTTTTGAAAATTTCTTGTGTGTTTGTGTTTTTGAAAAGTTTTGTTTTACTTCATTTTAACCCTTGTTTCTGTCCTCAAGAGTGTTTCGAAGTTGTTTTTTGAAAACTTTGTCTGAAAAGTGTTTGGTATGAAAAAGTTTGTTTGTTTTAAGCAAGTACCTAACAGTTACCTACGTACTCGAAAAAGGTCTGTTCGTTTTCCTTTTAGACAATGTTATCCCATTATTGAGAAATAGGTAGCATCATCGTTGGAGTTTTTAGGGACATTCGAAGGGACATGTATGATCACGAAAGCAATGTTAGGAGGTGTTAGTAATCATCCTAAAGCCTTAAAGATCTTTTTCCGAGGAAACATCCGAATGGGTCATATGAGATCTTTCGGGGCTAGAGGACGACCACTAATAAACCTTATACTTTATGACCATTTAACCAAAGGCAACCGGAGTGGAGTAAACCCTAGGAGTGAGCATGTGTCAGTGAATTTTTTCAGTTAATTTGTCTTTGCACATTTAGGGTTTTCTACCGTTTTAATTTTCAAGTATTCTTTCCATACAATCCTATTAGCCATGCATCTAGACAGTTAAAATTTGCAGGAATTTAAAGTGCGGAAATAGAAATCCTAACTATTACAGGGCTTTCACAGATACAGAATTATTTTTGACTTTAAAATAAAAGGCGGAATTAAAACCTAATTAAAGCTATTACAAACTCAGAGCAGTTACAAAAATAATAAAAAAAGTAATTAAAATGCGCGCGACGAATTAAATGCGAGGATAATTATAAAACCTAAAAATCTAATTTGAGAAAATATTTAAGTTATTTTTTTTGAGAAAAATTGAACTATGTACAAAATTGAACCCTACTTTCTAATTGATTTTAATTACAAAAAAAAGAGTTAATTTCCCTATTTCAATTCAATTAATTAATTCAAGGAAATAAAATATTTTTTATGAAAAAAAAAAGATTTTTGGTGTTTTTGTGATTTTTTTTATTAAATAAAAAAAAATATGATTTTTGATGTTAATTAAAAAGAAAATAATTAAGGAAATAATTAAAAAGAATTAAAATAAAAGGGAGAAGAACGGGCCTGTATAGCAATCCAAAAAGGGGGGTGTGTTGTTGAATTGGCTGGGCCCATTGGCTATTCAGCCCACTCCCGGCGCTTGATCCTGTATGGCCATTTTCTGGTGGTGTACCATGGTCCCTCCTTGTTTGGGGCGCTAGATCTGATAGGAGATACATCCAAGGACTGGATAGTGGTAGCACAAGGTAGGCGCTTGGGCAAGTAGTGTATAGAATCTACATGTAAAAAGTAAGAAAATAAAGAAAAACTGGGACTTGGGATCGAACCCAGGTCCTCCAACTATCCAGCGTGTACTCTTGCCATTTGCGCTATGTGGATTAGTTGTTAATATACCAACAATAATGCATAATATAAAAAAACAAAGTGGATAACTCAAAACAAAAAAAGCGCGCGCGTCGTATTCAAACAAGCCAATGGGGTTGTGTCAAATCATCATCTTCCTCCCCTGTCTATCGTCTTAGGTATAAGACTTATACCTACAGACAAGTTTCCATAGCTACAACACTGCATGTTTAAAAAATCAGTAGCACGCCATATAAATGCATTGTAAGACCACAAATCAATTTGTTTTGACCTCATGAGTACGATGGTACCCTTTTCCTGGGCCAATTTCACTGATACAGAGAAACCCTAAAATACAAGAGCAAACCCTAACAATGGTAAACACATATATAAGCCTCAAAATTCAATTAAACGATCCAGACATGTTAGAAATACATTAATGATCACAAATATTTCATTAAATTATGCTAATGATGCAAGAATGGTTGTAATTGATTTTGAAAAAGTAAGCAAACCGTGTGAAGCCTATGGGTCGATTATGGGCGTGAGGAGGAGTGAGGCTGATAGTATTAACTTCAGAGATGCTCCAGGAAACGATTGGGAGTGTTGGAATGCTTTGAATCGTCCTCTAGGGTAGAGATCAGATAATCGCTTTTTGCCAAAATTTTGAGTTTGTTCTAGTGTTCTTCACGATTGCAATCCTTTGTTTTTGTGCTTGGTCTTACTCTATATATATCCCTGAATGAATTAGGGTTATAAAAACAACATGTATCTTTGCAGTTTTTGAAGATTTATCTCATTCTTTCTTTGTGTGATTTGTTTCCAAATTAAGCCGAATCATGCCACTCTTTCTCCAATCACCCTTGATACGAATTGATCCTGCTATGCCAGCATAATTAGATTTGGATTCTATCCAAAAAAATCAGATCAAAACAAATCTTTGCTATTAGTTGTCATTTATTTGATTTAATTCAATTTTTAATTAATAAAAATCAAAATAATATGAAAAAATAAGAAAACAATGTGTGGGTGAATATTTGGGTCGTGGACCATATTATGAGTGAGGTGCAAGCATAAAAAGTTAGGCCCATTTGGCAAAAAGTGTATTTTTGAGCATATTTGACTTTTGGCAATTTTGCAAAAATGGTCAACTTTGACAAGGCATATCTCTTCCAATTTTAACCCTAGAGAGGTGTTTTTGGACTTTTTAGAAATCTTAGGATGTCCCCTAAACAACCCTTCCGGTCTCATCTCAATTGGGTCTTCCATGTTCATGTAAGAAGCTTTGACCCAAAAGTGTTTTTGTTGACTTTTCAAAAGGACCTGTAATGTGGAAATTCCTATCTTTTGATGAGTGCATATTTTTAACTTGAGGGATGAAGATGGGTTGTAGGGAATTTCATCCTCTTCAAAATGAGATTTGGATGGAAAATTTCTGATAAAGTATGAGGAAGTTATGCTTGGTCAAAGTTTGGTTGACTTTTCCTAAGAAACCCTAATTTAGCAACTTTTGGGTTTTGATGAATTTGGGGCATTCCTTGAGGAATCATGATCAAACCTTGATAAAATGATGAATATTACTTCAAAATGTTGATGTTGACAAAAAATATTGAAGTTTGACTGTATGTGGGCGACATTTGACTTTTGACCTAGTACAGTTGATTTTCAGGCATCTGAGCAGTTTATTGAGCAAACTTCTTGTGCAAGGCATGACACTTGATATGGATGATCTTGAGAACATATTAGGACCATGGAATGTATTTGGGACTGTTGTACCCTAAAATTTTCCCTCCCATATTTCTCAATGCATTTCAAGTAAGGTCCTCAAATTGCTCAAGGAAGTCCAAGGGTTGACCAGACAAACTCTCTCCTAAGGCAGTCTACCTCAAATTAGGGTTTCATGTTGCATCAAGATACTTGAGTCCAAGGGATCCCAAATTCTCACCATTGTCCTAATATGTCCTCAAGATCATCCATGTCAAGTTTCAAGCCTTGTAGAGAAAGTTTGCTCAGTTAATTGCTCAAAGGCCTGAAAATCGACTATGCTAGGGCAAAAGTCAACTGTGGCCCACATGCAGTCAAACTTCAAGATTTTTGGTCAAAATTCTCATTTTCAAGTATTATTCATAATTTTATCAAGGGTTGATCATGATTCCTCAAGGATTGCTCACAATTCATCAAAACCCAAAAGTTGCTAAATTAGGGTTTTGTAGGAAAAGTCAACTCAACTTTGACCAAGAATAACTTTCTCATACTTTATCAATAATGACCCATCCAACGCTCATTTTGAAGAGTATGTAATTCCCTACAATTCATCTTAAGCTCCCAAGTTCAAAATATGCACTCGCAAGAAGTTATGAATTTTGACATTATAGGTCATTTTGAAAAGTCAACAAAAACACATTTTTTGTCAAGGCTTCATACATGAACATGGAAGACTCAATTGAGATGATACCAAGAGGGTTGCTTAGAGGACATCTTGAGATTTCTAAAAAGTCCAAGAACACATCTCTAGGGTCAAAACTGAAGGAGTTATGCATTGGCGAAGTTGACCTTGTTTGCAAAATTGCCAAAAGTCAAAAGTGGCCAAAATTGCAATTTTTGTCAAATAGGCCCAACTTTTTGTGCTTGTATTGAGTTTGTAACATGGTCCACGACCCATGATCCTTACCATTTGCCTTTGTTTTATTTTTTTCATTTTTTTTTATTTTTATTTCATTTAAATCAAATAAAATCAATAATAAATAATGAAAAAATCAAAAATCATTTAAACCTTTAGATTTTATGCATATTTCAGGTCCATGAATAGCTGGTAATAAGATCAAATCGTGCAAGGCTTGTTTGTACACAAAAAGATTGGATTTTGGCTTGATTTGGAAAGATTTACATGAGAATCAAATCATGATAAATGATCATTATGGGAGAAGATTTGAAGCAAATTTGTAAACCTAATTCACTCAAGGATACATATAGAATGTGGGCAGACAAAAAGAACAAGGATTGGAGGCATGAGAAGCTGAGAGAAAACTTGCAAAAATCACCAAAAAGTACTGAATTAAATTGCAAGTTAGAGGATGATTTACACCATTCCAAGGCTAGCAATCAATTCCCAGCCATCTCCTGAAGCTAATCTGATCATAATCAAGCCTTGATTTGCCCAGAATCCACCTTCACAACTCTCACAGTTTGTCAATTTTTTCAAAATCGTATTCATTCATTCTTGCATCTTTATCATGTTTAATTGATATATTTGTAATCCTTATCATGTTTGCAAGCTAACAATACCGTTTAATTGCATTTTTGGAAGCCATAGATGTGGATGCCATTGTTAGGGTTTCTAAGTTAGTTTTGGGGCTTTGCCATACAGGAAAAATTAGGCCACGATTGAGGTACCATGACACTCGTAAGGTTGAGACGAGTAGATTGGTACCATTACAATTGATTTATCACGCGTGTGTGCAATGTTTGAATGAAACAGGGATATAGCTACAGACTTTGTCTGTAGGTAAAAGTTTGGACTTTTGCCAACGGAAGAAGGAAGAAGAAAGGTGGCGTGGCAGGCAATGATTCATCCATTTAAATTTCGCGCGTTTTGATATGTTAATTGGCTTTTTCTAATATAATATTTGTTTATTATTCCATATACAAATAAGCGTGTTAGTTCAGTTGGTCAGGAGGCATGTGGAAAAGACAAAGGGCCTGGGTTCGATCCGCAGGTCTACATATTTGTTCAATGCAATTTTCTTTTATATCATCAGGTACACGCGCATGCTTGGTGTCCACCATATGCCATCAACTTTCAACCATTGGATCTAAAGCAAACCAAATCCAATGCCTGGCACATGAAGGTCTACCATAGGCCTAGTCAAACGTGCAACATGGAATCAGAAAGGTCAACATGGACCAAGGCTTATTGGGCCCAAAAACTGCTATGGACACCCCCTTTTTACCACTAATACCAGGCCCATTTCTCTCTTTTCTTTTATCTTTCTTTTATTTATTTAATTTTGTTTAAATTATTTTCTAACACAAATTTAATTCTTTTTTTACAAAAACTCATAAAATCAATTTTTCATCAAATTAGATTTAGGTTTATTTTTATCAAATTTAATTTAATTAGTTTAATTTAATTTTAGGGTAATTTTAGCCTTTTTGCAAATAATTTAAAACAAATTAGAAATTAGGGTTTTGTTTGATTTAATTTTTGTTTACTTTCTTCTCTTAAAATAACCAAAATACAAAAATAGGTCAAAATTAATTATTTTTCTTAATTTAAATTAATTAGTAATTAGGTTTGTACCTATTTAATTAAAACCTTATTTTTCTCAAAATAATCAAAAACAACCAAAAAATGATTTCTCTTGCAACTAGGTTTAGACGGGGTCAAAACCCTAATTTTCTCTCGTTCTCGATTCATCGCGCATTTATTTATTTTTACAATATTAATGTAACTGCTCATGGGATGTAATAGTTTAATTAGGATTTTTCTTTTATTTATCGTTTTTACGGGTTTTTGGCTATGTAATTAATCCCCCTCCTCGAAGCCTTGTAATAGCGTAGTTTTATTTCTCGCATTTTAAATTTCGCAAATATTAACAGTTAGATGTATGATAATAGGGTTGCATGTCAAGAATGTATGTTAATTTCAAAATGGTTAGCAAACCCTAAATGTGAAAAGATAATAACTGAAATCCAATCACTCGCACATGCGCACTCCTAGGGTATACTCTCACTTCGGTTGCCTTCGGTAAATGATCATTTAGTATAGGATATTTTAGTGGTCGGCCTCTTGTCTAAACAAAGATCAAAAGTCCCGTTCGGAAATGTTGCCTCGAAAATGTTGCCTCGAAAATTTTGCCTCGAATATGATCTTAAGACATTAGGGTTATTACTAAGATGTCATAACACTGCTTTAGTGATCGTACGTCCCTTTTGAATTGACCCTTACAATTCCAACGGCGATGCTACCTACTCACTAATAGTGGGATAACACTGTCTAAAGGAAACTAGAACAAAAACTTTCTTTTTTCGAGTAGGTAGATGCTAGTAGGTACTTGCTCAAAAATCAACACTTTTCCACACTTACACTCTTTTCAAACAAGTTTTCAAAAACACTTCGTAACACTCTTGAGGACTGATACAAGGGTTAAAACAAAGTACAACAAAAACTTTTCAAAACACACAAACACAAAAGAAATTTTAAAATGATGAGCAAGTACCTAAGAGCCCGTAGAAAACTACGGATAGAAAGGGTGCTAATACATTCCCTTTCTATAATCTACCCCCCGTACTCAAAATCTCGAAAAAGGAATATTTTTGTGCTTTTTTCCTTTCCAATTGGATAAAATAAAAGTCGGTGGCGACTCTTGATTACCGCAACATTTTGCAAACACAAACGCAAAACGTAAACCAACATTTTCCTAAAACAGTCTGGTTCTGCTACCGTATCACAGAACTGGCGACTCTGCTAGGGAGTTAATAAGTGGGGTATACCTTAGGAATAGTTCATCATATTGCTTCTCTTGTTTGTTTTGGTTGCTTTACTGTTAAAGGGTTTTGTATTGGGAGTTACTATAGATCCTAACCCGGATCTGGAGAACACCTTTTAGGTAAGTAGCAATAAATTGTAAAGAAACTGTAAGGCGTAGATCGATACGGTTGAAGCAGTAGCTACGTTGATGTGGCACATTGGTTGGTACCGGTATCCCTTGTGGAGAAACGAGGAGAATACGGGGCTGTTATGTGTGTTGTTAAGCATCAACTGACCTTAGAACCTATAATTGACCAACTTGGCCATAGGAAGTAGTGAGATAGCCGGCCTCAGTGTAAAGCTGAGAACTGGTTGATACTCGATACTACACTCATTGAGACCATACTCTCGAGATAGTTCCGGCTGCAAGAAAAGATTACGTGAGCTAAAACCATGACCGATGGAGGATGGTCAATGATATTGAGAACCTTTAGAACTCGGTTACTTATGCTAGGACAGGTTGAAACCAACTGAACTTCAAGAGGGTAGTACCTAGACCCCATGCAAGCCTGAAACTTAAGGGCTCTTGTGTGACTTGTTTGCCTTTACCATGTCTGTTATTTGCTATACCTGTTGTATGTTTTACCATGACATCATGCATCATAACATAGCATGCATACTTCATTACACTAACCATTTCAAAGACCGAGGGGATTTATCTTTGTTCTGTTTTGCAGGTTATGGCTTTCATGTGCAGAAACACCATCCGAGTTAACTTTGTGCAAATACCTGTTCAACTCAAAGAATTAGCCTCAAAAGTTCCTGATACTTCTTCATTCATTAGAAGACATGGTTAGCTTCTTAGCTTGGTTACCTCAAAGTTTGATGAGCAGATGATGAGTGTGCTTTTCCAGTTCTTCGATCCTGTGCACCATTGCTTCACTTTCCCGGATTATCAGCTAGTTCCTACTATGGAAGAGTTTTCTCACTTATTGGGCATATCCATCCTCGAGCAGATGCCCTTCACAGGTTTGGAAGAGGCTCCTAGACCAGAGGACATTGCTTCAGCTTTACATTTGAAAAAGGCTGATGTAGTATCCAACTGGGAGACACGAAGCGGGGTTAAAGGTTTCTTATCCAAGTTTCTGATAGATCAAGCTCAAATATTCTGGGATAACTTGGACTTTCAGGCTTTTGAAGACATCTTGGCTCTCCTTATCTATGGTTTGGTTCTTTTCCCGAATCCAGATTCCTTCATAGATGTGAATGCGGTTAAGATCTTCCTGTCTCACAATCCTGTGCCTACTCTACTGGGTGATAAATTGCATGCCCTCTATACTCGTACTGTGCGAAGAAGAGGGACTCTCATGTGTTGCATGTCGCTGCTGGTGAGGTGGTTTATTTCACACCTCCCCAAGTCCGCATTGAAGAATGAGGAAGGTTTAGGGTGGTCTTACAGAATAATGTCCCTTGCCCATACAGACATTCTCTGGAGTTCTAAGGCTATGGAAAGCATTGCTGTCATTGATCGATGTGGGGGATACCCTAATGTCCCGTTGCTTGGAATCAGAGGGGGTATAACCTACAATCCTTGTTTAGCTTTGCGACAATTCGGTCGTGCTCGGAGAGATGGTCCTCATGAGCTACTTCTTACAGATTTTGCCTTGGACTACAAGGAAGACGTTGACGAGCATCGCCGAAGGTTTATACGAGCCTGGGGAATGGTGAACAGGTCTGACCCTCAAGAGCTAGGACCAAGGACTTCACTCCCTATGCAGCCTTATCTCCAGTGGGTTCGAGCTCGTGCTCAGAAGCTTGGGATGCCTTATGAAGTTGTGTTGCCAGTGATTGTGGAGCCCACCAATGAAGAGGGCGTTCCTTATACAGTCCTTTATCCTTATATGCCCACTGATCTTGGGGCATTGAAGAGATCCTGGATTCAACTGAAAGAGGAGAGGGATACCTACCGGGAGAAGTACCATGAGCAGGAGAGGAAGATCTTAAAGCTCACCAGGAAACTTGAGAATGAAAGAACGATTAATGACTATGTCAGCACGAAGGGGAAGCGTCCATGGGATTTCTGATTTTTGCTTTTTTCTAGTTTAGATTTGTTTTTCATTTACTTCTTTGTAAACGCCTTAAAGGCATTTGTTGAATCTTTTTACAAGTTTAATCTAATAAAGTTTGTTTATTTCTTGGTTTGCAAATTTAAATCTCCCAAAGTCTTTGAAATCATTATATACGCATCCCATTATCATGCACACCATTACAGGTACCATTACAGGTTTCTCATCTTCTTCGCTGTTTATTTCAGCAGTTATGTCTTCCGATCAAGCTATCAAAGATCTTCAGGCACAAAATGCCCAATTCCAAGAGATGTTCTTAAGCTTGGCTAAAGGGCAAGAGGAATTGAAAGCTCTCATCCTAAAAGAGAAAGAGAAGGAGAAGAAGAAGAAGAAGAAGAAGAAGAAGAAGGTTGTTCTTTTGAGTATGGGTAAAAGGTTTGGGGATAGGCTGAAACAACAAGTTTATCTGTCTCTTTCATCCAAAGGAGAGGAGGACCAAGAAGAAGAAAAGGGCCCCAGTCCTGCAGTTTCCGACAATGATACATATTATGATGAAGAACAGTATCCTTCTGCCGAGGATAGGTACAAACAACTTGAAGACCGACTGAGTGCTATGGAGTGTCAGAAGATCCCTGGTTTGGATTTTGAAGAACTGGGACTGGCATCTGGGGTGGTGATCCCTCATAAGTTTAAAGCTCCGGTTTTTGCTAAGTATGATGGAGTATCCTGTCCAAAACTCCATCTCCGCTCGTATGTTCGAAAAATCCAACCTTACACTGCTGATAGAAATTTGTGGGTACATTTCTTTCAAGATAGTCTGTCAGGGACTCAACTTGAATGGTTTTATCAATTGGAAGAAGCTAATGTCCACAACTGGGAGGACCTTGCTGCTGCTTTTTACAAGCAGTATCAGTATAACACCGACCTTGCTCCCACTCGTACTCAGCTTCAGGGTATGTCTATGGGTGCAAGCGGAAGTTTTAAGGACTATGCTCAGAAATGGAGAGACTTAGATGGAAGAGCCCAACCCCTTTTGTCTGACAGGGAGTTGGTTGACATGTTTCTAGGGACGTTGTCTGGTCCATTTTTCAATCATCTGATCGATAGTTCATCATCTGGGTTTACTTAATTGATTTTGACTGGGGAGAGAGTAGAAGCTGGTATCTGAAGTTGTAAGATACAGAAGGATACGTCGTCAAGTGCAGTAAAGAAGCCTTTCACCGGTAAGAAAGAAGCTAGTGCCGTTTACAGCTCGAGGAGCCAAAACCAACCTGAACGCCGTCAAGCAGTGAATGCGGTAGTGTTGTACCCCAAATTTTGACCTAAGATACCATCTCACATCTGCATCATTACATTGCAAGCGTTTTGATCTATTGATTTTTAAAAATTCATAATTTTTTCAGGTCGAGAGCTGTTTATTTTTGAACGCTGAATTTATTAATCGATCAATGATCAAACAATGTTTATTAATTATTTATTATCTTAAATTTAAATAATTGGAATCTATTTTCGGTTATTATATAATTTAAAGATTTATGAATAATGAAATAAACATTTGGAAAGAGGTTTATTAATTGGTCAACAATGATTATTTAATTATTTATCATTCTAAGTTAAATAATTGAAATTCTATTTTTAATTATTATAATTTAGAGAATTATGAATAATGAATTAAATAATTGGAGTTATTAATTGATCAATGATGTTTATTTATTTGTTTATTATTCTGAATTTAAGTAATTGAAATTGATTTTTAATTATTATAATTTAAAGAATTATAAACGATAAATAAATAATTGGAAAGAAAAAGAATTAATTGGGAAATAATAGAATTTTATTCACTTTATTCTATTTATTACAATTGTTATTTAAATATTGTATTATTTACAAAATATTTATAATGACAATTACATAAAAAGTTTAAAGTAAAATAAAAACTATTTTTCTAATATTCTAAATCTTCATCTTCTATCCAATTGCTCATTTGATTTTTTTACCTGCAAAGAATTAAAGAAAAGAAGTCAGAAATAAACAATTAAAAGCAGAAAATTAATCTTAAGCGTTCATCATTAAAAGCAAACGGCTGGAATCAATTTACCCTTTTTTGCAAATCACAGGATTTCTCCCGGTTCACAAAAAGGGAGGAATTTTTATTTTCAAAAATGAATGCACAAATTTAAATATGCACAAATTCATGTTTTTGGTCAAAATTGCATTTTTCAAAGTAAAACTGCATAATTCAAAACAAATTACACAATTCATATTTTGTCAAACAGCATATGCAAGACAAGCAATCCCAACGTAAACTAGTATAGGAAGAGGCCAAAACATGAGGCTCTTCTACTGTTACATTGAAAGACAAAGAGGATAGGAAATTTTAAAACCAATTTGCAAGCAAAGCATCTTTCCTTTTTTCATCATTTTCCAGCATTTTCACTTTTTCAGAACTTAAAAATACATAACATATCACTTTTATGTCAATTTGTATTGAGGAGAGAGAAGAGAGATAGAAGTATGGTTTTGCAGGTTTTGGTTTAGGCAGGAAGAGGATATATACAAACTGCAGCAGCATCTCATAAGAAAAGAAAGCATAAAATAGAATACAAACAAAACTGTAACAGTAAGAGTGCAGAATTTACCAAGGATATAGTAAATTAATTCAAAACCTGTAGGAAAAACGAAAAGAGGCCAAACTGTTATAACATAACATAAACCACTTCAAAGAGAAAAGAGTTCACAACCTGTTTGAAGCCTCCACCACCAAAAACTTTCAAACACTAAACCAGTAAAACCTGCGTGAAGCCTCCAAAACCATAAAAAAACCATAGAAACCTGCTATCTGCTAAACCATTAACCTACATAAAACCAAAATCATATGGCCTAAAACCATAAACCTGTACCATCTTAACCTGTTTCCCAGCCTAACCAATAAACCAGTAGCCATGGTCTAAAAAAAAAACTGAAAACCAGCATGAACACCATCAACCATAACCACAATGCAAACCTACATGAAACTGTCCAAACTCTAAGGCCTCAGAAGTGATCATCATTGGCCATTTAAAGGCATACAGAGGCAAACGCAAAAGGCATACAAAAGAGAAGCTAATCAAAACAGATAGGTTTCAACAGTAGCATCGTTCAAATATTTCAAAGGCCACAATTCTCAGAACCTAAAAGGTTCATCCTTGAATATATCATCAACGAAAATATAGAACAGGCAACAAAAGCAAAGCCTCACAAGTATTCCATCATAGGCAATAACAAAGGCGACAGAATCACAGCAAAAGAAGAAGATAGGAAAAGTTTTTGAAGGCATCAGAAGCATCCAACACAAGCATACAACGAAGACCTCAGAAATAATCATCCTAGGTTAATACAAAAGGGCAACAGAAGAAGAGAAGAAAGATAAATACAGAGTACCAGGCAGCTTAAGCAAGCATCACGCCAAGCCTTCCACGCCCCGGCCTCCTAGCTCGCCTCCAATCTTCCTCCTCCATCTCCAGGTAGCATTTCACTTTCTTTTTCTCTCAAAATTCCTCAAATAAATCACATAAATACGAAGTCAGAAGCGAAAATGAACTCAAATCGTAACATGCAGTAATCAACAAACCCTAAACGAATAAGACAATGATTTATACCGTAAATTCTGTCGCCATAACGCTGTCGTTGGAGGGAAGAGGAAGTGGAGGAAGCTGGTGGCCTTTGGGCAAAAGAACTCAGGCGAGAACGCGAACGAAGAAGAAGAACGCATGAGCAAGCGAACGGCGCCGTCGCTGTTAAACTAAAACCTAATCCCTTTCTCAGTGAACCAAAACGCGTTTAACCCTAACAAAATTATGAATGTAATGGACCCAACCGGTTCCCTGCATAAGCCCAAACGGATCTCCTTAGGCACCCCCCCAGTTTTACTTGCTTCTGTTTGGGCCCTTTAGAACTTTGGCCCACTTTTTTTTGCTTTCCTTTCATTTTGTTTTAACACTCATAAACCAATTTTAATTTACCTTTTTTCTAATGTTTAAATAATAAACCATTTCTTTTCATATTTAGTTTAATTAACTATTTTACTCTTATTTATATTGATTGACTAATGAACAATACCTTATTATATATTAATTAAGACCTTATATAAATATTAGTTAAATATTTAAATTAGTATAAAACATCAAGTCATTTTTTTAATTTGTATATTAATACTAAAAAACACATAAAAAGAATAAAATAATAGAAAACAAAAAAAGAACATTTAAGAATTAAAGCATTTTATTTCTTTAAATTAATTCTCATGCTTTGTCCCTATAAAAAAATGCGTAAAAAATGAAAACTATTAAAACATTTTATTTTCGTTAATATTAAACAAAAATACAAAAATGCATATTTACACCATTTAGTCATTTATTTAACTGTTGCTCTTTAATCATTATCCGCATAATTTTTCTGTTTAATTATTTCATATTTACTTGTTTATTCTGTTTACTTCTAAATCCAAGGGAAAAACGATTAAATTTGTTGACTTCATGTCCTCAAGTCCGATCACGCGAATATTTTGTATTCCATTAAAACTTAAGACAATTTCCCCCCCAAAACTCAATCTTTTTCAAAACTTATACCGTTCAAGCCAAAACTTCGACATTAGGTCGTCGTATCTTCAAAAACCCGTCCATACCCCTTTTCGGCCAAAACAATTTATTTCTTAATCAAACGGTCAACTTTAATAAACAGATATTTCAAAAGGTTCCTATAGAGTACTATAGATGCATTGGGTGCTAATACCTTCCCATTGTATAACCAACCCCCGAACCATAGATCTCTTTTAAAAAAAAACGCCGTGTATTTTTTATTACTTTTAAAAGTATTATTTTACATTGCATATTTAGGGTTTTATTTCGCTCTTTCCCCTTTTCCCTTGGAAATAATAAAGTGCGGTGGCGACTCTTGCTTTTGTGAGACGAATTAATCAATAATTCGATCTCCGATTTACCCCGGTACATTTTTTATCGCTACAGAATTGGCGACTCTGCTGGGGAAAGATTGACCTCTTGCTGGTCCATCCCTAAGTGGGTTAAGCCTAATTTGTTTTATCTGTTTTATTATTATTTGATTTGCATGATTATGTGTTTAAATTGGGGTGTTTGGGTTTTTTGCAAAGGACGAATCCTATACCCGGATTAAGTAACATTTAAGGAATAGGACGGGCAGTACAGTCATGTTAACTTTGAGGGAGTAATCCCGAAGAAGGAGGCATGAGATCCCCCACTCAATGGAAGGCCCTCTTGAACTTAATATTTGTTTACCGAGTAATCGGGAAGACATTATTATTTTCGACCTAGGAGCCCGAGAAGTTGAGGACCGTAGAACCCTAACCCATCTTGGCCTTTTTAGGTGTAGCGCGGAGACTATAACGGAGTAATTCGGAAGTAGTTGTTATGTGATGCTACGCTCGGACGAGTTTCTCTTGAGAATATTGCTAATTATTGAGTAATCAAGACGTTGGTAATATCCGAAGGAGGAATGTAGACTCTGGGAACTCTTAGAACCTTGTCTTACAGGTGTGATTGAACCATTAGTACATACCTTGGGGTGGGCCTTACCCTCGACTCCATACTGAAACGTTGAACCTTTGAACCCCATGTTTGCAAACTTGTGTGTAGCTGTTGCATTATCATTCATTCATGCATTCATCAACATTTTTTGTGGAAAAACTTGTTTTTCAAGGAACTTAGGATTGATTTTCCTAGACATCTCAGCTATTATGGAATTTGGAAGGAGAAACACTCGAAGCTTTAGTTTTAAGGAGCCCGAGATTGAAGAGCTGAAGAGTTTGATTCCTAAGATCGAGAACCCGACGGATTTTCAGAAGAAGTATGGGTCCATTATACCTCTCATGAAGCGCAAGATGAAGGAAGGCATCCTCAATACGTTGGTCCAATTCTACATCCTTTGTACCGATGTTTCACCTTTCCAGATTACCAGTTGATGCCCACCTTAGAAGAGTATTCCTACATACTTGGTTGGCCGATCACCGACTGTGTTCCTTTTTCTGGATTAGAAGAGGAGCCCAAATCTCACGAGATAGCGACCATCACCCACTTGAAGAAGTCAGAGATAGAGGAGAACGTGACTACAAAAGGGGGAATCCGAGGCTTGTCTGTGCAGTTTTTGTTGAGGAAAGCTCGTCATTTCGCTGAGATAAAAGATACTATTGCCTTTGAAGACGTCTTTGCTTTACTCGCTTATGGTTTATTCTTGTTCCCTAACGTTGATAAGTTTGTGGATATCAACGCCATCAGAATTTTCTTGATTGGAAATCCGGTCCCTACGCTGCTCGGAGATACCTACTACTCCATCCATCTTCGAAACTCTTATCAAGGAGGGATGATTATTTGTTGTGCACCGTTGCTGTATCAGTGGTATGTCTCGCATCTACCTGGGTATGATGTTTTCTGGGATCTCGAGAAGGAGCCGCGTTGGGCGCCAAAGATTATGGCTCTCACTCATTTCGACATTGATTGGTATAATCGAGCTTACTACGACGTGAAGATCATCGATAGCTGTGGTGCTTTTCCTAACGTGCCTCTTCTTGGTACGAGAGGTTGAATCAACTATAACCCTGTTCTCGCGCGCCGTCAGTTTGGGTACCCGATGAGAGATAAGCCAAACAACATCCATGTGAGTGGTTTCTTTCTACAGGAAGGACAAGATCATCAGGCAGCTAAGAGGGAGATCGAAGGAGCTTGGCGCCACATCCATAGGAAAGGGAGAGATATGTTAGGACACAGAGGTGCCGTTTCTTTGGAGCCTTACCTACAATGGGTCCGTGCTAGGGCTTGTGCTCTCAAGATGCCCTATAAACTTGAGAAACCTTTATTCCCTACTGTTGCATCATCATCTGTTGTTATCCCTATCGCGAACATAGGAGAATACCAAGGAAATCTGGCTAGGATGAAGTCCGAGAGGGATGCTTGGAAAGAAAAGTATAATATGTCTGAATATGAGAATCGAGTCCTGACTCGAAAACTAAAGGAAAAGGAAGATTTTATCTTTATTCAAGATGGCTGGTTCATTGATCACGATGAGAAGCTTCGTCAAAATGATGCTTTACTGAAGAAGTATGCTAGTGAGAGGAAGAGAAAGAAGGAAGGTTCGGTAAGCGTTGCTCTTGTTTCTAATCCGCAGAAGGAAATCATTGATCGAATGGTAGCTGAGAAGAAAGAGTTGGAAGACTTTTATGAGGAGAAGATCAAGAAGCTCCGGTTACAGTTGGTATTTGGTCCTTCATCCGATGATTCTGAGTGATCTTTAGCTTTTAGTTTTATTTTATTGATGTCATTTTGTAAAACTATGTGAAAGGGCTTCATGCTCTAAAGTTGTAATTTATTGCTTTATTATGGACTTCATGTTCCAAAGTTGTAGTTTACTGCTTTTATTATTGGGTTGTTATCCCAAAGTTGTAATTTATTGTTTTGTTATTCCAAGTTGTAAGTTGTAATTTACTGTTTTTGATTAATGGATTGAGTTTTTGTTGTTCCAAATTCCTTTACCATTGATATGTGCAAAAATATCGAAGTTCCTTGAAAAACTATTAAAATGAATCATCATTTGCATCACACATCATGCATCATTCAACATTCCACTTCACATGTTTTCTAGAGTCTTATCCTTGTTTCCTTTTCCACTCCAAAGGTTGTCAAGTTGTCTCACCGATACGACACTCGAGCCAATCGTCAGAGGAAAATGGAAGATCTGGAACATGAAAACCATGAGCTTCGTGGGGAGGTTGCTACCCTTCGTGTTGAGATGGAAAAGTTGACTGCGTTAGTGGAATGTTTGGTGGCTGTTTAGAATCAGCCATCGACTATGGCTGTTGAGATTTAGACTTTAACTCCAGTGGTTTCCGAGATTGTCACCGTTCCAACCTCTGTGACTCAAATCAACTCTCCGCTTCAGCATCAGATGCCGAAGGGTTTTCCGTGGGGAATGCCTTACAACTTTGTGCCAGAGGGGTATCAGCCTGCCGTACAACCTTTATTTCAACCTGCTTTGTCTCTTCCTCAACCAGAGACAACTGCCATGCCGCCAGTAATTCCGTCTGTGACACCTTTTCCGCAACCGATTATGACAACTGTCGCTCCTGTGGTTCACTCCGTGCCATACTTGAATGAACCTACTTATCCTGCCGAGCCTGCTGAAAGTTTGGGTCTTTTTGATAGAATGGAAGAATTTCAGGATCAGTTCCAGGAAATGCAGAAGGAGCTTAGAGCGTTAAAGGGGAAGGATTTGTTTGGGAAGAACACACATGACCTTTGTTTAGTTCCGAATGTCAAGATTCCAGCAAAATTCAAAGTGCCAGACTTTAAGAGATATAAGGGTGATTCGTGTCCTAGAAGTCATTTGACTATGTACGTGAGAAAGATGTCTACGTATTCCGATGATCATGACTTGTTGATTCATTATTTTCAAGATAGTTTGACGGGTGCTGCTCTAAAGTGGTATATGGGTTTAGACAGTATTCGGATCCGCAACTTCAACGATCTTAGCGAAGCTTTTGTCCACCAGTATAAGTACAACGTTGACATGGCACCGGACAGGGATCAACTCCGGGCGATGTCGCAAAGAGACAGAGAATCTTTTAAGGAATACGCCCAGAGGTGGCGTGAAATTGCTGCTCAAATCTATCCACCTCTTGAGGAGAAAGAGATGACGAAGATATTCTTGAAGACTTTAGGTTCCTTTTACTATGAAAGAATGATCGCCAGCGCACCCAGTGACTTCACCGAAATGGTAAGCATGGGCATGCGGTTAGAGGAAGGGATTCGTGAAGGGCGTTTGGTTAAAGAAGGAAGTCCGTCTAGCAGTACTAAGAAGTTTGGAAGTGTTTTCCCGAAAAGAAAAGAGCAGGATGTCAGCGCATTATTCCCAGGGAGACCGAGGAGAGGTTACTCTCACGTTGCGGCAGTCACTCCGGCTGTCCGCCCAGCTTTGATGACCCCAGCTCATCAAACCCCACCAACTCAACAACGGCCGTTTCAGCAGCAGCCTCGACAACAGGCTTATCCATTCAACAATCAGAACCGTTCGCCAAGAAAACCGCAGTTCGATGCCATTCCTATGACTTATACTGAATTGTTCCCTGCTCTTATCAGAAAGAATCTCATAACGACAAAGCCTCCTCCTGTCGCACCGAACAGTACTTCTCCGTGGTACAAGGCGGATCAGTTTTGTGAGTATCATCAAGGGTCGCGGGGGCACAACCTTGAGAATTGCTTTGCTCTGAAGGCGGACGTGCAGAGATTGATTAAGAATGGTATCTTGTCTTTCAAGGATGTTAATCCGAATGTTAGAGATAATCCTTTGCCTCGACATGGGGCAACTTCAGTGAATATGGTGGAAGGTTGTCCGGGGAAGTTTCGAGTTTTTCAAGTTGAACATATAAGAGAATCGTTGATCAGGTTACATCAGAGTTTGAGAAGACATGCCTTTGTTAGGCATCAGCATGATTATGATGTTTGTGAATTTTGTTCAAGAGAGGTTGATTGCCCTATTATGAAGGAGGATATTCAGAAGTTGTTAGACCAGAGAGTTATCACTATTACATATGACAGAGATCCGGAGGATGAAGTGAATGTTATCATACCACAATTCAATTTGCCTGAATCAGTAGAGATCGTTTACGATAGTCAGACTGCACCTGTTGATCCTTTGATTATTTATCCACCTGGCCCTGTGCCTTACAACTCAGACCAAGCTGTACCGTATAAGTATAATGCCACAATGATTGAGAATGGGGTAGAAGTCCCTATACCGCCAAGGCCATCTTTTGTTAACATTGCTGATATGAGTAGAGTTACGAGAAGTGGGCGTGTCTTTGCAGCAGTACCTTTGAAGAGACCAGAAGTTCAAGTCAGGAGGCCCATACCGGCAGAAATTCCAGCGAGAAATGTTGAACCAAGGGTTGAGATAGGCCGATCCAGTGAACCTATCCCTCGCCCTGAGGATGATGAGATTCTGAAGCTTATCAAGAGAAGTGAATCTAAGATTGTGGACCAACTTTTGCAAACTCCTTCCAAGATTTCTTTGCTTGCTTTACTGATAGATTTTGGTGCCCATAGAGAAGCTTTGATGAAGGTCTTGGACCAGGCGTTCGTGGATCATGATGTGACGGTTGACCAATTTGATGGAATTGTAGGAAATATTACTTCGTGTAACAATCTTGGTTTCAGTGATGAAGAACTCCCGAAGGAGGGGAGAAACCATAATATGGCTTTGCATATCTCAGTAAGTTGTGGAAATGATACCTTATCAAGTGTGTTGGTGGATACAGGTTCGTCGTTGAATGTAATGCCCAAAACTACATTGTCTCGACTCTCATATCCAGGTGCTCCCATGAGACATAGTGGAGTAATTGTCAAAGCGTTTGATGGTTCTAGGAAGACAATCATTGGTGAAGTGGATCTTCCTATAGTAATTGGTCCTCATACTTTTCAAATCACTTTCCAAGTGATAGATATTCGTGCTGCCTACAGTTGCTTATTGGGTCGTCCATGGATCCATGATGCAGGGGCAGTCACCTCCACGCTCCATCAGAGACTGAAGTTTGTAAGGCATGGGAAGCTAGTGATGATTGGGGGAGAGCAGGCTATGGTGGTAAGCCATTTATCATCCTTCTCTTTTATTGATGCTGATGAGGATGTTGGAACCTAGTTCCAAGGTCTATCTGTTGCCAGGAATGAAGTGAAGAAGCAAGGGGCATCCATTTCTTCTTTTGAGGATGCGCGGCGAGTGGTGGAAAGTGGTTCGGCCGAAGGATGGGGCCAGGTGTTGACTTTGCCCGAGAACAAGTCTGGGGAAGGTCTTGGTTTTCGTCCTATGTCTGCGAGAGTCAAGCAAGAAGTGGTTGTTCGTCCGATTCAAGAGGTTTTCCGAAGTGCAGGGTTTATACATCCTGAGGTTGATGCTATCATAGAAGATGATTCTGAGGAAGATTTACCCGATTTTGTGACGCCTGGATTGGCTTGCCAAAACTGGATAGCTGTTGATGTTCCTGTTGTTATGCATATTTCCGAGTAATGTTTTATTTTGTTTTTTGAAAAAAACTTTCTCTCTTCCCAAGGCGAAAAGTATTTTGTGTCGGGCTATGAAAAATAATTCCTTTTGCTCTGCCCAAGGCAAAAGAGAAATGTCTGGGCTCCTTGTTTCAAGTATTTCCCTTCAATGAATAAAAATGTTATTTTTGTCCACTACTGTTTTATTTTTCACTTTTTCTGGGAAATAGCAATGAAAATTAATTGGTAGTAATAGGAAAATATAATAACCTTTTGTTTTATTTGCACAAATCGATTTCTAAATTAAAGCATAATCATGTGTGCAGATTAATCCATGACTTAACCATCGAAAACAATGATCCTATGCCCTCTCCCAACTTTGAATTCCCTGTGTTCAGAGCTGAAGAAGAGGATAGTGAAGAGATTCCTGTTGAAATTTCCCGTTTGCTTGAGCATGATGAAAAGATTATCCAGCCATTTGAAGAACCTTTAGAGTTGGTCAACTTGGGTGATGAAGAAGATAGAAAGGAAGTCAAAGTCGGAGCATTGCTGATCCCAGAGGTTAAAGAGAAAATGTTGGAGCTTCTCAAAGAGTATGTTGATGTGTTTGCTTGGTCCTACCAAGATATGCCGGGTTTGGACAACGATATTGTGGAGCATCGTTTACCGTTGAGACCTGAATGTCCGCCGATTAAGCAGAAGCTGAGAAGGACTCGTCCCGATATGGCTGACAAGATCAAAGAGGAAGTTCAGAAGCAGATTAATGCAGGTTTCCTTGTTACATCGGTTTATCCTCAGTGGTTAGCCAATATAGTGCCTGTTGCAAAGAAAGATGGCAAGGTTCGGATGTGTGTAGACTATCGAGATCTGAATAGAGCTAGCCCAAAGGATGATTTCCCATTACCGCATATTGACGTATTGGTCGATAGTACTGCAAAGTTCAAAGTCTTTTCCTTCATGGATGGTTTCTCTGGTTACAACCAAATCAAGATGGCACCAGAAGATATGGAGAAGACAGCTTTCATTACACCGCGGGGAACTTTTTGCTATCGGGTTATGCCGTTTGGTTTGAGGAATGCTGGCGCAACATACCAAAGGGCCATGACTGCTTTGTTCCATGACATGATGCATAAGGAGATAGAAGTGTATGTGGATGACATGATTGCCAAATCACAGACTGAGGAAGATAACTTGGAGCATTTGTTGAAGTTGTTCCAGCGTTTGAGAAAGTATAAACTCCGTCTGAATCCCAACAAGTGCACTTTTGGTGTTCGTTCTGGAAGACTTCTGGGTTTCATTGTCAGTTAGAAAGGTATTGAAGTAGATCCTGATAAAGTCAAAGCTATTCGGGAAATGCCCGCACCCAAGACGGAAAAACAAGTAAGAGGATTCCTTGGGAGACTGAACTATATCTCTAGATTTATATCTCATATGACTGCTACCTGTGGGCCGATTTTCAAGCTTCTTAGAAAGAACCAAGGATGTGTGTGGACAGAAGATTGTCAGAGAGCTTTTGATAGCATCAAAGAATATTTGCTTGAACCTCCCATTTTGATTCCTCCGGTGAAAGGAAGACCTTTGATTATGTACCTGACTATATTGGAAGATTCCATGGGATGTGTGCTTGGTCAACAAGATGAGACTGGAAGAAAGGAACATGCCGTATATTATCTGAGTAAGAAATTCACAGACTGTGAGTCTCGATACTCATTACTTGAGAAAACCTGTTGTGCTTTAGCTTGGGCTGCTCGCCGTCTGCGCCAGTATATGATTAACCACACCACTTGGTTGATCTCCAAAATAGATCCGATCAAGTATATCTTTGAGAAACCCGCCTTATCTGGAAGAATAGCCCGTTGGCAGATGTTGTTATCTGAATATGACATTGAGTATCACACTCAGAAAGCAATCAAAGGGAGTATTTTAGCCGATCATTTGGCTCACCAACCAATTGACGATTATCAATCCTTCAAGTTTGATTTCCCAGATGAAGATGTTATGTACTTGAAAGCTAAAGATTGTGAAGAGCCGTTACCTGAAGAAGGACCTGATCCTGAATCGCATTGGGGTTTGATATTTGACGGAGCTGTGAATTCTTATGGAAATGGAATTGGGGCAATCATTGTCACCCCCCGAGGTACTCATATCCCGTTCACGACGAGATTGAAGTTTGACTGCACGAACAACATGGCTGAATATGAGGCATGTATTTTGGGTCTCGAAGAAGTAGTGGATCTAAGGATTAAGATTCTTGATATTTACGGAGATTCGGCATTGGTAATTAATCAAATCAAAGGAGAATGGGAGACTCGTCATCCTGGTTTGATCCCTTACAGAGACTATGCTAGAAGATTGTTAACCTTCTTCAACAAAGTGGAGTTACATCATATCCCTAGAGATGAGAACCAAATGGCTGATGCTTTAGCTACTTTGTCTTCAATGTTTCAAGTGAATGGTTGGAACGACGTGCCTACAATCCGGGTTATGCGCCTCGATAGACCTGCTCATGTGTTCTCAGTAGAAGAGGTTACCGACGACAAACCGTGGTTCTATGACATTAAACGTGTTCTTCAAACTCAAGAGTACCCGCCTGGGGCATCCAATAAGGATAGGAAGACATTGAGAAGATTAGCAAGCAGTTTCTTCCTCAATGAAGAGGTATTGTATAAGAGGAATTATGACATGGTCTTTCTCAGATGTGTAGACAGACATGAAGCAGACATGCTGATGCAAGAAGTACATGAAGGATCCTTTGGCACTCATGCCAACGGACATGCGATGTCTAGAAAGATGTTGAGAGCTGGTTACTATTGGATGACAATGGAATTTGATTGCTGCAAGTATGTGAAGAAGTGTCATAAATGTCAGATTTATGCGGACAAGATACATGTGCCACCGACCCTCCTCAATGTTATCTCTTCACCTTGGCCTTTCTCTATGTGGGGCATTGATATGATTGGAATGATTAAACCCAAAGCTTCAAATGGTCATCGTTTCATCTTGGTAGCGATCGATTATTTTACTAAATGGGTGGAAGCAGCATCTTATGCTAATGTAACCAGACAGGTGGTAGTCAGATTTATCAAGAATCAGATCATTTGTCGATACGGCATCCCGAGCAAGATCATCACTGATAATGGTTCGAATTTGAATAACAAGATGATGAGAGAGCTTTGTGAAGAGTTCAAAATCGAACATCATAATTCTTCTCCTTACAGACCGAAGATGAATGGGGCTGTTGAAGCTGCTAACAAGAACATCAAGAAGATTGTCCAGAAAATGGTGGTAACTTATAAAGATTGGCATGAAATGCTCCCGTGTGATCTGCATGGATACCGTACTTCAGTTCGGACTTCAACAGGTGCAACCCCATTTTCCCTAGTTTATGGTACGGAAGCTGTACTCCCCGTGGAGGTTGAGATTCCGTCTCTGAGAGTGTTGATGGAAGCTAAACTTTCTGAGGCTGAATGGTGTCAAAGTAGATATGATCAGTTGAATTTAATCGAAGAGAAGAGATTGAAAGCTTTGTGTCACGGTCAATTGTATCAGCAGAGAATGAAGAAGGCTTTTGATAAGAAGGTTCGACCGCGCGAGTTCAGAGAAGGTGACCTTGTGCTCAAGAAGATATTATCTTTCCAACCTGATTCTAGGGGCAAGTGGGATCCGAATTATGAAGGACCATATGTCGTTAAGAGAGTTTTCTCTGGAGGTGCTTTGATTCTCACCAATATGGACGTTGAAGAGCTCCCGCGCTCCATGAACGCCGATGCAGTCAAAAAGTATTTCGCTTAGGTTTGAGTTGACAGTTTGATAAGTTGAAAACCCGAAGGGGCGGCTTAGGCAAGCTTTTGGTCAGACCAGTCTTGGCATTTGAGTACATTTGGGATTCGAAGTTGTTAGGGAGAATAGCGATCATTGTTTTTTGTGTAACCTTTTTATTTCATGTACTATTTCCCAAACTTTTGTAAACCGTTGGAGTCGCATTGTTAGCGAACTACCATATTATTAATGAAATTTGAGCATTTACCTTTTGTGGGCAAAATTTTAATTTTTATGGAAATACTAGAAACAAATTTACTTAAAGTATTCTTATCTTAAAAATGTGACATGAATAACAAAAGGAATATTAACAGTTGTTCCGAGGATGGTCAAGCCATGAAATGCAACAGTACAGTAGTTTATCCTTGCATGATGAGCATGTCTTATTTCAAAATCGTCATGAGGTGTTGGTTGTGTAAACTTGCGCCTCTCGTGGTATTAAGTTTGGTGACTCCCCAACTGTTCCAGTTAAGATTTGTTTCAGTTATCTTTATTTGAGCAGATTTCTGAAGTGCGGTACGCTTCGTCTCATGCCAGTGGTCTATTGGTGTTAGAAGATTGGATTTGAATGCTTTTCTCCTCAGAAGACTTGAGCCTTGTAGCGTGATACGCTCCGACGTTGCTTTGTGTTTCCAGTTCCAGTTATCTTCCGTCTTTTTAAGATTGGCCGAGTATCTATCTTGCCGTGATATCTTATTATCTTCAAGATATTCCATCTGTTCGTTTTGTCAGCATAACATTCATTCTTCCATTTACACTTATATCACGCATACATATTCACATTTGTCATCGATTTTGGTTTGTAATTTGTTTATTCAAATAACGTACATGTTTCTTTCCAAGTAGAAGGTTAGCTTAGGCAGAAAATGTGCTTCCTTTCTAAATTCGCCAACTGAGCTAATCCTCATGGATGATTTTTGATTTAGCTCACCTTGTCCATTTCTGGATAAGGTGAATCCCCAATCGAATTACTTTCTCATTGGGTGGAGTCTTGTTGACTGTTTTCTCTCTAGTTATTCCTGGACGAAGTTGTTGCCTCTTGCATAGGCTATCTCATTGATTTTCCCCAGTGAAATCGCGACCTGCACGAATGGTGCATTTATTTTGCACGTTTAAGTATGTGATCTCCTCGGGAAGGACTGATTCATGATTCTCTTTGACGAAGATTTTTATTCTCTGCCAGTGTCATCGCAACTTCTTTCTGAGTTACTCTTCGGAAAACGACAAGCGGTGGTCTCTTCATGAGCAACTTGTACGTTATAGACATCGTTGGGAAACGACAAGCGGCAGCTCTTCACGAGCAACTTGTACGTATATTATTATTTTGGAAAACGGCAAGCGGCAGCTCTTCACGAGCAACTTGTGCGTTATTATATTTTTTTTTTGGAAAACGACAAGCGGCGGTCTCTTCATGAGCAACTTGTACGTTATAGACATCGTTGGGAAACGACAAGCGGCAGCTCTTCACGAGCAACTTGTACGTATATTATTATTTTTTGGAAAACGACAAGCGACAGCTCTTCACGAGCAACTTGTACGTATATTATTATTTTTTTGGAAAACGACAAGCGGCGGTCTCTTCACGAGCAACTTGTGCGTTATTATTTTGGAAAACGACAAGCGGCAGCTCTTCACGAGCAACTTGTACGTTATTATTTTCCTGGAATACAGCAAGCGGCAGCTTCTTTATTTGAGCAGCTTGTATATTATTGGTATTTTCTTTGGACGACAGCAAGCGGCAGCTTCTTTATTTGAGCAGCTTGTATGTTATTGGTATTTTCTTTGGACGACAGCAAGTGGCAGCCTCTTTATTTGAGTAGTTTGTATGTCATAATATTTTGGGAAGACGGTAAGTGACAGCTTCTTTATTTGAGCAGCTTACGTATCTACAATCTTACTATTATCTCGGCATTAATGAGTATATCTCCGGAAATCTCGCAGAGAAGTTTTTCATGAATCTTTACCTTCAGAAGTTGGTAATCCATCATCAGCAAAATTTGATACTCTCTGTCTATCTTTGACTTTGAGTTGTGAACTCACTATTTTCGGGTCGATAATCTGTTTTATGGCCTATGCAAGATGCCTTCTTTGTTAGGGGCGGAGGTCGTATTCCCTCAATTTTACTCGCCGTCAAGAGTCTGTCGTTTGAAGTCGATGGCTCGTTTCCCCAGTAATGTATAATCCATGTCTCTGTGTTTTGTTGGTGTTCGATTCCTCCAGCATTGTCTTGTTTCATACAATATCTTTCTCTGTGAATTCAATCACTGCATTCATATCAAACATGATGGCGGCATCTTAGGACAACATTTGCGTATTATGTATTTAAGTACCTTCAATCTCGTCGAAACGAAGATTTTAATCTTCATATCTCCGGATAGAAGAAACTTAAATAGGGGCAGCTGTTGTACCCCAAATTTTGACTTAAGATACCATCTCCCATCTGCATCATTACATTGCAAGCGTTTTGATCTATTGATTTTTAAAAATTCATAACTTTTTCAGGTCGAGAGCTGTTTATTTTTGAACGCTGAATTTATTAATCGATCAATGATCAAACAATGTTTATTAATTATTTATTATCTTAAATTTAAATAATTGGAATCTATTTTCGGTTATTATATAATTTAAAGATTTATGAATAATGAAATAAACATTTGGAAAGAGGTTTATTAATTGGTCAACAATGATTATTTAATTATTTATCATTCTAAGTTAAATAATTGAAATTCTATTTTTAATTATTATAATTTAGAGAATTATGAATAATGAATTAAATAATTGGAGTTATTAATTGATCAATGATGTTTATTTATTTGTTTATTATTCTGAATTTAAGTAATTGAAATTGATTTTTAATTATTATAATTTAAAGAATTATAAACGATAAATAAATAATTGGAAAGAAAAAGAATTAATTGGGAAATAATAGAATTTTATTCACTTTATTCTATTTATTACAATTGTTATTTAAATATTGTATTATTTACAAAATATTTATAATGACAATTACATAAAAAGTTTAAAGTAAAATAAAAACTATTTTTCTAATATTCTAAATCTTCATCTTTTATCCAATTGCTCATTTGATTTTTTTACCTGCAAAGAATTAAAGAAAAGAAGTCAGAAATAAACAATTAAAAGCAGAAAATTAATCTTAAGCGTTCATCATTAAAAGCAAACGGCTGGAATCAGTTTACCCTTTTTTGCAAATCACGGGATTTCTCCCGGTTCACAAAAGGGAGGAATTTTTATTTTCAAAAATGAATGCACAAATTTAAATATGCACAAATTCATGTTTTTGGTCAAAATTGCATTTTTCAAAGTAAAACTGCATAATTCAAAACAAATTACACAATTCATATTTTGTCAAACAGCATATGCAAGACAAGCAATCCCAACGTAAACTAGTATAGGAAGAGGCCAAAACATGAGGCTCTTCTACTGTTACATTGAAAGACAAAGAGGATAGGCAATTTTAAAACCAATTTGCAAGCAAAGCATCTATCCTTTTTTCATCATTTTCCAGCATTTTCACTTTTTCAGAACTTAAAAATACATAACATATCACTTTTATGTCAATTTGTATTGAGGAGAGAGAAGAGAGATAGAAGTATGGTTTTGCAGGTTTTGGTTTAGGCAGGAAGAGGATATATACAAACTGCAGCAGCATCTCATAAGAAAAGAAAGCATAAAATAGAATACAAACAAAACTGTAACAGTAAGAGTGCAGAATTTACCAAGGATATAGTAAAATAATTCAAAACCTGTAGGAAAAACGAAAAGAGGCCAAACTGTTATAACATAACATAAACCACTTTAAAGAGAAAAGAGTTCACAACCTGTTTGAAGCCTCCACCACCAAAAACTTTCAAACACTAAACCAGTAAAACCTGCGTGAAGCCTCCAAAACCATAAAAAACCATAGAAACCTGCTATCTGCTAAACCATTAACCTACATAAAACCAAAATCATATGGCCTAAAACCATAAACCTGTACCATCTTAACCTGTTGCCCAGCCTAACCAATAAACCAGTAGCCATGGTCTAAAAAAAAATTGAAAACCAGCATGAACACCATCAACCATAACCACAATGCAAACCTACATGAAACTGTCCAAACTCTAAGGCCTCAGAAGTGATCATCATTGGCCATTTAAAGGCATACAGAGGCAAACGCAAAAGGCATACAGAAGAGAAGCTAATCAAAACAGATAGGTTTCAACAGTAGCATCGTTCAAATATTTCAAAGGCCACAATTCTCAGAACCTAAAAGGTTCATCCTTGAATACATCATCAACGAAAATATAGAACAGGCAACAGAAGCAAAGCCTCACAAGCATTCCATCATAGGCAATAACAAAGGCGACAAAATCACAGCAAAAGAAGAAGATAGGAAAATTTTTCGAAGGCATCAGAAGCATCCAACACAAGCATACAACGAAGACCTCAGAAATAATCATCCTAGGTTAATACAAAAGGGCAACAAAAGAAGAGAAGAAAGATAAATACAGAGTACCAGGCAGCTTAAGCAAGCATCACGCCAAGCCTTCCACGCCCTGGCCTCCTAGCTCGCCTCCAATCTTCCTCCTCCATCTCCAGGTAGCATTTCACTTTCTTTTTCTCTCAAAATTCCTCAAATAAATCACATAAATACGAAGTCAGAAGCGAAAATGAACTCAAATCGTAACATGCATTAATCAACAAACCCTAAACGAATAAGACAACGATTTATACCGTAAATTCTGTCGCCATAACGCTGTCGTTGGAGGGAAGAGGAAGTGGAGGAAGCTGGTGGCCTTTGGGCAAAAGAACTCAGGCGAGAACGCGAACGAAGAAGAAGAACGCATGAGCAAGCGAACGGCGCCGTCGCTGTTAAACCAAAACCTAATCCCTTTCTCAGTGAACCAAAACGCGTTTAACCCTAATAAAATTATGAATGTAATGGACCCAACCGGTTCCCTGCATAAGCCCAAACGGATCTCTTTAGGCACCCCCCCAGTTTTACTTGCTTCTGTTTGGGCCCTTTAGAACTTTGGCCCACTTTTTTTTGCTTTCCTTTCATTTTGTTTTAACACTCATAAACCAATTTTAATTTACCTTTTTTCTAATGTTTAAATAATAAACCATTTCTTTTCATATTTAGTTTAATTAAGTATTTTACTCTTATTCATATTGATTGACTAATGAACAATACCTTATTATATATTAATTAAGACCTTATATAAAAATTAGTTAAATATTTAAATTAGTATAAAACATCAAGTCATTTTTTTAATTTGTATATTAATACTAAAAAACACATAAAAAGAATAAAATAATAGAAAACAAAAAAAGAACATTTAAGAATTAAAGCATTTTATTTCTTTAAATTAATTCTCATGCTTTGTCCCTATAAAAAAATGCGTAAAAAATGAAAACTATTAAAACATTTTATTTTCGTTAATATTAAACAAAAATACAAAAATGCATATTTACACCATTTAGTCATTTATTTAACTGTTGCTATTTAATCATTATCCGCATAATTTTTCTGTTTAATTATTTCATATTTACTTGTTTATTCAGTTTACTTCTAAATCCAAGGGAAAAACGATTAAATTTGTTGACTTCATGTCCTCAAGTCCGATCACGCGAATATTTTGTATTCCATTAAAACTTAAGACAATTTCCCCCCCCCAAAACTCAATCTTTTTCAAAACTTATACCGTTCAAGCCAAAACTTCGACATTAGATCGTTGTATCTTCAAAAACCCGTCCATACCCCTTTTCGGCCAAAACAATTTATTTCTTAATCAAACGGTCAACTTTAATAAACAGGTATTTCAAAAGGTTCCTATAGAGTACTATAGATGCATTGGGTGCTAATACCTTCCCATTGTATAACCAACCCCCGAACCATAGATCTCTTTTAAAAAAAAACGCCGTGTATTTTTTATTACTTTTAAAAGTATTATTTTACATTGCATATTTAGGGTTTTATTTCGCTCTTTCCCCTTTTCCCTTGGAAATAATAAAACGCGGTGGCGACTCTTGCTTTTGTGAGACGAATTAATCAATAATTCGATCTCCGATTTACCCCGCTACATTTTTTATCGCTACAGGTAGTAATATCAAGACCCACCGTTGCCCCACAATGCAACAATCAGCAAAGAATGGAGAGGCCGCAGAGACAATACACTCGGCTCAATATGACCTTGTCTCAAATTCTACCACAATTGTTGAAGACCAACTTGGTAAATCTGAGGGAAGCCCCGAAGAATCCCAGCACCACATCTCTTCTATATAACCCGAACGCCCGCTGCGCCTATCACTCTGATAGCCCAGGTCATTATACGAACAACTGTTGGGCCTTGAAGAATAAGGTGCAAGATTTGATCGAAGCTAAAGAGATTGAGTTTGACGCTCTGGAGAAACCCAACGTCATAGCTGCTCCTATGCCCAAACATGGTCATGGAGTGAATGTTGTGGATGATGATTTATTTGTGACCTCCGTGGAAGAAATTTCTACTCCTCTGATGACAGTTAAGAAGAATCTATTATTGGCCGGTTTATTTCCGGGTTGTGGCAAAGGTTGCCACATATGTTCACTTATGCCTGCTGGTTGCCACTTATTGAAATCAGGTGTTCAACGCCTGATGGATAACAAAGAGATCCTGTTCGAAAAGAATATGATTTAGTTAGTTCCAGTTGAAGATGTTGTCATCATAACCATTTCTGCCAATCCTTCCAAGGCTTCCTCGAGAAAGCCTGTTAGGATTACATACGTTCCAAGAATCGTTCCGTTAATCATTACTATCCCTGATCCTATCCCATACACTTCGGATAAGGCTGTCCCTTGGCACTATGGGGCCGATGTGTATTACCATGGAGTTAAGCAAGACTTGAAGATTGAAGAAGCTGATGCTGATATCAGCAATATTGTCGGGGCTAGCAAGGTCGCCAGAAGTGGAAGGCTTTTCTCTCCCGAGATTTCCCCTCTGACTGTCCACAAACCTGTTGTCATTCCTTCTGCTAGTACATCAGCTACTGTCCCAGTTCCTATCCTAGTTACCACCCCTGTCGCCGAGTCATCTGACACTCGGGGCAAAGAAATCACATGTGAGCCTGCCCGAACGAAGGCGCCTAAGAAGATCATTGTAGAAACCTCTAAGCAAGAGATAGAGGAAATTCTGAAGATTATCAAGAAGAGCGACTACAACATAGTCGAGCAGCTGGGGCAGACCCTGTCAAAAATCTCCATGTTGTACTTGTTATTGTGTTTAGAAGCCCATGCAAAGGCTTTAATTTCTTTCCTCAAAACTGCACATGTGCCGCGGGAGACTTCTGCCGATCAATTCAAAGACTGTGTAGCTAGTTTGACTGTCGACAATGGGTTGGGTTTCTCAGACGCGGATCTGACTGCTAAAGGAAGAAATCACAATGATGCTCTACACGTCTCGATCGAGTGTAGGGGCACTACTATGGCCCATGTACTGGTGGATACTGGGTCCTCATTGATTGTTTTACCAAAGAAAGCACTAGACCGTCTGGATTGTGAAGGTTTGATTCTGAAGCCGAGAAATATTGTGGTTAGGGATTTCGACAGGTCAAAAAGGATGGGGCACGGGGAGGTGGACGTCCCTGTTAAAGTTGGCTCTCAGACTTTTGCATCTACTTTCTATGTGATGGATATCCGACCATCTTATTCTTGCTTGTTGGGTCGCCCTTGGATTCATAAGGCTGGGGCATTAACTTCTACGCTCCATCAGATGTTGAAATATCCAGTGAAGGGGAACATCGTCACGGTATGAGGTGAAGAGGAGTACATGGTGAGTCATCTTAATTCCTTTCGCTATGTGGAGATGGATGGGGAATTCATCGAAACCCCGTGTCAGAACTTTGAAGAGGTCCCCCAGACTCTGGCGTCGACTGAAGTTGCTGCTAACAAACCTCCAATGAAGATGGCTTCCCTCAAGGATGCCAAGGCTGTAATTGAAAAAGGTGGGTGTGCAAATTGGGGTCAGCTCCCTGATTTCGCACACAAAACTGACAAGTTTGGTTTGGGCTTTACTGCAGAGGCTCAAAGGTTTGTTCGGTGCGCGCGAATTGAAAGACCTCCTATGCACATCAGTAATTAGGGAGTGAATGCAATTGAGGATGATGAAGAAGAGACAGATATCGACAACTGATCTACCCGACTACCAACGGTGGATTGAACAACTGGACAGCGAAACGCTTCGTACCCATTTCTTTTATTACACAGTAATTGACTTTTGTTTTGAGATTTGTAACAGACAATTTGAAACTTTACGGCCCGGTGCCTTGCCTGAGGCACCTTGGCTTTGTTTGTGAGGGCTTATTATTTGTCATTTTCATATATCATCAATAAAGCATTGGATGTTTTCTTGCATTACAAATTTTGCGCTCCTTGTTTTTCCTTTCTATATCGCACTTTATCAAAACAGCTATTGTCTTACACACACTCACATATCATAATGCAGATCCACATCCACCCTGGATCCCGTTGATAACGACTCTACTATTTCCAGTTATGACTTTGAAAATCCGATCAACCAAGCCGAGGACTAAGGTGAGGATGATTGTGAGGTACCTGGAGAACTTGCTAGACTGTTACTACAGGAAGAGAGGGCCATACAACCTCACGAAGAGCCAGTGGAATCAGTGAATTTGGGTACAGAGGAAGACAAGAAAGAGGTCAAGATAGGTGCAAATCTGGAGCCTAGTGTCAAGCAACGGTTGATACAGATGTTACACGACTATATTGAGATCTTTGCCTAGTCTTATGAAGATATGCCTGGTTTAGACACCGACATTATGGTAAACCGCCTGCCAACTAAAGAAGACTGTCCTCCGGTAAAGCAGAAGGTTCGCCGTATGCGCCCCGAGATGTCTGAGAAAATCAAAGCTGAGGTCATGAAATAGTTCAACGCCGGGTTTCTAGCTGTCACTTCTTACCCACAGTGGGTTGCCAACGTGGTCCCAGTACCCAAGAAATATGGTAAGGTACGAATGTGTATGGACTATAGAGATCTGAACAAGGCAAGCCCCAATGACGATTTCCCGTTTCCTCCCATCGATGTTCTGGTCGACAACACCGTGCATCATAAGGTCTTCTCCTTTATGGATGGTTTTTCTGGTTACAATCAGATCAAGATGGCTCCCGAGGACATGGAGAAGACGACCTTCGTTACGCAGTGGGGCACCTTCTGTTACAAGGTAATGCCTTTCGGGTTGAAGAATGTTGGGGCAACTTATCAGCGCGCCATGGTCGCTTTGTTCCACGACATGATTCACCATGAGATAGAGGTTTACGTGGATGACATGACTGCAAGGTCCCAGCCTAAAGAAGAACACCTTGACCATCTCCAAAAGCTGTTCGACAGGTTTAAGATGTACAAGTTGAGGTTAAACCCGAATAAGTGCACCTTCGGGGTAAGGTCCGGTAAGTTGCTGGGTTTTGTCGTTAGTGATAAAGGTATTCAAGTGGATCCCACAAAGGTGAAGGCTATACAGGAGATTCCAGCTCCCCGAACGGAAAAGGAAGTTAGAGGCTTTTTAGGACGTCTGAATTACATTGCCCGATTCATTTCACATCTGACTGCTACTTGTGAGCCGATATTCAAGCTGCTGAAGAAAGATCAAGTGGTAAAATGGAATGATGAATGTCAGACTGCTTTCGAAAGGATCAAGGAATACCTCCAAGAGCCACCTATTTTGATGCCTCCAGTTGAAGGGAGACCTTTGATCTTATACTTGACAGTGCTGGATAATTCAATGGGGTGCGTGCTGGGGCACCATGACGAGTCTGGCCGAAAAGAGCACGCTATTTACTACCTTAGAAAAAAGTTTACCGACTGTGAGACCCTATACTCGTTGCTCGAGAAAACTTGTTGCGCTTTGGCATGGGCTGCTCTCCGGCTGAGACAGTATATGCTGACTCACACTACCTTATTGATATCAAAGATGAATCCAATCAAGTATATCTTCAAAAAGCCTGCTTTGTCCGGAAGAATAGCAAGATGGCAAATGATTTTAACCGAGTACGACATCTAATACACAACCCAGAAGGCAATTAAGGGGAGTGTATTGGAAGATCATTTGGCGCATCAGGCTGTGGATGATTACCAATCCATGAATCTCGAGTTCCCGGATGAGAACATCATGTTAGTGACCGATTATGAAGAACCTAGGCCGAATGAAGGACCTGGGGAAGGATCCCGATGGTCTATGTATTTTGACGGAGCTTCAAATGCATTGGGTAATGGCATTGGCGTCGTGATCATATCCCCTGAAGGCTGTCATACTCCGTTCACCGCCCGATTATGTTTTAACTGCACCAATAACATGGCGGAGTATGAAGCATGCATCCTGGGTCTACGAGCTACTATTGACCTAAGGATTAAGTTCTTAAGTGTGATCGGAGATTCCGCTCTAGTGATCAGTCAGATCAAAGGCGAGTGGGATACGAAACACCCAAATCTTATCCCTTACAAAGAGTATGTGCTTACATTTCTCCCACACTTTAAGGAGATAACCTTTGAACACTTCCCAAGAGAGGAGAATCAGTTAGCGGTCGCGCTAGCTACCATGGCTTCTATGTTCAAGGTCAGGTGGGACAATGAAGCTCCTCATATTACCATTGAGAGGTTGGACAAACCCGCACATTGCTGTGATATAAAGACTGAAGAGGTAGCAGATAAACCCTGGTTTCACGAGGTAAAAAGGTATCTTGAGGCTCAGGAATACCCTGAGGGTGCATCTGTTAATGATAAGAAGTTTCTGAGAAGGTTCACTGCGAAGTTTTTCATCAGTAATGGTGTCCTTTACAAGTGTAACCATGATTCAACCTTACTGCGACGTGTGGACAAGAACGAGGCAGAAAGGATTATGGAAAAACTACATGAAGGTACTTTTGGAACTCATTCCAGTGGACACACCATGGCAAAGAAAATCCTACGAGCAGGATATTATTGGTCTACTATGGAAGCCGATTGTTATCAATATTCTCGGACCTGTCATAAGTGCCAAGTCTATGCTGATAAGGTGCATGTACCTCCAATTCCTCTGAATGTTTTGATAGCTCCTTGGCCTTTTGCAATGTGGGGCATTGATATGATTGGCGAGATCAGACCTACTGCGTCCAACGAGAATCGTTTCATTCTAGTGGCTATTGATTATTTCATGAAGTGGGTTGAAGCGGCTTCCTTTGCTACCGTAACCAAGAACGTCGTGGTGCGGTTCATCTGACACAATCTGATCTGTTGATATGGTGTACCAGAGAGGATCATTACGAACAATGGTACAAATCTCAACAATACAATGATCACCGAGCTCTGCAGACAGTTTAAGATTCAGCATCACAACTCTTCTCCTTACCGACCAAAGATGAATGGGGCTATTGAAGTGGCTAATAAGAATATCAAGAAGATTATGCAGAAGATGACAGTGACATACAAAGACTGGCACGAGATGTTACCATTCGCTCTTCATGGATACCGTACCTCAACACAGACTTCAACAGGGGCAAAACCCTACTCTTTGGATTATGAAGGATGCAAGTTTGAGCGAAGACGACTGGATCCAGACCCTGCTTGATCAGCTGAATCTGATCGATGGAAAGAGACTTACTGCTATTTGTCATGGTCAGACGTATCAAAAGTGAATGATCAAGGCATTTAACAAGAAAGTCAGACGACAAGAATATAAAGTCGGGGATCTGGTGATCAAATGCATCATATTACCGCAAGGTGATCCCAGGGATAAATGGACCCCTACGTACGAAGGGCCATTTGTGGTTAAGAACATTTTCTCGGGAGGAGCTATGATTATAACCACCATGGATAGTGACGACCTTCCTCACCCCGTCAATGCAGACATAGTGAAAAAATACTATGCCTAATCAAATACCCGCTAGGTTTACTGGCCTAGGCAAAAATAAGGGCTTCCCGGCGAACCAAAAGGGTTCGGGCAAAAGTAAGGGATGAAAATGAAAAAAAACATACACCCGGCAAGTCGAAAACCTGAAAAGGAGGCTTGGGCAAAAAAGGGTATCCCGGTGGACTAAAAACTCGAAAGGGCGGTCCAGGAAAAAATTAGGGATCAAAGTGTAACGCTATATCTCATTGGATCATCTTGCAACCAGACTTCGGTATCGACTATCAAGCTCGGACGGCGCCAATCAATCTGATCTACCTTAAACCAAGTAGCAATGTGATGAGATGCTCGAAGATATAAAGGCAATAACAGAGTTGGAACCCAGTGGGATTATTCACATAACTGTTTTTCTTTGTTTCTCACAAATTGTATAAATTCTATCTTTCAGAGGCGCTCTCTTACTAGGATGTCAGCCTCTTGTACAAAACGCCTATTACAGGCCAACTTCAAAATCAATACAATTCATTTTACAATAATTTCAAAACTGTTTTTCTTTTCCTATTTTGTTTTGCAAGAACGTCCAATGATTCATTTTTGATATATGCATTTGAAAATAATTGTTGCTCATAAATATTTACATGCAAAACAAAAGACGATTACTGGTAATTTCAGGAACAAGGGAAAATAGAAGTGCCAAAACCGGATAGTTGCTCTACCCATCAGGTACAGGGACAAAGCCAGCTTGAGAATATGACTAAAAGTGCATGCACTCCCCACAGAGTAAAAGGTATCTAAAAACATTGATGTCAATGCTCCCCAAGCAGAGTTTATCTACCAACAATGGAAGACTATCCCTAGTGGATTCTATTTCTTCCACAGCCAGAAACTCAATCCCCAACAGGTTTCGTTATCGCCAGCAACGATAATTCATCCCCAGACGAGGTTATTTCTCCAAATCAGCAGATCTTCTGGCAGAGTATCTCTCTTCCCCATAGAGTCATTCTCTCGCCAGTTTATTCTCCAGTAGAGTTATTCTCTCGCCAATTTATTCTCAAATCATCTTCGATCGTTATCTCCAGCGAGAATGAAGAATTCAACTCCTTGCACTCTCCAACAACAGTCTGGGATTTATTTTCCCTAGCTAAAGAACATCACAAGAGCATTGCATATTCATACATCATGATGCATGCATAAGCATCATACAACACAATCTCATTTATTTTGAGAACATTATTATTCGGTACATGTCATGCATCATGACATTACATACAACTAACTCTTTACCTTTCAGGGAAAGATACAATCAAATTCTCACAAGTTTTCTCTGGTTCAGTCAAATCGGTGCTAATATTTCTATTCCAATTCAAGCTATGAAGCCCAGATCCGACCGGATAGTATCTTGATTTCTCCATCATATTGTGAATCCCGGAGAATGAACGAATAGCAATATCAAAATACCACGAATCCTGGAATCGACCAGATAGTGGTATATCATAAACACAATCCGTGAAGCCCGAAAATCGACTGGATAACAGCTCAGCAAGTTATTGCGAAGCCTGGATTACGACCAGATAGAAATACAAGACACCATGAAGCCTGGACTCGACCAGATAATGGTATAAGACATTGTGAAGCCTGGATTACGACTAGATAGCAGCCAAGAATACTACGAAGCCTGGAGCCGACCAGATAGTGGTATATCTTTAATGCAAGTTATGAAGCCCGGATTCGACCAGATAATATCTTGATTTCTCCAAACACCGTGAAGCCTAGATTCGACCAGATAATGGTATAATACATCGTGAAGCCTGGATTACGACCAGATAGCGGTAAAAGACACTGAAGCCTGGGACTACGACCAGATAACAGTAAGGGACACTGCGGAGCTTGGATTTCGACCAAAAAGAAGTCTACCCGGCCAATTACTATGAAGCCCGGAAATCGACCAGATATTAGTAAGCCTTAAAACCAAATGGAAGCCCGGATGTGACCGGATAACCACTTGATTTCTTCTGAAGCCTGAAATACAACCAGATAAGAAGTAAGAAGTTGCGAAGCCTGGATTACGACCAGATAGCGACAAAGGACTGAAGCCTGGAATCGACCAGATAACAGTATAAGACACTGCGAAGCTTGGATTTCGACCAAATAGCAATTTACCTGGACAGTTACTAAGAAGCCCAGAGTCGCCAAGATATTAGTATGCCCTAAATTCAATTTGAAGCCCAGATGCGACCGGATAATAACTTAATTCCTTCTGAAGCCTGGAGTAAGACCAGATAAGAATTGAGAAATTGCGAAGCCTGGAGAACGATCGGATAGCAAGTTTAATCTCATCTCATCCGTTAATTCACTGTAAAGCCTGGAGCACGACCAAATAGCAGTCGATCTTATCACTATGAAGCCTGGATCACAACCAGATAGTAGTTCATTTTCACCTCTTCTACTAAGAGATGATTCCCCAGTAGAATAACGGACGATTGAAGCTCATAAAATTCTATTTCTCTCAAGACAGAGACCAGCATTCCCCAGCGAAGTCCTCCTCAACAACAGGTATGCAAGCTCTCGCTAAGGAATCTCTTATCCGATCGAAACTCCTTCGGATGGCATATTTAAGCCCATCTTCCATCGTCAATCTCCAAATGGAATCTATAATCCAATTCCCGACATCACAAGACAAGTACCACTTCATGCGAGTGCAAATTTCTGGGCACTCTAGTGTTCAATCATCTTCCACCTTCGGATCACGAAAGGCAAGCAAGCCAATCTACATCCTCAGGCTTAAGAAGATTGAACAGGGGCAGATATTGTACCCTAAAATTTTTCCTCCCATATTTCTCAATGCATTTCAAGTAAGGTCCTCGAATTGCTCAAGGAAGTCCAAGGGTTGACCAGACAAACTCTCTCCTAAGGCAGTCTACCTCAAATTAGGGTTTCATGTTGCATCAAGATACTTGAGTCCAAGGGATCCCAAATTCTCACCATTTTCCTAATATGTCCTCAAGATCATCCATGTCAAGTTTCAAGCCTTGCAGAGAATGTTTGCTCAGTTAATTGCTCAAAGGCCTGAAAATCGACTATGCTAGGGCAAAAGTCAACTGTGGCCCACATGCAGTCAAACTTCAAGATTTTTGGTCAAAATTATCATTTTCAAGTATTATTCATCATTTGATCAAGGGTTGATCATGATTCCTCAAGGATTGCTCACAATTCATCAAAACCCAAAAGTTGCTAAATTAGGGTTTTGTAGGAAAAGTCAACTAAACTTTGACCAAGCATAACTTTCTCATACTTTATCAAGAATGACCCATACAAATCTAATTTTGAATAGAATGCAATTCCCTACAATTCATCTTCATCTCCCAAGTTCAAAATATGCACTCACAAGAAGTTATGAATTCGGACATTATAGGTCATTTTGAAAAGTCAACAAAAACACCTTTTTTGTCAAAGATTCATACATGAAAATGAAGACTCAATTGAGATGAGACCAAAATTTTTGCTTAGAGGACATCTTGATCTTTCTAAAAAGTCCAATAACACATCTCTAGAGTCAAAATTGAAGGATTTATGCATTGGCGAAGTTGACCTTTTTTGCAAAATTGCCAAAAGTCAAAAGTGGCCAAAATTGTAATTTTTGTCAAATAGACCCAACTTTTTGTGCTTGTATTGAGTTTGTAACATGGTCCATGACCCATGATCCTTCCCATTTGCCTTTATTTTATTTTTTTCATTTATTTTTATTTTTATTTCATTTAAATCAAATAAAATCAATAATAAATAGTGAAAATATCAAAAATCATTTAAACCTTGAGATTTTGTGCATATTTCAGGTCCATGAATAGTTGGCAATAAGATCAAATCATGCAAGGCTTGTTTGTACACAAAAGATTGGATTTTGGCTTGATTTGGAAAGATTTACATGAGAATCAAATCATGATCAATGATCAATGTGAGAGAAGATTTGAAGCAAATTTGTAAACCTAATTCACTCAAGGATACATATAGAACATGGGCAGACAAAAAGAACAAGGATTGGAGGCGTGAGAAGCTGAGAGAAAACTTGCAAAAATCACCAAAAAGTGCTGAATCAAATTGCAAAAGGACGATTTACACCATTCCAAGGCTAGCAATCGATTCCCAGCCATCTCCTGAAGCTAATCTGATCATAATCAAGCCTTGATTTACCCAGAATCCGCCTTCACAACCCTCACGGTTTGTCAATTTTTTCAAAATCGTATTCATTCATTCTTGCATCTTTATCATGTTTAAATGATATATTTGTAATCCTTATCATGTTTGCAAGCTAACAGTACCATTTAATTGCATTTTTGGAAGCCATACGTGTGGATGCCATTGTTAGGGTTTCTGAGTTAGTTTTGGGGCTTTGCCATACAGGAAAAATTGGGCCACGATTGAGGTACCATGACACTCATAAGGTTGGGACGAGTAGATTGGTACCATTACAATTGATTTATCACGCGTGTGTGCAATGTTTGAATGAAACAGGGATATAGCTACAGACTTTGTCCGTAGGTAAAAGTCTGGACTTTTGCCAACAGAAGAAGGAAGAAGAAAGGTGGCATGGCAACAAGTGATTCATCCATTTAAATTTCACGCGTTTTGATATGTTAATTGGCTTTTTCTAATATAATATTTGTTTATTATTCCATATACAAATAAGCGCGCTAGTTCAGTTGGTCAGGAGGCATGTGGAAAAGCCAAAGGGCCTGGGTTCGATCCCCAGGTCCCCATATTTGATCAATGCAATTTTCTTTTACATTATCAGGTACGCGCGCATGCTTGGAGTCCACCATATGCCATCAACTTTCAACCATTGGATCTGAAGCAAACCAAATCCAATACCAGGCACATGAAGGTCTACCATAGGCCTAGTCAAACGTGCAACATGGAATCAGAAAGGTTAACGTGGACCAAGGCTTATTGGGCCCAAAAACTGCTATGGACACCCCCTTATTGCCACTAATACCAGGCCCATTTCTCTCTTTTCTTTTATCTTTCTTTTATTTATTTAATTTTGTTTAAATTATTTTCTAACACAAATTTAATTCCTTTTTTACAAAAACTCATAAAATCAATTATTCATCAAATTAGATTTAGGTTTATTTTTATCAAATTTAATTTAATTAGTTTAATTTAATTTTAGGGTAATTTTAGTCTTTTTGCAAATAATTTAAAACAAATTAGAAATTAGGGTTTTGTTTGATTTAATTTTTTTTACTTTCTTTTCTTAAAATAACCAAAATACAAAAATAGGTCAAAATTAATTATTTTTCTTAATTTAAATTAATTAGTAATTAGGTTTGTACTTATTTAATTAAAATCGTATTTTTCTCAAAATAATCAAAAACAACCAAAAAATGATTTCTCTTGCAACTAGGTTTAGACGGGGTCAAAACCCTAATTTTCTCTCGTTCTCGATTCATTGCGCGTTTATTTATTTTTACGATATTGATGTAACTTCTCATGGGATGTAATAGTTTAATTAGGATTTTTCTTTTATTTATCGTTTTTACGGGTTTTTGGCTATGTAATTAATCCCCCTCCCCGAAGCCTTGTAATAGCGTAGTTTTATTTCTCGCGTTTTCATTTTTGCAAATATTAACGGTTAGATGTATGATAATAGGGTTGCATGTCAAGAATGTATGTTAATTTTAAAATGGTTAGCAAACCCTAAATGTGCAAAGATAATAACTGAAATCCAATCACTCGCACATGCGCACTCCTAGGGTATACTCTCACTTCGGTTGCCTTCGGTAAATGATCACTAAGTATAGGATATTTTAGTGGTCACCCTATTGTCTAAACAAAGATCAAAAGTCCCGTTCGGAAATTTTGCCTCATAAATGTTTCCTCGAATATGATCTTAAGACATTAGGGTTATTACTAAGACGTCCTAACATTGCTTTAGTGATCGTACGTCCCTTTTGAATTGACCCTTACAATTCCAACGGTGATTCTACCTACTCACTAATAGTGGGATAGCACTGTCTAAAGGAAACAAGAACATAAACATTCTTTTTTCGAGTAGGTAGATGCTAGTAGGTACTTGCTCAAAAATCAAAACTTTTCCACACTTACACTCTTTTCAAACAATTTTTCAAAAACACTTCGTAACACTCTTGAGGACTGATACAAGGGTTAAAACTAAGTACAACAAAAACTTTTCAAAACACAAACACAAAAGCAATTTTAAAATGATGAGTAAGTACCTAAGAGCCCGTAGAAAACTACGGATAGAAAGGGTGCTAATACCTTCCCTTTCTATAATCTACCCCCCGTACTCAAAATCTCGAAAAAGGAATTTTTTTCTGTGCTTTTTTCCTTTCCACTTGGATAAAATAAAAGTCGGTGGCGACACTTGCTTACCGCGACATTTTGCAAACACAAACGCAAAATGCAAACCAGCCTTTTCCTAAAACAGTCCGGTTCTGCCACCGTATCACAGGGACCTTTGGACTTCAACCATCCTGATGAAAATGGAAACCCTAGTTTGAGGTACATTGCCTTAGGATAGAGTTTGTCTGGTCAATTCTTGGGCATCCTTAAGCAACTTGAGGATCTCAATGGGCATGTGTTGAGTAAAATGAGAAGGAAAATTTTGAGGTAAAATAGCTTCCCCTGTTCAATCTTCTTAAACCTGAGGATGTAGATTGACTTGTCCGCCTTTTGTAATCTGAAGGTGGAAGATGATTGAACATTAAGTGCCCAGAAATTTGCACTCGTCTGAGATGGTGCGGGACTGTGCAGGTAGTATCGGGAACGGGTTTACATATGCCATTTGGAAAATTTGACAGAGAATCGTCGGAGATGGTCTTAAAGATGCCATCCGACAGAGGTGATGACGAAGCGTCATAGATGGGCTTAAAGGTGCCATCCAGAATAATGTTGATTTTGTGAGATATTCCTTCGATGAGAGTTCCTGTTCCTGTCGTTGAGGAGGAATCTACTGAGGAATGTTGGTCTCTGTCTTGGGAGAAATAGAATTTTAGGAGCTTTAGTTGTCTGTTACTCTACTGGGGAATCTTCTCTTAGTCGAGGAGGTGAAAGTAAACTTCTATTTGGTCGTTCTCTAGGCTTTACAGTGATTTGTTGAGGATGATAAGATTAACTGCTATCTGGTCGCGCTCCAGGTTTCACAGTGACTTACTGGGGAGATGAGATTAAACTTGCTATCTGGTTGTTCTCCAGACTTTGCAATTTCTCAATTCTTATCTGGTCGTGCTCCTGGATTCAGAAGGATTTAAGTGGTTATCCGGTCGAATCCGAGTTTTAACTTGACCTTGAGGCATACTAATATCCGGTTGATTTTTGGGCTTCATAGTAATTGGCCGAGTAAACTTCTATTTGGTTTAATTCCAAGATTCGCAATACCTTATACTGTTATCTGGTTGTGTCCCAGGTTTCACAGTGTCCTTTGCCGATATCTGGTCGATTCCAGGCTTCATAGTATCTTGTACTGTTATCCGATCGGTTTCCAGGCTTCACAGTAACTTGCTGGGGGTTAAGCTGTTTTCCGGTCGATTTCTGGGCTTCATAGCTTGAATTTAAGATATACCACTATTTGGTCGATTTCAGGCTTCATAGTATTTTGGTGAAATCAAGATACTATCCCGTCGATTTCCAGGCTTCATAGCTTGAACTGGAATAGAAATCTTAGTATCGATTTTACTGAACCAGGGGAAACTTGTGAGAACTTCAACTGGGAGAGAAATCTTAGTGTCGATTTGACTGATCTCGGGAGAGGTCTCATATTAACTTTGACTGGCATAGAAATCAGGGGAATCTTAGCGGAGATCCGGCTGACCCAGATGAAAGTCTTAAAACGTCTTCAACTAGAATGGAAACCTTAGTGTTGTTTTGACTGAACCAGGGAAAACTTGTGAGAACTTCAACTTGGAGAGAAATCTTAGTATCTATTTGAATGATTCTGGGAGAGGTCTCGGATTAACTTTGACTGGCATAGAAATCAGGGGAATCTTAGCGGCGATTCAGCTGACCCAGACGAAAGTCTTAAAACGTCTTCAACCAGAATAGAAACCTTAGTGTCGGATTGACTGAACAAGAGAAAACTTGTGAGAAATTCAACTAGGAGAGAAATATTAGTATCAATTTGATTGATCCCGAGAGAGGTCTCAGATTAACTTTGACTGGCATAGAAATCAGGGGAATCTTAGCAGCAATTCAGCTGACCCAGACGAAAGTCTTAAAACGTCTTCAGCTAGAATATAAACCTTAGTGTCGGTTTGACTGAACCAGGGAAAACTTGTGAGAACTTAAACTAGGAGATAAATCTTAGTATCAATTTGACTGATCCTGGGAGAGGTCTCGGATTAACTTTGACTGGCATAGAAATCAAGGGAATCTTAGCGGCGATTCGAATGACCCAGACGAAAGTCTTAAAACGTCTTCAAATAGAATAGAAACCTTAGTGTCGGTTTGACTGAACCAGAGAAAACTTGTGAGAACTTCAACTAGGAGAGAAATCTTAGTATCGATTTGACTAATCTCGGGATAGATCTCGGATCAACTTTGACTGGCATAGAAATCAGGGGAATCTTAACGGCGATTCGGCTGACCCAGACGAAAGTCTTAAAACATCTTCAACTAGAATAGAAACCTTAGTGTCAGTTTGAATGAACCAGAGAAAACTTGTGAGAACTTGAGTGCATCTTTCCCTAAAAGGTAAAGAGTTAGTCTTATGCAATGTCATGATGCATGAAATGCATTGAGTAATGATGTTCCCAAAATAAATAAGATTGTGATGTATAATATGTATGCGCATGCCATGATGTATGGATATGTAATGCCATTGTGATATTCTCGAGTTGGGGAGAATAAATCCTGGACTGCTGTTGGAGAGTATAAGGAGTTGAGTTCTTCGTTCCCGCTGGGGATAGTGAACGAAGATGATTAGCTGGAGATTTACATCCATTCTTCTTGAGAACATTATGTCGGGAGAGACTTTGTCTGAGAATAATCCTGCAGAGTAATGACTCTGTGGGGAAGGGAGATACTCTGTTGGAAAATCTGTTGATTTAGAGAGATAAACTCAGCTGAGGATGAACTTCCATTTCTAGAGAGAAGAGCTCTGTTGGAGATCGAGCTTCCGCTGTCAGAGAAATAAACTCTGCTCGGGGGAGAACTTTATAAATTGTTTATGAATATACAGCTCAGATGGGGAATGCAGACATTAGCTTTCTGAAGGAACCTGATGGGGGAGGAATTCCTGCTTAGGGACACGGAGGTCGGACCTTGGTCGTCTCGGCTCTGCGGAGAGTATAGGTATCACTGGCCTATATGTGATAGTGACTTTGCTTCCAACTGTCTTTGTCCCTTGTACCATGACGGACAGGGTAACTGTCGGTATTTAGGTTTTGCACCAATTTCTTTGAGTTCTTAGTAAATGTCTTTCTGTTTTATACGCAGATATTTGTGAATAGTAACCATATTCAAATGCATATGTCAAGAATAAAACATTGGACGTTTTTGCAAAACAAAACAGAAAAAGGAAAAACAAACACAAAGTTTTGTACTTAAAAGATGCTTTGTATTGATTTGAAATTTTCCTATAACAGGCGCTTTTTACAAGGAGGATGACGCTCTAGTAAGAGAACACCGTCGTAAAAATGGAAATTATTATAGAAATTGTGTACAAAAAGAAAACATCTATGTGTAGTGATCCCATTGGGTTTCAATTCTGCTATTGCCCCTATGTCTTCGAGCATCTCATCACTTTGTTGTTTGTCCGAAGCTAACTGGATTGGTGTCGTTTGAGCTTGATATCTGATTACTGAAGTCTGATTGCAAGGTAATCCAATGGGGCATAGTGATACGCTTTAATCCCTAACTTTTTCCTGGACCGCCGTTTCGGGTTTTCAGTCCACCGGGATACCCTTTTTTGCCCAAGCCGCCTTTTCAGGTTTTCGACTTGCCGGGTGTACAGATTTTTTTTCATTTTTATCCCTAATTTTTGCCCGAACCCTTTTGGTTCGTCGGGATGCCCTTATTTTTGCCTAGGTGTGTCAACCTAGCGGGTCTTTATTATGCGTAGTATTTTTTCACTATGTCCGCATTAACAGGGTGTGGAAGGTCGTCACCATCCATGGTGGTCAGAATCATGGCTCCACCAGAAAATATGTTCTTGACTACAAACGGTCCCTCATAGGTGGGAGTCCATTTGCCCCTGGGATCACCTTGCGGCAGTTTGATGCGCTTGATTACCAGATCCCCTACTTGATACGCTTGCTGTCTGAATTTCTTGTTGAAGGCCTTGATCATCCATTTCTGATACATTTGACCATGGCAGACAATAGTAAGTCTTTTCTCGTCGATTAAGTTCAATTGATCAAGTCGAGTCTGGATCCAATCATCTTCGCTCAAACTCGCATCCTTCATAATCCATAGAGAAGGGATCTGGACCTCCATGGGTAGGGCAACTTCCATACCATATACCAGAGAATAGGGTGTTGCCCCTGTCGACGTACATGCTGAAGTACGGTACCCGTGAAGAGAAAATGGTAACATCTCATGCCAGTCTTTGTATGTCACCGTCATCTTCTGTATGATCTTTTTGATATTCTTGTTAGCAGCTTCAACAGCCTCATTCATCTTCAGCCGGTAAGGAGAAGAGTTGTGATGCTGAATCTTGAACTGCTTACAGAGTTCAGTGATCATTGAGTTGTTGAGGTTGGTACCGTTGTCTGTGATGATTCTCTCAGGGATAGCATAACGACACACCAGGTTATGCTTGATGAACCGTGCCATCACGTTCTTAGTAACTGTAGCGAAGGATACAGCCTTAACCCACTTCGTAAAGTAATCAATGGACACTAGGATGAAACGATACCCATTGGACGCGGTAGGCCGGATCTCGCCGATCATGTCAATTCCCCACATTGCAAAAGGCCAGGGAGCCGTCAAAACATTCAAAGGAACTGGAGGTACATGCACCTTATCAGCGTAGATTTGGCACTTATGACAGGTTCGAGAATGCTGATAACAGTCGGCTTCCATAGTGGACCAATAATATCCTGCCCGTAGAATTTTCTTTGCCATGGTATGTCCACTGGAATGAGTGCCAAAGGCACCTTCATGTAGGTCTACCATGATCCTCTCTGCCTTGCTCTTGTCTACACACCGCAGTAAGGTAGAGTCATGGTTGCGATTATAGAAGATTCCATTGTTGAGGAAGAACTTTGCAGCAAACCTTCTTAGAAATTTCTTGTCATTGACAGATGCCCCCTCGGGGTATTCTTGAGCCTCGAGATACCTTTTCACCTCACAAAACCAAGGTTTGTCAGATACCTCTTCAGTATCGATCTCACAGCAGTATGCCGGTTCATCCAACCTCTCAATAGTGATATGGGAAGCTTCATTGTCCCACCTGACCTTGAACATTGACAACATAGTAGCTAGCGCGTCCGCTAGCTGATTCTCTTCTCATGGGAAATGTACAAAGGTGATCTCTTCAAAATGCGAAAGCAGTGTCAGTACATACTCTTTGTAAGGAATAAGGTTTGGGTGCTTCGTATCCCACTTGCCTTTGATCTGACTTATCACCAAAGCGGAATCCCCGAATACACTCAAGAACTTGATCCTTAGGTCAATAGCAGCTCTAAGACCCATGATACATGCTTCATACTCCGCCATGTTGTTGGTATAGTTGAAAAATAATCGGGTAGTGAACGGAGTATGACAGCCCTCGGGAGATATGATTACGGTGCCGATACCATTACCCAGTGCGTTTGAGGCTTAATCAAAATACATAAACCATCGGGATCCTTCCTCAGGTCCTTCATCCGGTCCACGTTCTTCACAGTCGATTACCAACATGATATTCTCATCCGGGAACTCGAAATTCATGGACTGGTAGTCGTCCATAGCCTGATGTGCCAAATGATCTGCTAACACACTTCCCTTGATTGCTTTTTGGGTTGTGTATTGGATGTCGTATTCGGTTAAGATCATTTCCCACCTTGCTATCCTTCCGGAGAGAGCGGGCTTCTCGAAAATGTACTTGATCGGATCCATCTTAGATATCAACAAAGTAGTATAGGTCAACATATACTGTCTCAGCCGGCGAGCAGCCCATGCCAAAGAGCGACAAGTTTTCTCGAGCAGTGAGTATCGTGTTTCACAGTCGGTAAACTTTTTGCTAAGGTAGTATATTGTGTGCTCTTTTCGACCAGACTCGTCATGCTGCCCCAGCACACACCCAGTTGAATTATCTAGCACTGTTAAGTACATTATCAAAGGTCTTCCTTCAGTCAGAGGCATCAGAGTAGGAGGCTCTTGGAGATATTATTTGATTATGTTAAAGGCTACTTGACATTCGTCATTCCACTTTATAACTTGATCTTTCTTCAGAAGCTTGAAGATTGGCTCACAAGTAGAATTTAGATGTGAAATGAATCGGGCAATGTAATTTAGGCATCCCAAGAAACCTCTAACTTCCTTATCTGTACGGGGAGCCAACATCTATTGTATGGCCTTCACCTTTGCAGGGTCTACCTGAATACCTTTTTCACTGACGATGAATTCCAAAAGCTTACCAGACCTTACCCCGAAGGTGCACTTGTTCGGGTTTAACCTCAGCTTGTACGTCTTCAACCTATCAAATAACTTTTGTAGATGATTAAGATGTTATTCTTCAGTTTGAGACCTGGCTATCATATTGTTGATGTAAACCTCTATCTCATAGTAAATCATGTCATGGAACAGAGCTACCATATCTCGCTGATAAGTTGCCCTAGCATTCTTCAACCCAAACGGCATCACCTTGAAGCTGAAAGTTCCCCACTGTGTAACAAAGGTTGTCTTCTCCATGTCTTCAGGTGCCATCTTGATCTGATTGTAGCCAGAGAAACCATCCATGAAGGAAAAGACTTTGTGTTATGCGGTGTTGTCAACCAGAACATCGATGTGGGGAAGCGGGAAGTCATCCTTGGGGCTTGCCCTGTTCAGGTCTCTGTAATCCACACACATTCGTACTTTACCATCTTTCTTAGGTACTGGAACCACATTAGTAACCCACTGCGGATAGGAGGTGACAGCTAAGAACCCTGCGTTGAACTGCCTCATAACCTCTGCTTTAATCTTTTCTGACATCTCAGGGAGCATACGGCGGGCCTTTTTCTTTACCGGAGGGAAATCTTCTTTAGTCGGCAAACGATGAACCACTATATCCGTGTCTAGTCCCGGCATGTCTTCATATGACCAGGTGAAGATTTCAACATACTCATGCAACATCTGTATCAACCGTTGTTTGACACTAAGCTCTAGATTTTCACCTATCTTAACCTCTTTTATGTCTTCCTCTGTACCCAAGTTCACTGTCTCAACCGGCTCTTCATGAGGCTGTATGGCCCTTTCTTCTCGATGTAATAGTCTAGAAAGTTCTCCGGGTACCTCACAATCTTCCTCACCTTCGTCCTTGGCTTGGTTGATCGGATTTTCAAAGTCATAATGACCAGTAGCAGAACTGTTATCAATGGGATCCAGAGTGGATATGGATCTGCATTTGGATACGTGAGTGTGTGTAAGAGCATAGCTGTATAGACAAAATAAAAGAAAAGAAAGACAAAGAGCGCAAAATTTGTATGCAAACGTCCAATGCTTTATTAATGTCATATGAAAATGAAACATGACAACCCTCACAAATAGAACCATTGTGCCCCGGGTAAGACACATGGCTATAGAGTTTATATTGTTTTTAAATTACATATCCAAAAAAATCAAAGACAATTACTCCTGAACAAAAGTAATCGGCACAAAGTCCTTAGCGGTCCAGTTACTGAGTCCACCGTTGGTAGTCGGGAAGATCCAGCTGTCAATGTCGGAATCACCATCACTGTCTTCAAGTGCATTGACCCCAGGATTGCTGATGCGTATGGGAGGTCCTCCAGCCCGAGCACGACGAACAACCCTTTAAGCACCCGTAGTAAAGCCCAAACTAGATTTATCAGACTTGTAATGAATAACCGGTAGCTAACCCCAAATGGTAGACCCACCTTCTTCAACTACTGCTCGTGCATCTTTGAGAGAAGCCATCTTCAAAGGAGACTTGGTGGCTTTCGGAGGACTGTCAATAGTTTCTGCTATAGCCAAAATCTGAGGTACCTCTTCAAAGTTCTCGCAAGGAGTCTCGATGAACTCACCATCCATCTCTACATACCTAAAGGAGTTCAAGTGACTGATCATGTACTCCTCTTCACCGTGCACAGTGACAATCTTTCCTCTTACTGGGTACTTCAACATTTGGTGGAGGGTGGAAGTAACAACCCCAGTCCCATGTATCCAAGGGCATCCCAACAAGCAAGAATATGATGGTTTGATATCCATTACATAGAAGGTGGAGTCGAAAGTCTGGGAACCAACTTTGATAGGGACATCCACTTCCTTGTGCACCATCCTCTTCGACCCATCGAAAGCTCTCACTACTATATTGCTAGGCTTCAAGGTCAAGCCTTCGCAATCCAATTTATCTAGAGCTTTTTTAGGTAGCACATTCAACGAGGAGCCAGTATCTACCAAAACATGGGCCAGAGTCGTGCCCCTGCATTCAACGGAAACATGAAAAGCATCATTATGCTTCCTTCCTTTTGGTGTCAGATCCGCGTCAGAGAAACCCAAACCATTATCGGCAGTTAGACTAGCCACACATTCTTCAAATTGATCAACATATGTCTCTTGTGGTACGTGAACCGTCTTAAAAAACTTAACCAAAGCCTTCGCATGGGCCTCAGAGCACAACAACAAAGCCAACATAGAAATTTTGGATGGGGTCTGCCTCAGTTGCTCAACCACGTTGCTATCGCTCTTCTTTATTATCTTCAAAATTTCTTCCATTTCTTTCTTGGAAGCTTCTGGTATGGTTACTGAATTAGCCCTTGTCAGGACAGGCTCAATTAGTATGTCTTTTTCTCGAGTCTCGGCCGACTCGGTGATGGGAGGGTCAATAGAAGTAATTAACGGAGTTGCAGTAGTAGTCTCGGATGGAACCACAACAGGAATGATCACAGGTCTGATAGAAGTCTTTGGAGGAGAAATCTCAGGGGAGAACACTCTTCCACTTCTTGTTATCTTACTGGTTCCGGCAATATTGACAATGTCGGAATCAGCATCTTCAGCAATCTTATCTTCAATGGCTAGCATATCTTGCTTGACGTCGTGGTAATAGACGTAGGTCCTATAGTTCCAAGGAACAACTTTATCCGAGGAATATGGGATTGGCCCAGGCATGGTTATGATCAATGGAGTTACTTTCAGAACTGATGTAATCCTGACGGGTCTCTTAGCGGAGGCCCTGGGAGGATTGGCGGAAATGGTTATGATGGCAATGTCTTCACAAGAAATAGTCGGAACGAGAGTCTTCTCAAATAGAATCTCTTTGTCACCCATCAGGCGCTGAACACCTGCCTTTAACAAAGGGCAACCAGTCGATAGAAACGAACAAAAGTGGCAACCTTCACCACAACCCAGAAATAAACCGGCTTTCAACAAACTCTCATTGATAGTCATGAGTGGGGTTACCAATTATTCCACAAAGGTCACAAACACCTCTTCTTAAATGACATTAACACCCCGACCATGTTTCGGCATGGGAGCAGTGATAATGTTAGGAGTCTCTGGGGGATCAAATTCAATCTCCTTAGCATCAATCAAATCCTGTACTTTGTTCTTCAAGGTCCAGTAGTCATTGGTGTCATGGCCTGGACTCTCCGAATGGTAAGCATAACGAGCATTCGGTTTATAGTAGGGAGAGGTGGTGTTCAGATTTTTCGGAGCTTCCCTCAGAGTAACCATATTGGTCTTTAGCAACTGAGGTAAAATCTGAGACAACGTCATGTTGATTCGAGTGAACTGTCTAGTTGGCCTCTCTGCTCTCAGCTGATTATTTCTTTGCTGAGCAGGTGCATGGTTTGGAATCATAACATCCCCTACCTCCGGACAACACTCGGTTTGATTCTGATTCTTTTGGTAGTATACAACACTGACTTCCTTTTTACCTGCAAACGGCTTTCTTGCAGCACTAGAAGAGGCATCCTTCTAAATTTTTCCACTTCGGGTTCCAGCTTCCACTCTTTCTCCCGTTAAAATCAGTTCAGTAAAACCCACTGATGAACTTCCAATCAGATGGTTGAAGAATGGCCCAGTCAAAGTTCCTAGAAACATATCCACGAGCTCCCGGTCAGCCAAGGGAGGTTGAACTCTTCCAGCCAAATCTCTCCACTTCTGAGCATAATCCTTGAAACCCTCGTTCGAACCCATAGACATATTTTAGAGTTATGTACGGGTGGGAGAAAGGTATGCATTATATTGATATTGCTTATAAAATGCAGCAGCAAAGTCTTCCCAGTTACGAACATTGGCTCTTTCCAGCTGATAGAACCAATCCAGTTGTGTTCCAGACAGACTGTCTTGGAAGAAGTGAACCCACAAGTCTTTGTCAGCTGTGTGAGGTTGTATCTTCCTCACATAAGAACGGAGATGCATTTTAGGACAAGTAACCCCATCATATTTAGCAAATACCGGTGCCTTGAACTTTGGGGGGGGGGTGACAACCCTGGAGACTAGACCCAACTCTTCAAAATCCAGCCCATGAACCTTCTGGATTTCCATAACGCTCAGGCTCTCTTCTAACTGCTTATACCTTTCATCAGTCGGAGGGTATTGCTCCTCATTGTAATCACTTTCATTGTCATACTCTTTAGGACTAGGATCCTCTTCTCTGTCTTCACCCTCTTGATTCTTTCCCTCTTTGGATGAAGAAGCTAGCTCAACAACTCGTCTTGGCGGCCCTCTGAACCTTCTGCTCATATGTGCCACATCGGCCATCCTCTTGGTTTTCTATTTTTTTCTTAACAATTGAAGCCTTCAGCTCATCCTGTCCTTTGGCTAGAGCCATAATCATTTGTTGGAACTGCGTGTTTTGAGTTTGAAGATCCTTCACAGTTTGTTCAAGAGTGTTGTACCCCAAAATTTGCCCTCCCATATTCTCCAAGAAATTGCCAAGTCAAACTGCAAGATTCCCCAAGGGTTGCACAGTGCAAAGGCCTCCCATACAGTCAAAACTAGGGTTTATGTTCTGATCAAGAAAATGAAGTTTTCAAAGGCCCAATCAAGTCTCACATGCCTACAAATATGGCCAAGCATCCTCATATCAAGTTTCAAGGCATTCAGCACAAAATTGCACAGTCAAAACCCTAAATTGCACTACAGTCGACTGTTGGGGCAAAATGGTCATTTGATAGTCAAAAGTTCAAATTTTTGGTCAACATATCATTTTGAAGCCACAAACATCATTTGATCAATGCTTGATCATGATTCTCAAAACTTGGCTCAGAAATCATCAAAGATGCAAAAATTTCCTTATTTGGACAGCTGAAAAAGTCAACTGAAGTTGACCAGAGCATAACTTTCACATGGATTATCAGAAAAATTCCATCCAAATCTCATTTTGAAGATAAAGACATTTCCTACAACTCATATTCATACTTCAAATCCAAGAAATGCTCTCACAAAAAGTTATCAATTTCAACATTATAGGTCATTTTCAAAAGTCAACAAAAAGGGACTTTAAGTCAAAGGCCATAACTTGAGATTGGTAAATCAAAATGACATGGGACCAAAGGCATTGGTTAGAGGACTCAAAGACCTTTCCAAAATGTCCAAGAACATGAGAAAAGCTTAAAAATTGAGCAAGTTATGCCTTGTGGAAGTTGGGAAATTTTTGGATATTTTGAAAAGTCAACATTGATTCAAATGACCTAAAATTGCTAATGGGCCTATTTTTCTTCCATGATTCATCATCCATGACATGTGCACGACCACTTGGCCCAAAGGGAAGTATTTTCTCATTTTTTATTTATTTATTTGAATTATTATTTATATTAATTCATTTAAATCATTTAAATATATGAAAAATATCTAACTTGACCTAACAAATCTTTTTATACATGTTTTGCCATCAAGATTTCGTGCATATGCAAATTAGGAAAGAATTGGATTGATTGGCATGATTGAGAACAAAGAACACTTGAAAAAGATTGAAAAAAGATCCTTAAGAATCAAATTTCCAAAAAACCATTATTACATTGGATTTGATTGAGTTTTGTTGACCTAATTTGTTCACTACATATGCCTGATGAGAAACCTAATGCATATAGACAAAAAGCTGCGCAAGAGAGCTCTCCAAAAACTTGAAATTTTTCTCCATAAAAGCAATTCTGAAATCATTGTTATAGGTGGATTCAAGGCACGAAACTTGTTTCAACAACTTCCTCAAAGTCCCCTGAACGTATTCCAATCAAGCACAGCCATCAAAACCTCAAGAACTGGTATATTGAACCGAAACTGCATCAAGAAAATTCCACAATCGTGCATCATGATTTAAGCATTTTTACAGCATTTTATTCATAGATTCATATTCCTTGTGAAGTTTTAAAGCTAACCATGATGTCTAATTGAATTATTATGCTGTATACGAGATTTCGCCATGTTCGATTTCTAGGGTTTACAGGGTTGGAAATTAGGGCTTTTGCAAAAAGGAAAAATTAGGACTCAAGACCATGACCATTAGCATCAGTGCATCTGGACGAAGAAGAAGCACCCATCGCGCCAAATTTATGGACACCATAGGCCTAATCGCTATTTTCCCATAGCTGGCCTAAGAAAACGCGTCCAAAACCGTTGCTTTTGTTTTTTGTTACAGGGATGGTGAAGAAGATGATGTGTTGTCAACAAGTGATACGCTAGTTTAAAAACTCGCGCGCGTTACCCACTCATGTTGTGTTTTCTTTTATAATATTTATTAGTTACTTATAAATCAAACGCGTAAGTTGGCTCCACTGGCAAGCATGAAGGTTGGTAATGTTAGTGACCTGGGTTCGATTCCAGGTCTTCACTCTTCCCATTTATTTTTCTTCAATTAACAATCACGTGCAGATTCCTTGCTGAGGTACACCATGCGCCTCCAAATCAGGCCTTGCCACGTTCATCTCAAGAGCAATCCAAAGGTGCAGATTGGAGAACACGGTGAATCCAAGTCAACGCATGTGTACGTTCCCAGAAAAAGTCAACAAGGCCATGCTTATTGGGCCAGAAATCTTGGGCTATACCTCCAAAATCAGGGGCAGACCCCCTAGGTTTGCAAGTCTTTATTTTTATTTTTATTCTATTTTCTTTCTAATTATTGCTTTATTTAATTAACTAATTATTTCTATAAAATACAAAAACCTCATAAAAATCAGAAAAGATGAAAAAAACATAATAAATATTTTATTCTAATATTTTCATAAACAAAATGCATGTAAATAAATTGAGTTTAAATTAGGGTTTGCAATATTAATTCTTTTTAATTAAAAAATCTAAAAAATATAGAAATAGGTTTAATAAATTTTATTCCTTTTAATTTTTTCTCTTTTACAATAATATTATTTATTTATTTTTATAATTAAACTTGTAAATTAATTAGGGTTTCATTTAGGTTAAAAAATTCAATATTTTCTTAATAACTTAAAAATAATTAGAACTAGGTTTAACATTTTATTTTAGTTTTAATTAATTCTTTTTCTATTAAATCTTAAAAAACATAAAAATACCAAAAACATTTTCTTTTAATTTTAATTTTAATTCCTTATTAATTTAATTTTGCAAAAGGGTCCAACGCCCATGTTCTTAATTGTTTAATTTCGCGTATTTATTTTATGTCGCTTGAATAATTATGTACTTCTCCCGAAGCCTTGTAACGTTTAATTACTTTTCGCACTTTTATTTACTTTATTTAATTTCTTTACTTTTCTGTCAAATCGGGTCCGGTTTAATTTTGGCGATGTGGACCCGCGCCATTTGTAATAGCTTTAGATTTATTTTCCTCGCAACTTTTAACTGTTAAACAAAGCATGCAAGAATGAATGGCCTTAAATAAAATCAAGCGTAGAAAACCAATAACATGACAAGACAAATGCAAATGAAAACGACACACAACTCGCACACACCACCCCTAGGGTACGCCTCACTGTTGCCTTGCCTCGAAAGGTGATCGTCGAGTAGAGGATGTCTTAGTAAGTCCTCATGATCCGGGAACCTGGCATGAGGGTAGCTTCTAAGGTGTCTTCCCATTGCTCTGGTGATCACCATGTCCCTACAAACTCGAATTGACCCGAACACCTCCTACGGTGGTGCTACCTACCTCTCAATGGTGGGATGGCACTACTTTAAAGGACATCTACACAGACGAATTCCTTAGGGTAGGTAGACGACTCGTGGATACTTGCTCTCTTCAAAACAAACAAAAATCTTTTCACACCGACACTTTTCAAAAGCTTTCAAAGCAATTTTTCAAACACTCTGACACAAGAGTCGAACTGAAACTTTCCAAGAAACTTTTTAAAACCCACAGTTGAAAAGCAAACAAACCATTTTTGAAAACACAAGTGAGCAAGTATCTAAGAGCCCATGGATAACCATGGATAGAAAGGGTGCTAACACCTTCCCTTTCTATAATCTACCTCCCGAACCGAGAGCAATCTCTTTAAGGAATTTTTCTGTGCTTTTGTCCTTTCCATTTGGAGAAAATAAAAGACGGTGGCGACTCTTGCTTCCGCGACATTTCGCGAACCAGCATTAAACAGTCAGTTCCAGATCCACCGATCACAGAACTGGCGACTCTGCTGGGGATAATCTTTAAAGTGGGGTGTACCTTAGGGCTAGGTCATAACTATGTTTTCAATTGTATTGCTTTGTGTGCTTTAAATTGTGGGTTGCTTGGGAGTTCTATAGATCCTAACCCGGATCTGGGGGATACCTTCTTAGAAAGTAGCAACAAGGCTGTGAGGGAACTGTGCGGGGTATACCGACATGGTTGAAACAGTCTGCTACGTTGATGTGGCACTTTGGTGTGTACCGGTAACCCTTGAGTTCAGTCAAGGAGAGTACGGGGCCTCCGCGTGGTGTCGTGAAGCATCAACAGACCTTAGGAACCTTAATTGAACTATCTTGGCCTCTTTAGGGTAGTGAGATAACTGACTTTGGTGCAGTCCGAGGTTGGTTGATACTCGATACTACACTCAATTGAGGGTTGCTTTCCTGGAATATTTCGGTCGCCAGTTCAGTGGCTAAATCGAAACGATGAACAATGAAAGCAATCCCGTGATATTGGGAACCTTAGAACCGGTTACTTTGATTAGGACAGGTTGAACCCACCAACTTCAAGAGGGTACTACCCAGACCCCATGCTGGCCTTAAACCTTAAGGGCTTGTCTTGTGTGCCTTGTGTGTCTTACATGTTTGTCCTTGTAAATATCTGTGGTGTGTTTAATCATAGCATCATGACATCATCCAGCATCATATGCATTGACTAACCATTTCAGGGGTTCGAATTTTCATCTTAGTTCTTGTTTTGTAGGACATGGAAACTGTTCGTAGAAAGACAATTCAAATCAGTCTTGTAAGGATCCCTCCTCAGCTTAAGGAGCTTATATCCAGGATTCCCGAGAACTCTTCATTCAGTGAAAGGCATGGAAGCCTCATCAGCTTGGTCAACACCAACATTGAGGAAGGTATGATAAAGGTCCTGTTCCAGTTCTTTGATCCTCTGCATCACTGTTTTACCTTCTTGGACTATCAGTTGGTACCTACATTGGAGGAGTTCTCCCGGCTCCTGAAGATCCCTATCCTTGATCAGCTACCCTTCAACGGTACAGAAAAGGAACCTAAGCTTGAAGAGATTGCTAAAGCCTTGCACCTACAGTCATCTGACCTCAAAGGACATTGGGAAGTTAGAAGTGGTATCAAAGGGTTCTTAGCCAGGTTTCTGTTTGAAAAGGCCCTTGAATGTTGGAACTCCCTTGACTTGCAAGCTTTTGAAGAAGTTGTGGCCCTCCTTGTCTATGGTTTGGTGTTGTTCCCTAATCCAGATCAGCTTATTGATATCAATGTTGTTCAGATCTTTATGTCCAGGAATCCTATACCTACATTGCTGGGGGACATCCTTCACTCATGTTACACTCGAACCATGAGAAAAAGAGGTGTCCTTATGTGTTGCACTCCTCTCCTGGGAAGGTGGTTTATTTCGCACCTTCCACAATCAACCTTGAAGAATGAGCGGGGTTTGAGATGGGCACAACGGTTGATGACACTTACACATGCAGATATACATTGGTGCCCTAGGTCCAGAGAAGAGGTCACTATCATTGATCGTTGCGGGGAGTACCCTAATGTTCCTTTACTTGGAATCAGAGGAGGTATTACTTATAGCCCATGCCTGGCTTGGAGACAGTTTGGTTATGCTCGGAGGGATGGTCCTCATGACATGTTAATCCCTGACATAGTTTTTGACTTCGACAACGATACTCAAGGACTTCGCCAGAGATTTATCAGAGCTTGGAGGATGCCCAGTAGGGTAGACAGCAAGACACTGGGGCACAGGAATTCCATCCTGTTGGAACCTTATCTCAAGTGGGTACGAGCCCGCTCCCAGAAGTTAGTAATGCCTTATCCTCATATGCTCCCAGTGATCAAAGAACCAGTCTTGGAAGGAGAAGTGTCCCACACTATTCAGCACCCTGATATGCCCACATCCTGGGAAGAGATGCAGAAAAGCTGGATCCAGCTTAAGGAAGAACGGAATTCTCTTGAGATTAATCTGCATGCCAGTGAAAAGAAGGTCTTGGAGCTCACCCGCCTGTTGCATGAGGAGAGGAATCTCAACACCTACATAGCTCCGAAGAGGATGCGCAGTGTATTTTGGGATTGATTTGACTTTTGTACTTTTTGCCGATGAGGCCTTGATGTATTAAACAATGATTTCCTTAATGATAACGTGTGTTCCTTTTGGTCTACAACAAATTTGAACTTTCGAACCCTTGAATGCATTGCATACGCATTTCATACATCATGTGCATAGCAGGTTTTTCCCCTTTTCAGGTTGCTTACAGTTCTTCGCTGTTTATTTCAGCATCATGAATCACGAATCTTCATCAACTGAGACATCAATCAAGGCTCTTCAGGTACAGAATGCACAATTCCAGGAACTAATCAAGGGTTTGGCTCAAGGCCAAGAAGAACTAAAGGCTATGCTCCTGAAGAAGGAGAAGAAGAAGAAGAGAAGAACTGTTCTGTTCAACTCGGGCCGAAGGTTTAACAATACTCTGCAACAAGAAGAGGCTGGTTCTTCTGTTGACAAGAATTCTCCTCAGGCAGAAGCAAGGGTTCCTAGTCCGGTAGTCTCCGACAACGAGACCGATTTTGATGAAGAACAGTACCCTCCTGTAGACGACAAATACAAGCAACTGGAGGACAGATTAAAGGCTATGGAGGTTCAACAGGTACCTGGGCTGGATTTCGGAGATCTGGGTTTGTCGACTGGTGTGATCATCCCCCACAAGTTCAAAGCACCATCCTTCTCTAAGTATGACGGGGCGTCTTGTCCCAAGCTGCATCTAAGGTCCTATGTTCGGAAAATTTAGCCGTACTCTGCGGATAAGAATTTATGGATCCACTTCTTCCAGGAAAGTCTTTCAGGGACTCATCTCGAATGGTTCTATCAGCTGGATGGGACCAAGGTTCGTAACTGGGAGGAGTTGGCTACTGCTTTCTATAAGCAGTATCAATATAATGCCGACCTTGCCCCCACGCGTACCCAACTCCAGGGTATGTCGTTAGGTGCCAGCGAAGGTTTTAAGGAGTACGCTCAAAAGTGGAGAGACCTGGCTGGCAGGGTGCAGCCACCATTGACTGATCGGGAGTTGGTAGACATGTTCTTGGGGACCCTATCTGGGCCGTTTTTCAACCATCTCATTGGGAATTCTTCTGCTGGGTTCACTGATTTGATCTTGACTGGAGAAAGGATTGAAGCTGGGTTAAAGTCTGGAAAAATTCCGAAGGGTGCATCATCTAGTTCTGAGAAGAAACCCTTCAAGAAGGAGTCTAGTGCCGTATATGATTCCAGGAAATCAGAGAGACATGAGCACCGCCAATCTGTCAGTGCGGTAATGATTGCTAAGCCTGCTGCCGCTCCCCGGCCCAACAATCCTCAGAAGGTTGAAAGACCCCGGAGAGAATTCACCCACCTAAACATGAATTTATCGCAGATCCTGCCACAGTTGCTCTCAACCAATTTAGTGACTGTCAGGGAGGCGCCGAAGTTTCCAAATACTGCATCCCCCAAGTACAACCCGAATGCTCGTTGTGCCTACCATTCAGATAGCCCGGGGCATTCTACGGATGACTGTTGGGCACTAAAGAACAAGCTTCAGGACCTCAATGACGCCGGGGAGGTACAATTTGAGGCATCTGACAAGCCTAATGTGGTGACGGCTCCCCTACCTGCTCATGGAGTTAATGCTATTGGGGACGAAGAGGAAGTTGATGAAGCTGAGTTTGATAGCTGGATTTACCCGGCAACCGACGGTGGACTCAACAATTGGAGTGCAAAGGACAACTTATCTGTTTCTCTTGTTACTAAGTAATGAATTCCTATGTTTTTGGTATCTGTAATAAACAATGATAAACTCTATGGCCCGGTGTCTTACCCGAGGCACCGTGGTTCTATTTGTGAGGGCATACAAACTGTCATTTCATATATCATGAATGAAAATCTTGGACGTATTTTTCGCATTACAAATATTGTGCTCCTTTTCTGTCTTTCTTTTCCTTTACATAATTTTCAAAACAGCTGTATTTACACACACACACTCACTCATACAGGTTTCAATCCACTCTGGATCTCACTGATAACAACCCTGCTACTGCCAGTTATGACTTCGAAAATCCGATCAACTTAGCCGAAGACGATGGTGAAGATGATTGCGAAGTGCCTGGCGAGCTTGCAAGACTGTTGCTTCAGGAAGAGAGGGCAATTCAACCCCGTGAAGAGCCAGTGGAAACAATAAACTTGGGTACTGAGGCAGACAGGAAAGAGGTAAAGATTGGTGCCAACCTAGAGCTCAGCGTGAAGCAACGGTTAACCAAGATGCTACATGATTATATGGAGATCTTTGCCTGGTCCTACGAAGACATGCCCGGGTTGGATACCGATATTGTGGTCCATCACTTGCCAACTAAGGAAGACTGCCCTCCAGTTAAGCAAAAGGTCCGTCGGATGCGTCCAGAGATGTCTAAGAAGATTAAAGCCGAGGTCATGAAACAGTTTGATGTGGGGTTCCTTGCAGTGACTTCTTACCCTCAGTGGGTTGCTAACGTGGTGCCGGTACCTAAGAAGGACGGTAAGGTCAGAATGTGTGTCGACTATAGGGATCTGAACAGGGCCAGCCCCAAAGATGACTTCCCCTTACCTCACATTGATGTCCTTGTTGATAACACAGCTCAGCACAAGGTATTCTCTTTCATGGATGGCTTTTCAGGTTACAATCAGATCAAGATGGCACCTGAAGACATGGAAAAGACTACATTTGTTACTCAGTGGGGCACCTTCTGTTACAAGGTCATGCCATTTGGATTAAAGAACGCTGGGGCAACCTACCAACGTGCCATGGTTGCTTTATTTCATGACATGATCCATCATGAGATAGAAGTATATGTGGACGACATGATCGCTAGGTCCCAGACTGAGGAAGAGCACCTAGATCATCTGCAGAAGTTGTTTGACCGGTTGAAACTATACAAGTTAAGATTGAACCCGAACAAATGCACCTTCGGGGTAAGATCTGGGAAGTTGCTAGGCTTCGTGGTCAGTGACAAGGGAATACAAGTGGACCCTGATAAGGTCAAAGCTATTCAAGAGATGCCAGTTCCTAAGACAGAGAAGGAAGTCAGAGGCTTTTTAGGACGCCTGAATTACATTGCTCGATTCATCTCACATCTGACTGCTACCTGTGAGACAATCTTCAAGCTGCTGAAGAAAGATCAGGTAGTACGTTGGAATGATGAATGTCAGGCTGCTTTCGACAGAATCAAAGAGTATCTCCAAGAACCACCTATCCTTATGCCACCGGTTGAAGGGAGACCTCTGATACTATACCTGACAGTGCTTGACAACTCAATGGGGTGTGTGCTGGGGCAGCATGACGAGTCTGGCCGAAAAGAGCATGCCATTTATTACCTTAGCAAAAAGTTTACCGACTGTGAGACCCGATACTCACTGCTTGAGAAAACTTGTTGCGCTTTGGTATGGGCTGCTCGCCGGCTGAGACAGTATATGCTGACTCACACTACCTTGTTGATCTCGAGATGGATCCTATAAAGTACATATTCGAAAAGCCTACTCTGTCTGGGAGAATTGCAAGATGGCAAATGATCTTGACGGAATACGACATTCAGTACACAACCCAGAAAGCCATCAAGGGAAGTGTATTGGCAGACCACTTGGCACATCAAGCTGTAGATGACTATCAATCAATGAACTTCGAGTTTCCGGATGAAAGCATTATGATAGTAACTGATTGTGAAGTACCTGGACCGGATGAAGGACCTGAACCAGGATCCCGATGGTCTATGCACTTTGACGGAGCCTCCAATGCTTTGGGAAATGGTATCGGCGCCATAATCATATCTCCACAAGGTACTCATACTCCACTCACTGCCCGGCTGTGTTTCAACTGTACCAACAACATGGCGGAGTATGAGGCGTGCATCATGGGTCTTCAAGCTGCGATCGACCTAAGGATCAAATTTCTAAGTGTTTTCGGAGATTCCGCTCTTGTGATCAATCAGATCAAAGGAGAGTGGGATACGAAACATCCAAACCTGATTCCTTACAGAGAATGTGTGTTGACCCTGATCCCCCACTTTACAGAGATAACCTTTGAACACTTTCCAAGAGAAGAGAATCAGTTAGCGGACGCGTTGGCTACAATGTCTTCAATGTTTAAGGTCAAATGGGACAATGAGGCTCCCCGAATCATCATCTGGAAACTGGACGAACCGGCATACTGTTGTGATCTCGAAACTGAATTGGTGACTGAGAAGCCTTGGTACCATGAGGTGAAGAGATATCTGGAAACTCAGGAATACCCTGAAGGTGCATCTGTCAATGATAAGAAATTCCTGAGGAGGTTCGCAGCCAAGTTCTTCCTTAGCAACGGCATCTTGTACAAGCGAAACCATGATTCAACCTTACTGCGCTGTGTGGATAAGATTGAAGCAGAAAGGATCATGGAAGAGCTACATGAAGGGACCTTTGGTACACATTCCAGTGGACACACTATGGCTAAGAAAATCCTACGGGCAGGATATTACTGGTCCACAATGGAAGCTGACTGCTACCAACACTCCAGGACATGCCACAAGTTCCAGATCTATGCAGATAAGGTGCATGTCCCTCCGGTTCCCCTGAATGTTCTGACTGCGCCTTGGCCGTTTGCAATGTGGGGCATAGACATGATCGGCGAGATTAAACCTACGACATCTAATGGACATCGCTTCATCCTAGTGGCGATTGATTATTTTACGAAATGGGTTGAGGCAGCATCCCATGCTACGGTAACCAAGACTGTTGTGGCACGGTTCATCCGGCACAACCTGATCTGTCGGTACGGCGTCCCTGAGCGGATTATTACAGACAACGATACCAATCTGAACAACAAGATGATCGCTGAGCTCTGCGAACAGTTCAAAATACAGCACCATAATTCTTCCCCTTACAGACCGAAGATGAATGGGGCTGTAGAAGCAGCAAATAAGAACATCAAGAAGATCGTGCAGAAAATGACAGTGACCTATAAAGATTGGCACGAGATGTTACCGTTCGCTCTGCATGGGTACCGTACCTCAGCTAGGACGTCAACCGGGGCAACTCCTTTCTCTCTAGTTTATGGCATGGAGGCAGTCTTGCCGATCGAAGTACAGATACCCTCTCTCCGGATAATGAAGGATGCAAATCTGAACGAAGATGATTGGATCCAGACACGACTTGATCAGCTCAACCTCATTGACGAAAAGAGACTTGCTGCTATCTGCCATGGTCAGACGTATCAGAAATGGATGATCAGGGCATTTAACAAAAAGGTCAGACCACAGGAATATCAAGTTGGGGATCTGGTAATCAAACGAATCATCCTTCCTCAGAGTGATCCAAGGGGCAAATGGACCCCTACGTACGAAGGGCCATTTGTGGTTAATCATGTGTTCTCAAGAGGAGCCATGATACTGACCAACATGGATGGTGACGACCTTCCTCACCCCGCCAATGCAGACATAGTAAAAAAATACTACGCATGAAAAAAGACCCGCTAGGCTGACATGCCTAGGAAAAAATTAGGGCTTCCCGTCGAACCAAAAGGGTTCGGGCAAAATGAAGGGATGAAAATAAAAAAATCTGTACACCCAGCAAGTCGAAAACCTGAAAAGGCGGCTTGGGCAAAAAGGGGTATCCCGGTGGACTGAAAACCCGAAAGGGCGGTCCAGGCAAAAATTAGGGATAAAAGCGTAATACTATGTCTCATTGGATCACTTTGCATCCAGAATCCGGTATCTACATCAAGTTCAGACGGCATCGATCAGTCAGCTTCATCTTCAACCAAGGTCATCAAGTGATGAGACGCTCGGAGTTATAAAGGCAATAACAGAGTTGAAACCCAGTGGGATCATTCACTTCACACAGCTGTTTTATTTTCTTTTGTACAAAACTTGTATAAACTCTTTTGTTCGGCGACGTTCCTCTTACTAGGACGTCAGCCTCTTGTACACAAAACGCCTATTCACAGGCCATTCAAAAATCAATACAAATATATTTTCAGTTAAACGTGCCAAGTGTTTTTTCTTTTTTCTGTTTTGTTTTGCGAAGAACGTCCAAGGTTCAATTTGTGATATATGCATTGACAATAATTTGCTAACTCATAAATATTTGCATACGAAACAAAAAGATTAATTACAGGTGACACTGGAAACAGGGGCAATAAAAGAGTTGTCTGAGCAGTCTAATTGTTCTATCCTCCAAGGTACCAAGGTAGGTTCGGCTAAAGAATATGACCAGATACCTTAATCCCCCAGAGAGTGGTTCAGCAAAATAGTACATTCCTCTCCAAGCAGAATCATCAAATCCCAAGGAAGTTGGGTATCCTTCCGCAGATCTCAATACTTCCCCAGCAGCATATATTCTTAAACAAGCATCCCCGGCAGTCTTGGTCTAAAGATTGTTCCCCGGCGGTATACCAACATTCTAAGGAATCACTCCCCAGCATATCAAAACTCCCCAGAAGAGTCCAATCCAGTTTCCCCGGGAAAATTGGAAGTCATCTCCCCAAGCAGTAAGCTTATCCCCAATAAATTCTGGAAGCTTATCCCCTCGCAGAGCACGAACGCGTCGCCAGGCTTTATTTAAAGAGTTATTTCCTTAACAGGATATAACTGGGTTATCCTCAGCCAAAAGCCACGGAAAGAGCGTCGTCGACAAAGTCTTCCTATCCCCAGCAAACTGTTATCAACATTCAGCAAGGCATCCCTCTTCCCACAGAGCATTGCTTCCCAGCATGGTCGCTAGAGCATCTTTTCTCCCCGCAGAATCCTTCATTTGCCAAGTTTATTCGGCAACGGAGTCATCTTCTCCTACCGGTATTCTTGCAGTTATCATCCCCAGCGGAAGCAGGATCTATTCTCCAAACATCAGCCCAGGATACGACTTCCTGGCACCCGTCAAGGAGTCACTTTCCTAGACAAAAATATACATAAAACATCACATACATCATTATAACATGCATAGACACATCGTATCATACAAGTCTCATTTATATTGAGAACATCATTGCTTGATCCATATCATGCATTGCATATGACTGACCTTTACCTTTCAGGAAAGATCCAGTTAAATGCTTAGCTATGTTCCAAAACCTTCTCTGGTTCAGTCAGATCGACCCTAAGATCTCCCTGATGCTTATCCAGTTGAAGATTCCAAGACCTTGTCCGGTTCAGTTAAATCGACCCTAAGATTTTCCTGATGCTTATCCAGTCAAAGGCCTTCTCTGGTTCAGTCAGATCGACCCTAAGATCTCCCTGATGCTTATCCAGTTGAAGATTCCAAGACCTTGTCCGGTTCAGTTAAATCGACCCTAAGATTTTCCTGATGCTTATCCAGTCAAAGGCCTTCTCTGGTTCAGTCAGATCGACCCTAAGATCTCCCTGATGCTTATCCAGTTGAAGATTCCAAGACCTTGTCCGGTTCAGTTAAATCGACCCTAAGATTTTCCTGATGCTTATCCAGTCAAAGGCCTTCTCTGGTTCAGTCAGATCGACCCTAAGATCTCCCTGATGCTTATCCAGTTGAAGATTCCAAGACCTTGTCCGGTTCAGTTAAATCGACCCTAAGATTTTCCTGATGCTTATCTAGTCAAAGGCCTTCTCTGGTTCAGTCAGATCGACCCTAAGATCTCCCTGATGCTTATCCAGTTGAAGATATTTCAAGACCTTGTCCGGTTCAGTTAAATCGACCCTAAGATTTTCCTGATGCTTATCCAGTCAAAGGCCTTCTCTGGTTCAGTCAGATCGACCCTAAGATCTCCCTGATGCTTATCCAGTTGAAGATATTCCAAGACCTTGTCCGGTTCAGTTAAATCGACCCTAAGATTTTCCTGATGCTTATCCAGTCAAAGGCCTTCTCTGGTTCAGTCAGATCGACCCTAAGATCTCTCTGATGCTTTTCCAGTTGAAGATATTTCAAGACCTAGATCGGTTCAGTTAAATCGACCCTAAGATTTTCCTGATGCTTATCCAGTCAAAGGCCTTCTCTGGTTCAGTCAGATCGACCCTAAGATCTCCCTGATTCTTGTCCCAGTAGAAGACACCCAAGATTTTTCTCAACGAGCGTTGTTGAAGTTAAAGTCGCCCAAGGTTCTCTTACCATTCAGGCTAAGGCAGTAACCATCCCTGGTTCATTCATCATCATGTGAAGCATCTAAGAATCAGCTCCTGCAACGTGTCAGGTACTCATTTTCTGTTTTGCAGGTATGCAGGTTCTCGCCAAGGAATCTCCTACGCGATCAACATCCAGATGGCATCTATAAGCCCATCATCCTATCCAGCAATCTCCAAATGGCATCTATAAGCCCATTCCCCCATCACACTGCTAACATGTGAGCGCAAATTTCTGGGCACTCTAGTGTTCAATCATCTTCCACCTTCGGATTACGAAAGGCACGTCAGCCAATCTGCATCCTCAGGTCTAAGAAGATTGAACAGGGGCAACTTTTGTACCCCAAAATTTGCCCTCCCATATTCTCCAAGAAATTGCCAAGTCAAACTGCAAGATTCCCCAAGGGTTGCACAGTGCAAAGGCCTCCCATACAGTCAAAACTAGGGTTTGTGTTCTGATCAAGAAAATGAAGTTTTCAAAGGCCCAATCAAGTCTCACATGCCTACAAATATGGCCAAGCATCCTCATATCAAGTTTCAAGGCATTCAGCACAAAATTGCACAGTCAAAACCCTAAATTGCACTACAGTCGACTGTAGGGGCAAAATGGTCATTTGACAGTCAAAAGTTCAAATTTTTGGTCAACATATCATTTTGAAGCCACAAACATCATTTTATCAATGCTTGATCATGATTCTCAAAACTTGGCTCAGAAATCATCAAAGATGCAAAAATTTCCTTATTTGGACAGCTGAAAAAGTCAACTGAAGTTGACCAGGGCATAACTTTCACATGGATTATCAGAAAAATTCCATCCAAAGCTCATTTTGAAGAGAAAGACATTTCCTACAACTCATCTTCATACTTCAAATCCAAGAAATGCTCTCACAAAAAGTTATCAATTTCAACATTATAGGTCATTTTCAAAAGTCAACAAAAAGGGACTTTAAGTCAAAGGCCATAACTTGAGATTGGTAAATCAAAATGACATGGGACCAAAGGCATTGGTTAGAGGACTCAAAGACCTTTCCAAAATGTCCAAGAACATGAGAAAAGCTTAAAAATTGAGCAAGTTATGCCTTGTGGAAGTTGGGAAATTTTTGGATATTTTGAAAAGTCAACATTGATTCAAATGACCTAAAATTGCTAATGGGCCTATTTTTCTTCCATGATTCATCATCCATGACATGTGCACGACCACTTGGCCCAAAGGGAAGTATTTTCTCATTTTTTATTTATTTATTTGAATTATTATTTATATTAATTCATTTAAATCATTTAAATATATGAAAAATATCTAACTTGACCTAACAAATCTTTTTATACATGTTTTGCCATCAAGATTTCGTGCATATGCAAATTAGGAAAGAATTGGATTGATTGGCATGATTGAGAACAAAGAACACTTGAAAAAGATTGAAAAAAGATCCTTAAGAATCAAATTTCCAAAAAACCATTATTGCATTGGATTTGATTGAGTTTTGTTGACCTAATTTGTTCACTACATATGCCTGATGAGAAACCTAATGCATATAGACAAAAAGCTGCGCAAGAGAGCTCTCCAAAAACTTGAAAATTTTCTCCATAAAAGCAATTCTGAAATCATTGTTATAGGTGGATTCAAGGCACGAAACTTGTTTCAACAGCTTCCTCAAAGTCCCCTGAACGTATTCCAATCAAGCACAGCCATCAAAACCTCAAGAACTGGTATATTGAACCGAAACTGCATCAAGAAAATTCCACAATCGTGCATCATGATTTAAGCATTTTTACAGCATTTTATTCATAGATTCATATTCCTTGTGAAGTTTTAAAGCTAACCATGATGTCTAATTGAATTATTATGCTGTATACGAGATTTCGCCATGTTCGATTTCTAGGGTTTACAGGGTTGGAAATTAGGGCTTTTGCAAAAAGGAAAAATTAGGACTCAAGACCATGACCATTAGCATCAGTGCATCTGGACGAAGAAGAAGCACCCATCGCGCCAAATTTATGGACACCATAGGCCTAATCGCTATTTTCCCATAGCTGGCCTAAGAAAACGCGTCCAAAACCGCTGCTTTTGTTTTTTGTTACAGGGATGGTGAAGAAGATGATGTGTTGTCAACAAGTGATACGCTAGTTCAAAAACTCGCGCGCGTTACCCACTCATGTTGTGTTTTCTTTTATAATATTTATTAGTTACTTATAAATCAAACGCGTAAGTTGGCTCCACTGGCAAGCATGAAGGCTGGTAATGTTAGTGACCTGGGTTCGATTCTAGGTCTTCACTCTTCCCATTTATTTTTCTTCAATTAACAATCACGTGCAGATTCCTTGCTGAGGTACACCATGCGCCTCCAAATCAGGCCTTGCCACGTTCATCTCAAGAGCAATCCAAAGGTGCAGATTGGAGAACACGGTGAATCCAAGTCAACGCATGTGTACGTTCCCAGAAAAAGTCAACAAGGCCATGCTTATTGGGCCAGAAATCTTGGGCTATACCTCCAAAATCAGGGGCAGACCCCCTAGGTTTGCAAGTCTTTATTTTTATTTTTATTCTATTTTCTTTCTAATTATTGCTTTATTTAATTAACTAATTATTTCTATAAAATACAAAAACCTCATAAAAATCAGAAAAGATGAAAAAAACATAATAAATATTTTATTCTAATATTTTCATAAACAAAATGCATGTAAATAAATTGAGTTTAAATTAGGGTTTGCAATATTAATTCTTTTTAATAAAAAAATCTAAAAAATATAGAAATAGGTTTAATAAATTTTATTCCTTTTAATTTTTTCTCTTTTACAATAATATTATTTATTTATTTTTATAATTAAACTTGTAAATTAATTAGGGTTTCATTTAGGTTAAAAAATTCAATATTTTCTTAATAACTTAAAAATAATTAGAACTAGGTTTAACATTTTATTTTAGTTTTAATTAATTCTTTTTCTATTAAATCTTAAAAAACATAAAAATACCAAAAACATTTTCTTTTAATTTTAATTTTAATTCCTTATTAATTTAATTTTGCAAAAGGGTCCAACGCCCATGTTCTTAATTGTTTAATTTCGCGTATTTATTTTATGTCGCTTGAATAATTATGTACTTCTCCCAAAGCCTTGTAACGTTTAATTACTTTTCGCACTTTTATTTACTTTATTTAATTTCTTTACTTTTCTGTCAAATCGGGTCCGGTTTAATTTTGGCGATGTGGACCCGCGCCATTTGTAATAGCTTTAGATTTATTTTCCTCGCAACTTTTAACTGTTAAACAAAGCATGCAAGAATGAATGGCCTTAAATAAAATCAAGCGTAGAAAACCAATAACATGACAAGACAAATGCAAATGAAAACGACACATAACTCGCACACACCACCCCTAGGGTACGCCTCACTGTTGCCTTGCCTCGAAAGGTTATCGTCGAGTAGAGGATGTCTTAGTAAGTCCTCATGATCCGGGAACCTGGCATGAGGGTAGCTTCTAAGGTGTCTTCCCATTGCTCTGGTGATCACCATGTCCCTACAAACTCGAATTGACCCGAACACCTCCTACGGTGGTGCTACCTACCTCTCAATGGTGGGATGGCACTACTTTAAAGGACATCTACACAGACGAATTCCTTAGGGTAGGTAGACGACTCGTGGATACTTGCTCTCTTCAAAACAAACAAAAATCTTTTCACACCGACACTTTTCAAAAGCTTTCAAAGCAATTTTTCAAACACTCTGACACAAGAGTCGAACTGAAACTTTCAAAGAAACTTTTGAAAACCCACAGTTGAAAAGCAAACAAACCATTTTTGAAAACACAAGTGAGCAAGTATCTAAGAGCCCATGGATAACCATGGATAGAAAGGGTGCTAACACCTTCCCTTTCTATAATCTACCTCCCGAACCGAGAGCAATCTCTTTAAGGAATTTTTCTGTGCTTTTGTCCTTTCCATTTGGAGAAAATAAAAGAAGGTGGCGACTCTTGCTTCCGCGACATTTCGCGAACCAGCGTTAAACAGTCAGTTCCAGATCCACCGATCACAAAGAGCCATTGCTGAAATAAACAGCGGAGGTGATGAGAAACCTGTTATGAATCCTGTTATGCAATGATATGTATGATATGTATGCAATGTTTTCAAAGACTTTGGGAAATTTAACTTTGCGAACCAAAATGAAACAAAGCTTTTATTAGTTAGATTCAAAGTTCACATGCCTTTTAGGCATTACAATTAAAAACAAATCTAAAAAACTAGAACACAAAATCAAAAATCCCATGGATGCTTCCTCTTCGCGCCGAGATAGACATTAAGGCTTCTTTCCTCATGCAACTTCTTTGTGAGCTCTAAAACGTTCCTTTCCTGGGCATAAAACTGGTCCCTGTAAGTATCCCGCTCTTTCTTCAACTGAATCCACAACCTCTCTAATTCTCCACGATCAGTGGGCATATCAGGATAGAGAATCGTGTAAGGAATACCCCCTTCAGTAGTGGGTTCCACAATCATTGGTGGAACGGCCATATAGGGAATCATAAGTTTTTGGGCACGAGCTCGTACCCATTGGAGACAAGGTTCCATAGGAATGGAAACCTTTAGCCCTAAAGCCTTGGCGCCATATCTGTTTACCATGCTCCAAGCTCGTATGAACCTCTGGCGATACCCTTGAACATCATCCTCATAGTTGAATACAATGCCTTCGATAAGTAACTCATGGGGATCATCCCTTCAAGCGTAACCAAATTATCGCAGAGCTAAACAAGGATTGTAGGTTATACCCCCTCTGATGCCAAGTAACGGGACATTAGGATACTCCCCACAACGGTCAATAATAGCAATGTTTTCCATAGATCGGGAACACCAGAGAATACCCATGTGAGTGAGTGACATTATCCTTTGTGACCAACCCACACCTTCTTCATACTTCAGTACAGACTTAGGGAGGTGAGAAATAAACCACCTCGACAGCAATGGCATGCAGCACATAAGAACCCCTCTTCTCTTCATAGTACGAGTATGGAGAGCGTACAAAATATCTCCGAGCAAGGTAGGCACGAGGTTGCGAGAGAGGAAGATCTTGATAGCATTCATATATATGAATGAGTATGGATAAGGGAACAGTACTAACCCATAGATTAGAAGAGCCAAAACCTCCTCAAAAGCCTAAAAATCCATATCATCCCAAAACAGCTGTGCCTTGTCTATCAAAAATTTGGCTAGAAAACCCTTGACTCCGCTTCTTGTTTCCCAATTGGATACCACTTCGACCCGTTTCAGATGCAAGGCTGAGGCAATGACTTCTGGCTTAGGAACTTCTTTTAGACTTGTGAAAGGCAACTGTTCAAGAATGGGTATATCCAACAGCTGAGAGAATTCTTCCATGGTAGGCACCAACTGATAGTCTGGAAAGGTGAAGCAGTGGTGCTTGGAATCAAAGAACTGAGAGAGTACACTCATCATCTTTTCATCAAAGTTTGAGGTAACCAGGTTGAGAAGTCGACCATGTCTCTTAATGAATGCAGAAGTTTCGGAAACCTTTGATACTAGCTCTTTGAGTTGGGCAGGTATCTTCACAAAGCTGATTTAGATAGTGTTTCGACGAACGGAAGCTATGATCTGCAAAACAGAACAAAGATAAATTCCCTTGGTCCTTGAAATGGTTAGTGCAATAAGAATGGATGCTATGTTATGATGCATGATATCATGATAAATCACAGGTATAGCAAACACAGACAAATCACACCAAGTTCCTAGGTTTAAGGCTTGCATGAGGTTAAAGGTAAGTACCCTCTCGAAGTTTAGTTGGTTTCAACCTGTCTTAGAAAAATAACCAGGTTCTAAAGATTCTCAATATCACTGACCATCCTTTATCGGGCATTGTTTCAGCTCAAGCAATCTTTTCTTGCGGCCGAAATATCCCGAAAGTCTGATCTCAATGGGTGTAGCATCGAGTATCAACCAATACTAAGCTCTATACCAAGGCCGGCTATCTCACTACTTTCTAATTGCCAAGTTTGTTCGACTAAGGTATTAAGGTCCGTTAGTGCTTCACGACACCACGTGGCGGCTCCGTATTCTCCTCGTTTCCCCACAAAGGATACTGGTACCAACCAAAGTACCACACCAATACATCCATCGCTTAAACCATATCGGTCTATGACGTACAGTCTCTACGATCTATTGTTGTTTACCTAAAAAATTCCCCCAGATCCGGGTGTAGGATCTATAGTAACCCAAGCAAAACCCTTTAAGAATAAAGCAAACAGATAAGAAAGCAATTTTAAAATAACCTAGATCCTAAGGTAAACCCCACTTTATTTTTAATTCCCCAGTAGAGTCGCCAGTTCTGTGATACGGTGGCAGAACCAACTGTTAATACTGGTTTGTGTTTTGTATTCGCAAATGTCGCAGTAAGCAAGAGTCGCCACCCACTTTTATTTTATCCAATCAGGAAAAGGAAAAAGAACAGAAAAACCTTTTTCGAGAATATTTGAGTACGGGGGGTAGATTATAGAAAGGGAAGGTGTTAGCACCCTATCTATCTGTGGTTTTCCACAGGCTCTTAGGTACTTGCTCATTTTTGAAAATTGCTTGTGTGTTTGTGTTTTACTTCATTTTAACCCTTGTTTCTGTCCTCAAGAGTGTTACGAAGTTATTTTTTGAAAATTTTGTCTGAAAAGTGTTTGGTATGAAAAAGTTTGTTTGTTTTGAGCAAGTACCTAACAGTTATCTACCTACTCGAAAAAGTTCTGTTCGTTTTCCTTTTAGACAATGCTATCCCATTATTGAGAAATAGGTAGCATCGTCGTTGGAGTTTTTAGGGACATTCGAAGGGACATGTACGATCATAAAAGCAATGTTAGGAGGTGTTAGTAATCATCCTAAAGCCTTAAAGATCTTTTTCCGAGGCAACGTCCGAATGGGTCATTTGAGATCTTTCGGGGCTAGAGGACGACCACTAACAAACCCTATACTTTGTGACTGTTTAACCGAAGGAAACCGGAGTGGAGTAAACCCTAGGAGTGAGCATGTGCGAGTGAATTTTTTCAGTTATGTTGTACCCCAAAATTTTCCCTCTCATATTTCTCAAGACATGGCAAGAATAGTCTCCAAGTTGCTCAAGATTGCTCAAGGGTTGGACAGTCAAATCATCTCCTAAGGCAGTCAATCTCAAATTAGGGTTTTGTGTTGCATCAAGGTCCTTGCATCCAAATGACCTAAAGTTCTCCCCAATGTCCTAATATGTTCTCAAGTTCATCCATGTCAAATTTCAAACCTTGCAGACGAAGTTTGGTCAGTCAATTGCTCAAGAGGTCCAAAAATCGACTATGCTAGGGTAAAAGTCAACCGTGACCTATAAATAGTCACACTTCAATATTTTTTGTCAACATTCTCATTTTGAAGGATATTTAATCATTTGATCAAGGGTTGATCATGATTCATCAAGGATTGCTCAAAATTCATCAAGACTCAAAAGTTGTTAAATTAGGGTTTTGTAGGAAAAGTCAACTCAACTTTGACCAAGCATAACTTTCTCATACTTTATGATAAATGACCCATCCAAAGCTCATTTTTAAGAGGATTCAATTTCTTACAATCCATATTCACAACCCCAAGATCAAGAAATGCACTCACAAGAAGTTATGAATTTGGACATTATAGGTCATTTTTGAAAGTCAACAAAAACACCTTTTTTTCCAAAGCTTATAACTTGAGCATGGAATATTAAAATGAGATGAGACCAAACGGGTTGGTTAGAGAACATCTCAAGATTTCTAAAAAGTCTAAGAACACATCCAAAAGTTCAAAATTGAAGAAGTTATGCATTTTTGAAGTTGGGCATTTTTCCAAAATTGCCAAAAGTCAACTATCCCCAAAACTTCATATTTTTTCAAATGGGCCCACTTTTTCCACTTGATTTGATCTTGTCACACTATACACGTGTCCTATCTTCAGTCTTGTGTCCAATTATTAATTTTTCTATTTTATTTAATTTTTATTGAATTAATTCATTTTTAATCAATTTAAATCCAAATAAAATCCAAATCTTGATCACTTGGAATCTTTTTGATTGATACAGGTCTTAATTATCATTATGGACATGGTCAAACTCGTATCAAGCCATATCATGCACAAAATATTGGTTTTTGGACAAATTTGGAAGCTTTTTAATGGTGAATCAAATCACATCTTCAAGCATCAATGCACAAAGATTCAAAGCCCAAAACTTGACCTAATACAATGCATTATACATATACAAGGCAGGAGGCACGAATTGGATACCTAGAGGCTGCAAAATCACAAGAGCACAACTTAGAAAATTGTCAAAAAAGCTTGAAACTGAAATCCTTTCTAGAGGCCGATTCAAAGCAAAAACTCAACGTAGACCCCTTGCTGGATATCCACTGAGTGAGAAGCAATCAAAAGCAAGGCCATTCACCTCTTCAATAGCGCTGTAAGTCTCTCTGAAACTCGCCTTCCAGTTGAATTCGTATCTCATAGTTCTTGCACTTTTCTTGCCAAATCTTTGCATATTCATGCTTTTCGTTTCATTTAGAAGCTTTTTGCATTATTGAATTGCATTTTCATGGCCTGTAACCCCCTAGCCGATTATAGGGTTCTTGGTATTCGTTTTTGGGCATTTTCTCTACAGGTGAAATGAAGGCCATTAAGGGACATAGATGTGTTCAGGAGGAAGAGACGATCATGACTATGGTCTTGGTTGGTATTTTTATAGCCTAGAACTAATTCTATGATGCACCTATGGATTTTGCTGCGGATTTACATCCGCAGGTAAAAGAACCAGGTCCAGTGGGGAAGACAAAGACGTGGCTCATTCCGATTCGCCCATTCAAAAAAATTCGCGCTTTTTTTTTTATTTCCAGCATAATTATTATTTTTCTCTTATAATAATCATTGTCTAATATGTTAACAAATAAAACACGTTGATGCAGTGGTGGACGCGTTGCTCATTGACTTACAGGACCTGGGTTCGAATCCCAGGTCCCCCAATTGCTTGTTATTATTTTTCAACAGGTATTCCCATGTAAACTCCAAGGCGCAGCACACCATATACCATCATCCAATCATCTGCCAGATGGCCTCCGGGCCAAATCTGATGGTCAGGAATGAATGTCCATCATGCTCTCAAGTCAACCAGCGCATGGAGAATCAGAAGGTTAACCCAGGCTTGCACGTTAATGGGCCTGGAAAATTGCAATTCTCACCCCTGATCTGGGCCCAAACCCCCTTGGTTATTTCCTTTTTTCTATTTCCTTTATTTATTTTATTTAATTGCTTAATTAATTATTTTTATTATTTAAACTAACCAATTAAAATCTTTTCCTCATAAAATCAAAACACAAAATATATTTTATTTATTAAAATTAAATTCATCATTTTGTTTTTGTAAATAAATTAATTCAATTAATTTAGTTTAATTAGATTTAACTTTTAATATTTTTTGCAATATTTAAAATCAATGTAGATAATTAGGTTTTACTAACTTTAAATCAAATTTATTTTATTTCTTTAAATACTCAAAAATCCAAAAATATCTTTTTTTAATTAATTAATTTAATTTAATTTAATTGTTAACTTAATTTCTTTTAATTCAAAAAAAAAATAACCAAAAAAATGCTTTCTTTTCAAAAAGGGTCAAAACCCTAAAAAAAACTCGCACTCGATTTAATTTCTTGCACGCGATCCATTTTACCATATTGATGTAATTGTTTCTCGAAATGTAATAGTTTTTAATTAGGACTATTTAATTTATTTATCGCTTTATTTATTTTCCGCATTTTAAATTCAAGGGTTGCTTTTGGCGATGTAAATACCCGACGCCTTGTAATAGTTTAGATTTAAATTCCGCAATTTAATTTCCGCAATCTATAAACTGTTAGATGTTTGGTAATAGGGGATGCATGACAAGATCGAATGTATGAACTTAAAATCAACATAGCTCACCATTGACATGTACAAAGATAAAATTAACCGAAATAACACACTCACACATGCGCACTCTTAGGGTACACCTCACTTGGTTGCCTTCGAACGTGGTCATTGAGTATAGGAAGTTTTAGAGGTCGCCCTCTTGTCCAAAGATCATAGTTGCCTCGAAACGGTTGCCTCGGAAAAACGATCTAAGACATTAGGGTTACCGCTAAGGCATCCTAACATTGCTTTAGTGACCACACGTCCCTTAATCGAATTGACCCTTAAAATTCCAACGACGGTGCTACCAACTCATCAATAGCGGGATAGCATTGTCTAAAGGACATTAGCACAAATTGATTCCTTTTTCGAGTAGGTAGGTGGTTCTTAAGTACTTGCTCTCTCAAAACAAAATAAAACTTTTCGCACTTACACCTTTCAAACAACAACTTCTTTCAAACCAACAAACACAAAGAAAAGCAAATTTTTGAAAACACTTTGAGCAAGTACCTAAGAGCCCGTGGATAACCACAGATAGAAAGGGTGCTAATACCTTCCCTTTCTTTAATCTACCCCCGAACCCGAGAAACATCTCGAAAAAGGAATTTTTCTGTGCTTTTTTTCCTTTCCTAGTTGGATAAAATAAAAGACGGTGACGACTCTTGCTTACCGCGACATTTTGCGAAAACAAATGCAAAACGCGAACTAGCATTTCAAAAACAGTCAGTTCTTTCCCACTGTATCACAGAACTGGCGACTCTGCTAGGGAGTATTAAGTGGGGTGTACCTTAGGATTAGATCATTGTGTTTTCAATTGTATGCTTTGTATGCTTTATATTTGTGGGCTTGTATCAGAATTACTATAGGTCCTAACCCGGATCTGGGGATACCCTTTAGGTAAGTAGCAATAAACTGTGAGGGAACTGTACAGCATAGACTGATACGGTTGAAGCAGTAGCTACGTTGGTGTGGCACTTTAGATTGTATCGATATCCCTTGTGTTGGAACGAGGAGAATATGGGTCATCTAAGGGGTCATTAAGCACCAATTGACCTTAGAACCTTTAATTTGACCAACTTGGCCATAGAACAGTAGAAGTATGCTACACTCATTGAGACTAAACTCTCGCGATGATTCTGGCCGCAAGAAAAGGTTGCTAAACTGGAATTATGACCGATTGAGGGTAGTCAGTGATATTGAGATCCTCTAGAACCCGGTTACTATTTTTAGGACAAGTTTAAACCAACTGAACTGAAAGAGGGTAGTACCTAAGCTCCTTGCCAGCCTGAAATCTAAGGGCTCTCTGTGTGACTTGTGTGCCTTTACCATGTTTGCTATTTGTGGATACTTGTGGTGTGCTTACTATCATGACATCATGACATCATAACATTGCATACATCTTGCATTGGACTAACCTATTTCAAATACAGGAGGGATTCATCTTTGTTCTGTTTTGTAGGTCATCATGATGCCCATGCGTAGGAATACCATCCAGATCAACTTTGTCCAGGTTCCCACCTTGCTCAAAGAATTGATTGCAAAGATGCCTGATACTACTTCCTTCCTTAGAAGACATGGTTATCTTCTCAGTTTGGTCACCTCCAAATTGGACGAGCAGATGATGAGTGTTCTGGTCCAATTCTATGATCCGCTTTACCATTGCTTTACCTTCTAGGACTACCAATTGGTTCCCACCCTAGAAGAGTTCTTTGAGCTGCTCGATATTTTTGTTCTGGAGCAGACCCCATTTACTGGTTGGAAAAAGATTCTTAGGCCTGAAGAGATTGCTGCAGCCCTTCATATGACCAAAGAAGAGGTAATGGCTAATTGGGAGACTAGAAGTAGAGCAAAGGGCTCTCTGACTAAGTTCTTGGTTGGTAAGGCTAATTACTTCTGGGATAGCCTAGACTTCAAGGAATTCGAGGATATTCTGGCTCTTTTGATATACGGTTTGGTATTGTTTCCAAATTTTGACTCCTTCGTTGATGTGAATGCGATAAAGATCTTCATCTCTCGGAATCCAGTACCCACTCTCTTGGGTGACATTCTTCATCAGCTCTATGCTCGTACTGCCCGAAAGCGAGGAACCTTGATGTGTTGTGCTCCATTATTAGCAAGGTGGTTTATTTCGCACCTTCCCAAATCAGTGCTGAAGAACAAAGAAGGCATGGGCTGGGCTTATAGGGTTATGTCTCTCTCACATAATGACATCATCTGGACTCTCAAGGGTATGGATGAGGAGGCTATCATTGATCGCTGTGGGGAGTATCCCAATGTTCCACTGTTAGGAACCCATGGAGGAATTTCTTACAATCCGTGCTTAGCTCTACGTCAGTTTGGGCGTGCCAGAAGAGAAGGACCTCATGAGATGCTAATGCCTAGTATCATCTTTGATTTTCAAGGGGATAGCGATGAGCAACGTCGCAGATTCATAAGGGCTTGGGATAAAGTTCATAGATTTGATCCACACGAGCTGGGCCCAAAGACTTCTCTTCCAATGGAGCCATATCTCAGATGGGTCCGTATCCGTGCCCAAAAGCTGGGTATGCCATATGAAGTTGTCCGGCCTATTATTGTTGAAATTGCTAACAAAGAAGGGGTTCTTCCAACCATCCTCCATCCTCATATGCCCACTGACATTGGGGCACTGAAAAGGTCTTGGATGCAGCTGAGGGAAGAACAGGATTCTTACCGAGAGAAGTTCAACGAGCAAGAGCAGAAGATCCAGAGGTTGACTAGGCAGTTGGAGAACGGGCGGATTCTAAATGACTATGTCCGCACGAGACAAGAAGAGACCATGGGAGCAATGATTGACCATTGATTGTTTCCTTTCCAGTTTTATTTAATTTTCAGTATTTCCATTCTTGTAATGCCTTAAGGGCAATTTGTTGAACAATTTGAATTCCAAAGTTTATCTAATAAAGTGTGTTTCATTTCTTGTTTACAAATTTGAATCTCCCGATTTTCTTTGAAATCATGTCATACGCATTTCATCCCATGAACTCCATAACAGGTACCCATTACAGGTCTCTTATCTTCTTCGCTATTTATTTCAGCAATCATCATGTCTGTTGAACCTTCAACTGAGCAAGCCATCAAGGCCCTCCAGGCCCAGAATGCCCAATTCCAAGAGCTGTTCATGAATCTAGCTAAGGGTCAGCAAGATCTAAAGACCCTGATTCTGAAAGAGAAGAAAAAGAAGGAGAAGAGGACAATCCTGTTTAACACAGGGCACAGGTTTGGAAACAGGCTTCAGAATGAAGTTGATTTGACCACCTCACCTGGAGAGAAAGATAGTCAGGAAGAAAGGAGGGCTCCTAGCCCTGTAGTCTCCGACAAAGAGATGGACTTCGACGAAGAACAATATCCTCCTACTGAGGATAGATACAAGCAACTGGAAGACCAGTTGAGTGCTATGGAGGTTCAAAAAGTGCCTGGTCTGGACTTTGGCGATCTAGGTCTATCATCTAGGGTAGTGATTCCCCACAAGTTCAAGGCACCAGCCTTTGCTAAGTATGACGGAGTTTCTTGACCGAAGCTGCACCTCCGGTCATATGTGAGGAAGATTCAGCCGTACACCGCTGATAAGAACCTATGGATCCACTTCTTCCAAGACAGTCTCTCAGGGACTCAGCTTGAGTGGTTTTATCAGTTAGACAGAGCCAGTATCCGCAGTTGGGAAGATTTGGCTACTGCTTTCTACAGGCAGTATCAGTATAACTCCAACCTCGCTCCCACGCGTACCCAACTCCAGGGTATGTCAATGGGAACGGGTGAAGGTTTCAAAGATTATGCTCAGAAGTGGATGGACCTCGCCGGAAGAGTACAACCACCCTTGGCTGATCGGGAGCTGGTGGACATGTTTCTGGGGACCCTGTCTGGTCCATTTTTTAACCACCTGATTGGAAGCTCTTCGTCTGGGTTTACACAGCTTATTTTGACCGGTGAGAGGATTGAGGCTGGTATTAAGGTTGGAAAGATACAAAATGGTGCCTCATCGAGCACCAAGAAGAAGACCTTTAATAAAGAGTCTAGTGTTGTCTACAGTTCGAGAAACCAGAGTAGACCTGAACGCTGCCAAGCTGTTAATGCGGTTGTAATTTCAAAACCTGCTGGTGCTCCTCAGTACAACAATCAACAAAAGGATGAGAGACGTCGAAGGCAATTCACTCGTCTCAGCATGACTTTGTCTCAGATTCTGCCACAGTTACTAAAGACCAACCTGGTGATTCCAAAGGAAGCTCCGAAGAATCCAAATACAACATCACCAAAGTATAAACCTAATGCCCACTGTGCTTATCACTCTGATAGCCCGAGGAATAATATAGATGATTGTTGGACTTTGAAGAATAAGATACAAGACTTAATTGATGCGAAGGAGATTGAGTTCGAGGCGCCCGAAAGGCCTAATGTTGTGATTGTTCTTATGCCCAAGCATGGAGTGAATGCTATAGATGAAGACTTGTTTGTGGTTTCTGTGAGTGACATTGTTACCCCTTTGATGACTGTGAAGAAGAACCTTTTGCTAGCCGGTTTATTTCCGGGTTGTGACGAAGGTTGTTGTATGTGTTCTGTTCTGCCTACCGGTTGCCCACTTTTGAAATCAGGCGTCCAACGCCTGATGGATAGTAAAGAAATCCTGTTTGAGAAGACTGTTGTTCCTCTAGTTTATACTGAAGAAGTTGCCATTATCACCATTTTCGACAATTCTTCCAAGGCTCCCTCGAGGAAGCCTGTTAGAATTACATCTGTTCCAAGAATTGCACCTGTAATCATCACTGTTATGGGGCCCATCCCCTACACCTATGATAAAGCTGTCCCTTGGCACTATGGGGCTGATGTTTATTTTCATGGAGTTAAACAAGAGTTGGATGCTGATACTGACGTCAGCAATATTGTTGGACCTGCTAAAGTCACCCGCAGCGGAAGACTTTTCTCACCTGATATCTCTCCACCAACTGTCCGAAAACCTGTTGTTATTACACCTGCCAGTGTACCTGCTACTATCCCTGTTCAAGTTCCTATTCTTACCCCTGTCGCCGAGTCATCTGACACTCGGGGCAAAGGGACCACCAGTGAGCCTGCCCAGACGGAGGCACCGAAGACGATTATTGTCGAAGGTTCTAAGAAAGAGATGGAAGAGATTCTGAAGATCATCAAAAAGAGTGACTACAATGTAGTTGAACAGTTGGGGAAAACCCCGTCCAAGATTTCTATGTTTTCACTGTTGCTATGTTAAGAAGCCCATGCCAAGGCTCTGATTACCTTCTTAAAGACTGCCCACGTACCGCAGGAGACATCAGCTGATCAGCTTATAGATTGCGTGGCTAATTTGACTGTTGATAATGGGTTGGGTTTCTCTGACACCGACTTGACTGCTAAAGGGAAGAATCACAATGATGCCCTGCATGTCTCCATTGAATGCAGGGGAACTACTCTTGCACATGTATTGGTGGATACTGGTTCCTCATTGAACGTCTTTCCTAAGAAAGCCCTAGACCGGTTGGATTGTGAAGGGTTGGTGCTGAAGCCAAGCAACATTGTCGTCAGGGCCTTTGATGGGTCTAAAAGAATGGTACATGGAGAGGTTGATATCCCGATTAAAGTAGGTTCTCAGGTCTTCAATTCTATGTTCTATGTGATGTACATTCGGCCATCTTATTCTTGTTTGATGGGTCGTCCATGGATCCACAAAGTTGGGGCCGTAACCTCAACACTCCACCAGAAGCTGAAGTACCCGGTCAAAGGGAAGATTGTGACAGTACAAGGAGAGGAAGAGTACATGGTGAGCCACCTCAACTCTTTCCAATATGTAGAGATGGATGGGGAGTTCATTGAGACCCCATTCCAGCATTTTGAAGAGGTTCCCCAGACACTGGCGTCCACTGAGACTGTTGTTGAAGATTCTCCTATGAAGATGGCTTCCTTTAAAGATGCCCGGGCTGTTGTCGAGAAAGGTGGGTGTGCAAATTGGGGCCGACTCCCTGATTTTACACAGAAGACTAACAAGTTTAGTTTGGGTTTCACTGCAGAAGCTCAAAGGGTTGTTCGAAATGCACGAATTGGAAGACCTCCCGTGTTCATCAGCAACTCGGGAATGAATGCCATTGAAGACGATGTGGAAGAGTCTGAATTCGACAGCTGGATCTATCCTACGACCGACGGTGGATAATGCAACTGGACAGCAAAGGACTTCATCCCTATTACTTTTGTTACCCAGTAATGAAACTTTTGTTTTGAATATGTAACAAACAATGTTTTGAACTTTACGGCCCGGTGTCTTACCCGGGGCATCGTGGCTCCATTTGTGGGGGCTTTTGTGTGTCATCTACATATATCATTAATAAAAACATTGAACGTTTTCTTGCATTTCAAATTTTGCGCTCCTTGTTTTTCTTTATTATATATTGCAAAACAGCTATTTTATACACACCCACATATACAGGTCTACATCCACTCTGGATCTCACTGGTAACGACTCTTCTACTGCCATTTATGACTTTGAAAATCCGATCAACTTAGCTGAAGATGAAGGTGAAGATGATTGCGAAGTGCCTGGTGAACTTGCAAGACTGTTACTCTAGGAAGAGAGGGTTATTCAGCCACACAAAGAGCCGGTGGAATCAGTGAATCTGGGTACTGAGATAGACAAGAAGGAAGTCAAGATCGATGCAAATCTTGAGCTTAGTGTGAAACAACGGTTGATTCAAATGCTGCGTGACTACGTTGAGATCTTTGCCTGGTCTTACGAAGATATGCCTGGTTTGGATACTGATATTATGGTTCATCGCCTGCCTACCAAGGAAGACTGTCATCCAGTGAAGCAGATGGTCTGCCGAATGCGCCCAGAGATGTCTGAGAAAATCAAGGCTGAGGTTATGAAACAATTTGACGCCGGTTTTCTAGCAGTTACTTCTTACCCACAATGGGTGGCCAATGTGGTTCTTGTGCCGAAGAAAGATGGTAAGGTCCGAATGTATGTTGACTACAGGGATTTGAACAGGGCGAGCCCCAAGGATGATTTCCCTCTACCTCATATTGATGTTCTGGTTGACAATACTGCTCAGCATAAGGTTTTCTCCTTCATGGATGGTTTCTCCGGTTATAATCAGATAAAAATGGCTCCCGAAGACATGGAGAAGACAACCTTTGTTACTTAGTGGGGTACCTTTTGCTACAAGGTCATGCCTTTTGGACTGAAGAATGCTGGGGCAACGTATCAACGTGCCATGGTTGCTTTGTTTCATGACATGATCCATCATGAGATTGAAGTATATGTCAACGATATGATTGCAAGGTCCCAAACTGAGGAGGAACACCTTGACCATCTGCAGAAGCTGTTTGACAGGCTGAAGTTGTACAAGCTGAGGTTAAACCCGAACAAATGCACCTTCGGGGTGAGATCTGGTAAACTGCTGGGTTTCGTCGTAAGCGACAAAGGTATTCAAGTGGATCCTTTAAAGGTGAAAGCTATACAGGAGATGCCAGCTCCCAGAACAGAGAAATAAGTCAGAGGCTTTCTGGGACGTTTGAACTACATTGCCCGATTCATCTCACACCTAACTGCTACTTGTGAGCCAATCTTCAAGCTGCTGAAGAAAGATCAAGTGGTACGTTGGAACGATGAATGCCAGGCCGCTTTCAAAAGGATCAAAGAGTATCTCAAAGAGCCACCTATTCTGATGCCACCAATTGAAGGGAGACCTCTGATCTTATACTTGACAGTACTCGACAACTCAATGGGGTGTGTGCTGGGTCAGCATGACGAGTCTGGCCGAAAAGAGCATGCTATTTATTATCTTAGCAAAAAGTTTACCGACTGTGAGACCCGATACTCACTGCTCGAGAAAACTTGCTGCGCTTTGGCATGGGCTGCTCGTCGGCTGAGACAGTATATGCTGACTCACATTACTCTGTTGATGTCAAAGATGGATCCAATCAAGTATATCTTCGAGAAGCCTGCATTATCCGGAAGAATAGCAAGATGGCAGATGATCTTGACTGAGTATGACATCCAGTATACGACCCAAAAGGCAATCAAGGGAAGTGTGTTGGCAGACCATTTGGCACATCAGGCAGTGGATGATTACCAGTCTATGAACTTTGAATTCCCGGACGAGAATATCATGTTAGTAACTGATTGTGAGACACCTGGACCAGATGAAGGACCTGAGGAAGGATCCCGATGGTCTATGTACTTTGATGGAGCTTCGAACGCTTTGGGTAACGGTATTGGCGCTGTGATTATATCTCCTAAAGGCTCTCATACTCCGTTCACCGCCCGACTATGTGTCAACTTCACCAACAACATGGCGGAGTATGAAGCGTGCATCATGGGTCTTCGAGCAGCAATTGACCTAAGGATTAAGTTTCTAAGTGTCTTTGGAGATTCTGCTCTCGTGATCAGTCAGATCATAGGTGAGTGGGATACTAAACACCCAAATCTTATTCCTTACAAGGAGTATGTATTGATGTTGCTTCCCCATTTCGAGGAGATAACCTTTGAACACTTCCCTAGAGAGGAGAATCAGTTAGCGAACGCGTTAGCTACGATGTCTTCTATATTCAAAGTCAATTGGGACAACGAGGCTCCCCGGATTATCATTGAAAGATTGGACAAACCTGCACATTGCTGTGACATTGAAACTGAAGAGGTAGCAGAAAAGCCCTGGTTTCATGAGGTGAAAAGGTATCTTGAGGCTCAAGAATACCCCGAGGGTGCATCTATTAATGACAAGAAGTTTCTGAGGAGGTTCACGGCGAAGTTCTTCATCAGCAATGGCATTCTTTACAAGTTTAACCATGATTCGACCTTACTGCGTTGTGTGGATAAGAATGAAGCAGAAAGGATCATGGCCGATTTACATGAAGGTACTTTTGGAACTCATTCTAGTGGACACACCATGGCAAAGAAAATCCTTCGGGCAGGATATTATTGGTCCACAATGGAAGCCGACTGTTATCAGCATTCTTGGACGTGTCACAAGTTCCAAGTCTATGCTGATAAGGTGCACATACCTCCAGTCGCTCTGAACGTCTTGACGGCACCTTGGACTTTTGCAATGTGGGGCATTGATATGATTGGTGAGATCACACCTACAGCATCCAGCGGGCATCGTTTCATCCTGGTAGCAATAGATTATTTTACGAAGTGGGTTGAAGCAGCTTCCTTTGCTACTGTAACCAAGAACGTCGTGGCACGATTCATTCAGCACAATCTGATCTGTCGATATGGTGTACCAGAAAGGATCATTACGGATAATGGTACCAATCTCAACAACAAGATGATCACTGAGCTCTACGAGCAATTCAAGATACAACATCACAACTCTTCTCCTTACCGGCCGAAGATGAATGGGGCTGTAGAAGCGGCTAATAAGAACATTAAAAAGATTGTGCAGAAGATGACAATGACATACAAAGACTGGCACTAGATGTTACCATTTGCTCTCCATGGGTACCGTACCTTAGCACGGACGTCAACAAGGGCAACACCCTATTCCTTGGTATATGGCATGGAGGCAGTCTTGCCCATCGAAGTTCAGATACCCTCTCTTCGAATCATGAAGGATGCAGGTTTGAGTGAAGATGACTGGATTTAGACCCGACTTGATCAACTGAACCTAATCGACGAAAAGAGACTTACTGCTATTTGTCATGGTCAGACGTACCAAAAATGGATGATCAAGGCATTTAACAAGAAAGTTAGCCGACAAGAGTATCAAGTTGGGGATCTGGTAATCAAGCGTATTATTCTACCTCAAGGTGATCCCAGGGGCAAATGGACCCCTACTTACAAAGGGCCATTTGTGGTTAAGAACATTTTCTCAGGAGGAGCTATGATTCTAACCACCATGGATGGTGACGACCTTCCTCACCCCGTCAATGCAGACATAGTGAAAAGATACTACGCATAATCAAAGACCCGCTAGGTTGACTGGCCTAGGCAAAAATAAGGGCTTCCCAGCAAACCAAAAGGGTTCGGGCAAAAATAAGGGATGAAAATTAAAAAATCTGTACACCCAGCAAGTCAAAAACCTGAAAAGGCGACTTGGGAAAAAAAGGGTATCTCGGTGGACTGAAAACCCGAAAGGGCGGTCCAGGAAAAAATAGGGATTAAAGCCTAACACTATGTCTCATTGGATCACCTTTTATCCAGACTTCGGTGTCGACTATCAAGCTCGGACAACACTAATCAATCTGATTCATCTTCAACCAAGTAGCAAAGTGATGAGATGCTCAAGGATATAAAGGCGATAGCAGAGTTGGAACCTAGTGGGATTGTTCACATATCTGTTTTGTTTAGTCTTTCACAAATTGTGCAAAATCTATTATTCAGCGGCGTTCTCTTACTAGGACGTCAGCCTCTTGTACAAAAACGCCTATTTACAGGCCAAACTTCAAATCAATACAATTCATTTTCAAAGAAACTTCAAATTGTTTTTCCTTTATCTGTTTTGTTTTGCAAAGAACGTCCAATGATCATTTTTGATATATGCATTTGACATTAATTGCTGCTCATAAATATTTACATGCGAAACAAGAGACGAATTACTGGTAATATCAGAAACAGGGGCAATAGAATTGTCCGAGCTGTATAGTTGCTTCGTCCACTAGGTACAAAGGTAGATTCAACTGAAGAATATGGCTAAGATACTTCCATTCCCCGCAGAGTAAGACGGTAATAGTAACTCTCCCCAACTGAGACTTATAACTGCGAATGAATCGGTAATACGCTCCCCAAGCAGAGTTTATCTACCATCGGCACTAAAAGGCTTGATATCCCCGGCAGTCTTAATATTCCCCAACGAAGTATAAGAATTTTCCTCGGCAGAACACAAGATACCCCCAGTGGAGTCAATACTTTCTCAGCACGGTATGAAAAAGCTTCCCCAACGGAGTTAAAGCATCATCCCCAATAGACTCTGGAAGTTTATCCCCAGCGGAGTACAAAATATATCTCCCCAGCCAGGTTCAAAGGGTCATTCCCAGTAGAACTCAGAGATTTATCCCCATGAAAGTCTAAAAGGTTTATCCCCAACAAGTTGCAACTGAAAGATCATCCCCCAACGAAGTTCTTTCCTTTCACAAATAGGTATTGAATCCTCAACGGATTGAATATCACCAGCAACGGTAATCCATCCCCAACGGAGTTTATCAGTGGAATCTTCTGCAGAGCATCTCTTCCCCACAGAGTAATCTCCTCATCAGTTTATTCCTCAACGGAGTTATCTTCTCCTGCAGGTTTATTCTCGCAATCACATTCGTTCATCATCCCCAGCGGAAATGAAGAATTCAACTCTTGTCTCCAGCAGCTATCCGGGATTTATTTTCCCAAGCTAAAACATTACATTTCCATACATCATGATACATGCATAAACGCATCATATAATACAATCTCATTTATGTTGAGAACATCATTGCTTGATCTATATCATGCATTGCATATGACTGACCTTTGCCTTTCAGGAAAGATGCAGTTAAATTCTCAACTATGTGGAAGACCTTCGCTGGTCTAGTTAAATCGATTCCTAAAGATTTTTCTGATGCCAATCCAGCCAAAGGCGACAAGACCTCCTCTGGTCCAGTAAAGTCGATTCCTAAATATTTTCCTAACGCCGATCCAGTTGAAGTTATTCCAAGACCTTGTCTGGTCCAGTTAAATCGATTCCTAAAGATTTTTCTGATGCCGATCCAGTCAAAGGCCTTCTCTGGTCCAGTTAAATCGATTCCTAAAGATTTTTCTGATGCTAATCCAGTCAAAGAAGACAAGACCTCCTCTGGTCCAGTTAAATCGATTCCTAAAGATTTTTCTGATGCCAATCCAGTCAAAGAAGACAAGACCTTCTCTAGTCCAGTTAAATCGATTCCTAAAGATTTTTCTGATGCCAATCCAGTCAAAGAAGACAAGACCTCTTCGGGTCCAGTTAAATCGATTCCTAAAGATTTTTCTGATGCCAATCCAGTCAAAGAAGACAAGACCTCCTCGGGTCCAGTTAAATTGATTCCTAAAGATTTTTCTGATGCCAATCCAGTCAAAGAAGACAAAACCTCCTCTGGTCCAGTTAAATCGATTCCTAAAGATTTTTCTGATGCCGATCCAATCAAAGGCCTTCTCTGGTCCAGTAAAGTCGATTCCTAAAGATTTTCTTGATGCCGATCTAGTTGAAGTTATTCCAAGACCTTGCCTGGTCCAGTTAAATCGATTCCTAAAGATTTTTCTGATGCCGATCCAGTCAAAGGCCTTCTCTGGTCTAGTCAAATCGATTCCTAAAGATTTTTCTGATGCCGATCCAGTTGAAGTTATTCCAAGACCTTGCCTAGTCCAGTTAAATCGATTCCTAAAGATTTTTCTGATGCCAATCCAGCCAAAGGCGCCAAGACCTTCTCTAGTCCAATCAAATCGATTCCTAAAGATTTTCCTGATCCAATCAGAGTTACTCCAAAACCTTCTCTGGTCCAGTCAAATCGATTCCTAAAGATTTTTTTGATGCCGATACAGTTAAAGTTCTCAGCTATGTCGAAGACCTTCTCTGGTTCAGTCAGATCGCCGATAAGATCTCCCTGATTCGTATTCCAATCGAAGTTCAGACCACCTACCAACAATCTCCAAATGGCATCTGTAAGCCCATTCCTGATATCACAAGGCTGATACTACATCATGTGAGTGCAAATTTCTGGGCACTCTAGTGTTCAATCATCTTCCACCTTTAGATCACGAAAGGCCCGAAAGCCAATCTATATCCCCAGGTTTAAGAAAATTGAACAGGGGCAGCTGTTGTACCCCAAAGTTTTCCCTCTCATATTTCTCAAGACATGGCAAGAATAGTCTCCAAGTTGCTCAAGATTGCTCAAGGGTTGGACAGTCAAATCATCTCCTAAGGCAGTCAATCTCAAATTAGGGTTTTGTGTTGCATCAAGGTCCTTTCATCCAAATGACCTCAAGTTCTCCCCAATTTCCTAATATGTTCTCAAGTTCATCCATGTCAAATTTCAAGCCTTGCAGAGGAAGTTTGGTCAGTCAATTGCTCAAGAGGTCCAAAAATCGACTATGCTAGGGCAAAAGTCAATTGTGACCTATAAATTGTCAAACTTCAAGATTTTTTGTAAACATTCTCATTTTGAAGGATATTTCATCATTTTATCAAGGGTTGATCATGATTCATCAAGGATTGCTCAAAATTCATCAAGACTCAAAAGTTGCTAAATTAGGGTTTTGTAGGAAACGTCAACTCAACTTTGACCAAGCATAACGTTCTCATACTTTATGAGAAATGACCCATCCAAAGCTCATTTTGAAGAGGATTCAATTTCCTACAATCCATATTCACACCTCAAGATCAATAAATGCACTCACAAGAAGTTATGAATTGGACATTATAGGCCAGTTTTGAAAGTCAACAAAAACACCTTTTTTTTCCAAAGCTTATAACTTGAGCATGGAATATCAAAATGATATAATACCAAAAGGGTTGGTTAGAGGACATCTCAAGGTTTCTAAAAAGTCCAATAACACATCCAAAAGTTCAAAATTGAAGAAGTTATGCATTGTTGAAGTTGGGCATTTTTCCAAAATTGCCAAAAGTCAACTATCCCCAAAACTTCAAATTTTGTCAAATGGGCCCACTTTTTTCCACTTGATTTGATCTTGTCACACTATACACGTGTCCTATCTTCAGTCTTGTGTCCAATTATTTATTTTTCTATTTTATTTGATTTTTATTGAATTAATTCATTTTTAATCAATTTAAATCCAAATAAAATCCAAATCTTGATCACTTGGAATCTTTTTGATTGATACATGTCTTAATTATCATTATGGACATGGTCAAACTCGTATCAAGCCATATCATGCATAAAATATTGGTTTTTGGACAAATTTGGAAGCTTTTTAATGGTGAATCAAATCACATCTTCAAGCATCAATGCACAAAGATTCAAATCCCAAAACTTGACCTAATACAATGCATTATACATATATAAGGCAGGAGTCACGAATTGGATACCTAGAGGCTGCAAAATCACAAGAACACAACTTGGAAAATTGTCAAAAAAGCTTGAAACTGAAATCCTTTCTAAAGGCCGATTCAAAGCAAAATCTCAACGTAGACCCCTTGCTGGATATCCACTGAGTGAGAAGCAATCAAAAGCAAGGCCATTCACCTCTTCAATAGCGCTGTAAGTCTCTCTGAAACTCGCCTTCCAGTTGAATTCGTATCTCATAGTTCTTGCACTTTTCTTGCCAAATCTTTGCATATTCATGCTTTTCGTTTCATTTAGAAGCTTTTTGCATTATTGAATTGCATTTTCATGGCCTGTAACACCCTAGCCGATTCTAGGGTTCTTGGTATTCGTTTTTGGGCATTTTCTCTACAGGTGAAATGAAGGCCATTAAGGGACATAGATGTGTTCAGGAGGAAGAGACGATCATGACTATGGTCTTGGTTGGTATTTTTATAGCCTAGAACTAACTCTATGATGCAGCTATGGATTTTGCTGCGGATGTAAATCCGCAGGTAAAAGAACCAGGTCCAGTGGGGAAGACGAAGACGTGGCTTGTTCCGATTCGCCCATTCAAAAAAATTCGCGCTTTTTTTTAATTTCCAGCATAATTATTGTTTTTCTCTTATAATAATCATTGTCTAATATGTTAACAAATAAAACACGCTGATGCAGTGGTGGACGCGTTGCTCATTGACTCACAGGATCTGGGTTCGAATCTCAGGTCCCCCAATTGCTTGTTATTATTTTTCAACAGTTATTCCCATGTAAACTCCAAGGCGCAGCACACCATATACCATCATCCAATCATCTGCCAAATGGCCTCCAGGCCAAATCTGATGGTCAGGAATGAATGTCCATCATGCTCTCAAGTCAACCAGCGCGTGGAGAATCAGAAGGTCAACCCAGGCTTGCACGTTAATGGGCCTGGAAAATTGCAATTCTCACCCCTGATCTGGGCCCAAACCCCCTTGCTTATTTCCTTTTTTCTATTTCCTTTATTTATTTTATTTAATTTCTTAATTAATTATTTTTATTATTTAAAATAACCAATTAAAATCTTTTCCTCATAAAATCAAAACACAAAATATATTTTATTTATTAAAATTAAATTCATCATTTTGTTTTTGTAAATAAATTAATTCAATTAATATAGTTTAATTAGATTTAACTTTTAATATTTTTTGCAATATTTAAAATCAATGTAGATAATTAGGTTTTACTAACTTTAAATCAAATTTATTTTATTTCTTTAAATACTCAAAAATCCAAAAATATCTTTTTTTAATTAATTAATTTAATTTAATTTAATTGTTAACTTAATTTCTTTTAATTCAAAAAAAAAAACCAAAAAAATGCTTTCTTTTCAAAAAGGGTCAAAACCCTAAAAAAACTCGCACTCGATTTAATTTCTTGCACGCGATCCATTTTACCATATTGATGTAATTGTTTCCCGGAATGTAATAGTTTTTAATTAGGACTATTTAATTTATTTATCGCTTTATTTATTTTCCGCATTTTAAATTCAAGGGTTGCTTTTGGCGATGTAAATACCCGACGCCTTGTAATAGTTTAGATTTAAATTCCGTAATTTAATTTCCGCAATCTATAAACTGTTAGATGTTTGGTAATAGGGGATGCATGACAAGATCGAATGTATGAACTTAAAATCAACATAGCTCACCATTGACATGTACAAAGATAAAATTAACCGAAATAACACACTCGCACATGCACACTCTTAGGGTACACCTCACTTGGTTGCCTTTCAACATGGTCATTGAGTATAGGAAGTTTTAGAGGTATCCCTCTTGTCCAAAGATCATAGTTGCCTCGAAACAGTTGCCTCGGAAAAATGATCTAAGACATTAGGGTTACCGCTAAGGCATCCTAACATTGCTTTAGTGACCACACGTCCCTTAATCGAATTGACCCTTAAAATTCCAACGACGGTGCTACCTACTCATCAATGGTGGGATAGCATTCTCTAAAGGACATTAGCATAGATTGATTCCTTTTTCGAGTAGGTAGGTGGTTCTTAAGTACTTGCTCTCTCAAAACAAAATAAAACTTTTCGCACTTACACCTTTCAAACAACAACTTCTTTCAAACCCACAAACACAAAGAAAAGCAAATTTTTGAAAACACTTTGAGCAAGTACCTAAGAGCCCGTGGATAACCACTGATAGAAAGGGTGCTAATACCTTCCCTTTCTATAATCTACCCCCCGAACCCGAGAAACATCTCGAAAAAGGAATTTTTCTGTGCTTTTTTTCCTTTCCTAGTTGGATAAAATAAAAGACGGTGGCGACTCTTGTTTACCGCGACATTTTGCAAAAATAAACGCAAAACGCGAATCAGCATTCCAAAAACAGTCAGTTCTCTCCCACTGTATCACAAGTTAATTTGTCTTTGCACATTTAGGGTTTTCTACCGTTTTAATTTTCAAGTATTCTTTCCATACAATCCTATTAGCCATGCATCTAGACAGTTAAAATTTGCAGGAATTTAAAGTGCGGAAATAGAAATCCTAACTATTACAGGGCTTTCACAGATACAGAATTATTTTTGACTGTAAAATAAAAGGAGAAATTAAAACCTAATTAAAGTTATTACAAACTCGGAGCAGTTACAAAAATAATAAAAAAGTAATTAAAATGCGCGTGACAAATTAAATGCGAGGATAATTATAAAACCTAAAAATCTAATTTGAGAAAATATTAAAGTTATTTTTTTGAGAAAAATTGAACTATGTACAAAATTGAACCCTAATTTCTAATTGATTTTAATTACAAAAAAAGAGTTAATTGCCCTATTTCAATTAAATTAATTAATTCAAGGAAATAAAATATTTTTTATGAAAAAAAAAGACTTTTGGTGTTTTTGTGATTTTTTTTATTAAATAAAAAAATATGATTTTTGATGTTAATTAAAAAGAAAATAATTAAGGAAATAATTAAAAAGAATTAAAATAAAAGGGATAAGAATGGGTCAGTATAGCTATCCAAAAAGGGGGTGTGTTGCTGAATTGGCTGGGCCCATTGGCTGTTCAACCCACTCCCAGTGCTTGATCCTGTATGGCCATTTTCTGGTGGTGTACCATGGTCCCTCCTTGTTCGGGGCGCTAGATCTAATAGGAGATGCATCCAAGGACTGGATAGTGGTAGCACAAGGTAGGCGCTTGGGCAAGTAGTGTACAGAATCTGCATGTAAAGAGTAAGAAAATAAAGAAAAGCTGGGACCTGGGATCGAACCCAGGTCCTCCCACTATCCAGCGTGCACTCTTGCCATCTACGTTATGTGGATTAGTTGTTAATATACCAACAATAATGAATAATATAAAAAACAAAGTGGATAACTCAAAACAAAAAAAACACGCGCGTTGTATTCAAACAAGCCAGTGGGGTTGTGCCAAAACATCATTTTTCTCCCCTGTCCGTCGTCTTAGGTATAAGACTTATACCTACAGACAAGTTGCCATAGCTACAACACTGCAAGTTTCAAAAATCAATAGCACGCCATATAAATGCATTATAAGACCACAAATCAATTTGTTTTTACCTCACGAGTACGATGGTACCCTTTTCCTGGGACAATTTCACTGATACAGAGAAACCCTAAAACACAAGAGAAAACCCTAACAAGGTAAACACATATATAAGCCTCAAAATTCAATTAAACGATCCAGACATGTTAGAAATAGATCAATGAACACAAATATGTCATTAAATTATGCTAATGATGCAAGAATGGTTGTAATCGGTTTTCAAAAAGCAAGCAAACCGTGTGAAGCCTATGGGTCGATTATGGGCTTGACGAGGCATGAGGCTGATAGTATTAATTTCAGAGATGCTCTAGGAAACGATTGGGAGTGTTGGAATGCTTTGAATCGTCCTCTAGGGTAGAGATCAGATCACCACTTTTTGCCAAAATTTTGAGTTTGTTCTAGTGTTCTTCACGACTGCAATCCTTTGTTTTTGTGCTTGGTCTTACTCTATGTATATCCCTGAATGAATTAGGGTTATAAAAAAACATGTATCTTTGCAATTTTTGAAGATTTGATCTCATTCTTTCTTTGTGTGATTTGTTTCCAAATTAGGCCAAATCATGCCACTCTTGCTCCAATCACCCTTGATACGAATTGATCCTGCTATGCCAGCATAATTAGATTTGGATTCTATCAAAAAATCATATCAAAACAAATATTTGCTATTAGTTGTCATTTATTTGATTTAATTCAATTTTTAATTAATAAAAAATCAAAATAAAATGACAAAAGAAGAAAACAATGTGTGGGTGAATATTTGGGTCGTGGACCATGTTATGAGTGAGGTGCAAGCATAAAAAGTTAGGCCCATTTGGCAAAAAGTGTATTTTTGAGCACATTTTACTTTTGGCAATTTTGCAAAAATGGTCAACTTTTACAAGGCATATCTCTTCCAATTTTAACCCTAGAGAGGTGTTCTTGGACTTTTTACAAAGCTTAGGATATCCCCTAATCAACCCTTTTTTTCTCATCTCAATTGGGTCTTCCATGTTCATGTAAGAAGCTTTGACCCAAAAATTGTTTTTGTTGACTTTTCAAAAGGACCTGTAATGTGGAAATTCCTATCTTTTGATGAGTGCATACTTTGAACTTGAGGGATGAAGATGGGTTGTATGGAATTGCATCCTCTTCAAAATGAGCTTTGGATGGAAAATTTCTGATAAAGTATGAGGAAGTTATGCTTGGTCAAAGTTTGGTTGACTTTTCCTAAGAAACCCTAATTTAGCAACTTTTGGGTTTTGATGAATTTGGGGCATTCCTTAGGGAATCATGATCAAACCTTGATCAAATGATGAATACCACTTCAAAATGTTTATCTTGACCAAAAATCTTAAAGTTTGATTGTATGTGAGCCACAATTTACTTTTGACCTAGTATAGTTGATTTTCAGGCATCTGAGCAGTTGACTGAGCAAACTTCTTGTGCAAGGAATGAAACTTGATATGGATGATATTGAGAACATATTAGTACCATGGAAATTATTTGGGACCTTTGGACTTCAACCATCCTGATGAAAATGGAAACCCTAGTTTGAGGTACATTGCCTTAGGTGAGAGTTTGTCTGGTCAATTCTTGGGCATCCTTGAGCAACTTGAGGACCTCAATGGGCATATGTTGAGTAAAATGAGAGGGAAAATTTTGGGGTACAACACTGGGCTCATGGCTTCATCTTCACACTCTTCTGATGAGTTTCTTCACGTGGTATTAAACCCAGCAGGCGAGGAGATCGCTGCTCATGCGGATTAGGGTTTAACCTGACGAGCAGGCGCTCAACGCATTAGAGGGGATTGTCTTTGTGTTCATTTTCTCGGTGTTTTGAGTGAGGGCTCTGGTCGGGGCAGGGTCCTTGTTCCTTTATGCGCCATTTCACTTGACTAGCGGTGGAAGTTGGATTTGATTCTATGTCGAATTCTCTTTTGTCCTTTGCTTTTCAGGTAAAATGGCTAGCAGCGCTGAAGATGAAGCCATGAGTGAGCAGGGTGATTCCGATTTGGATCTATCTTAGCGTAATTCATTGAGGAGAGTATGTCGGGGTAGCATAATTCTGAACCGAGAATGACAAGGAAAAATGCAGCCGAGTAGGGTGTATCTAGGGCGTTCACGACTCATAAGAGTGGATTGCATCGGGTCCTCGAGAGATTGCCTGATACTTTACTGATCACCAGGAAAAAGTGTTCCCAATTGTGGCTCCGGGGATGGAGAAAGAGGGTTCTAAGGAGGAACGGGTTGTCTACATCCCCGAGAAACGCCATCGTATCTGCTCGGAGTATGATGTAAATCACATTCCTATGTATGAGATCCTTTTTAGGGATATGGGTATTCGGATTCCTTTCTCCGACCTACAGGTGGCTATTTTTAACTATATTCGTCTTGCTCCCTCCCAACTCCACCCCAACTCGATAGCCTTTATGTGGGCTTTCGAGATCGTGTGTGACTATTTGAAGGTCGGGGCTACTGTTACCTTGTTCTTCTACTGCTTTTATCTTTAGAGGGGAAAGGTTGGCAACCAGTTCGGATGGGTTTCCTTGAAGCATGCTAATGGGAAGTTGTTCAAGGTCTACCTCGAATCCTTTCGAGACTTTAAGAGTAGGTACATCCTGGTCCATCCCGTGTCCGAGACAATGATCCATAACATGTTCTACATTATCCATAGCATTGGCAAGGATGAGCAGTCGGTGCTGGATGAGGAGGGCGAGCCGATGATGCAGTTGGTGCAGAGGTTTAACTTTCATTGGAATAGGGAGCATTTTGATCACAAGACTGATCATTATATTAAAAAGGTCGAGCAGCTGAATCCTGAGGACCAGGCTAGCTATGACTGTTTGTTAGCTTTTGTTACGAGGATACCCCTAGTCCAGCATGCGGGAAAAGGGGGAAACCTGCTTTGGACGAGGACGGTAGTCATGTGTTCAAACCGGGGCTCATAAATTTCAATGAGCTCCTTGAATTCCAGGACCCCAAAGAGTACTTAGGTAGACACTTTGTTTTTTGACTTGCCCTTATCTTTATATCTATGTTTTGCTAATCCGTGCCTATTTTATTACAGAGAAAATGAATACTCTGCAGGAACGTAAGCTCAGGAACGCTGCACACAAGGCCAAGAAAGCACAAAAATCAGTTTCCAAGAGTATTCTGGGAGGTGACGGAGCTAGTGTTCCTCAGACTGGTTCAAGAACTCTAATATGGTGAGAGAATTGATTTTTGAAGGAGTGAAAAAACACAATAAGATGGGTTGAATTGAAACTTAAAAAATCAAAAGCAATAGACTCAATGATTTTTATCCTAGTTCGTTTGAACTCAAACTACTCCAGTCTACCCGCCAAGGTGATTTCGCCTCTCTCCAACGAGGTCTTAATTCACTAATCAAGCTTGATTATAAAACCACTTTGACAACTGTCAAAGTCTTCTTGAGTCCAAAACCACAACCCGGTTTTCTCAAGGAAATTCACTAAGCAGTTTATTGAATAAAAGTGTACAATGATGTTTATAATAAATAGTATCACTAACAGTGATGTTTTACACAATTTAATATTGAATGTTGAGGATGAATAGTGATTGCTGCATTACTGACTTTTCATGTGAGTTCTTCTTTTTGTGCGTAGGTGTTCATCATCTTGAAATCTTCTTCTTGTTAGCTTTATATAGGCCTTGCAATAGTGGTATAAGACGATACTTTTGGTATGTCCATAACACGAGTTAATGAGCTTTCTAAATCAGGAGATCCTTGTCTATTTGTAGCCTTTACTTATGATCTTGCATTGATAGATTGTAACGCTTCAGAGATTCTTACATCATAGGATGAATATTACCGTTGAGATTCCTTTACAGCTTGATCAGAATATTGCCAATCATAGTATCAGAGATTCTGTTTCACAACGCTAGGGCATTCAGAAGTTGTAACAGAACTTCTTCATATAAGTGTGTCATGCATATTTGATGCGTCTGAATTTATCATGGTACTCTAAACTTCTATGCTCGCATAATCAGGACTTCTGGTGATGTTCTGGAAGAACTTCCAGTTGCATCAGAACATCTTTTTCACATCAGAACTTCCTGCATGTAACGATACTTTTATTAGCGAGCATATTTGTTCTTTATTATCATGTGTTTGTTATCATCAAAACTCTTATTGGGATGTAGAACTAAATTATGTTCTAACAATTTTTTTTGTTTTAGCCAAATGTGCGGATAGCTAGAGTCGCCACCGACTTTTCTTTTATCTAATATTTAAGAAAGGTGAAAAGAACAGGAAAGACCTTTGATAGGTTTTGAGTTCGGGGGGGGGGGGGGGGGGGGAAGGGGTAAGATGTGAAAAGGGAAGGTGTTAGCACCATTTTCATCCATAGTTACCTACGGGATCTTAATTACTTATATCACTTTTGGAAATCTGGCTTTGTGTGTGTGATTTGTTTGAAAGTATTTTGAAATCGGCAATATAAAGCTGACTTTATAATAATTCTTGTATCAGTCCTTAAGAATGTATACAAAGTCAACCTTACATTGGCGATTTCAAAATATTTTCAAACAAATCACACACACAAACAAGATTTCCAAAAGTGGGCTAAGTAATTAAGAGCCCGTAGGTAACTACGAATGAAAAGGGTGTTGTGATCGGTGGATCTGGAACTGACTATTTAACGCTGGTTCGCGAAATGTCGCGGAAGCAAGAGTCGCCACCGTCTTTTATTTTCTCCAAATGGAAAGGACAAAAGCACAGAAAAATTCCTTATAGAGATTGCTCTCGGTTCGGGAGGTAGATTATAGAAAGGGAAGGTGTTAGCACCCTTTCTATCCATGGTTATCCATGGGCTCTTAGATACGTGCTCATTGTGTTTTCAAAATGGTTTGTTTGCTTTTCAACTGTGGGTTTAAAAAGTTTCTTTGAAAATTTCAGTTCGACTCTTGTATCAGTCCTCAAGAGTGTTTGAAAAGTTGCTTTCGAAAGCTTTTGAAAAGTGTCGGTGTGAAAAGTATTTTTTTGATTTGTTTTGAAATTAGAGCAAGTATCTAGAGTCGTCTACCTACCCTAAGGAATTCGTCTGTGTAAATATCCTTAAAGTAGTACCATCCCACCATTGAGGGGTAGGTAGCACCACCGTTGGAGGTGTTCGGGTCAATTCGAGGGTTCGGGACATGGTGATCACCGGAGCAATAGGAAGACACCTTAGAAGCTACCCTCATGTCATGTTCATGGACATGAGGACTTACTAAAACGTCCTCTACTCGACGACCACCTTTCGAGGGGCAAGGCAACAATGAGGCGTACCCTAGGGGTGGTGTGTGATTTGTGTGTCATGTTCGTTTATTTTTGTCTTGTTCATGTAATTGGTGATCTACGCGTTGCTTTTATTTTTGACATTCATTCTTTCATGCAAATTACTAACAGTTAAAGAGATGCGGAAATTAAAAGTCCTACGCTATTACAAAGGCGCGGGTCCACACCGCCAAATTAATCCAGGACCCGATTTTAAAATAAAATAAAGAAATGCGGAAAGATAAAGGCCTAATTAATCTATTACACGGCTTTGGGAGAATTACACGAATATTCAAAAAAGAAATAAAAATGCGAAGAGAATTAAAGTCGAGAATGCGAGGGCGTTGGACCCTTTTGAAATTAAATTGAATTAAAATTATGAATTTAATTAAATTAAATGAGAAAGGAATTTATTTTGAGTTTTTTGTATTTATGGATTTTTATGAGAATTAATGGAATAAAAAAAGAAAAGTTAATTAACCCTAGTTCTAACTATTTTTAATTTATTAAGAAAAGGTTTAAGTTTGACCTAATTTTAACTAATTATTTACATGGCAAATTTTATTTACAAAAATAATAATTAATAATTAATATGGTGAAAAAGAAAAAAAAGATAAAAGCATTTAAAACCCTAATTCTACATTTTTTAGTTTATTACAAAAAATATCAAAATTTAAACCTAGAATTAACTAAATTAATTAATACAATTTATTTACAAAGATATTAGTGAATTAAACATTAAACATATTTTTTTATTTTTTGTATTTTTTATTTTTATTATTATTTTTTATGTTGTGAAAATATTAATTTATGACTTAGAAGGAAATAATTAAATTAAAGCCAATAAAAATAAAATAGGAAAAAAAAGAAAAGAAATACAAACCCTTGGGGGTGTTGACCCCAATTTGGAGGTAAGCTATCAGCAATCTGGCCCATTTGTTGGAGGCTTCTTTTGACTTCCTTAGCACGCGTGTGGCCTGGTTGACCAACGAGTATGGTGTTCATCAGATCAGGGCCCTTGGATTGAGATTCTGAGCCATGTGGCACGCTTGGATTGTGGACGTAGGGTGAACTTCTGGAGGGAGCGCTACATGTAAACATGGACAGAAAAATAATATGGAGAAAGGAGGGGACCTGGGAATCGAACCCAGGTCCCAAAGCTTGCCAGCACTACATTCCACCAACTGAGTTGCTTGAACGCGTTGTATATTGAATAAAGAATAAATAACATAAAAGAAAATTGGTGTTAGTGACATAGAAAAGAAAAACGCGCGCTGGAATTCAAACTGTCCAACCACATCTTGCCACATGATCTTCTTCTCCAATTGTTCTGCGTTTGCCTGGAAAAAAAATCAAATAGTGGGGGTTTTAAACCCCCACTAAACGTTGCACACAAAAATAGCGATTAGAAACCTGTTGATCATAAATTGATCGCGAGGTATGGAAACGATTAGTCATGAGCTTCTGGTTTCAATGGCATGGGTCTTGTGTCTCAATTTTTCCTGAAGAGGAAACCCCTAATTCGTGACCTCTGAAAACCTAGAAAGCTTCAATGGTAATTTGGCATATAGGGCACGAAAATCCAATTAAATGACATCATTAGCTTTAGAATGGTTAGATTAGTATAAATCAGTATCAAAAACACATGAAAAATGCATGGAATTCAAGATGCGATTATGAATATTTTCATGAAAAGTGAGACATGTTTCTACCAGTTCTTTGCGTTAGAAGCAGTGGTTTTGATCCAGAAACGTTCCCTGATGCCTTGGGAGTGCAATGGAATAGTTAGCTTGCTTAGAAACGTACTAGAATGCAGTTTTCAGTTTTTGAATTTTTGGAAAAATATGCAAAGTTGTCTTTGATGTGAGGCGCGGCTTCAAGGTTCTAGGCATTAGGGTTAGGTTTGTGCTTGTATAAGGAACGATTTTGATCAATAATCCAAGCCCAAAGCTTTGTCTTTAATGGTTTTCAAGATTTGATTTTTATGAATCTTTTTTCAATCTTTTCCATGAAGAACATGCTAAGTTTGGAAGATTTTGCTCTTGTTGATTGGCACACGGAATAATGAGCATGTGATAGACCTATTTTCTGCACAAAAAGATTTAAAACCAATGATTTTATATTTTTCTTATATTTAAAACTAATTAAATGAATAAATAAAGATAAAAATCCAATTAATTAATTAAAAATAAGAAAATAAATCCCTTTGGGCTTAATGGGTCGTGCATATGCTTTGGATGATGATTCTTGGAAGAAAATGTGGCCCATTAGCAATTTTGAGGCATTTGAAGCAAAGTTGACTTTTCAAAATTCCCAAAAATTTCCCAACTTCCACAAGGCATATCTTGCTCAATTTTTAAGCTTTGATCATGTTCTTGGACATTTTGGAAAGGTCTTGAAGTCCTCTAACCAATGTCTTTGGTCCCATATCATTTTGATTTACCAATCTCAAGTTATGGCCTTTGACGTAAAGTCCCTTTTTGTTGACTTTTGAAAATGACCTATAATGTTGAAATTGATAACTTTTTGTGAGAGCATATCTTGGACTTGAAGTGTGAAGAGGAGTTGTAGGAAATGTCTTTCTCTTCAAAATGAGCTTTGGATGGAATTTTTTTGATAAACCATGTGGAAGTTATGCCTTGGTCAAGTTACAGTTGACTTTTTCAACTGTCCAAATATTGAAACTTTTGCATCTTGAGACTTTTTGAGCCATGCCTTGAAAATCATGATCAAGAATTGATCAAATGATGTTTGTGGCTTCAAAATAAGATGTTGACCAAAAATTTGAACTTTTGACTGTCAAATGACCATTTTGCCCCTGCAGTTGACTGTAGGGCAATTAGGGTTTTTGACTGTGCAATTTTGTGCTGTAAGTCTTGAAACTTGGTATGAGGATGCTTGACCATGTTTGTAGGCATGTGGGACTTGTTTGGGCCCTTGGAAATTTCAATTTCTTTGACAGAACCAAAACCCTAGTTTTTGACTGTTAGGAGGCCCTTGAACTATGCAACCCTTGGGAGATTTTGAAGCATGCTTTTGGCAAATCTTGAAGAATATGGGAGGGCAAATTTTGGGGTACAACAGGTGTTAACACCTTCCCTTTTCATATCTTACCCCCCGAACTCAAAATCTATTAAAGGTCTTTCCTGTTCTTTCCACCTTTCCTAAATATTGGATAAAAGAAAAGTCGGTGGCGACTCTAATTATCCTCACTTTGGATAAAACCAAAAGGCAGTTCTCCCACTGTATTACAGAACTAGCGACTCTGTTGGGGAAGAGAATTTTGCCGGGTGTTGTACCCCAAAATTTGCCCTCCCATTTTTCTCAAGACATACTTTTAAAGGTTCTTAAACACTAAAGATACTCAAGGAAGTTTTGGTTTCAAAGGTCTCAAGTGGCTTCTATGGTTCTCCATATGTCTTCCCCAAGGTTCATGTCAGGTTTTAAGTCCTACATCACAAGTTTGCTCAGTCAATGGCTCAGATGATTGAAAATCAATTGTATTAGTTAAAAAGTAAACTATGGTTAACATGTAGTCAAACTTCAAGATTTTTGTCTACATCAATATTTTGAAGTGATATTAATCATTTGATCAAGGTTTAATCATGACTTCTCAAGGAAAGCCCTCAAAACATCAAAGGTCAAAAATTGCCAAGTTAGGGTTTCCTTAGGAGAAGTCAAATGAACTTTGACCAAGCATAACTTTTAAATACTTCATCAAATTTTCCCCAACCAAATCCTATTTTTAAGGAAATTCAATTTTCTACAACTTTGTTTTTATGCTCAAGTCCAAAAAGTGCTTCATTTGAAAGATATGAACTAATACATTATAGGTCATTTTTAAAAATCAACAAAAGACACTTTTTGTCAAAGAAAATTACATCAAGATAATGTATCCAAATGCAAAAATGATAAAAATAGAAAGTGTATAAGACATCTTGATCTTTCCAAAAAGTCCAATATCACCTTAAAAGATGAATACTGAGAATGTTATGCGTTACACAAGTTGGGAAATTTTGAGGAAATTCATGAAATGAAAATTAAGCAAACTTGCAATTTTAAATTAGTGGGCCTAACTTTGGATATTCAAACATGATCATAAGATGTTAGAGGACCTCTAAAAATCATTCACACTTTTTTATTATTTTTATTTCTTTTATTTGAATTTTTATTCATTTAAAATGAATAAAATAAAGTAAAAAAATGAAAACAATATTTGAAGGCTTGGGCATTTGGATTTCACTCCCTTTGCAGGCCCAATAATGCATATAAGCTTGTCACAACATGTCAAAATTTGTGCAAGCTCAAGAAGGAAAGGATTTTTCAAGTTTGGCAAGTTTTAAAGGTGTTTTATCCTTGTTTAAATCATGGCTTCATGACCTTGATTCCTTTCCAAAATCGTGCAAGCATAAGAATGGAAAGGAAAACCTCAAGTTGGAAAGTTTTCAAATTGTTTGATTATGACTTTATTATGGCTTCATGGCCTTGATCCCTTGCCATATATGTTGTCTCAAATTATTCTTCTATATAATGCAAGCAAAGCCATGCCAAAGGGAGACGAAATCATTCCACAAAAAGCTCTCCAAAAATTCTCCAAAATTCAAAGAAGTTGTGAAAATTATATCTCGCATTTCCAGCAAGTTTCAATCCAAACTAAGGCTAGCATTCACCTCCTGAAGATCAAAGGAGTTGATCTAGGTCCATAAGTTGTACTCCTTGAGCACCAGAACACGACCTGTGCATCACACCGGTTTTTGAAATTGGTAAAAATCAAAAACTATGTTTTCTTGCATTTTTAATCATTACTAACATGTTTGATCTCCTCCTATGCATCATTAGAACATGATAGGTACATTACACGTAAAGTTTGATACAAAAATGTTGTTTTACCATTGTTAGGGCACTGAAGTCATTGATCTTCGAACCGGACATTGCAAGCAACTTTCTCCCCTTGCACCCCCATCTGCTTTTCACAAAGCAGGCCCATAGTCTTTTTTTATTATTATTTTTTAATCTATTTCTTTTATTTTTTTAATCACTTTTTTAATAAAATCATAAAATAAAATAAAAGAGATTAAACTTAGGTTTTTTTTATTAATTAATTTATTTAATTTTCACAAATAATAATTAATTAATTTAATCACTTTAAGTTTATTTTATTAATTAAAATATAATTAGAATTAGGCTTTAATTATCATTCAATTATTTTTCTAAATAAAACCAAAATATTTTTTATACTTAGAGTTTTTTTTAGATATCTTGCCCTCTTCAATCTCCGCGCGTTTATTTACTGTTTCACATTTTTTCCAATATTGTAATTGTCCAAAATTTGTAATAGCTAATTAGGATCCCTTTTGCATTTTTATCCCCTTTTTTTGTTTGTACTCCCACACCCCCGAAGCGATGTAATAACGTAGATTACTTTCCGCATTTTTACTTTTCGCACATGTATATATATTTAACTGTTAGATTAATTAGGCGTGTATGGAAAGACATAAAAAAACAAGTGTTAGATAACCTAACTTCAAGACAAATAACTGAAACATAACACACTTCGCACACGCGCACCTCTAGGGTGACCCTCATTTGTGGCCTTGGATTTAAAACAGTCACGTCTCTTGAACATGGGATGTTTTAGAAAAGACCCTTTGATTAAAAGATCATAGTCCCTTGATGACACTTCGATGCTACCTCAGTAAATGATCTTAGTATCTTAAGGTAATTGCTAAAAGTGTCTCACGAGTTGCCTTCATGATTGTATGATGACCCGCGTCTGTCTCTCAAACATCCAACGATAGGGCTACCTACTAACTAATGGTAGAGTAGCAATATCTAAAGTAAAGAGGAAAAGAACAAGACTTTTTAAGTAAATAGATAGCTCGTAGTTGCTTGCTCACAAAACAAAACAAATTTATCACATATACACTCTCTATTCTAAAAATATTTTCAAAGACAAAACACTTTGTATGCGTTCTCAATGATACGAGAATCATTACAAAGTTTTTCGCACTTAAGCATATTTTCAAAATATTATTTCAAGAGCACAAACACAAAGCATTTTCAAAAAGTGAGCTAGAAACTAAGAGCCTGTAGATAACTACGGGTGAAAAGGGTGTTAACACCTTCCCTTTCCATAACCTACCCCCCTTACTCAGAAAATATCTCGAAAGGTCTTTCCTGTTCTTTTCACCCTTTCCTTTATTGGATAAAAGAAAAGTCGGTGGCGACTCTTGCTAACCGCGACATTTGTGATAAAAAGCAAAACCAGTAAAGTCAGTTCTCCCACCGTATTACAGAACTGGAAACTCCGTGGGGAAGATATTAAAAGTGGGGTTACCTTAGATATAGTTCACATTATTTAAATGCTTTCATTTTTTGATTTGCCTGATTTACTTTTAAGGGTTATTTGGGTTATTCTTGTGAAGATCCTATACCCGAATCTGGGGCATTTTAGGTTAGTAGCAATAGATCATGAAAACTGTATGGTGTACACCAATACGATTGAAGCGATGGCTACGTTAGTGCGACATATTGGTTGGTATCAGTGTCCTTTGAGTTAAGTCAAGGAGAATGTTAGGCTACCGCGTGGTGTCATAAAGCACTAAATGACTGTAGAATCTTAGTTAACACAACTTAGCCATTAGAAAGTAGCGAGATAGCCGGCTTTGGTGCAGACTGAAGTTTGTTGATACTCGATGCTACACTCATTGAGGTCAGACTCTCGGAATATTTCGGTCGCAATTCAGATGCTTGGGCGAAATAATGCTCGAGAGAAAGATCAGTGATATTGAGACTCCTAGAACCCAGTTACTTCTTTTAGGACAGGTTGAGCCAACTAAAACTTTAAGAGGGTACTTACCTACAAACTCCATGAAAGCTTAAACCTAAGGCCTTGTGTGTTTTGCTTGTGTATGATTAAATTGTTCGAACATAACATCATGACATCATGTAATATCATTTTCTTAACCATTTCAAGGATCTCAAGGGCATGTAATGCGGGTTATGATGAACCAGACGTCTAGTAAGGGGATTTATTTTCCTCTAGTCAATGTCGTCAAAGCACATTATCTTGAGTCAATATCTAGGACCCACTCGACATGGTGAGCTTGATTCTTGTAGAAGGACGTTCAATGATATGAATCTCTTCAAATCGAAGTTGCAGTTAAAATTCAACTTCTAACATTTTCTTGTATTTATCCCACGAGATCCTTGAAAACATTGCATTCACATATCATGTATGTCATTACATAAACAGATATTCTCAATACATGTTTCTCATTTTCTCGCTGTTTATTTCAGTAAGAAAAATGGCTCTTGAATAGACCATGAGAGACCTCCAAACTCAAGAGGCGCAGTTCCAAGAAATGTTCCTGAACCTATCCAAGGGGAAAGAGGAATTGAAAGCACTCCTCACTGAGAGCATGACCAAGAAGAATCCTGAAGACAACAAGGATGACCAATTGGAATAATTACAAGTTGAGATGGCAACGATGAGAATCCAGATGATGGGTCAGAAGGCTCTTACCCAAAATTTAGCTCGGGGGCAAGAATAGTTGAGAATTCTCATTAGCAAACTTCATCAGGATAAATACAACTGTATGGGACGAACGGCTAGAATGGGGGATCAAATCATTAATCAACCTCCGATGAGACATAAAGTTGGCTTGGTTAAAAGTAGGTCTTCCCGGATTGCTACTACATCGCAAGTCCAATAAAGACCTCGCTAACAACAACAGGGTAATCAACGTAAGTAGAATACACCCAAAAGAAAATTTACTAAAATCAACATGTCTTTGGCTCAAGCATTACAACACATGTTGAAGTCCAAGCTAGTTACATTGAAGGATCCTCCTCAGAAGCCCAATACTTCTTCTTCCCGTCACAATCCTAATGTAAGGTGCACATATCACTCCAACAGTCTGGGGCATGACACCGACAGGTATTGGGTGTTAAAACATAAGATCCAAGACCCGATTGATGAAGGAGTTTTCGAGTTCATGCAAGATGTTCAGATTAGGTTCTTCTGTTATCCCTCAAATGTCGAGGCTACAAGGAACACCATCTAAAGTGACAATTTCAGGAGGAGAAGCTGTATGTTCATTCGAATTTTCGTTTGTAATTTATTTGTTTGTTCAAATACTTATCTTTATGTCAGACTTTGGTTCTTCCCATTAATACATTGCATATGTTTGTCTTGAGTTAATCCATTCATTTTCCCTATACTATGCTTTTACTTTCTTTTGTGATATTCAACTCTCAATTAAAAACTATAAACCTTTAGAGGGAGGATGACGAAAACAATACCATAATCTCATACAATATGCTTTTGAACAGACCTTGCTGACGATGTACATGTGTTGTTTCAAATCCTAAATAGTAGAGTTATACGGAAGATAATTCCTAATCAACCCCTTTGAGCCTAAGAAGTTGGAGTTTTGTTTTTCACTCAAATTGAAACCTTTAATCATAACCTGAGGCAGAATAGTTTCTCAGTTAATTCAAAACCATATTCAGTCGTAAGCTTTCACTTCATAGTATCAAAAACATCCTTCTAATCAAAAGACGGTGATGGTTCCCCGTAAAGCAGGCAGTCATTATCTCTAAAAAGAAAAGCTCATTAAGTCAAAACCTATGAAGGAGACTTAAGAAAAAAATAGGGGCATCCTGCTGACTGTAATCAAAGAAACAGCTCATGAAAAAGGTAGGAGTAATAAAATCAAAAAAGAGATTGTTACGAATCCTCGACAATAGAAAAAATGTCACAAAAAATGGCTTCCTTCTCAAATAAACTTTCAGTATCTGAACCATCACCAAAATATCATTCCCGACTTAATTACACACAATTAACTGAGTATATGGCTAGAAGAACGTCACGGAGAATGAGTTAGGTACAAATAAAGTTTGAGCCTTTATCCTTTGTTTCTTAAACCATGAACCAGGCCATGTTACAACCCTTAAAATTTCTAACTGAAGATTAGGTTAGTTCGAAAGCATACTGTTACAAAAAGGTATCATGGGTCCTGTAAGGCTTACTATAAATCCTTATTTGAATTCATATTCTTACAAAAAAATTATTTTGTTTACTAAAAATGAATTTTCAAAACTTCAAGACAGACATAAGCTTTGCATTTATAATACCACTATTTGTATATAATTAATTTTTCGACAGCAGAGAAATCCAGATGACGAATATCTAGTGAACGAAAATCCTCTTGATGAACATATTCACTTCAAATGGAAAAACACTTTCAATAACAAAACTTCCATATTTAAGAGGAATGACATGCTATTTCCCAACTCATATGTGACAGTCAGGTCAAGATTCAAAGAACCTCTCAAAAGTGATGAATAAAGTGTTGAATAGCCATGGGCAGATCTCCATCTGAATCACTTGGGGCATTAAACATGAATTTTAGCAAAGGGCCATGTACGATCAAGCAAACATTCTCTGGCATGCTACAACACTTACAATGAAAATTCTCTTCACCTTGTGAACACATACATAGTCGAAAAATACTTCGCACGAAAGAGACCTGCTAGGTTGACTGGCCTAGGAAAAAATAAGGGCATCCCGACGAACCAAAAATGTTCGGGAAAAAATTAGGGATATATAAATAAAATTATACACCCGACAAGTCGAAAACCTAAAAAGGCGGCTTGGGCAAAAAGGGTATCCCGGTGGACTGAAAATTTGAAAGGAAAATCCAAGCAAAAGTTAGGGATTAAAGCGTACGACTATGTCCCGTTATCTCGTCACTTGTCTATCAGTAGAAGACTTATCACCCTGATTAGCATTTACTCAAGACTCTGGGAGTTGGGACAACGTCCAAGCTGCCCATGAAACCCCACATCTTCCATGAGATTATCCCCCACAGATTAATCTTCACAAGTTCATACATTCCCTGCAATTTCCCCGACAGATTGCTCTGGCGGATAAATGAGTATGATCTTCTTCCCGGCAATGTCACCAACCTATGGAGTTCTGACCAGTACAGTTCATGGAAGTTCTCTTCCCCAGCTGAGTTTATTCCTGAGATTGCAAAACCCCTGCAGGTATCTATTCTCCAGCAGAGTTTATTTCCTCAACAAGGATGTTTCCTCAGCACAGTATTGTTCCGTCGACACGGTTTATTTCCCCAACATGGTTAATTTCCCCAATAAATTATCGTCTCCCCAGCTTGAGTCTGTTAATAAGATGGCCACGAGTCGCCAGCAAAGTTCCTCTCCCTAGTAAAGTTGCCACTATCCCTAGAGAGTTGCTACCAAATCTAAAATTAGGCCATATATCAGTCAACTTTATCCTCCCCAGACAAGCCGGAAGGTTATCCATCTCTTCTATCCCCAGTCAGGGTATAAACTCCCCAGCAGAGAAATGAACAACCAATATTCTTGAACCTTTCTCCCCAAGCTGTAATTAACATTCTCCAGCAGAGTTTCCTCAAGCAAAAAGCAGAAATCAATGTTCCCCAACGGATTTTCCTCAAATAAGAAAGTAGGAGTCCCCAGCGGAAACAATCCCCAGAAGATCAAAGATACATATACTCTTCATCCCCAGCGACAGTCAGGGATTTATTTTCCCCAGACAAAGATGTTGCTCGGGTTTACAAATGCACTTCAATAACATTTCACATTCATACATCATTTACAAATATCATAGTATATACATACGAAACGCATATAGCATAGTCTCATTTATTTTGAGATAATCATTATGTAACGCATTTCATGCATCATGACATTGCATACAACTAACTCTTTACCTCTTCAAGAAAGATCAATCAACAGACAAACATCATCAATTACTTATATGACCTGACAGTCTTCTCAAAGGCTACATCTGACAAAGGGCTATTTCAGCAATTTCCTCATAAGGTCATTCTCAAAGAGACCTCTTCTGGCTTAGATTAAATAAACCAAAGATTTATTCTGATACTTCTTCCATTCAAAGTCAGACATAAATATCCTCTGGCTCAGATTAAATCGACCAAAGATTTATTATGATAGTTCTTCCAGCGGACCTTTTTCTGGCTCAGATTAAATAAACCAAAGATTTATTCTGATACTTCTTCCATTCAAAGTCAGACATAAATATCCTCTGGCTCAGATTAAATCGACCAAAGATTTATTATGATAGTTCTTCCAGCGGACCTTTTTCTGGCTCAGATTAAATCGACCAAAGATTTATTCTGATACTTCTTCCAGTTAAAGACAAAGAGACCACTTCTGGCTCAAATTAAATCAAACAAAGATTTATTCTAATACTTATTACAGTCGAAGTCAGACATAAATATCTTCTGGCTCAGGGTAAATCGACCAAAGATTTATTCTGATACTTTTTCCAGCAGATCCTTTTTCTGGTTTAGATTAAACCAACCATTTATTCTGATACTTCTTCCATTCGAATTCGAACATAAATATCTCTTGGCTCAGGGTACATGTAGTAAAAACGAGAGGAAATAGAAACCCTAGTTAACTATTACAAAATGTAAACAAATACATAATTAGAAAAAATGTGAAAGTAATAAAATACGCGAAGCTGTAAAAAGGAAAAGGAAAATTAATTTGATGTTTTTTTTATAGGAAAATGATTTGATGATTAACTTAAAACCTAGTTAATTTTAATTAATTAAGAAAAATAACCGATTAATTTAAACAAACCCTAAGTTGATTTCGAAAAAAGAAAGTTTAGTGAAAAGCCTAAAAATTAAGTTAATTAATTAAATGAAAACCTAAAACTTAATTAGGGTTAATAAAATAAAAACCTAAAAATTAAATTAGGGTTTAGGAAAAAAAAGGTTTGTGAAAATGTTAGGGTTTGAAAAAAGGTTTTTTTGTAAAAAGGGTTTTAAGAGTAAGAAGAAGAGAGAATTGAAAGAAAATAAACCAAATTGTAGGGTGGGTGTTGAACACACGCCCTTGGAACCTTCATTCAACACCTTAACCACTGGTCCAAGCGCGCCTTGGTGATAGGAGACAACTTCAGCGTGTTTTGTAAGTTACCCTGCAAAATATGAAAATATAAGGAAAATAAATGGTTAAAGGATGGATCAAACCTATGCCCTTTAATACAAATGCCTTAACACGCACGCTTCAACCGCTGGGGAGATAATATATTCGTTTATTTATATAAAACGATAAATATATAATATAATAAACCGCTTGAACCGGAGAGGCGTCGGAGCCCTAGCTCCAATCGTCTTCTCCGGTAGCCTCTTTCTTACAAACCTGCAAAAATCAAGGACGTTAGAACATCAAAAGCACCCTACCCCCCTAAATCGAGGGTTGTAAGTTCAATGGGACAATTATTTGGAGCTAAAACAGTCTGGTTTAAGAGCTATGGTGAAAACAATGTAGATCGGTGCAAATATGCCATATCACTATTTCGATTGCATGGGATCCTTATGATGATCTAGACCTGTACAAACACATCTCAAGAACAAGTTAATGGCATTAGTATGGCTCAAATCAAAAAAAAAAAAAGATATGAATTTTGTGAAAATTATGGAATCAAAGATGAAATGCATGGCGTTTCATGAGCTTTGGACCATCAGATTTGGTCTAGTATGATTGTTGGGAATGAATGGAGTGGTTGTTTTATAGTGAAAGGGTTGTGATAAGGGTTTGAAGATATTTAGGGTTCTTGGAAAAATTTGAGTTTTTTGACAAGTTTTTGAGGCAATGTTTCATGTAAGGGTTCTCCTCCATTGATGTCTGAATGAAGAGCATATATAGAGAGTAATTAGGTCATACCAAGGGCGGGCTTGGACCTTTGTAAGAAGATATGATCTTATCTTATTTTATTTTGACTTTAAATTAATTAAAAAAAACTAAAAAAAACCCAAGGGGTTTATGAATGAGTTTTGAGGTGTATAAGGAGTATAATACACGTTTGGACTTTAGAAAAATGGCCCAAAAGTCCAAAATATCAAGTTTCTCAATTTGAACTTCATGCATTTGCTAAAGATTTCCCAACTTGCACTGGTCATAACTCTCAATTTTCATCTTTTAAAGGTGATCTTGGACTTTTTGGAAAGCTCAAGATGTCCTTTACAATCTCTCTTTTGATCATTTTTGCATTTGGAGATTTTATCTTGATGTAAGTTACCTTGACAAAAAGTTCCTTTTTGTTGGCTTTTGAAAATGACCTGTAATGTATTGGCTCATATATCTCAAATAAAGCATTTTTTGGACTTTAGCTTAGAGATACCAAGTTGTAGGGAATTGAATTTCCTTAAAAATGAGCTTTGGTTGAGGCAAAGTTAATGAAGTATGTGAAAGTTATCTTTGGTTAAAGTTTAGTTGACTTCTCCTAAGGAAACCCTAATTTGGCAACTTTTGACTTTTGATGATTTGAGAGTCTTCCTTGATGAATCATGATCAAACATTGATCAAATGGTGAATATAACTTCAAAATCTTGATGTTGACCAAAAATCTTGAGGTTTAACTGTATGTTGACCACAATTGACTTTTTATCCAATACAGTTGATTTTCAGTCATCTGAGTAATTGATTGAGAAAACTTGTAATGCAAGACTTGCAATTTGACATGAGCACTCTTATGGACCTATAAGAGACCATGAATTCCATTTGAGACCTTAGAAACCCAAGTTTCCTTAAAAAGATGAAACACTAGTTGTGGACCCATTGCTTAGGAGGAGAATTTGTTTGATCAATTCTTGAGCATCCTTGAGCATTTGAGAACCTTAGGAGAATGTTTTGAATAAAATGAGAGGGAAACTTTTTGGGTACAACACATGGTGTGGAAAATCTTCACCGTCCATGGTAGTAAATATCATAGCACCACCAGAAAATATCTTTTTGATCATAAATGGCCCTTCGTATGTGGGAGTACATTTGCCCTTGGGATTACCTTGTGGTAGGATAATGCACTTTATTACCAAATCACCATTCTGGTATACCTGATGTTTGACTTTCATGTTAGAGGCTTTGATCATGCGTTTCTGATACATCTGACCATGACAAACAGCCGCAAGCCTTTTTTCATCGACCAAATTTATTTGGTCCAGTCGAGTCTGAGTCCATTCATCTTCATCTAAACCTGCGTCTTTCATAATACTTAGGGAAGGAATCTGGACTTCAACAGATAAGACATACTCCATACCGTAGACTAGAGAGAACGGGATTGCTCCAGTTGATGTACATACTGAAGTGTGATAACCATGAAGAGCAAATGGTAACATCTTATGCCAATCTTTGTATGTCATTGTGATCTTCTGTAAGATTTGTTTGATATTCTTGTTGGAGGCTTCCACTATGCCATTCATCTTTGGTTGGTATAGAGAAGAATTATGATGCTTAATCCTGAACTGCATGCAGAGTTCCGTGATCATAGTATTGTTAAGATTGGTACCATTATTCGTGATGATCCTTTCAGGGATACCGTACCGACATATAAGGTTGTGCTTGATGTACTGAGCCACAACATTCTTGGTAACGGAGAAAAACGAGGATGCTTAAACCCACTTCGTGAAGTAATCAATAGCGACCAGGATGAAAAGATGCCCATTGGAAGCAGTATGATTAATCTCTCCAATCATATTAATGCCCCGCATTGCAAACGACCAAGGAGCATTCAAGACATTCAAAGGAACCAGAGGCACATATACTTTGTCAGCATAAATTTGGAATTTGTGGAAATTTCTGGAATGATGATGGCAATTAGTTTCCATAGTAGACCAATAATAACCCGCTCTCAGAATCTTCTTAGCCATTGTATGCCCACTAGTGTGAGTACCAAAGACTCCTTCGTGCATATCTTCCATAATTTTCTCAGCTTCTTTTTTGTCTACACAACGAAGCAAAGTAGAATTGTGGTTGCGCTTGTATAGGATTCCATTACTCAGAAAGAACTTGGCAGGGAACCTCCTTAGAAATTTCTTATCATTGATAGATGCTCCTTCTGGATATTCTTGAATTTCGAGTTATCTTTTTACTTCGTGGTACCAAGGCTTTTCCTCTACTCCATCTGTATCAACTTTGTAGCAATGCACCGATTCTTCTAGTCTCTCAATGGTAATTAGAGGAGCTTCATTATCCCATCTAACTTTGAACATAGATGACATGGTGGCTAATACGTCTGCCAATTGATTCTCTTCTCGTGGAATATGTTCAAAAGTGATTTCCTTGAAGTACGAAATTAATGTCAACACATGCTCTCAATAAGGAATGAGATTTGGATGCTTTGTATCCCATTCTCCCTTAATCTGACTGATCACTAGGGCTGAGTCCCCATATACATTCAAGAATTTAATTCTCATATTGATGGCAGATTTGATACCCATTGTTGTAACCCAAAATTTGCCCTTTCATTTCATCAACTTTTTCTCACCACAAGACCTTTGAAGCTCAAGAGCAAGTTAGGATTTACTCTGCTCAAGACTCCTCTTTGCACTGTTGACCCAAATTAGGGTTTGAGTTTGCACAAAGATGTTTTGACCTAAAATTCCCAAAATGACTTTCATGCTTCATGTTGGACTCACAAGTTTATCCATACCAAGTTTCAAGCCTTGATTCCAATCTTTGCCCAGTCAATTGGACAGTTGACCTAGAAATCAGCTGTATTGGGGAAAAGTCAACTATGGCCAATTGACAGTCAAACTTCATGATTTTTGAACCACATCAACATTATGAACTCATATGAACCACTTGGTCAAGTTTGGATCATAATTCCACAAGAAATTTGATCAGATCACCAAAAGGGCAGAATGGTCATTTTTAGGGCTTTGACTGCACAAAGGCAATTTTTGACTGTTTGACCTAACCAATGGCAAATCAAGCTCACATATGGACTCAAGGATTCAATGGCATGGTCTTGACACATTCAACAAGTTCAAAAGATCCCAAATGCACAAGATTGACAGATGAATTTTCCAGTCAACTGATCAAAATTTGACTGTATACTGAAAAGTCAAACTTTGACTTTTTGGTCAAAATCAAGTGACAAGATTCATTTTTCATTAAAACATGTCAAATTATGAAACTTGTTCATCAAGAAACCAAAAATTACAAATTAGGGTTTAGAATGAAGAAATTTCATAACTTAGAAATTTTCTAAGTTATGAAATTTCCTTATTTTTTCCTAACTTTATCCCATTTTTTAATCAAGATGTATTTGGATTCAAATAAAACTCAAAACATTAAAGTTGTATTCCATTGAAAAATATACAACTTTTATTCACAAAGTTTCCTCAAAAGAAGCTTGTAGCTCAAGTTATGATTTTTGGAATAGGGTTGCAAAACATTCTTAACTTAGAAAATTTTTGACCTATTTTAGGCAGGATTTTTGCCCAACTTCATGGCCACTTTTCACATGCTTCCACTTGGAATTTCAACTTGCATTACAAATATGGATTGTAGTACATATTCCAAGATTTCCAAATTGTCCAATAACTTCTCAAACACCCTTTTGGTTAGGGAGAATCGAATTTGTAAAGATGGGCAAAAGTCACTTTGTTCATGGCCAAATACATGTTCATAACACTTTGCATTTTCAAGTCAGCTTGCACAAGCTAGGTTACAGGCCTTTTATCTCATCCACACTCAATAATTTAGTGCCAATCCTTTGTGTTCAAGCCTTATTTTGTGTGTTTAACCATTACTTGCAAGATTAAGCCATATTTGGAAAAAGCATTTTAGCCATTTTTGAAAAGATCCACTTTATGTCAAAGTCCATATCTTTGAAGTACAAGGAAATCTTTGAGGCACAAGTTCATGAACATATCCCACTGATCAAGAAGGAAGAAGGCAGCATGCTTGAGGGGCCTGTATGAGCCTATAACTCAACTTGACAACTTTTGCTTAAAAGAGAAGAAAGCTTGCATTTTGTACCACAACTCACATTCCTGCAAGAACTAACTCAAGCAAACTTTGCAAACACTTTTCACTTGATCTAACTAACCTAAAACACGAATCAACCAGAGTTCAAACCTTCTCATTCATCAAAACATAGTTTTGTGGCAAAACAGGGTACCTGCTGCATTTTGATTTGGCCAGCTCAATCCATTCGTGCGCCTTGGCTAAAACCACCTCAAACACATTCTATAACATCCATACAAACTATCCCCAGCCTTAGATACAGACTGTAACACCCCTAACCAAGATTGCCATTTTCATTTTTTCAGTTGTGCAGGTTGAGTTACATAACTCGATTCAGTTAGTTTCAAAGCAAGCTAGAGGTTGGAAGAGCATCCTTGGACCTCAAGCAAGCTGTACAAGTCCTCAAACTTCATTGAAGTACCTCCATTGTTGTACACGATTCAAGATGAACAAGTAAAAGTTTGAACTTATATCTCTCTATCCAAGCATATCTAGGCTTAGGTTTGTGAAGAAAGTATGTCCTACTCATGGCCCTGAAGCTACCCATATCCTCACTTTTCATTTATGTGGTGTGTGCTGAGAGAATTTTGAACCTGAATATGTGAAAAAAGTTAGGTCAGGAATTGGGGGAGGAGAAATTCTCTCTCATTTCTGAGAGTTAGATCAAGTTCTTGATATGTATGAATTCGTGATTTGATGCTTTACATTTTTTATGTTATAAGTTTCTGCTAAAAATCAAAGAATCAGGATGTTTGAACAAAGCATGAAAGGCGCGCGTTTTTGAGATAGAAATGGCTGGAGGTTGAAGAAGCTTGCCTTGGGCTGGGCCTGACCTGTTTTTTTTCTATTTGCACCACTATTTCCCACTTACACCCCTTGGCCTATTGTGTGTTTTTTTAATCATTTTTGACTTTTTATTTTTTCCTCTGACTTATTATTTTTTGTCAAAATATAAAAAATATTAAAAATACTTTTTCACTCATTTTTGTATTTATTTTGAATTTATTTGCTTTATTTAAACTTATACATATAAAATAATATATATATATACTTTTATTTAAAATACTAAAAAATAATACATAATACATTTATTTTCTGTTATTATTTTATTTTACCTTTTGAAAACATTTTCTTAAAATACACTTTTTTTGATAAATAATAAATATTTTATTTTTTTGTATATATTTAGTATAGTTAATATATAATATAAATACTTATATATTTATTAGAATATTTAGGATAAAAATATAAAAATAATACATTTTTATTTTTATTAATATTTGACCTCAAAAATTACTTTTTTACAATATACTTCTCTTTTATTTATTTTTTTGTATATAATTAATAAATATTTTATATGATATAAATAATAAATACTATTTATTTACAAAATTCGGGTTTTGCCCTAAACCATGAAAATATCCAAAAATTAACTTTTTTTATTTTTGTGTATTTGTCACATGAAAAATACTTTTACATACATATAAAACCATTTTTGTGCATTTTGCATATTTATTGTATTTATTTAATTATTGTACAATTAAATAACTTGTATATTCAATTTGGATTGTAATAGCTTAGATTTAAATTTCTTGCTAAATATCCCCATTTGAACATTTGTACCCCCATCCCCATAATTATGTTGTAATAATTTAGGACTTTAAATTCCTCATTTTAAAGCTTCCTAATTATACCATGATAGACTTAGGGTTTGTATGCAAATCAAAAATAACAAATAGCTTGACCTAATTCAAAGATAAAAAAGCATGAAAATGGACAACACCAATCACACTTGCACCCTTAGGGTTACTCCACTTGTTGCCTTCAATAATGGGCCATGTTGCATGTTGGATGTCTTTGGCAAAACAAAATAATTCAAATGATCATAGTCCCTCGATGACGCTTTCGAAAGTTGCCTAAAAATGATCAAGTCCCTTAAATGAAAAAATTGTCAAAGACACTTGGCACTATTGCATTCATGGTCTTAACGATGACCCGTGCCCGTCCCGTTAACATCCTAACACAAGATTGTCCACCAAATACAATGGTGGAACAATACTGTTAAAAGGGTTAAAACATAGGAAAGATCTTTGAGAAATTTAGGGTAGATAGCTCTTGGTTACTTGACCAATCTTGCAAAACAATCCTTGCCATTTTTCAAAACACACATCACAAGACACCTTCAAAACAACTTTCAAAAACATTGAAAACTTTTCAAAAGACAAATACACCTTTGTATACATTCAAACATGGATCATTACAAAGGTTGCCACGACAATGGCCTCTTTTCAAAACATTTTCAAACACACACACAAAGCACCATTTCAAACAATTGAAAGCACCATTTCAAACAATTGAAAATGCAAGGCAAGTGATATAAGCAAGTAACTAAGAGCCCATGGATAACCATGGATAGAAAGGGTGCTAATACCTTCCCTTTCTATAATCTACTCCCCGAACCCAAGAAAACATCTCAAAGGTTTTTGATGTGCTTTTTAACATTTCCTTAGGATAAAATAAAAAGTCGGTGGCGACTCTTGCTAAACCGAAACATTTGCAAAAACAAATGCAAAACCTCAAGTCAGTTCTCCCACCGTATCACAGAACCGGCGACTCTGCTGGGGAGAAATTTGAAAGTGGAGTAACCTTAGGGCTTAGATCACCCTTTTTCATTGTTGTACCCCAAAATTTTCCCTCTCATATTCTTCAAGATTTGCCAAGATCAATCTCCAGATGATTCAAAATCTCTCAAGGATTGCACAGTCCAATTGCCTCTTAACACAGTCAAAATTAGGGTTTTGGTTCTTGTAAAGAAATTGAGGTTTACAAGGGTCTAATCAAGTCCCATATGCCCATATACATTGTCAAGCATTCATATGTCAAGTTTCAAGACTCACAGCATCAAATTGCACAATCAAAAACCCTAAATGCTCCACAGTCAACTACAGGGGCAAAATGGTCATTTGACAGTCAAAAGTCAAAAAATTTGGTCAACATCTTATTTTGAAGCCACAATCATCATTTGATCAAGTCTTGATCATGATTCCACAAGCATGGCTCAAAAAGTCTCAAGATGCAAAAGTTTCTATTTTTGGACAGCTGAAAAGTCAACTGCAAATTGACCAAGGCATAACTTCCTCATGGTTCATCAGAAAAATCCCATCCAAAGCTCATTTTGAAGGGGATGACATTTCCTACAACTCATTTGAACACTCCAAGTCCAAGAAATTCTCTCACAAAAAGTTATCAATTTCAACATTATAGGTCATTTTTAAAAGTCAACAAAAAGGCACTTTAAGTCAAAGACCATAACTTGAGATTGGTAAATCAAAATGACATGGGACCAAACGCATTGGTTAGAGGATTTCAAGAACTTTCCAAAATGTCCAAGAACATGTTCATATCTTCAAACTTGAGCAAGATATGCATTGGAGAAGTTGGGAAAGTTTTGGGAAGTTTCAAAAGTCAACTTTGCCTAAAACACTTCAAAATTGCTAATGGGCCTCAATTTCCTTCTTGAATCATTACCCAAAGCCTATGCACGACCCAATGAGCTCAAAATAATTTATTTTATTATTTTTAATTAATTAATTTAATTTATATTTATATTAATTCATTTAATTAGTTTTTATTATAAGAAAATTCAAAGATATGATTTTGTAGATCTTTTGTGCAGCAAATCAAACTAGGGCAAGCTGGCCAAGTCGTTTCACATCCAAAAAAGGAAAATCATCCATAATTGGCAAAGGTTTCAATGAAAAAAGATTGAAAAATATATGATGAAAATCAAAGATATGAAACATCAATTCATGGACTTTTGGGCCAAGGTTTTGACCTAGAATCATTCACATACTTATGCAAGACCTAACCCTATTGATACATACACGAAAAAGCTGCTGAAAACTCATAACCAATTTGCAACTTTTCAACAAAAACTTGGAAACTGATTTCATACTTGCAGGGTAATTCAAGGCCTCAAAACATTTCCATTGCATTACTGACATTGCTAGGAAGCTATTGGCATCAAGAACAAGTCCTCATACTCAAAGAAACGGTAAAATATGGTTATGGTTTGAACGAATATGTTGATAATCGAAACATGATTTCTATGCATCATTCATATGTTTTATTCATTGATTTACACTACTGACATCTCCCTGAAGCTTTTGGTATAACTGAATTATGCTAATGTCGCCTAAATCAAAATCCACCATTGAAGAATATTAGGTTTTCAGAAGCTTCAAAATAGGGCTTTCTTGTAGAGAAAAAATTAGACCTTTAGACCTATACAGCTGAATTCAGAAGCTCAAGACGAAGCAAATGGAAACCTCGCGCTCAATTTATATTACCTATGGGCGTAATCGCTATTTTCCACACTTTCAATTTGTGGGGGTTTAAAACCCCCGCTACTTGTTTCATAGTTGCAGGAAAACAAAGAAGAAGATGGACGTGGCATTACATGACTAGGGCGTTCAAATCTTGGCGCAGTTTTTTTAATGATTCAGCATAATTGAGTTTTTTCATATATATTATTTGTTGTCTATTATATATATAAACGCGCTAAGTGGCTCAGTTGGTGGAGAATAGGTGTTGCAAGCATTGGGACCTGGGTTCGATTCCCAGGTCCCCCCACATAATTCATGACTTTTGTTTTAATGTCTTCTAGTGCAGCGCTTCATTCAGTGGCCTACCATGAGTCTCACGCCTGTGCTTGACAAGTGGCCAAGAGATCCCATCCAATGGTCAGAAGGTGAATTCCATGATACACTCCAGTCAACCCTCATGCATACAATCCTCAAAGTCAAAAAAGGCTTTGTCAATGGGCCTGAATTACTTCCAACAAACCTCCATTTGGGCCTGATACCCCCTTGGTTTGCATATTTGTTTTCTTCTCTTTTCTTTTTAATTCTTTTATTTTCTTTAATTATTTTTTATTTAATTCACCTAAAATAATTTTCTTTTCATAATAAAATCAGAAAAATCAGAAAAATCAAAATACAAAAATATGTTTAATTATTTATTAATTTACTCATTAATTTATTTTTGTAAATAAATGTTAATAATTAATTTAGTTAATTTAGGTTTTAATTCAATCTTTTTCTTTAATAAATAAAATTCTATAGAATTAGGTTTTGATTTATCCTTTTTTATTATTATTGACCCTCATTATTTATTATTATTATTATTAACTATTATTTTTTGTAAATAAACATGTAAATTAAATAATTTAATTAATTAGCCTAATTTTGACCTTTTTCTTTAATAATCTAAAAATAATCTAGAATTAGGGTTTCCCTTGTAAATTCTTTTCTTTATTTCAAAAAACATAAAAAACACTTTCTTTTTTTTTACTAAATAATTAGTTAGACTTTAATTTAATTCAATTTCAAGCAAAGGGTCAAAACCCTCGGACGTCCTAATTTTAATTCTTTTTGCGCATTATTTTCTTTTGAATATTATGTAACTGTTCAAGGAATGTAATAGTAATTAGGTCTTTCCTTTTACTTTCCGCATCTTTATCAAAAAATGGGTCTTTGTATTTTGGCGATGTATAGACCCGCGCCTTGTAATAACGTAGCTTTTATCTTTCCGCTTTTAAATTTCCCGCACTCTTAAATTCTAAATTGTATGAAAGAATGTATGCTAATTAAAAACAATGCGTAGCTCACAATGCCCTGATCAAAGATAAACTTAACATGAAAACAACACACAAATACACACACCACTTCTAGGGTACGCCTCACCTGTTGCCTTCGAAACGTGGTCGTCAAGTATAGGACGTCCTAGCGGTCCTTATGTCCATGATCCAGTTGCCTCGAAACAGTTGCCCCGAAACAGTTGCCTCGAAACAGTTTCCTCGAAACAGTTGCCTCGAAATGCTTGCCTCGGATTAAAAAAGGATCAAGGACATAAGGGTATCCTCTAAGGTGTCTTACTGTTGCTTCGCTGACCACACTGTCTCTACAATCGAATTGACCCGAACACCTCCAACGGTGGTGCTACCTACCTCTCAATGGTGGGATGGCACTACCTTAAGGACATTTACACAGCCTAATTCCTTAGGGTAGGTAGATGACTCATAGATACTTGCTCTATTCAAAAACAAAACAAAAACCTTTTCACACCGACACTTTCAAAAAATCTTTCAAAACAATTTTTCAAACACTCTTGAGGACTGATACAAGAGTTATTCAGAAATCTTTAAACAAAACTTTTTCAAAACCCACGCACTTGAAAAGCAAACAAAATTTTGAAAACATAAGAGCAAGTACCTAAGAGCCCATGGATAACCATGGATAGAAAGGGTGCTAACACCTTCCCTTTCTATAATCTACCTCCCGAACCGAGAAACATCTCGAAAAGGAATTTTGCTGTGCTTTTGTCCTTTCCTTGTTGGAGAACATAAAAGACGGCGGCGACTCTTGCTTACCGCGACATTTCGCGAACCAGCTTTAAACAGTCAGTTCTATTTCCACCGATCACAGAACTGGCGACTCTGCTGGGGATCACTTAAAGTGAGGTGTACCTTAGGATAGCTCATACTTGTGTTTTCAATTGCTTTGTTTTGTTTGCTTTATTATTGTGGGCACTGTCTTGGGAGTTCTATAGATCCTAACCCAGATCTGGGGGATACCTTCTTAGAAAGTAGCAACAAGACTGTGAGGGAACTGTGCGGGGTATACCGACACGGTTGAAGCAGTCTGCTACGTTGATGTGGCACTTTGGTGAGTACCGGTAACCCTTGAGTCAAGTCAAGGAGAGTACGGGGCGGCCGCGTGGTGTCGTGAAGCATCAACTGACCTTAGGAACCTTAATTGAACCATCTTGGCCTCTTTAGGGTAGTGAGATAACTGACTTTGGTGCAGTCTGAAGTTGGTTGATACTCGATACTACACTCAGTTGAGGGTTGTTTTCTTGGAATATTGCGTTCGCCAGTTCAGTGGCTAAATCGAAACGATGAACACAGAAAACAATCCAATGATATTGGGATCCTTAGAACCCGGTTACTTCTGATAGGACAGGTTTTGAGCCCACCAACCTCAAGAGGGTAATACCTAGACCCCATTGCTGGCCTAAACTCTAAGGGCTATCTTGTGTGACTTGTGTGCCTTACCATGTTTGCTTTTTGTGAATACTTGTGGCGTGTTTAATCATAGCATCATAACATCATACAGCATCATATGCATTGACTAACCATTTCAGGGGTTCGAATCTTCATCTTTGTTCTTGTTTTGTAGGACATGGAAACTATCCGCAGAAAGACAATTCAGATCAGCCTTGTAAGGGTCCCTCCCCAGCTTAAGGAACTTATATCCAGGATTCCCGAGAGCTCCTCTTTCAGTGAGAAACATGGAAGACTCACCAGCTTGGTCAACACCAACATTGAGGAAGATATGATAAAGGTCCTCTTCCAGTTCTTTTACCCTCTGCACCACTGTTTTACTTTCCTGGATTATCAACTGGTGCCTACATTGGAAGAGTTCTCCCAGCTTCTGAAGATCCCTATCCTTAGTCAACTACCCTACAACGGTACGGAAAAGGAACCCAAACTTGAAGAGATTGCTAAAGCATTACGCCTACAACCATCTGACATTAAGGGACATTGGGAAGTTAGAAGTGGTATCAAAGGGTTCTTGGCCAAGTTTCTGTTTGAGAAGGCCCAAGAATGTTGGAACTCCCTCGACCTACAAGCCTTTGAAGAAGTTGTGGCCCTCATTGTCTATGGGTTGGTGTTGTTCCCGAATCCCGATCAGCTTATAGATATCAATGCTGTCAAGATCTTCATGTCCAGGAACCCTATACCTACGTTGCTTGGGGACATCCTTCACTCATGTTACACTCGAACCATGAGAAAAAGAGGTGTTCTTATGTGCTGCACTCCTCTCCTGGGAAGGTGGTTTATTTCGCACCTTCCACAATCAGTTTTGAAGAACGAGCGGGGTTTGAGATGGTCACAACGATTGATGACTATTACACATGCTGATATACATTGGTGTTCTCGGTCCAGAGAAGACGTCACTATCATTGATCGTTGCGGGGAGTTTCCTAATGTTCCTTTACTTGGAATCAGAGGAGGTATTACTTACAACCCGTGTCTAGCTTAGAGACAGTTTGGTTATGCTCGGAGGGACGACCCTCGTGACATGTTAATTCCTGACATAGTTTTTGACTTCGACAACGATGCACAAGGGCTTCGCCAGAGATTTATCAGAGCTTGGAGGATGCCCAACAGGGTAGACAGCAAGACACTGGGGCACAGGAACTCCATCCCGTTGGAACCTTATCTCAAGTGGGTACGAGCCCGCTCCCAGAAGTTAGTGATGCCATATCCTCACGTTCTCCCTGTGATCAAAGAGCCAATTTTGGAAGGAGAGGTGCCCTACACCATTCAACATCCTGACATTCCTACATCCTGGGAAGAAATGCAGAAGAGCTGGATCCAGCTTAAGGAAGAACGGAATTCTCTTGAGTCCAGTCTACATGCTAGTGAGAAGAAGGTCTTGGAGCTCACCCGCCTACTGCACAAGGAAAAGACTCTCAACACTTACATAGCTCCAAAGAGGATGCGCAGTGTCTTTTGGGATTGATTTACTTTGTAATGTTTTGCCCATGAGGCTTTGATGTACTGAACAATTATTTCTTAATGATAACGTGTGTTCCTTTTTGTCTACAACAAATTTGAACTTTCGAACCCTTGAATGCATTGCATAAACAGCATATCATGCATCATGTGCATAGCAGGTACTCTTTTTTACAGGTGGTTTAATCTTCTTCGCTGTTTATTTCAGCTCGCCATCATGAATCCTGAATCATCTACTGAGCAATCCATCAAGGCCCTCTAGGACCAGAACGCCCAGTTCCAAGAGCTGATCATGAGTTTGGCCCAAGGTCAAGAGGAATTGAAGGCTCTGCTGGTAAAGAAGAAGAAGAAGAAGAAGAGAACTGTACTATTCAACACTGGCCAGAGGCTTGGCAACACACTGCAGAATGAGGTTGATCAAGCTGGTTCTTCTGTAGGGAAAGGCAGTCCCCAGGGGGGAAGGGTTCCTAGTCCGGTGGTCTCTGACAACGAGACTGATTTCAATGAGGAGCAGTATCCTCCAGCTGAAGACAAGTACAAGCAGTTAGAGGATCGTCTGAATGCCATGGAAATTCAACAAGTGCCTGGGTTGGATTTTGGAGACTTGGGTCTATCTTCTGGTGTGGTGATCCCACACAAGTTCAAAGCACCATCTTTCGCAAATTATGACGGGGCGTCCTGCCCTAAGCTACATCTCATATCTTATGTGCGGAAGATCCAGCCATATACTGTGGAAAAGAACTTATGGATCCATTTCTTCCAGGAGAGTCTTTCAGGGACTCATCTCGAATGGTTCTATCAGCTGGATGGAACCAAGGTTCGCAACTGGGAGGACTTGGCTACTGCTTTCTATAAGAAGTATCAGTATAATGCCGACCTCGCTCCTACACGTACCCAACTCCAGGGTATGTCGCTAGGATCGGGAGAAGGTTTTAAAGAGTATGCGCAGAAGTGGAGGGACCTGGTTGGCAGGGTGCAGCCACCGTTAACCGACCGTGAACTTGTAGACATGTTCTTGGGGACCCTATCCGGGCCATTCTTCAATCATCTCATTGGTAATTCGTCTGCAGGGTTTACAGACCTCATTCTGACTGGGGAAAGGATAGAAGCTGGGATGAAATCAGGAAAGATACAGAAAGGTGCGTCCTCAAGTTCTGAGAAAAAGCCTTTCAAAAAGGAAGTCAGTGTTGTGTATGGGCCCAGAAGGCAAAATAAACCAGAACGCCGCCAAGCTGTCAACACGGTGGTAATTGCAAAGCCTTCTGCCACTCCTCGGCAACCTAACCAACCAAGGGGTGAGAGACCCAGAAGAGAATATACTCGGCTTAGTATGACCTTGTCGCAGATCTTACCACAACTGCTATCAACCAACTTGGTAACCGTCAGAGAAGCTCCGAAGGTGGTGAACACAACCTCTCCGAAATATAATCCCAATGCCCGCTGTGTTTATCACTCTGATAGCCCGGGGCATTCTACTGATGATTGTTGGGCCCTAAGAAATAAGGTTCAGGACCTTATCGACTCCAAGGAGATACAGTTTGAGGCACCCGAGAGGCCCAACGTTGTGACTGCTCCTATGCCCCAACATGGAGTAAATGCTATTGAGGAAGACCTGTATGCAGTTTCTGTGGATGATGTTGCTACCCCTTTATTGACTGTCAAGAGGAACCTGTTGCTAGCCGGTTTATTTCTGGGTTGTAGCAAGGGTTGCCTTCTGTGTGCTATTTCCCCTACTGGTTGTCCGTTGCTGAAGTCAGGCATCCAAAACCTGATGGATAGCAAAGAGATCTTGTTCAAGAAGACTGTTGTTCCTATTGTTCCTACTGAAGAAGTATCCGTTGTCACCACCTTCAACAATCCTACCAAGGCTCCCCCGAGGAAGCCAGTCAAAATCATGTCTGTTGCACCTATTATCATTACTGTTCCGGGGCCTCTCCCCTATAAATCTGACAAGGCTGTCCCATGGCACTATGGGGCAGATGTGTATATGCTCGGAGTGAAGCAGGAGTTCAACACCAGTACTGGTATCAGTAACATCACCGGTCCCGCTAAAGTTACTCGCAGTGGCAGGTTCTTCTCGCCTGACATTGCGCCACCAGTCATCCGAAGACCTCTTATTATCACGCCTACAAGTGCGCATGTTCCCCCTCTTGATCAAGTTTCTACCCCTGCTACTGAGTCATCTGACACTCGGGGCAAAGGGATTGCTGATATGCCTGCCCAGATGGAGGCACCAAAGACTATTAATGTTGAAGCCTCCCAGCAAGAGATGGAGGAAATCCTTAAGATCATCAAGAAGATCGATTTCAACGTCGTTGAACAGCTGGGGCATACCCCCTCTAAGATCTCCATGATGTCACTGCTGTTGTGCTCAGAGGCCCATGCCAAGGCCCTGATTTCATTTCTGAAGACGGCCCATGTGCCACAAGAGACGTCGGCTGATCAATTTACTGATTGCGTGGCCAACTTGACCGCTGACAATGGGTTGGGTTTCTCTGATGTTGATCTGACCGCTAAGGGAAAGAACCACAATGATGCCCTGCATGTCTCCATAGAATGCAGGGGCACTACTCTTGCACACGTGTTGGTAGACACCGGTTCGTCACTGAATGTATTGCCCAAGAAGGCCTTGGACAGGTTGGATTATGAGGGCCTGGAGTTGAAGCCTAGTAACATCGTTGTCCGAGCCTTTGACGGGTCGAAGAGGATGGTACATGGTGAAGTGGATGTTCTAATACGTGTTGGTTCTCAAGTCTTTGATTCAACGTTCTATGTGATGGACATTCGTCCATCTTATTCCTGTTTGCTGGGTCGACCTTGGATTCACAAGGCTGGGGCTGTGACCTCCACTCTACACCAGAAGCTCAAATACCCTGTCAGAGGGAAGATCGTTACTGTGCAGGGGGAGGAAGAATACATGGTTAGTCATCTGAACTCGTTCCGGTATATAGAGATGGACGGGGAGTTCATTGAAACCCCCTTTCAACATTTTGAAGAGGTGCCTCCAACATTGGCGTCAGCAGAGACAGTGATTGAAGAAGACTTTCCTTTGAAGATGGCTTCCTTGAAGGATGCTCGGGCTGTGATTGAGAAAGAGGCTCAGAGGGCTGTACGCAAAGCAAGGATCGGAAGACCTCCCGTGTTCATCACCAACCCGGGAGTGAATGCTATTGAAGGCGATGCGGAGGAATCAGAGTTTGATAGCTGGATCTACCCGACGACCGACGGTAGACTGAATAATTGGACTGCAAAAGACTACATACATGTTACTTTTGTTACTCAGTAATGAATTCCTTTGTTTCTTAATTTGTAATGAACAATAAATTGAAACTTTATGGCCCGGTGTCTTACCCGGGGCACCGTGGCTTCATTTGTGAGGGCTTATTACTTGTCATTTCCATATATCATGAATAAAGACATTGGACGTTTTTCGCATTTCAAATCTTGTGCTCCCTTTCTTCCTTTCTTTATATATTGCAAAACAACTATATTTACACACACTCACCCATACATGTTTCAATCCACTCTGGATCTCACTGGTAACGACTCTGCTACTGCCAGTTATGACTTCGAAAATCCGATCAACTTAGCCGAAGACGAAGGTGAAGATGATTGCGAAGTGCCTGGTGAGCTTGCAAGACTGTTACTCCAAGAGGAGAGGGCCATTCAACCCCATGAAGAGCCAGTGGAAACGGTAAATCTGGGTACGGAGACAGACAAAAAGGAATTTAAGATTGGTGCCAACCTAGAGCTCAGCGTGAAACAACGGTTAATTCAGATGCTGCACGATTATGTGTAAATCTTTGCCTGGTCCTACGAAGACATGCCTGGGTTGGATACCGACATTGTGGTCCATCACTTGCCTACCAAGGAAGAATGCCCTCCGGTAAAGCAAAAGGTCCGCCGTATGCGTCCAGAGATGTCCGAGAAGATCAAAGCTGAGGTTATGAAGAAATTTGACGCCGGTTTTCTAGTAGTGACTTCTTACCCTTAGTGGGTGGCCAACGTGGTTCCAGTGCCGAAGAAAGATGGTAAGGTCAGAATGTGTGTTGACTACATGGATTTGAATAGGGCGAGCCCCAAGGATGATTTCCCCCTGCCTCACATCGACGTTCTGGTTGACAATACTGCTCAGCACAAGGTGTTCTCCTTCATGGACGGCTTTTCAGGTTATAATCAAATCAAGATGGCTCCTGAAGATGTGGAAAAGACTACCTTCGTTACTCAGTGGGGCACCTTCTGCTACAAGGTCATGCCATTCGGGTTGAAAAATGTTGGGGCAACCTACCAACGTGCCATGGTTGCTTTATTTCATGACATGATCCATCATGCGATTGAAGTGTATGTCGATGATATGATTGCAAGGTCCCAAACTGAGGAGGAACACCTCGACCATCTGCAGAAATTGTTTGACCGTCTGAAGTTGTACAAGCTGAGGTTGAACCGGAACAAGTGCACCTTCGGGGTAAGATCCGGAAAACTGCTAGGCTTCATCGTAAGTGACAAAGGTATTCAAGTGGACCCTGTCAAGGTTAAATCCATACAAGAGATGCCAGTTCCCAAGACAGAGAAAGAAGTCAGAGGCTTTCTAGGACGTCTGAATTATATTGCCCGATTCATCTCGCACCTAACTGCTACCTGTAAACCAATCTTCAAGCTGCTGAAGAAAGATCAGGTAGTACGTTGGAATGATGAATGTCAGGCCGCTTTTGACAGAATCAAAGAGTATCTCCAAGAACCACCCATTCTTATGCCACCGGTTGAATGGAGACCTCTAATACTATACCTGACAGTACTTGACAGCTCAATGGGGTGTGTGCTGGGGCAGCATGACGAGTCTGGCCGAAAAGAGCACGCCATTTATTACCTTAGCAAAAAGTTTACCGACTGTGAGACCCGATACTCACTGCTTGAGAAAACTTGTTGCACTTTGGTATGGGCTGCTCGCCGGCTGAGACAGTATATGTTGACTCACACTACTCTGTTGATTTCTAAGATGGATCCAATAAAGTACATATTCGAAAAGCCTGCTCTGCCTGGAAGAATAGCAAGATGGCAAATGATCTTGACAGAACACGACATCCAGTACACGACTCAGAAAGCTATCAAGGGAAGTGTATTGGCAGACCATTTGGCACACCAGGCAGTGGACGACTACCAGTCAATGAACTTTGAATTTCCTGACGAAAGCATCATGGTAGTGGCCGACTGTGAAGTACCTGGACCGGATGAAGGACCTGAGGAAGGATCTCGATGGTCTATGCACTTTGATGGAGCCTCCAACGCTTTAGGTAACGACATCGGCGTTGTGATCATATCCCCTCAAGGCACTCATACTCCACTCACTGCCCGGCTATGTTTCAACTGCACCAACAACATGGCGGAGTATGAGGCATGCATCATGGGTCTTCAAGCTGCGATTGACTTAAGGATCAAGTTTCTGAGTGTCTTCGGAGATTCCGCTCTCGTGATCAATCAAATCAAAGGCGAGTGGGATACGAAACACCCAAACCTTATTCCTTACAAAGAGTGTGTGTTGACATTGGTCCCCCATTTCATAGATATAACTTTTGAACACTTCCCAAGAGAGGAGAATCAGTTGGCGGACGCGCTGGCTACGATGTCTTCCATGTTCAAAGTCAAGTGGGACAATGAGGCTCCCCGGATCATTATCTGGAAACTGGACGAACCTGCATATTGTTGTGATCTCGAGGCTGAGACCGTAATTGAAAAACCCTGGTATCATGAGGTGAAGAGGTATCTGGAAGCTCAAGAATACCCTGAAGGTGCATCTGTCAACGACAAAAAGTTTCTGAGAAGGTTCGCAGCAAAGTTCTTCCTCAGCAATGGCATTCTATACAAGCGAAACCATGATTCAACCTTGCTGCGTTGTATGGATAAGACTGAAGCAGAAAGGATCATGGCAGAGCTGCATGAAGGTACCTTCAGAACACATTCCAGTGGACACACCATGGCAAAGAAAATCCTTCGGGCAGGATATTTCTGGTCCACAATGGAAGCCGACTGTTACCAACATTCTCGGACATGTCATAAATGCCAGATTTATGCAGATAAAGTGCATGTTCCTCCAGTCCCTCTGAATGTCTTGACAGCACCTTGGCCTTTTGCAATGTGGGGCATTGATATGATCGGCGAGATTAAACCTACAACATCCAACGGGCATCGCTTCATCCTGGTAGCGATCGATTACTTTACGAAGTGGGTTGAAGCAGCTTCATACGCCACTGTAACCAAGAATGTCGTGGCACGGTTCATTCGTCATAACCTAATCTGTCGCTACGGTGTCCCTGAGAGGATCATTACGGACAATGGCACCAATCTTAATAACAAGATGATCACTGAGCTCTGCGAGCAATTCAAGATACAGCACTACAACTCTTCTCCTTACCGGCCTAAGATGAATGGGGTTGTAGAAGCAGCGAATAAGAATATTAAAAAGATTGTGCAGAAGATGACAGTGACCTATAAAGATTGGCACGAGATGTTACCGTTTTCTCTTCATGGGTACCGTACCTCAGCAAGAACGTCAACCGGGGCAACTCCTTTTTCCTTGGTCTACGACATGGAGGCAGTCTTGCCGATTGAAGTCCAGATACCCTCTCTCCGGATAATGAAGGATGCAGGCTTGAGCGAAGATGACTGGATCCAGACTCGACTTGATCAATTAAACCTAATTGATGAAAAGAGACTCACTACTATTTGTCATGGTCAAACGTATCAAAAACGGATGATCAAGGCATTTAACAAGAAAGTCAGACCACAAGAGTATCAAGTTGGGGACCTGGTAATCAAGCGCATCATTCTTCCTCAAAGTGATCCCAGGGGCAAATGGACCCTTACGTACGAAGGGCCATTTGTGGTTAAACATGTGTTCTCAGGAGGAGCCATGATTCTAACCACCATGGATGGTGACGACCTTCCTCACCCCGCCAATGCAGACATAGTAAAAAGATACTATGCGTGATAAAAGACCCGCTAGGTTGACATACCTAGGCAAAAATTAGGGCTCCCAGCGAACCAAAAGGGTTCGGGCAAAAATAAGGGATGAAATGAAAAAAATTTGTACACCCGGCAAGTCGAAAACCTGAAAAGGCGGCTTGGGCAAAAATGGGTATCCCGGTGGACTGAAAACCCGAAAGGGCGGTCCAGGCAAAAGTTAGGGATAAGCGTAATACTATATCTCATTGGATCACCTTGCATCCCGAATCCGGTATCAATATCAAGTTCAAACGACATCGATTAATCAGCTTCATCTTCAACTGAGCAGCCAAGTGATGAGACGCTCGAAGATATAAAGGCGGTAGCAGAGTTGGAACCCAGTGGGATTATTCTTTTCACATAGCTGTTTTGATTTCCCTTTTTGCAAAATTGTATAAACTCTGTTGTTCGACGGCGTTCTCTTACTAGGACGTCAGCCTCTTGTACATAAACGCCTATTTACAGGCAAATTCAAAAATCAATACAAATTCACTTTTCAGACCAATTGCCAATTGTTTTTCCTTTTTCTGTTTTGTTTTGCGAAGAACGTCCAATGTTCAATTGTGATATATGCATTTGACACTAATTGCTAACTCATAAATATTTGCATGCGAAACAAAGGATTAATTACAGGTAACATCAGAAACAGGGGCAATAATGAGTTGTCTAAAGCAATCTAATTTCTCTGTCCACCAGGGTACCAAGGTAAGTTCAGCTGAAGAACATGACCAAGTTACCTCCACTCCCCGCCGAGTAAGACAAGAATCAACAATTCTCCCCAAGCAGTTAGTCTCCAATCAACCCTAATAAAGGAACAATACCTCCGGCAAGTCAGTAATGCTCTCCCCAAGCAGAGTTATACCCACTGTCAGCCTTAAGGAAGTTGGGTATCCCCATAAGATCTCAATATTCCCCAGCGGAGTATACAAACATTCCTAACAAGCATTCCCGGCAGTCTTAATATAAGATTGTTCCCCGGCGGAATACCGGACATCCAGTGGAGCCACTTCTCCAGTACAATCTCAAAAAGTCTCCCCAGGAGAGTTGAATCCATCTCCCCAGTAGGAAGCTTATCCCCAGTAGATTTTGAAAGCTTATCACCTGCAGAGCACGAACGCTCCCCCGGCTTTATTCAAAGGTTATTTCCCCACCAGGATATAACTGGGTTATCCTCAGCCATTTGCCACGGAAAGATCGTCCCCGGCGAAATCTTCCTATCCCCAGCGGAGATCATCAAAACTTCCAACAGAGCTCAACAACGGTATCCTCAGCGGAGTTATCATCAAAACCTCAGCGAAGTATTTCCCCACAGAGTTATCTCCCCGCAGAGTAATCTATCCGCCAAGTTTATTACCCCAACGGAGTCATCTTCTCCTACCGGTTTATTCTCGCAACCACCATCCCCAGCGGAAACAAAGCTCTACTCTTCCACAGCAGCCCAGGAGTTAACTTCCCGGCACCCGTCAAGGATTTACTTTCCTAGACAAAAATACATTCATGAACATCATATCTTCATACATTATAGCATGCACATACGCATCACGAACATACAATCCCATTTATTCTGAGAACATCACGCATGTCATACATCATAACATCGCATACAACTAACATTTTGTCTTTTCAGGACAAAGGTCAATACAAAGATAATTACTATCAACTTTCGTGATTCCATATCTGATTCCTGTATCTTGCCAGGCTGTATCTGTTGACGACTATATTCCAGACTCGATTCCTGTATCCTGCCAGGGCACGTCTGAAGAGTTTGAAGATCCGATTCCTGTATCTTGCCAGGGTGTATCTGTTGACGAGTAATTCCAAACTCGATTCCTGTATCCGGCCAGGGCACGTCTGAAGAGTTTGAAGATCTGATTCCTGTATCTTGCCAGGGTGTATCTGTTGACGACTGTATTCCAGACTCGATTCATGTATCCTGCCAGGGCACGTCTGAAGAGTTTGAAGATCCAATTCCTGTATCCTGCCAGGGTGTATCTGTTGACGACTAATTCCAGACTCGATTCCTATATCCTGCCAGGGCACGTCTGAAGAGTTCGAAGATCCGATTCCTGTATCCTGCCAGGGTGTATCTGTTGACGACTAATTCCAGACTCGATTCCTGTATCCTGCCAGGGCACGTCTGAAGAGTTCGAAGATCCGATTCCTGTATCTTACCAGGGTGTATCTGTTGACGATTAATTCCAGACTCAATTCCTGTATCCTGCCAGGGCACGTCTGAAGAGTTTGAAGATCCGATTCCTGTATCTTGCCAGGGTGTATCTGTTGACGACTATTCTCCGGACTCGATTCCTGTATCTTGCCAGGGCACGTCTGAAGAGTTTAAAGATTCGATTCCTGTATCCAGCCAGGGTACATCTACATAAAGAGTTTGAAGATCAACCCCTGTAACAGGCCAGGTAATTATTTTTCTTTCTCAGGTACGCAAGTTCTCGCTAAGGAATCTCTTACGTGATCGACAACCTCCCGATGGCATCTATAAGCCCATCTCTCCACTTACCAACAGTTCCAAATGGCATCTATAAGCCCATTCCCGACAAGGTTCTGTCACATCTCCAGATGGCATCTATAATCCCATCCTCCTATCCATCATTCTCCAAATGGCATCTGTAAGCCCATTCCCGCCATCACACCATTGACATTCTACTATGTGAGTACAAATTTCTGGGCACTCTAGTGTTCAATCATCTTCCACCTTCGGATCACGAAAGGCACGCTAGCCAATCTACATCCTCAGGTCTAAGAAGATTGAACAGGGGCAACTGTTGTACCCCAAAATTTGCCCTCCCATATTCTTCAAGATTTGCCAAGATCAATCTCCAAATGATTCAAAATCTCTCAAGGATTGCACAGTCCAATTGCCTCCTATCACAGTCAAAATTAGGGTTTTGGTTCTTGCAAAGAAATTGAGGTTTCCAAGGGTCCAATCAAATCCCATATGCCCATATACATTGTCAAGCATTCATATGTCAAGTTTCAAGACTCACAACATCAAATTGCACAGTCAAAAACCCTAAATGCTCCACAGTCAACTATAGGGGCAAAATGGTCATTTGACAGTCAAAAGTCAAATTTTTTGCTCAACATCTTATTTTGAAGCCACAATCATCATTTGATCAAGTCTTGATCATGATTCCACAAGCATGGCTCAAAAAGTCTCAAGATGCAAAAGTTTCTATTTTTGGACAGCTGAAAAGTCAACTGCAAATTGACCAAGGCATAACTTCCTCATGGTTCATCAGAAAAATCCCATCCAAAGCTCATTTTGAAGGGGATGACATTTCCTACAACTCATCTTCACACTCCAAGTCCAAGAAATGCTCTCACAAAAAGTTATCAATTTCAACATTATAGGTCATTTTTAAAAGTCAACAAAAAGGCACTTTAAGTCAAAGACCATAACTTGATATTGGTAAATCAAAATGACATGGAACCAAAGGAATTGGTTAGAGTACTTCAAGACCTTTCCAAAATGTCCAAGAACATGTTCATATCTTCAAACTTGAGAAAGATATGCATTGGAGAAGTTGGGAAATTTTTGGGAAGTTTCAAAAGTCAACTTTGCCTAAAACACTTCAAAATTGCTAATGGGCCTCAATTTCCTTCTTGAATCATTACCCAAAGCCTATGCACGACCCAATGAGCTCAAAATAATTTATTTTCTTATTTTTAATTAATTAATTGAATTTATATTTATATTAATTCATTTAATTAGTTTTTATTATAAGAAAATTCAAAGATATGATTTTGTAGATCTTTTGTGCAGCAAATCAAACTAGGGCAAGCTGGCCAAGTCGTTTCACATCCAAAAAAGGAAAATCATCCATAATTGGAAAAGGTTTCAATGAAAAAAGATTGAAAAATATATGATGAAAATCAAAGATATGAAACATCAATTCATGGACTTTTGGGCCAAGGTTTTGACCTAGAATCATTCACATACTTATGCAAGACCTAACCCTATTGATACATACACGAAAAAGCTGCTGAAAACTCATAACCAATTTGCAAATTTTCAACAAAAACTTGGAAACTGATTTCATACTTGCAGGGTAATTCAAGGCCTCAAAACATTTCCATTGCATTACTGACATTGCTAGGAAGCTATTGGCATCAAGAACAAGTCCTCATACTCAAAGAAACGGTAAAATATGGTTATGGTTTGAACAATTATGTTGATAATCGAAACATGATTTCTATGCATCATTCATATGTTTTATTCATTGATTTACACTACTGACATCTCCCTGAAGCTTTTGGTATAACTGAATTATGCTAATGTCGCCTAAATCAAAATCCACCATTGAAGAATATTAGGTTTTCATAAGCTTCAAAATAGGTCTTTCTTGTAGAGAAAAAATTAGACCTTTAGACCTATACAGCTGAATTCAGAAGCTCAAGACGAAGCAAATGGAAACCTCGCGCTCAATTTATATTACCTGTGGGCGTAATCTCTATTTTCCACACTTTCAATTTGTGGGGGTTTAAAACCCCCGCTACTTGTTTCATAGTTGCAGGAAAACAAAGAAGAAGATGGACGTGGCATTACATGACTGGGGCGTTCAAATCTTGGCGCAGTTTTTTTAATGATTCAGCATAATTGAGTTTTTTCATATATATTATTTGTTGTCTATTATATATACAAACGCGCTAAGTGGCTAAGTTGGTGGAGGATAGGTGTTGCAAGCATTGGGACCTGGGTTCGATTCCCAGGTCCCCCCACATAATTCATGACTTTTGTTTTAATGTCTTCTAGTGCAGCGCTTCATTCAGTGGCCTACCATGAGTCTCACGCCTGTGCTTGACAAGTGGCCAGGAGATCCCATCCAATGGTCAGAAGGTGAATTCCATGATACACTCCAGTCAACCCTCATGCATACAATCCTGAAAGTCAAAAAAGGCTTTGTCAATGGGCCTGAATTACTTCCAACAAACCTCCATTTGGGCCTGATACCCCCTTGGTTTGCATATTTGTTTTCTTCTCTTTTCTTTTTAATTCTTTTATTTTCTTTAATTATTTTTTATTTAATTCACCTAAAATAATTTTCTTTTCATAATAAAATCAGAAAAATCAAAATACAAAAATATGTTTAATTATTTATTAATTTACTCATTAATTTATTTTTGTAAGTAAATGTTAATAATTAATTTAGTTAATTTAGGTTTTAATTCAATCTTTTTCTTTTATAAATAAAATTCTATAGAATTAGGTTTTGATTTATCCTTTTTTATTATTATTGACCCTCATTATTTATTATTATTATTAACTATTATTTTTTGTAAATAAACATGTAAATTAAATAATTTAATTAATTAGCCTAATTTTGACCTTTTTCTTTAATAATCTAAAAATAATCTAGAATTAGGGTTTCCCTTGTAAATTCTTTTCTTTATTTCAAAAAACATAAAAAGCACTTTCTTTTTTTTTACTAAATAATTAGTTAGACTTTAATTTAATTCAATTTCAAGCAAAGGGTCAAAACCCTCGGACGTCCTAATTTTAATTCTTTTCGCGCATTATTTTCTTTTGAATATTATGTAACTGTTCAAGGAATGTAATAGTAATTAGGTCTTTCCTTTTACTTTCCGCATCTTTATCAAAAAACGGGTCTTTGTATTTTGGCAATGTATAGACCTGCGCCTTGTAATAGCGTAGCTTTTATCTTTCCGCTTTTAAATTTCCCGCACTCTTAAATTCTAAATTGTATGAAAGAATGTATGCTAATTAAAAACAATGCGTAGCTCACAATGCCCTGATCAAAGATAAACTTAACATGAAAACAACACACAAATACACACACCACTTCTAGGGTACGCCTCACATGTTGCCTTCGAAACGTGGTCGTCAAGTATAGGACGTCCTAGCGGTCCTTATGTCCATGATCCAGTTGCCTCGAAACAGTTGCCCCGAAACAGTTGCCTCGAAACAGTTGCCTCGAAACAGTTTCCTCGAAATGCTTGCCTCGGATTAAAAAAGGATCAAGGACATAAGGGTAGCCTCTAAGGTGTCTTACTGTTGCTTCGCTGACCACACTGTCTCTACAATCGAATTGACCCGAACACCTCCAATGGTGGTGCTACCTACCTCTCAATGGTGGGATGGCACTACCTTAAGGACATTTACACAGCCTAATTCCTTAGGGTAGGTAGATGACTCATAGATACTTGCTCTATTCAAAAACAAAACAAAAACCTTTTCACACCGACACTTTCAAAAAAGCTTTCAAAACAATTTTTCAAACACTCTTGAGGACTGATACAAGAGTTATTCAGAAATCTTTAAACGAAACTTTTTCAAAACCCACACACTTGAAAAGCAAACAAAATTTTGAAAACATAAGAGCAAATACCTAAGAGCCCATGGATAACCATGGATAGAAAGGGTGCTAACACCTTCCCTTTCTATAATCTACCTCCCGAACCGAGAAACATCTCGAAAAGGAATTTTGCTGTGCTTTTGTCCTTTCCTTGTTGGAGAACATAAAAGACGGCGGCGACTCTTGCTTACCGCGACATTTCGTGAACCAGCTTTAAACAGTCAGTTCTATTTCCACCGATCCCATGCATGACTAATTGTTTGCTTTGATTGCTTTACATCTTGATTCTCTTGTTTGGGCTTGAAATCCTACACCCGGATTTGGGGAAACATTCATAGATAGCAATACGTTGTAGAAACTGTGCGGGGTATACCGACACGGTTGAAGCAATAGCTATATTAGTGCGACATATTTGTGAGTACCGGTAACCCTTGAGTTCAATCAAGGAAAGTACGGGGCCGCTGAGTGATGTCACTAAGCACTAATGACCTAGAACCTTACTTGACCATCTTGGCCTTTTATTAGGGGTAGTGAGATGACCGGCTTTGGTGCAGTCCGAAGTTGGTAGATACTCGATACTACACTCATTGAGGGTTGTTTTCTTGGAATATTTTGGTCGCTAGTTAAGTGGCTAAACCAAAACAATGAACATGGAAAACAATCCAATGATATTGAGCTCCTTAGAACCCGGTTACTATTTATAGGACAGGTTTTTAAGCCAACTATACTCAAGAGGGTACTTACCTATGAAACCCCATGCAAGCCTGAAACTAGGGTCTTGTGTGACTTGCTTGTACATATGTTTATGCATGCATCATGAACATCATCAAGCATCATATGCATACACTAACCATTTCAAGGGTTTAGATCTTCATCTTTGTTCTTGTTTTGTAGGTCATGGAAATTCTTCGTAAGAAAACTATCCAAGTCAACCTTGTGAGAATCCCTCCTCAACTCAAGGAGCTCACATCCAGAATTCCGGAAAGCTCTCCCTTCAGTGAAAGACATGGTAGACTGCTCAGCCTAGTCAACACCAACATTGAAGAGGACATGGTGAAAGTGTTATTCTAGTTCTTTAACCCCCTTCACCACTGTTTCACATTCCCCGACTACCAATTGGTGCCCACTTTGGAGGAATTTTCTCAACTCCTGAGAATTCCTATTCTTAATCAACTACCCTACAACGGTACGGAAAAAGAACCAAAGCCTGAAGATGTTGCTCAAGCACTACACTTGCAACCATCTGACATCAAGGGGCATTGGGAAACTAGAAGCGGTGTCAAAGGCTTCTTGGCAAAATTCTTGTTTGAGAAAGCACAAGAGTGTTGGAATTCATTGGATCTACAAGCCTTTGAAGAAATTGTGGCACTCCTCATTTATGGGTTGGTCCTGTTCCCAAATCCTGACCAACTTATAGATGTCAACGCCGTCAAGATCTTCTTATCCAGGAATCCAATACCAACATTGCTTGGGGACATCCTTCACTCATTTTACACACGAACAATGAGAAAGAGGGGTGTTCTCATGTGATGTACTCTTCTCCTTGCAAGGTGGTTTATTTCGCACATTCCACAATCTGTTTTGAAGAATGACCAAGGCTTAAGGTGGTCACAACGATTGATGACCCTCACGCACTCTGATGTACATTGGTGTTCTCGGTCCAGAGAAAATGACATCATCGTCGATCGTTGTGGAGAGTTCCCTAATGTTCCATTGCTTGGCATTAGAGGAGGCATTACCTATAACCCTTGCCTAGCTTTGAGACAATTTGGATATGCACGGAGGGATGGCCCTCATGACATGTTGATTCCTGACTTAGTTTTTGACTTCGACAACGATGCGCAAGGACTTCGCTAAATATTCATCAGAGCTTAGAGGATGCCTAACAAGGTAGATAGCAGGACACTGGGGCACAAGAACTTCATCCCTCTTGAGCCTTATCTCAAGTGGGTACGAACCCGGGCCCAGAGTCTAATGATGCCTTACCCTCATATTCTCCCTGTGATTAAAGAGCCCGTTAAGGAAGGAGAGGTTCCCTACACCATCCTATATCCTGACATGCCAACATCATGGGAGGAGATGCAGAAGAGTTGGATCCAACTCAAGGAGGAACGGAATACTTTTGAAGCCAGCTTCTACGCCAGTGAGAAGAAGGTTTTGGAGCTTACCCGCCGACTCCATGAGGAAGAGACCCTCAACACCTACATCGCACCAAAGAGGATGCGCAACGTCTTTTTACCTTGAGAAGTTTTTTGTAATATTTTGGCCCATGGGGCATTTATGTATTGACAAAATTTCTTCTTATTAATATGACATGTGTTCTTTTTGTCTGCAAAAATTTTGAATTTTCTAAATCCTTGAATGCATTGCATAAATAAGCATATCATTCATCATGCGCATAAGCAGGTCTCCACACCAGGTTTCCTTATCTTTCTGCTGTTTATTTCAGTAAGATGGATCTCGAATAGACGGTCAAGGATTTGCAGTCTCAAAACTCACAGTTTCAACATCTCCTGATGACCTTGGAAAAGGGTCAGGAGGATCTAAAAGCCCTGCTTGGGAACAAATAGCAAGTGAAAAAGAAGAAGAAAAGAGTCGGGGTGGCTACCCTGGGAAGAAGGTTTGAGGGTGAAGCCAGAAGAGTTCTTGAATTTCCCTCTGCATCCAAAGAAGAAACCAGTAAAGGAAAAGGGGTTGCGGTAGCGTCTGAATCCGAAGCTGAAGAGGAAGAGGCTGAAGAAGATGAAGACTACTCACAGCAACAATACCCGCCGGCCGATGACAAGTATAAAAACTTGGAAGACAGGTTGGCAGCTATGGAGCTGCAGAGAGTTCCCGGCTTAGATTTCGAATATTTGGGATTAATTGTTGGAATTGTGATCCCCCCGAAGTTTAAAGTGCCAATTTTTGCAAGATATGACGGGATGTCTTGCCCGAAGATGCACCTAAGGTCGTATGTCCGAAGAATCCAACCTCACACTTCCGACAGAAATCTTTGGGTACACTTCTTTCAAGATAGCCTGTCTGGCACTCAGCTAGACTGGTTTTACAAGCTGGAAAGGTCAGAGATACACAGTTTGGAGGATCTGGCAGCTACTTTTTATCGCCAATAACAGTATAACTCCGACTTGGCGCCAACCCGTACTCAGCTACAGAGTATGGGGATGGCCTCAGGTGAGGGATTCAAGGAATACGCCCAGAAATGGCACGATCTGGCCGGAAGAGTGCAGCCACCTCTTTCCGATAGAGAACTTGTTGATATGTTCTTGGGGACCCTGTCTGGTCCATTCTTTAACCATCTGATCGGTAGCTCTTCCGTAGGGTTTACTGAATTAATTCTGACTGGCGAGCGGGTAGAAGCCAGTATCAAGAATGGGAAGATTCAAAAGGATGCCTCTGCATCTACAACTGCTAAGAAATCATTTCCGGCGAAGAAGGAAACGGCTGTTGTGTACTCTCAGAGAGGAGTGGGAAGAACTGAGCGTCGGTCGACTGTGGGGGCCGTGATGATCCAAAATTCATCAAATGATCAGCCTCGCGGAAATCAGTCCAGACCTAAACAGCAATCGGGAGAACGGCCACCACGGCAGTACACCCACATCAATATGACGCCCGCGCAAGTTCTTCCGCACTTGTTAAAGCTGAATCTCACAAATATCAAAGAAGCGCCGAAAAATGTGAATACAACCTCACCGGCTTACAATGCCAATGCCAAATGTGCCTACCATTCTGATAGCGCCGGACATGACACAAACAATTGTTGGGCACTAAAAAATAAAATTCAAGACTTGATAGACGCAAAAGAGGTCGAGTTCGATGCTCCAGAGAAGCCAAACGTAATATCCGCTCCGATGCCGAAGCATGGTCGGAATGTCCATGCTATTGAAGAAGATCGGTATGTTTCTAGTGTTGATGACCTGATAACTCCGCTGTTAACAATCAAGCTAAATTTGTTGAAAGCTGGGATTTTCCCAGGATGCAAAGAAGACTGCTACTGTTGTTACTCTCTACCAATCGACTGCCCATTACTGAAGAAAGGCATCCAAGGCCTAATGGACAGTCAACAAATTATGTTTGAAAAGATTCCTGCTATTCCAACCCCTACTGAAGATGTTTCAATTATCACCATTTCCGCCAATCTTTCCAAGGCCGTCAGAAATCCTGTTAAGATTACATCCGCTACAAAGTCTGTTCCTCTGAAAATAACTATGCCAGGGCCTGTCCCCTACAGTTCTGAAAAATCAATACCATGGAATTACAGTGGAGAAATCTACTACCATGGTATTAAACAAGTTAAAATAACCGAAGGAAGCTCTGAGGAAGAAGATGTCAGCATTGGAAACATTTCCGGCACAAGCAAGATCACCCAAAGTGGGAGAATATTTTCTCCAGAGATTGCCCCCCCAAAGGCAATCTTTGGACCCTCATCTGCTGCCAAAGTTACTCCTGCACCGATAAAACTTTCCGCAAAAACTCCGTTGATTGAAGATGTTGTTATTCCTGTTGTTGTCCCTCCTACTTCTGCTGATAAGGGGAAAGGGATCCAAGATGAGCTCGTCAGGACGAGGGCTCAACCTTTGGTCATCCCGGAAACCTCTAAGAAAGAGATGGAGGAGATCTTGAAGATAATTAAAAAGAGTGATTATGATGTGGTAGAGCAACTGGGGCAAACCCCCTCGAAAATCTCCATGTTAGCATTGCTACTTTGTTCAGAGGCGCACGCCAAAGCATTGATAAAATTCCTGAAGACAGCCCATGTGCCCCAGGAAACTTCAGCCGACCAATTCCAAGACTGTGTAGCCAGTCTTACAGCAGACAACGGTTTAGGTTTCTCTGATGCTGACCTGACCCCAAAAGGAAGAAAGCACAACGACGCATTACATGTGTCAGTAGAATGCCAAGGAACTACTCTGGCCCATGTTTTGGTCGACACGGGTTCTTCTCTGAACGTGCTGCCTAAGAAGGCTCTCGACCGATTGGACTGCGAAGGCTTGGAACTAAGGCCAAGTAATATCATTGTAAGGGCGTTTAACGGATCAAAGAGAATGGTACATGGGGAGGTAGACATTCCCATTAAAGTCGGCACAGAAGTGTTCCCCTTAACTTTCTATGTGATGGACATCCGTCCGTCATACTCTTGCTTATTGGGGAGGCCATGGATACGCAATGCTGGGGCGGTCACCTCCTCCCTACATCAAATGCTGAAATACCCTATCAAAGGAAAGATCATAACCGTGCACGGTGAAGAGGAATATATGATCAGCCACTTGAACTCCTTCCGGTATGTAGAGGTAGAGGGTGAATTCATTGAGACACCATTCCAGCACTTTGAGGAGGTCTCTCCTGAAGTGGCAGTAGCAAAAGCGGTAGCTGAGGTACCAAAGCAGATGGCCAGGATGGCATCCCTAAAAGACGCAAAGGCTTCTATGAAGGAAGGGAAGAACTCAACATGGGGGCAGTTGCCGGATATTCCTCACAAAACAGACAAGTTTGGTTTAGGATTCACTGTTGTGGGGCAGAAAGCTATGCGTCGCTCAAAGGTTGAAAGAACACCCATCAAGATCTCTCCTTATGGGATCAATGCTTTGGAAGGTGAAGACGAAGAGTCCAACATTGAAGATTGGATCTACCCAACCATCGAAGGGGGACTACGCAACTGGAAGGCAAAAGACTTTATCCCCATTACTTTTATTAATCAGTAATTATCTGTCAAACATTTCCTGTGGTCTGTAATAATTACTTTTGAACAATCCGTACACTACTTTTTCACCTCATGCCTTGCCTGGGGCATGTAGGTCCATTTGTAAGGGTTTTGATTATCTTCATATCCATATGCCATGTTTAATGATTCATTGGACGTTTTTCATTGATAAACTGATGTGTTCATTTTCTTTCCTTTTGCATTTTTTGTTTAAGGATGGCTATCCCTTACACACACCCACACTCACAAATGCAGGTACCCATCCACTCTGGATTATATGGGTGACTATTCTGCTATATCCTTCAATAAATCTGAAGATCTGGTCAATCAGGCTGAGTATGAAGATGACGAAGGTTGTGAAGTACCAGGGGAATTAGCTAGACTTCTACAACAAGAGGAAAGGGCCATCTTGCCTCACGAAGAGTTGTTAGAAACTGTCAACTTAGGAACAGAGGAAGACCAGAAAGAAGTACAAGTGGGTGCCAATCTGGAACCAAGTGTCAAGGAGCGCCTGATACAACTGTTAAATGAATACGTTGAAATCTTCGCCTGGTCTTATGAAGACATGCCGGGTTTAGTCACAGACATCGTGGTTCACTGTCTCCCTACAAGAGAGGATTGTCCACCGATCAAGCAAAAAGTCCGCCGAATGAGGCCTGACATGTCTGAGAAAATTAAAGCAGAAGTAATGAAACAATTCAACGTTGGCTTTCTGGCTATTACATCCTATCCATAATGGGTTGCTAACATCGTGCCAGTACCTAAAAAAGACGGCAAGGTCAGGATGTGTGTGGACTACCGGGATTTGAATAGGGCTAGCCCTAAAGATGATTTTCTGCTACCGCACATTGACATTTTGATCGACAACACAGCTCAGCACAAAGTGTTTTCCTTCATGGATGGATTCTTGGGCTACAACCAGATTAAAATGGCCCCCGAGGACATGGAGAAAACAACCTTTTGTTACACAGTGGGGTACCTTCTGCTACAAGGTGATGTCGTTCGGACTGAAGAACGCAGGGGCAACTTATCAGTGTGCCATGGTAGCTTTATTTCATGATATGATACATCATGAGATCGAAGTTTACATAGACGACATGATAGCTCGATCACAAATAGAGGAGGAACACCTTGAACACCTGGAAAAGCTGTTTGCCAGGTTGAAAGAGTACAAACTCAGGCTGAATCCAAGTAAGTGTACTTTTGGAGTTAGGTCTGGTAAACTTCTAGGGTTTATTGTCAGCAACAAAGGCATTGAGGTCGATCCAGCAAAAGTGAAAGCAATACAAGAGATGCCTGCTCCCCGTAATGAAAAGGAGGTTAGAGGGTTCTTGGGGCGCTTAAACTATATTGCCAGATTCATCTCTCATCTGACTTCTACCTGTGAGCCAATTTTCAAATTATTAAAGAAAGATCAGGTAGTCGAATGGAACGACGATTGGCAAGCTGCTTTTGATAAGATCAAGGAGTATTTGCTAGAACCTCCTATTCTGATGCCACCCGTCGAAGGAAGACCATTGATCATGTATCTGACCGTCTTGGATAACTCAATGGGGTGTGTTTTGGGCCAGCATGACGAGTCTGGTCGAAAAGAGCATGCTATTTATTACCTTAGCAAAAAGTTTACCGACTGTGAGACTCGCTACTCACTGCTCGAGAAAACTTGTTGCGCTTTGGTATGGGCTGCTCGCCGACTAAGGCAGTATATGCTGACTCATACCACCTTGTTGATTTCCAAAATGGATCTTATCAAGTATATCTTCGAGAAGCCTGCTTTATCTGGAAGAATAGCTAGATGGCAAATGATCCTAACTGAGTATGACATCCAGTACACCACTCAAAAAGCTATAAAAGGGAGTGTACTAGCTGATCATCTAGCTCATCAAGCTATCGAAGATTATCAATCCATGAGATTTGACTTCCCAGACGAGGACATCATGAATTTGGACAACATTGAAGGTAACGGACCGTATGACGGACCTGAAAAGGGATCCCGATGGACCCTGTACTTTGATGGTGCTTCAAATGCACTTGGAAACGGTATCGGTGCGGTACTCATTTCCCCGGAAGGTTGTCACACGCCTTTCACGGCTCGACTTTGCTTCAACTGTACCAACAACATGGTTGAATATGAAGCTTGCACTTTTGGTCTCAAGGCTGCTATAGACTTGGGGATCAAATCTTTGATCGTATTTGGGGACTCGGCTTTGGTTATCAGTTAAATCAAAGGAGAGTGGGATACCAAGCATCCCAATCTTATCCCATACAAAGAACATGTCCTAACATTGTTGCCTCATTTCGAGCAAATCACCTTCGAGCATTTCCCGCGAGAAGAGAATCAGCTAGCGGATGCTCTGGCAACAATGTCTTCCATGTTTAAACTCAACTGGGATAACGAGGCTCCCCAAATCACCATCGAGCGAATGGATGAACCTGCGCATTTTCACGAGATTAATACCGAAGAAGTAGTGGAACAACCCTGGTTTCACGAAATCAAAAGGTATCTCCAGAGTAGAGAATATCCCGAAGGAGCTTCCATAAATGACAAGAAGTTCCTAAGGAAATTTGCTGCCAAGTTCTTCCTGAGCAATGGCATCCTCTATAAACGCAGCCATCATTATGTTTTACTCCGATGTGTGGATAAAGCTAAAGCAGAGTTAATCATGACCGAGATGCACAGCGGTACATTTGGCACCCACTTGAGCGGGCATACAATGGCTAAAAAGATCCTAAGGGCGGGCTATTACTGGTCTACCATGGAAGCAGATTGCCATCAGCATTCTCGTACTTGCCACAAGTGTCAAGTCTACGTTGACAAGATTCATATTCCTCCGGTTCCTCTCAACGTGCTGACAGCTCCTTGGCCATTTGCAATGTGGGGCATTGACATGATTGGAGAGATCAAGCCCACGGCATCCAACGGACATCGCTTCATCCTGGTTGCCATTGACTACTTCATCAAATGGGTCGAAGCAGCTTCCTTCGCCTCTGTTACTAAAAATGTGGTTGCCCGCTTCATCAAGAAAAACCTCATATGCTGGTATGGTGTTCCGGACAGGATCATCACAGACAACGGTACAAATCTGAATAATACTATGATCACCGCATTGTGCGAACAGTTCAAGATTTATCATCACAATTCATCTCCCTATCGGCCGAAGATGAACGGTGCTGTTGAAGCTGCAAACAAAAACATTAAGAAGATCATTCAGAAAATGACAGTCACTTACAAGGACTGGCATGAGATGTTACCGTTTGCTCTGCATGGATACCGTACGACGGCACGTACTTCAACTGGGGCAACCCCATTTTCTTTGGTATATGGCATGGAAGCTGTCCTGCCCATGGAAGTTCAGATTCCTTCTCTAAGGATTATGAAGGACGCAGGTTTGAATGAAGATGATTGGATTCAGACCCGACTTGATCAACTCCATTTGATCGACGAGAAGTGACTCGCTGTTGTCTGCCATGGTCAAACGTATCAAAAACGGATGATCAAGGCTTTCAACAAGAAAGTCAGACGTCAAGTATATCAAGTCTGAGATCTTGTAATCAAGCGGATTATCTTACCGCAAAGTGATCCCAGGGGCAAATGGACTCCTACACACGAAGGACCATTTGTGATCAAGAGCATATTTTCTGGTGGTGCAATGATTCTGACCACCATGGACAGCGACGATTTGCCGCACCCTGCGAACGCAGACATAGTCAAAAGATACTACGCATAAAATAACCCGACAAGTCGAAAACCCAAAAGGGCGGCTTGGGCAAAAATGGGCATCCCGGTGGACCGAAAGGGCGGTTCAGGCAAAAATTAGGGATAAAACAAAAAAATCTATACACCCGGCAAGTCGAAAACCCGAAAGGGCGGCTTGGGCAAAAAGGGGTTTCCCGGTGGATCGAAAACCCGAAAGGGAGATTCAGGCAAAAGTTAGGGAATTAAAGCGTATGACTATGTCTCGTCGGATCACTTTAAGGACAATCCCTTCATCAACCAGCTCTAAGCTTCTGATCAATCCAGTCACCGGCAGACGAAGCATTGAATGAGCCGATATTGAGAGTTGTGAAGGCTATAGCAGAAGGGAATCCCATAGAATTGTTTCACATAGCCATCTTTCTTTTGTATAAATTTTCCAATTTTTACGACGACATCCTCTTACTAGGATGGTTGTCTCCTTTGTACAAATATACTCATAGAAAGTTAATACAAATACTTTTCCAAATACAGATATTTGCTTTGTCTTCTTTTTGCTTTTCTACACTTATGTTTTATTTGAGAAACGTCCAATGTTTCGTTAAATAGGCATATGCATTTGAACATAATCATTTTCCTTACAAACCAAGAGAAAGATGATTACTGATAGGTCGAAGGTACAGGTAGATATCTTGATGCCCTTTCAGAAGGAATCCTCAGCAGATTTAAACTCCAAATTCCTCAATCCAGAACTTAATTCCCCAGCCAGAGAGCCTTCCAGAACTCAATTCCCCTCAGAGTTAAATTTCAGAATCCCCAGTGGAGTCTTAAAAATCTGAAAATCCAATCCCCAGCGGAGCTAAAACTTCCAACTATGAATCTCCAGCTGAACCAGGCTAGTGAACCTTCTCCCCACAGAGATACTTCCCACCAAACTGAAAATTCTCAGTCATACCTCTCCAGCATGAGTCTATCAGGTTCTGAACTCCCCAGTAGAGATCGTCAGAAATTCTCATTCCTACAAGTCACCAAGGAATGGCAGCTCCCCAGCAGTGGTCCTAAGATCCCTCAACAAGTGAAGATCTTGCATTTCCCCAAGCAGAGTGAAGGCTCATTCTCAGTTCCTCACAGGATAATCAGATGTTCTCCAGTGAAGATCTCCTCAAGACAAGAATCCCCAGAAGATTGGTATACAACCCAAGCTCCTAATTCTCCAGCAGTAGTCAACAAGGATGTCTCATCCTCAGCAATCAAAATTCTTGTCTTCCCCTGCAGCAGTCAACGATTCACTTTCCCTGGCAGCAGTCAAGATTCTTTATCTCCAGGATTCATCTATCCTCAATAAGACAGCTCTTCAGCTTACATGCGCATTCATTTACATTCATATCATAAACATTGATATAACATATATTGCATCATACATATCATGCAACATAACTTTGTGTTTTAGCTAACATTTCACCCTTTTCAGGATAAGATTAAAAGGCTATCATTAACAATTATTCAGATACAGTATGGACACACCCCAGACACGGCGGTCATTCTATTACTCATTCAGAATTTCAAGTCAGATAAAGTATGGTACACCCCAGACACGGCGGTCATTCTATTACTCATTCAGAATTTCAAGTCAGATACAGTATGGATACACCCCAGACATGGCGGTCATTCTATTACTCATTCAGAATTTCAAGTCAGATACAGTACAGATACACCCCAGACACGGCGGTCATTCTACTACTCATTCAGACTACAGCAATCAGATACAGACTAGATACGCTCCAGACACGGCAGCCATTCTATCTCTCATTCAGATTCACTTATCCACCTCAAGGTTCAATGCATTCCAAACACGGACACCATTCTGACCCTTACAACAGCGGTTTGATTCTCCCCAGTGCGTTCGCCACGGAAGTCATTCTGTCATTTATTTAGATCCCAGTTACAGTTTCAAATACACTTCAAACACAGAAGTCATTCTATTACTCATACAGATCTCAATCCCAGTTACAGTTTCAGATACACTCCAGACACGGAAGTCATTCTGCTACTCATACAACTTTCAACTTCAGATACAGTCCAGATACGCTCCAGACACGATTGCCATTCTGTCACTCATTCAGAATTTGTCCCCAGCACGCAGTTGCTCCATACAGATGTTTCTCTGTTGCCCAGATACAATACAGATACACTCCAGACACGGCAGTCATTCTGATATTCATTCTTCAAGCACAGTTATAGCTCAGATACGCCCCAGGCACGGAGGCCATTTTTCTGCTCATACAAACTCAGTCCTTAGATGCAGTTCAAATGCATTCCAGACACGGATACCATTTTGATCCTCATTCTTCTAACCTATCACATTGCAGTTCAACAAACATTCCAGATGGCATCTTTAAGCCCATCTCCGACAAGATTCTGTCACCCTTCAGATGGCATCTTTAAGCCCATCTCCAAATGGCATCTCTAAGCCCATTCCCGCATCCATTGTTCTGACGAGTGCAAATTTAAGGGCACTCTAGTGTCCAATCTCCTTTTACCTTCGAGACGCGAAAGGCAAACCTGCCAATCTAACTCTTCAGGTGCAAGAAGATTGAACAGGGGCAACTGTTGTACCCAAAAATTTGCCATCTCATTTCATCAACTTTTTCTCACCACAAGACCTTTGAAGCTCAAGAGCAAGTTAGGATTTACTCTGCTCAAGACTCCTTCTTGCACTGTTGACCCAAATTAGGGTTTGAGTTTGCACAAAGATGTTTTGACCTAAAATGCCCAAAATGACTTTCATGCTTCATGTTGGACTCACAAGTTTATCCATACCAAGTTTCAAGCCTTGATTCCAATCTTTGCCCAGTCAATTGGACAGTTGACCTAGAAATTAACTGTATTGGGGAAAAAGTCAACTATGACCAATTGACAGTCAAACTTCATGATTTTTGACCCACATCAACATTATGAACTCATATGAACCACTTGGTCAAGTTTGGATCACAATTCCACAAGAAATTTGATCAGATCACCAAAAGGGCAAAATAGTCATTTTTAGGGCTTTGACTGCACAAAGGCAATTTTTGACTGTTTGACCTAACCAATGGCAAATCAAGCTCACATATGGACTCAAAGATTCAATGGCATGGTCTTGACACATTCAACAAGTTCAAAAGATCCCAAATGCACAAGATTGACAGATGAATTTTCCAGTCAACTGATCAAAATTTGACTGCATACTGAAAAGTCAAACTTTGACTTTTTGGTCAAAATCAAGTGACAAGATTCATTTTTCATCAAAACATGTCAAATTATGAAACTTGTTCATCAAGAAACCAAAAATTACAAATTAGGGTTTAGAATGAAGAAATTTCATAACTTAGAAATTTTCTAAGTTATGAAATTTCCTTATTTTTTCCTAACTTTGTCCCATTTTTTCATCAAGATGTATTTGGATTCAAACAAAACTCAAAACATGAAAGTTGTAGTCCATTGCAAAATCTACAACTTTGATTCACAGAGTTTCCTCAAAATAAGCTTGTAGATCAAGTTATGATTTTTGGAATAGGGTTGCAAAACATTCTTAACTTAGAAATTTTTTGACCTATTTTAGGCAGGATTTTTGCCCAACTTCATGGCCACTTTTCACATGCTTCCACTTGGAATTTTAACTTGCATTACAAAGATGGATTGTAGTACACATTCCAAGCTTTCCAAATTGTCCAAGAACTTCTCAAACACCCTTGTGGTTAGGGAGAATCGAATTTGTAAAGATGGGCAAAAGTCACTTTGTTCATGGCCAAATACATGTTCATAACACTTTGCATTTTCAAGTCAGCTTGCACAAGCTAGGTTACATGCCTTTTATCTCATACACACTCAATAATTTAATGCCAATCCTTTGTGTTCAAGCCTTATTTTGTGTGTTTAACCATTACTTGCAAGATTAAGCCATATTTGGAAAAAACATTTTAGCCATTTTTGAAAAGATCCACTTTATGTCAAAGTCCATATCTTTGAAGTACAAGGAAATCTTTGAGGCACAAGTTCATGAACATATCCCACTGATCAAGAAGGAAGAAGGCAGCATGCTTGAGGGGCCTGTATGAGCCTATAACTCAACTTGACAACTTTTGCTTAAAAGAGAAGAAAGCTTGCATTTTGTACCACAACTCACATTCCTGCAAGAACTAACTCAAGCAAACTTTGCAAACACTTTTCACTTGATCCAACTAACCTAAAACACGAATCAACCAGAGTTCAAACCTTCTAATTCATCAAAACACAGTTTTGTGGCAAAACAGGGTACCTGCTGCATTTTGATTTGGCCAGCTCAATCCATTCGTGCGCCTTGGCTAAAACCACCTCAAACACTTTCTATAACATCCATACAAACTATCCCCAGCCTTAGATACAGACTGTAACACCCCTAACCAAGATTTCCATTTTCATTTTTTCAGTTGTGCAGGTTGAGTTACATAGCTCGATTCAGTTAGTTTCAAAGCAAGCTAGAGGTTGGAAGAGCATCCTTGGACCTAAAGCAAGTTGTACAAGTCCTCAAACTTCATTGAAAGTACCTCCATTGTTGGACACGATTCAAGATGAACAGGTAAAAGTTTGAACTTCTATCTCTCTATCCAAGCATATCTAGGCTTAGGTTTGTGAAGAAAGTATGTCCTACTCATGGCCCTGAAGCTACCCATATCCTCACTTTTCATTTATGTGGTGTGTGCTGAGAGAATTTTGAACCTGAATATGTGAAAAAAGTTAGGTCAGGAATTGGGGGAGGAGAAATTCTCTCTCATTTCTGAGAGTTAGATCAAGTTCTTGATATGTATGAATTCGTGATTTGATGCTTTACATTTTTTATGTTATAAGTTTCTGCTAAAAATCAAAGAATCAGGATGTTTGAACAAAGCATGAAAGGCGCGCGTTTTTGAGACAGAAATGGCTGGAGGTTGAAGAAGCTTGCCTTGGGTTGGGCCTGACCTGTTTTTTTTTCTATTTGCACCACTATTTCCCACTTACACCCCCTTGGCCCATTGTGTGATTTTTTAATCATTTTTGACTTTTTATTTTTTCCTCTGACTTATTATTTTTTGTCAAAATATTAAAAATATTTTTTCACTCATTTTTGTATTTATTTGCTTTATTTTAACTTATACATATAAAATAATATATATACTTTTATTTAAAATACTAAAAAATAATACAAAATACATTTATTTTCTGTTATTATTTTATTTTACCTTTTGAAAACATTTTCTTAAAATACACTTTTTTTGATAAATAATAAATATTTTATTTTTTTGTATATATTTAGTATAGTTAATATATAATATAAATACTTATATATTTATTAGAATATTTAGGATAAAAATATAAAAATAATACATTTTTATTTTTATTAATATTTGACCTCAAAAATTACTTTTTTACAATATACTTCTCTTTTATTTATTTTTTTGTATATAATTAATAAATATTGTATATGATATAAATAATAAATACTATTTATTTACAAAATTAGGGTTTTGCCCTAAACCATGAAAATATCCAAAAATTAACTTTTTTTATTTTTGTGTATATGTCACATGAAAAATACTTTTACATACATATAAAACCATTTTTGTGCATTTTGCATATTTATTGTATTTATTTAATTATTGTACAATTAAATAACTTGTATATTCAATTTGGATTGTAATAGCTTAGATTTAAATTTCTTGCTAAATATCCCCATTTGAACATTTGTACCCCCATCCCCATAATTATGTTGTAATAATTTAGGACTTTAAATTCCGCATTTTAAAGCTTCCTAATTATACCATGATAGACTTAGGGTTTGTATGCAAATCAAAAATAATAAATAGCTTGACCTAATTCAAAGATAAAAAAGCATGAAAATGGACAACACCAATCACACTTGCACCCTTAGGTTTACTCCACTTGTTGCCTTCAATAATGGGCCATGTTGCATGTTGGGTGTCTTTGGCAAAACAAAACAATTCAAATAATCATAGTCCCTCGATGACACTTTCGAAAGTTGCCTAAAAATGATCAAGTCCCTTAAATGAAAAAATTGCCAAAGACACTTGACATTATTGCATTCATGGTCTTAATGATGACCCGCGCTCGTCCCGTTAACATCCTAACACAAGATTGTCCACCAAATACAATGGTGGAATAATACTATTAAAAGGGTTAAAACATAGGAAAGATCTTTGAGAAATTTAGGGTAGATAGCTCTTGGTTACTTGACCAATCTTGCAAAACAATCATTGCCATTTTTCAAAACACACATCACAACACACCTTCAAAACAACTTTCAAAAACATTGAAAACTTTTCAAAAGACAAATACACCTTTGTATACATTCAAACATGGATCATTACAAAGGTTACCACGACAATGGCCTCTTTTCAAAACATTTTCAAACACACACACAAAGCACCATTTCAAATAATTGAAAGCACCATTTCAAACAATTGAAAATGCAAGGCAAGTGATCTAAGCAAGTAACTAAGAGCCCATGGATAACCATGGATAGAAAGGGTGATAATACCTTCCCTTTCTATAATCTACTCCCCGAACCCAAGAAAACATCTCAAAGGTTTTTGCTGTGCTTTTTAACCTTTCCTTAGGATAAAATAAAAAGTAGGTGGCGACTCTTGCTAAACCAAAACATTTGCGAAAACAAACGCAAAACCTCAAGTCAGTTCTCCCACCGTATCACACCCATGATACATGCTTTGTACTCAGCCATGTTGTTGGTATATTTAAAACACAACATGGCGGTGAAGGGCGTATGGAAACCCCTGGGATAGATAATCACATCACCGATTCCATTACCAAGAGCGTTAGAAGCTCCATCAAAAACCATAGTCCATTGGGATCCCGATTCAAGTCTTTTCACACGGTCCAGGTTCTTCATAATCAGTAACTAGCATAATATTCTCAACTGGGAACTCAAAATTCATAGACTGATAGTCATCTGCAACTTGATGAGCCAAATGATCTGTCAGTACACTTCCTCTGATTGCCTTCTAAGTAGTATACTAAATGTCATATTTTGTCAAGACCATTTGCCATCTTGCAATTCTTCCGGAGAGAGCGGGTTTCTCGAATATGTATTTTATTGGATCCATCTTAGAGATCGACAAAGTAGTATGAGTAAACATATACTATCTTAGTCGGTGAGCAACCCATTCCAAAGTGCAAAAAGTTTTCTCGAGCAGTGAGTATATTGTTTCACAATCAGTAAACTTTTTGCTAAGGTAGTATATTTCATGCTCTTTTCGACCAGACTCGTCATGTTGCCTCAATACACACCCCATTGAGTTCTTTAATACTGTCAGGTACATGATAAGGGGTCTTCCTTCAATTGGCGGGATTAGAATTGGAGATTCTTGGAGGTACTCCTTGATTTTTTGAAAATTTATCTGACAGTCATCATTCCACTTTACTACTTGATCTTTCTTTAGTAACTTGAAGATTGGATCACAAATAGCGGTCAAATGGGAAATAAATCTGGCAATGTAGTTCAATCGTCCCAAGAAACCTCTGAATTCCTTCTCAGTAAGGGGAGATGGCATTTCTTGAATGACTTTAACCTTGGCAGGATCAACTTTAATACCTTTACCACTAACGATGAAACCTAGGATTTTACCAGATCTTACCCCAAAGGTGCCCTTGTTTGGATTCAACCTCAACTTGTATTTCTTCAACCTCTCAAACTGCTTGTGAAGGTGGTCAAGATGTTATTCTTCTGTCTGAGACCTGGATATCATGTCATCAACGTAAACCTCTATCTCGTGATGGATCATGTCATGGAACAAAGCTACCATAACACACTGATATGTTGCGTCGGTGTTCTTCAAACCAAAATGCATAACTTTGTAACAAAAAGTGCCCAATTGTGTGACAAAAGTAGTCTTCTCTATGTCTTCAGGTTCCATCTTGATTTTATTATTACCAGAGAACCCATCCATGAAGAAAAATACTTTCTGCTGAGCGGTGTTGTTGACCAGAACATCAATATGCAGAAGCGGAAAATCATCTTTGGGGATTTTCCTATTCAGATCCCTGTAGTCTATACACATACGCACCTTGCCATCCTTCTTAGGTACTTGCAACACATTTGTAACACACTGAGATAGGATGTAACAATTAAGAAACCTGCATTGAACTGCTTCATAACCTCAGCTTTGATCTTTTCAGACATCTTGGGACGCATACGACAAACCTTCTATTTTGTAGGAGGACAACCTTCCTTCATCAATAGACGGGGAACCACAATGTCAGTATCAAGCCCTGGCATGTCTTCATAAGACCAAGCAAAGATCTCAATATAGTCACGTAACATCCGGATTAACCTATTTTTGACACTATCTTCTAGGTCAAAACCTATCTTAATTTCTTTCTTGACCTCTTCAGTACCATAGTTCACAACCTCGTCTGGCTCTTCATGAGGTTGTATGGCTATTTCTTCCTGCATTAACAGCCTAGCAAGCTCTCCAGGTACTTTACAACCTTCCTCTCCTTTGTCCTTGGCTTGGTAGATCGGATTTTCGAAATCATAATTGGCAATAGCAGAATTGTTATCAATGGGATCTGGGGTGGATGTGGATCTGCAATTTGTTGTATGGGTGTGTGTAAGAACACGTAGCTATTTTGGAAGCAGTAAAGTAAAAGAAAGACAAAGAGCGCAAAATCGGTGGTTCTGAATACAAAGACACATAGCTATTCTAAATACCACTAGTTGATTCGGTGGTAGTGATACGAACTGGTGTAGTAACTACTTTTGGAGAGATCTCTGGAGAGAAAATCCTTCCACTTCTGGTAACTTTACTAGTCCCAGCAATATCGCCAACATTGGGATCAGTAATTTCAGTATTTTTATCTTCGACAATTAATAGTTCTTGCTTGACACCATGGTAGTAGACACCAGCTCCATAATTCCAAGGGATGGCCTTGTTAGAGGAATATGGAATTGGCCCAGGCATTGTAATGATCAGAGGAGAAACCCTAGGTTCGGCAATAATCTTCATAGAACCCTTAGAAGTGATCCTTACAGGAGTATCGGAAATTGTAGACACGTCTTCAAACTTCATGTTTTGAGACAAACTTTGATATAAGCTCTCCATAGAAGGAATCTTCTCAAATAGAATTACATGGTCAGCCATCAAACGCTGAATTCCCTCCTTCAGCAGCTCACAACCATTGGATTGGGACGCACAGTGGTAACATCTTTCAATGCAACCCGAAAGTAAATCGGCTTGCAGCAGCTTCTTCTTAACAATCATCAGAGGAGTAGTCAATTCTTTCACAGCAAAAACATAAGAAACACCATCAACCATGTTAATGATCTTGTCATGATTAGGCATAGGAGAGGTAATCACATTAGGAGCTTCGGGAGGGTCAAATTCAATATCCTTAGAGTCAATCATATCTTGGATCTTATTCTTCAGAGCCCAATAATTCCTAGTGTCATGTCCAGGACTGTTGGAGTGATATGCACACCAACGGAATGTTGATTCTTGTGAACTGTCTCCTGGGTGCTACCTGCCCACGCTGATTATTCTATTGTTGTTGTTGCACTAGCGCAGGATTAGAGATCAGAATTGCCCCTACAGATTGGTTGTGGTCACTCTTATTACGACCCTTCTGGACGTATATAGCATTGGATTCTTTCTTACCATTATAATACTTGTTCACAGTATTCAGAGATGTAACCACCTGAATTTTACCGCTTTTGATTCCATTCTTGACACATTCTCCTGTTAATATCAGTTCAGTGAAACCGGCTGAAGAACTTCCAAGTAGGTGATTATAGAAAAGACCTGTTAGCATGCTCATGAACATGTCAACCAATTCCCTATCAGCCAAAGGAAGTTAAACTCTGCCTACAAGATCTTTCCATTTCTGTGCGTACTCTTTAAAGCCTTCCTCAGAACCCATGGACATACTCTGTAGTTGCATGCGGGTTGGTGCCAAATCAGAATTGTATTGGTACTGTTTATAGAAACATGCAGATAAATCTTCCCAGGTATGGATATTGGTACCTTCAAGTTGGTAATACCATTCTAGTTGTGTTCCAGATAAACTCTCTTGAAATAAATGCAACCATAATTTCTTGTCAGCAGTGTGTGGTTGAATTTTTCGAACATATGATCTCAAATGGAGCTTCGGGCAAGAAACGCCATTATACTTGGCAAAGGTAGAAGTTTTGAACTTAGGAGGAATGACGAATCCTGAGACTAAACCCAATTCTTCAACATTCAAGCCAGGCACCTTCTGGATCTCTATAACTTTCAGACGCTCTTCTAACATCTTATACTTCTCATCAGCAGGGGGATATTGTTCACCCAAATAATCCTCTTCCTCTTCATCAGGAAACTTGTCAGAACCAAGGTTGTTTCTTTCAGTTTTAACACTTTTACCATCTTCATTCTGGTTGTCATCTTTGTCCAATGGGATATCAAGATCTTGAGCTTGCTTGACTAGACCTCTGAACGTTTTCCCCATGTTAAGGATGTCCGCTGGTTTCTTTGTCTTCTTCTTCTTCTCTTTGGCGATGAGCGCCTTTAGTTCTTCTTTCCCTTTGGATAAGTTTATGAACATATGTTGGAATAGGGCATTCTGAGCCTGGAGATCTTTGACTGTCTGTTCAAGAGGCATTTTCTGTTGAAACAAACAGCAAGAAAATGAGAAAACCTGACATGGAAACCTGTTATGTAATGATATGTATGGTATGTAAATGCATATGCAATGTTTTCAAGGACCTCGTGAGATTTAAATTTGTTAATAAAAGGAAACAAATATTTTTGTTAGTAAGTTCAGATTATAAACGCCTTTTAGGCTTACAATGAAAACAAAAATAAGGGTTACAACGGAATAAATTATGACTGAAGTCTCCCATGGATGCTTCCTCTTTGTGTTGACATATGTATTAAGACTCTGCTCTTCATGAAGGCGTTTGGTCAGCTCCAATACTTTCTTCTCACTAGCATGGAACTGAGTCTCAAAGGTGTCCCTTTCTTCTTTCAGTTGAATCCAAGACTTCTGTAGCTCTTCAAGGTCAGTAGGAATATCTGGATGAATAATAGTATGAGGAATATCTCCTTTAGCAACATGCTCCATAATTACTGGTAGGACAGTGGGATATGGAATTATAAGATTTTGAGCACTAGATCTCACCCGTCTGAGGTAGGGCTCTAGAGGGGTGGAGATTTTCTGTCCCAAAGTCTTGCTATCAATCTTATTCACCATGCCCCAAGCACGTATAAACCTTTAACGTTAACCTTGAGGATCATTCTCGTAATCGAATACAATACCCTGGATGAGCATATCATGATGACCGTCTCTTCGAGCATAACCAAATTGATGTAGAGCTAGGGAAGGGTTGTAAGTGATACATCCCCTTATGCCAAGGAGTGACACATAAAGGAATTCCCCACAATGGTCAATAATAGTGATATCCTCCTGAGATCAAGAATACCAATAGATATCTGAATGAGAGAGTGACATCGTCCTTTGAGACCACCTCAAACCTTGTTCATTCTTCATCACTGATCGGGAAAGGTGAGAAATAAACCACCTGGATAGTAAAGGTATGCCACACATAAGAGTCCCTCGCTTCCTTATAGTACGAGTGTGAAGAGAATACAAAGTATCTCCAAGAAATGTAGGCACAATATTATGAGTAAGAAATATTTTGATGGCGTTCACATCTATGAGTTGGTCTGGATTAGGGAATGGTACCAAACCATAGATGAACAGAACCAAGATCTCCTCAAAATCATGAAAACTCATAGCATCCAGAAACAATTGAGCCTTCTCTATCATAAATTTAGAAAGAAGTCCCTTGACTCCACTTCTTGTTTCCCAATTAGATACAATGTCGGAACGCTTCAGATGTAAGGCTGCTGCAATATCTTCAGGTTTTGGAACTTTCTCTAAATCGGTGAAGGGTGTATGGTCAAGAATAGGTACTCCAAGTAGTTTGGAGAACTCTTCCATTCTGGATACCAAATGATAATCTGGAAAGGTAAAACAATGATGCTCAGGATCAAAGAACTGAAACAGAACATTCATCATGCCTTCTTCAAAACCTGAGGTGACCAAACCAAGTAGATAATCATGCATTTTGGTGAATTGAGAATTTTCATGACCCTTTGAGACTAACTCCTTAAGCTTGGAAGGTACCCTTACAAATTTGATTCGGATAGTGTTTTTGTGAGCGGAGGCCATAACCTACAACAAAGAACAAAGATAAATCCCTAGGTCCTTGAAATGGTTAGTGAAAATGTTATGTTATGATGATATGATGTTATGATGTCATGTTCATGTTAGATAAGTAGAAAACACACACAAGTAACACAAGAGCCTTAGGTTTAAAGTCTTGCATGAAGTCGATGTAAGTACCCTTCCCTATTGAAGTTAAGTTGAGTTAACATGTCCTAAAATAGTAACCGGGTTCTAGGAATCTCATATCACCGATCTCTCTCGCAGACTTTATTTTAGCACGGCAACTGGCTTTCCACTACAACATCCCGAAAGTAAAATCTCAATGAGCGTAGTTTCGAGTATCAACCAACCTTGGACTGCACCAAAGCCAGCTATCTCACTACCTTCTAATGGCCAAGATGGGTCAATTAAGGTTCTAAAAGTAAGTTAATGTTAACGACACCACACGGAAGCCTAATGTTATCCTTGACTGACTCAAGAAACATCAGTACAAACCAAAGTGTCACACTAATTGTAGCCATCATGTTAACCATATCGGTCTACTCCGTACAACTTTTATGATCTATTGCTACTTACTTAAGGCATCCCTAGATCCGGGTGTAGGATCTTACAAGAAATTAAAACCAAACAAACCCTTAAAGTAAAGCAAGCAAATCATACAATTAAAAGCAAGAAAAGTAATCTTAAACTCTAAGGCAACCCATCTTTAAGTAGTAATCCTCAGCATAGTCGCCAGTTCTATAATACGGTGGGAGAATTGACTTTTTGGTTTTATCCAAATATGCGGATAGCTAGAGTCGCCACCGACTTTTCTTTCATCCAATATTTAGGAAAGGTGAAAATAACAGGAAAACCTTTGATAGATTTTGAGTTCGGGGGGTAAGATATGAAAAGGGAAGGTGTTAGCACCCTTTTCATCCGCAGTTACCTACAGGCTCTTAATTACTTAGCTCACTTTTGGAAATCTTGTTTTGTGTGTGTGATTTGTTTGAAAATATTTTGAAATAGCCAATGTAAGGCTGACATTGTAATAATTCTTGTATCAGTCCTCAAGAATGTATACAAAGTGTTATTTTTGAAAATATTTGTTTGAAAGTTTAATGTGAAAAATGTTTTGAGAAAAGTTGTGAGCGAGCAATTAAGAGTTTCTTACCCACTAAAGTCTTTCTTATTCTTTTCCATCTCCTTTAGAGATAGTACTATCCATGCCATTAGTTGGTAGGTAGCCCTATCTATTGGATATGAAGGGACAATTGTAGGGTTATCGTATGGTCATCGAAGGCAACAAGTAAGGATAATTTAGCAATTCGAAAGGACTACCATCATATTATGCGTAGGGTCGTCGAGGGACCATATCATATTTTCGTAGGCAACTTGAGGGACATCGAGGGACTATGATCTTTTGTATCGTAGGGACTATGATGATTTTATTGAGGGTCTTTTGCTAAAGTTTCCCCACTTTCGAGGGACATGACCAATATTTATAAGGCAACAAGAGAGGGTACCCTAGAGGTGCAAGTGTGAAGAGTGTATTGATTCAATTATTAATCTTGAGAATTAGGGTTTTCTAGGTTGTTTCTAGTCTTGTCATACAAACCCTAATTACTAATCATAACATAAAAATATAAGTGTGGAATGTAAATGCGGAAAATTAAACCTAAGTTATTACATCATGTGAGAAGTTACATAATAGGAAAAAATGTGGAAAAATAAATCCACGCTATTACATTAGAGAGTGTGTCCTATACATTTGATCTATGAAAATAAAATTGAAAAGGAAAATAAGATAGAAAAAGAATGTTTTTTATGATTTTTTTGAGAAAATAATTGAAGTGATAGTAGTAATTAAAACCTAAATTATAATTGTAAAAAAAGGTTAATTAATTAACTAAATTAGGAAAATTAAATATTAGTTTAAAAACCTAATCCTAATTTATTAGTATTAAAAAAAATTAGGTTAGTTTAATGATTAATTAAAAGAGATTAGGGTTAGAAAAGAGAAAAAGAAAATAAATTAGGTTAAAACAAAAATAGGGAAAAAATTGCATGGGGTGGGTGTTGAACCCACGCCCTCCTGGCTTCTCACTGCATCGTTTGCCACTAGGCTAAGCGCATGTTGATGTTTGGGAATAGGCCTGCATAATATATTGGAAACCTACGTGTTAGTTTGAAAGTAACAAAAAAACATTGCAAACACAGGGATCGGACCCACTCCCTTATGTTCACAAACCCAACGCATTGACTAGCGATGTTACGCTCTCAGCTAGTTAGAAATGAAAGAAATAAATATATTATAAACCAGGTGGATAGGAGAAGAGTCGGAGCCCTAGCTCCGGTCGTCTTCTTCGATGAGCTTTTTTTTTAACCTGCAAAAATAGCAAACATTAGAGATCAAGAAGGACCTTATCCCCCTAAATCGACCCTTCGAATCCAATGGTGGCATTAGTTTTGGCTAATTCTTCCTGTACAAATAGATACGAACAAAACAATGCAAAATGGTTTAATAATGGTGATAGACTATCCTGGCATTATGGGCCTTATGCAAGGGATCAGACTTGTGTTATTTTATCTCAGGAACATGTTAGAGCTGTTAGTTTCAATCAAAGCATCATGAAAATTAAAATACGAATTTAAACAAATATGCAAAATCGGAGATGCACTATATGCATGTTTTAGGCGTCTTTGATCATTAAGGATGATCCAAACGTACTCTATGATATCTCAAGAATTGATTTGAATGGTTGCCTGGCCTTGAGGATGGTTATATGATGGAATTCAAGTTTGCCCTAGTTTTGACAAAAGTTGAGATTTTGAGAGAGTGTTTTTGAGGAAAATTTTGTGTCCCTCTTGGTCTAAATATGTAGTGTATTTATAATGGAAGATTTAGGTCAACAAAAGTGGAATCAATCTTTTGTATTTCATGATCAAATCTTTGATTGAAGTTTTGCATGAAATCTTTCTTTTTTAGGCCAATCATGCACCAATCAAGCTTACACATTTTTTGCAAGTTGCCACCAGATTTTTGGACTTATGATTTGATTCAAAAATATATCTTAATGCCTTGATTCATTCACTTGGTGTTTTATTTGATTTATTTTGCTTTTAATTGAATAAAATCAAAAATAAAAGAAATAAAAACCACAAAAATAAATGAATGGACTTATGAGTCTATTATGAGGCCAAGAACACGCTTGAACCTTAAAAGATATGCCCATTAGCCCAAAAATTCAAATTTGCTCAAATTGAACTTCATGCATTTTCTCAAAATTGCCCAACTTGCACAAATCATATCTCATTCATTTTTATCATATGAATGTGATCTTGTAATTTTCGGAAACCTCAATATATCCTCTACAATCTTCATGTTGGTCATTGTTTCATTTGAATATTTTATCATGATGTAAATTGCTTTGACAAAAAGTGTCTTTTTGTTGACTTTTAAAATGACCTGTAATGTTTTGGCCCATATCTCTCAAATGAAGCATTTTTTGCCTTGATCTTAGAGAGACGAAGTTTTAGAGAATTGAATTTCCTTCAAAATGAGCTTTGTTTGAGAAATTTATGTTGAAGTATGTGAAAGTTAAGTTTGGTCAAAGTTCAGTTGACTTCTCCTTAAGAAAATCATAATTTAGTAACTTTTGACTTTTGATGGATCTTGAGTTTTCTTGGTGAATCATGATCAACCCTTGATCAAATGATGAATGTAACTTCAAAATGTTTATTTTGACCAAAAATCTTGAAGTTTGACTATAAATTGGTCAAAGTTGACTTTTTGCTCGATATAGTTGATTTTCAATCATTTGACTAATTGACTGAGCAAACTTGTGCTGTAAGGATTGAAATTTGACATGAGGATTATTTGAGACATATGAGCAACCATGAAATTCGCTTGAGGTATTAGAAGTTCAATCTCCTTTTATAAAAGTCAAACCATAGTTGTAGGTCAACTGCTTAGGAGGAGAGTTTGCCTGATCAATCCTTGAGTAGTCTTGAGCAATTGAGAATCCTAGGAGCATGGGGAGACCAATTGAAATAATTTCTCATGAATAATTGGAGGGAAAATTTTGGGGTCCAATAAGGACATCTTCGTCGCGTTCAGCTATCAGGAATTCATCTCCTCTTCTAGTGAGCTCACGGGTAAAGCGGCCTCGTTATGATGACTTAGTTGACCTGACCAGGGAAAAGGGTAAAGATAAATTTATGCTGCCCCCCCTGCTTCCACGATAGGCACTTCTTCGAAGGTTCCTCTCTGGGTGTCCACAAGGTAGAGTCTCTGGGGTACTGGGCACTGGATCGCCCGAGAAAGAGGACATCGTTGGCCCAGGACGATACGGCCTTGATGAGGATCTTGAGCACATCAGCCATTCATACCGAGGAGGGGAGTCTCGAGGAGTTGGAACTAAGGAAAGTCCGAGAGACTCTGGCCACTCTCAAGGAGAAGTATAAAAAGCTAAAGGTTGATAATGAGGCGTTGGTCAAGTCGAAGAAGGATTCAAATGAGGAAAGGAATAACCTCAAAGAGGATCTCGCGGCGGAGAGCAAAACTCTTGAGTCAAATATGGCCCTTGGCGAAGATGAGCATGAATATGTTAAGAATGCGGTGGTAGCAGTCGAAGATTCCTTGGTAGCAGCCGAAGATGCTTTTAAGATTGCGGTGGTCCAGATTCATTTAGTGAACCCAGGGGTCGACTTTGATTTGATGGGGACCTATTTCCTCCATCGCATCATGGATGGTCAAATGGTTATCCCAGACTTCCTTGAGATGGAGGGTGGAAATATAGCGGATTATTTTCAGTCCCCAAGAGGACCCAAGCAGCCACAGCCCGACGCAGGAGCGCCTATTCAGCCAAAAGAACAGCCTCAGCCTGCAAATTAATTGGAGCTTTGTTATTCCTTTTGTTTGGTAGGCCTGCATGTCGTTTTCTATTGTGATTTGTTCTATGGGCTTTTTCCCGTCGCATGTATTCCCAACAATCGTGGTCCTTATGGCCACATGTTCATTTCTTTTAATGGGGACCTTTGGCTCCCTTATTTAATATCTTTGACAGTAGCGACCCTCGTGGTCGTCTTTTAGTATTTGAACTATGATGGTCGTTTTAGTATTTGTGCATGGTTTACTGCTTGGTATTGTTGAATGTTTGCATGCTTGTATACTCGCCTTCCGGAGATGTTTATTTTGTTTGAGTTTTTTGGGAACTTTTCTCTTTAGTCGTTATGGTTCTCCAGTGAGGCGAACTTGGTCGAACAGCCAGGGTAATTTCTGAGAACGAGCTGAAACTCAGGTCTCGTTTGGGGCATGAGCTCGGCTGCATGAACCTCACATCGCGAGCTGGGTGTTTTACCATCATGGTACGATGACAACATAGCTCATTTGAGTTTTCCATCATGGAAACTTGCCTCTTTGTTTAATTTAGAATGTGACGCTTGTACCTTAGCATGCATGCATGGTCGGGACTACTGTGTTTGTCGCCTTGACAGAGCACGCCGACTGTTTTTAGCACCTTAACTGTAATATTGTTTTAGTTTTTTGGCGTTCCAAGGTCAAGTAAGTTGTTCCCCGTTTAATTTTTCTAAATAGTAGGCCCCAGTCCCAATTTTTGTATGGACGCAATACAGGCCTTCCCATTTTGCGGCGAGCTTGCCCTTGCGAGATTCTTTGTGATTTCTCTTTAGGACAAGGCTGATGACTTAAAATTCCTTCCATATGACTTTGGCATCATATCATATGGTGATTTTTTGTTTGAGAGAGGTTTCTCGTAAGGCTGCTCCAGTTCGGACTTCCTCGACGAGGTTGAGCTCTTCCCTTAAGGCTTCGCTGTTCATTTCTACGTCGAAAGGAGATTTAGTTCGTCTCGACGGTTCTATGATTTCGACGGGGATGACGGCTTCAGTTTTGTATGTTAGTCGGAAAAGAGTTTCCTTGGTTGATGAGTGGGATATTATTCGGTGGGCCCAGAGCATGCTGTGCAATTCCTCGACCCACCTCTTTTTGGTTTTGTTGAGCCTTTATTTGAGTCCTCAGAGGATCACCCTATTTGTGACCTCAGCTTGTCCGTTTGTTTGTGGGTGCTCGACGAAAGCAAAGTGTTGGATGGTGCCCAACTTGGCAACGAATTCGTGTGAGTGAATTGTATCCCGTTATCGATGATAATTTCTTGGGGTATGCCAAACCGGGCGATGATGTTCCTCTTCTAAAATAGGAGGACATTTTGGGCTATGATTTTAGCCAGTGCCTTTGCCTCTATCCATTTAGTGAAATAATCCATGACCACTATCAAGTATTTGTTTTAGTTTGACCTCACAACAAATAGTTCAAGGAGGTCCAAGCCCCAGTACGCGAAAGGTCAGGGAGACGAAAGGGACTTTAGTTCGCTTAGTGGTGCTAAGTGTAGGTCCCCGTGGCGCTGGCATTTGTCACATCTCTTTAAGTGTTCTTTAGCATCGTGTTGCATGGTGGGCTAATAATATCCTACTCATAATGCTTTCCTAGTGAGGGACCTTCTGCCCATGTGTTGGACATTGATTCCTTCATAGATCTCATGCAGGATATGGGAGACCTTGTTTTCTTTGATGCATTTGAGGAGGGTTATAGAAAATCCTATTCTATACAGTTTGCCTTTGATCAAGACGTAGAAGTAGGCTCTTTGTCTGACCATGCTGACCTCCTTCTGGTCGGATGGTAGTTCTCCCTTTGTGAGGTTGTTGTATATCGGGGTCATCTAACAGCTACTGTCACCGATGGCATTCACTTCTGGAATCGTTGAGGGTTTTTTGATGCTTGGTCGAGGAAGTATTTCCTATATTATGGATTTGTTCCCTCCTTTCTTCTTTGTGTTGGCCAATTTTTGACAGGATATCTACTCGGGAATTATGTTCGTGGGGAACATGCTACACATCCACAAAGTTGAGTTTCTTCATTCTTTCGCAGACCAAGGTCCAGTATTATGAGAGATGGTCGTTTTTAACCTGGTATTCCCCTCGTACCTGAGAGGCGACGAGCTAGGAGTCTGTGAAGATTTTTACTTCCTCAGCTCCCAAGTCCTCAGCCAGGCGGGGCCCAACAAGGAGAGCCTCGTATTCTGCTTGGTTGTTTAAGGTTGGGAAGGATAAGGCGTGGGAGACCTAGATCAATATTCCTTCCTTGTTTTCCATTACGATACCTACTCTTCTTCCCGTCGGGCTAGAAGCTCTATCCACGAAGATGGTCCACTTATGCGCCCCACTGGTGGCGGTCAGGGAGGTCATTTCTGCTATGAAATCAGATAGCACATGTGCTTTAAGGGCTTTCCCTCTCTCGTGCCTGATGTCAAACATGGAGAGTTCTAACGACAATTTAGCATCTTGTCGGACATATTAGGCTTACCAAGTAGTTGTTTTACTAGTTGGACCGTGCGAACCACGATGGTATGTGCCAAGAAGTAGTATCTCAGTCTCCTCGTCGTGTTCATGAGTGCAATGGATACTTTCTCTATCTTCTAGTATCTTACTTCGGGATCTTGCAGGGCTTTGCTCGTAAAGTATATGGGCTTCTTCCCCTCGGGAGTCTCCCGAATGAGAGCAGCGCTGACTGCCTCGGAAGCTACGACTAAATATAGGTAGAGAGTTTCTTCCTTGTCTGGTCCTGAAAAGACCATTGGTTGAGATAATGTCAATTTAAGATGGAGAAGGGTGTGCTCTCACTCTTAGGTTCATTCGAACGCGACTTCTTTGTAGAGAAGTTTGAAAAAGAGGAGCGCGTGTTGGGCAGACTTTGCCTTGAAATGGAATAATGATATGAGCATTCCATTTAAAGTTTGCATTGATTTTTTGAGCTCAGGTTCGAAAGTTATGAAAACACTCGACATTTGTCGGGGTTTCCTTCAATTCCTCGTTCTATTAAGTAGAAGTCGAGGAACTTTCCTGCTCACACGTCGAAGGTACACTTTTCCAGGTTGAATCGCATTCTGCATTTCCTCGCTTGGTCGAAGACCTTTCTGAGGTGGAGCGCATGGTCAGATTCCTTTTGGTATTTCACAATCATGTCATCCATGTAGACTTCGAGCATGTCTCATATCTCTCCTCGGAAGACCTTGTTCATCATGGGCTGATAGGTGGCGCCTGCGTTCTTCAAGCCGAAGGGTATTACGTTGTAGTAATAGTTTCCCAATTCAGTCACGAATGCCGTGTATTTTTTATCCGTCTTTGCCATGGGGATCTGGTTGTATCCCGAATACGAATCCATGAAGGAAATTAGTTTAGAACCTGCATAATTGTCAATCAATTTATCTATATTGGGGAGGGGTAAGCATATTTAGGGCAAGCCCTATTGAGATCGGTATAGTCAATGCACATGCGCCATTTTCCATACTCTTTTTTACAAGAACTACATTAGAGAGCCACATTGTGTACTGGACTTCAGAAATAAATTTTGCATCTAGGAGGTCTTTGACATCCTGCTCGGCAGCCTCGATTTTCTATGGGGACTGCATGCACCTATGTTGAGCAACTGCCTTAATGGCAACATATATCATCAGATGATGGCAAGCTATCTCCGGATCTAAGCCGAGCATTTCTTCTACTCTCCAGGTGAACAAGTCCACATTCTCCTTCAAGCACGCCTTCAGTTGTGTCTTGGCAAAGTCAAAGAGGTTAATGCCGATCTTGACTCCTTCGGAGGGGTCGCTGCCCAGGGGAACAATTTCAAATTCTCCGTCTGGGATTGGTCGTATAGGATCTGCAAGCTTGCTGATGCTTGTTGATAAGGACGAGCCTTATGAGGCGAGCATGGGCTCTTTCTCCTTCTTCTCCTCTATGAGGTCCCCTTTTGTAAAGAAGTTGTCTAGGTCAATCATGTTAACATGGGGCAACATATTTGGATCTTCAGAACTGTCGGGGAGAGTGGGTTTGTTAGCTGACTTGGGTTAAGTGCTGATGGAGCTCAAGCCTTTAGCAACCACTTCGAAACATCTCCTGGCGGCCTGAATGTCTCTATGCAAGGTAGAAACGAGGACATTGGTGGTGTAGTACTTCATTTTGAGGTGTACCGTAGAGGGCACTGCGATTAGTTTAGCCAAGGCGGGCCTTCCAAAGATGCACTGATATAATGATGAGCAGTCTACTATGAGGAACTGGGTCTTGATGAACCTGGCTGTTTCTCCTGCCCCGAAAGTAAATTTTAGTTTGACATGTCTCCAAGGTACGGTGACAGGACCATTGAATCCCTGGAAGTCAGAGCCCACATATGGATTCAGGTGTGTCTCATTCATCTTCAAGGTGGTGAATGGCTGGGAATACATTATATCGACCGAGCTGCCTTGGTCGACCAGGATGCGCCTGACGTTAAAATTTTCCATACGATCTCGTACGAGTAACATAATGCTTGAGTTGGGGGATCCTCCGGGAAAATATTCCCGATAGAATGCGAGGGGGTGGGAGCCTCTTCTGAACTTGTCGAGGGTGGCCCTCATGTTAGAGTTAGGCTCCATTAACTGCTCAAATCTTCTCTTTACTGAGCCTACGGTGCATTTGTTAAACCCACCACCTGAAATGACCATTGCTGCTGGGAATGAATCCCAAGGACTGTGAGATGAGAAGTATAAGAGGTCCTCCTCCATGTCGGGGAAATAAAAATCTTTTGGCCTCGTGATGCTCATGGCGACAGGCATGAGGGCTTTGTCTGGGGAGGCTCCTGTTTCTTTGACCTATTTGTATTCGGTAGCATCTTCTCGAGGAGATTCCTTCTTTCTGTATTGTTTGAAATGCCTGTCCTGGATGAGGATCTCAATGGACTCCTTGAGGTGGATGCAGTCTTCTGTTGTATGCTTGTGACTTTTATGAAACCGACAGTACTTGCTTTTTTTTGTCCCTAGCTTGGAGGGTGTTTCTCGGGGGAAGCAAACCCCAGCTTGTTTGAATTATTCATTCGCACAGTCGATCAAAATCTTCTCGCGCGAGATGTTGAGAGGAGTATAATCATGGAAGCAACCAGGTGGCCCCTTGCAGTCTCGAGACTCTATGGACTTATCCTCCATTATCTTTTCTCCTCCTCGGCAGGATGTCGAGGGTTCTTCATTCTTTGAGACTTTTGCATTTTCATGGTGCCGCAAGTCTCTCGCGTTGTTGGTAACCTCTTTCTCCTTGTACTGGATGTACACTTGTGCTTTGAGCATAAGGGAGTTCAGTGTTGTAGGAGTCTTTATGCCAATCGCCTTGGTGAAGTCACTGTGAAGGTGCATGCCTCGCTCGAGGAGATATTTTTTCATTCCGTTCATCGTGGAGACTTGGACGACTTCCTGGTTGAACCTTTCGATGTACGCTCGGAGGGACTTATCCATCTCCTAGATAATGGCCTCAAGTGCAGCTTCTAACTTGGGATGTCGGTGAGATGCCATGGCTCTTATCTTGAGTGTCGTTGGGAAGAGTCGACATTTTATTGCTCCTCAAAAACCTCTTTAGTTGAGTAGTTATTTCTTTCTCGTCAGGGGCTGCCATCTTGTCAGGTAGAAGTGCTCATTGGATGTTGTCTTGGCCTGGGTGATGGAGAACCATCACGATCAAGCCGCTGGTCGTGCTTCATTTTCCTGGAGACCGGAGAGCGTAAATCTCTCTAGGGAGGTGTGTGACCTCGTTTTTTTAGAAAAGACACCTCTTGCCTCTCTCGAACGGGAAGACGGTCGCGCCTCGGTGGAGATGGACTGCGGGAGTCATAAGTGGGTGTCTTCGAGGAAGAGACTTTGACTGCTTCTTCTCCCAGGCCCCAGTCCTCTTGCTCTGTTGTAGGATTAGGGTGTTGGTTTGATTGAAGGCATTGAGCAGCACTGCCATGGCTGGGTCATCATTTGGTGGAATAGGAACTGGCTAGATGATTTCTGGAAGCTCCTTGTTCAGGTTCTTGGACCTCTAATCGTCTAAGAACTGGATGTTGTTGCGTTCAACATTGACCGAATCTGGGGACGCGGTTCGACCATCTCTGACATCGAGGACATCCTCTAGATGAGGATTCTCTTGACTCCCATCTATTTTGTGGACGAGAGAGAGTATAGTCTTTCTATAAATATGGTGGACATCATGGTCAGCCATGATAAAAGTAGTGAAAGTATCTTTGGTCTTTGGTTTTGAGGAAAAGTAAAACAGAGAAGATAATTTCTCATAGACGGTGCCACTGATCTTACCGGTTGATCAGAACCTGAAGGTGTCTCGAGAGATGACGTCTGCTATACTAGAGATTTGAGGAGAGGAGGGGGATGTACCTGAAAGGCACTTCGATGCTAAAGTCATTTGGAGCACAAAAAGATACAAGAAAGAGATTAGGTTTTTTTTAGAATGAATATTTGATACTTGGCCCTCACAAGTGTGAGGGTTTATATAATGTCCCCAGTGTGTAGCTGTTGTACCCCAAAATTTGCCCTCCCATATTTCTCAAAACATTTCAAGAAAAATTCACAAGTCCAACCCGGCGCATCATATTCAGGTGTTCTTTCACCAAGATATCTCTGATAACATATTCTCAAATTCAGGTTCGGCTCAAGAGTCAATTCTTTAAAGAAGGTATCCGAATGTGTGAGTTTGCTCGAAGAAATATGGTGAAAAAGTGTGCTGAAAGTGCAGTTTTTACGCGCTAAAAAATTCATAACTTGAAGATAGTGGCTCGTTTTGAACCCGTTCCGGTGGCCTAAATTCCGTCTTGACATTATCTACGTTTTCATCTCTCACGGCTGGAAGCCAATTTCGATCAGAAGGTCTTCAAAAATGTGGATTTATCAAGTATTTTCGTACAGAAAATTTGTGACAGAAGTTTATTTGCATCATGTTCAGAAAATCATAACTTGGTCGATTTTCATCGTATCGAGCTGGTTCCGGCGCCAAAATTTCACAAATTGAGTTGGCTACATTTTCACAGAAGGTATTGAGTTCAAAAGGTATTCATAAGGCCTTCGTTTTTTGCTCAGAGTGCGTGACACGCTGAAAATCCTGAATGCTGAATATTATTTCATCTGGGCCGAAACTTCGAAAATTCATAACTCGGTCAATTTTTATCGGATTGGGCTCATATTTTTACACAAGGTCCCTGACTCATAGATATACAACTTTGCTTCAAAAGTCGAGACCGGATTATTCTCCGATCAATACCAGTTTTTTATTGAAGAACGTGTCAGAGTCGACACTGGAGCCCAAAATAAGTTTGTCTGAGCTGAAACTTCAAAAATTCATAACTAATTCACCGTTTATCCGATTGAGCCGATTTTCGGACAGGAGTTAGTTATCGATGTCGGCTACATTTTGTTTTTACATTTCAACTTCAAAAATTGCACTTAAGTCCCTGCGATTTAGCCTGGAAAGTGACAAACTCAAGTGAACATTGGAGGCCCAATTGCACATTCAAAGCCCATTTTCTTTACCCTAATTTCTATTATATAATCACCTTCTTTTCACACAAACCAAAGAGGAAAAAAAGAGAGAAAAAAACCTTGCCACAACACTGTTAGAATATCAAATTCTTTCAAGAACCCTAAAACCTTGAAATCCTTATTACAAATCCCTCTCTCACTACAAACAAGTCATCACAGTTACAAACCAACACCTCACTACTTCTTCAGTAAGGGTAAGACTGGCTTGATCTCCATGATCCAAAGGGTATAAAAGCATTCATATCACTAATTTTCCAGTAAGGGTAAGATTGATTTGATCTCCATGATCAAAAGGGTATAATCATTCATACATGTCATATTGTGCCTAAACATTAAATTTCTTCATATATTGGCTTTATTCGCATTTTATGATTTTATTTAATGTGTTCATGAGATTCAACACTACAGATTTAGACAGGATCCCATGCAGGTTCATTAAGGAACGTTGAGGCTAAAACACAAATGGCCAAAAGCCAAAAGCCAAATGGCCAAAGTAGAACAACCTATGCATGACACCAATACATGGCGAGACAGACATCCCGAGAAGATTAAGGAACGTTGAGGCCAGAACACAAATGGCCAACAGCCAGAACATAAATGAGCATGAAACCCAATCCAATGGTCAAAACAAAATAGTTTACACATGACGCCAATAGCTGTTTCACCCCTCCAATCAGGCTCGTATACTCCTAAACTCTCTCTCTATTTTTATTATTTTTCTTTAATTAATTAATCGTTATTCTTTTTATTAATCACTAACCAATTAACATTTTTTTCATAATAAAATTCAGAAAATTAACATTTTTAGTATTATTATTATTTAGTAATTTCACTATTAATTATTTTTTGTAAATAAACTCTAACCATTAACTTAGTTTAATTTAGGTTTTTAAACTTTAATCTTTTTCTTAATAAGTAAAAAATATGTAGAATTAGGTTTTGACATTTTCATCTTTTTCTTAAACAAATTATTAATCATCATTATTTATCATTATTATTAATTATCATTAATTTTGTAAATAAACATGTAAATAAATTAATTAACTAGTAAATTAGGTTAACTTTAATATTTTCATTAATAATTAAAATAATCTAGATTTAGGGTTTCCTTTTAATTCTTTTTCTTTATTTTTCATAAATACAAAAAACATAAAAAATACTTTCTTTTCTTTCTTTAAATAATTATTAGGCTTTAATTTAATTTAATTTCAAGCAAAGGGTCAAAACCCTCGGACATTCAATTTCAATTTCTTTTCGCGCATTTATTTTCTTTTGAATTATTATGTAATTGCTCAAGCCTTGTAATAGTAATTAGGAATTTATTTACTTTTCGCATTTTTACTCAAAACGGGTCTTTGTTAATTTGGCGATGTATAGACCTGCGCCTTGTAATAGCGTAGGATTTTACTTTCCGCACTTTAATTTCCACACTTTTAAATTATAATTGCATGAAAGAATGTATGGCCTAAATTAAAAACAAGCGTAGATCACCATGATACATGTACAAGATAAAATATAAACATGAAAATAACACATGAATTCACACACCACTTCTAGGGTACGCCTCACTGTTGCCTTACCTTCGAAACGTGGTCGTCGAGTATAGGACGTTTTAGTAAGTCCTTATGTCTGTTGATCCATATGCCTCAAAACAAGTTGCCTCGGAAAAGTTTCCTCGAATTAAAAAGGATCAATGGCATAAGGGTAGCTTCTAAGGTATCCTACTGTTGCTCTGGTGACCACACTGTCCCTACAAACGAATTGACCCGAACACCTCCAACGGTGGTGCTACCTACCTCTCAATGGTGGGATGGCACTACCTTAAGGACATTTACACAGCCTAATTCCTTAGGGTAGGTAGATGACTCATAGATACTTGCTCTACTCAAAAAAATCAAAACTCTTTTCACACTGACACTTTTCAAAAAGTTTTCAAAACAATTTTTCAAACACTCTTGAGGACTGATACAAGAGTCGATCTGAAATTTTTAAACGAAACTTTTTCCAACCCACTCACACTTTGAAAAGCAAACACTTTTGAAAACACAAATGAGCAAGTATCTAAGAGCCCATGGATAACCATGGATAGAAAGGGTGCTAACACCTTCCCTTTCTATAAATCTACCTCCCGAACCGAGAAACTATCTCATAAGGAATTTTGCTGTGCTTTTCTCCTGTCCATGTTGGAGAAAATAAAAGACGGTGGCAACTCTTGCTTACCGCGACATTTCGCGAACCAACGTTAAACAGTCAGTTCCAGATCCACCGATCACAGTAGCCATTGGTTCCTATTTTTGGGCTTAGATATTAGGTTCCTGAAAAATAGATAACTTCCAGGACCTGGTCAAAACGGGTGGTCGTATCCGTAACTAGCTATTGCTTCTAGAAAGGGTGAGATAACGGGAAGACGCTTTGTGAGTGCCTTCCTGGTTGTCTGCTCGATGAGTACTGAGCAGACCTGGAACTGGATGTTGATGCGGGCATACACATGGTCAGGGTATTATTATCCTTGATATTCTCATGGAACAGTCGACTAAGTGTGCTCGACCTAGAATCAGAGTTAGTGGGCCAAAATTGTTTGGGTTGTACTGAGGTAGAAGCGGATTGGGCCAATTCTAGTCATTGGACCAGTCTAGAACAATAATAATATTATTATTAGTGGTAACTTTACCGTATATCTAATAACATTTTTATTAATAAATAATAGTATATTCCATCATTCACCAATATTATTATTATTGTTATTATTATTATTATTATTATTATTATTATTATTATTATTATTATAACATAGGCTAAGTTTTATTCTAGTTATCTAATTAAAACTAAGTTCTCACCGACCCTTAGCCATGTTCAAATAATCCAAAATCAATAAACAATGACTAAATATTTAAATGTGGCGTTACAATTTTACTAGAGAGGTGACTTCTCTGCTTTCTTTCAGTTTGTTCTTGAGTGTTAAAAAAAGTGTTAAATCTTGAAACCCAATTCAAACCCTTTTTCTTGTGTTTCATTGAACTTTCATTTCTTTTTATCTTTCCTTCTTTCTCTTCTTCTCCTACTTTTTGTCTATGTTTCTTTTTTTCTTTCCTTTTTTCCTTTCTGATAGAATGAAAATTAAGGAAGGTGTGGCTTGGTATGAAGTTATGTAAAAAGACTGGTAGTAACACATGGTTATAAAAATAAGTGGTAGAAAAGAAATAATTGAGTGGTGGAGAGTAAAAGTTAGTAGAGAAAATATCTCAAATATTATTTCTTAGGAATATTTTCTTCTACCTGAGCAATTGACCAATTATTAATGTAACTGAAATGTCCCTTATGGTACTAATTAATAAAAGTCAGTATCTTATAATAAGGATTGATCTCTTATGAGTCCATTGATTACTCTATTAGTCCCGTCTAACAATATTTAAAGCACTTAAAGCTATACGGGACATTACATTCTTCACCCTTAAATTGAAACTCACTCAAAGAAAGAAACACTCTTTGCATCACCATCTCAGGTCAACACTTGACTTGCTTCAATTCAATCTTCATACATACTTAAATTTCCAACTTCTCTTCATTGGCCTCCTTTCATGATTTCTCAAAACTTCTGATCTTACCATACTCTTATTTCCAATCTTCGATCAACTTCTAACCCTTTTCACTCTAAACTCATATGACAGACCGCTCTGAACTACTTGGTCACAAATCCCTCTAGAAACCACGACTTCCCTTTCTTGCACCGAGTTAATCAAAACTCATAACCACAACACCTTATTCCGATTGTATAATCAACCCTATCAAAACTTCAAGAGATAACTTATTGATTTCTTGACTACACACAACACTGATGACTCTTCTCTTATAACTCCTTCAATAATTGCGACAAGCTTTCTAACCCACATATTTATATACTTATCAACTTACTTGACTTGATACTATGTACTACCCGCACATATACCTGATGCCTCACTTTCCCTGCACTACTCTAACAAGATATCACACACTTGGTACAAGATTGTCTTACTTTCATTCCTATGAGCATTTATCTCTCTGATCCTCCATGAAACTGTACCATGCTCCTCCATTCATTATTCTCTACTGACTAGCTCATGCATATTTATAGGGAATCCATATCTTCTTTTGAATACCTATAGTCTCAACACAGTACCAGAACATTACCAACATTCCTAGGTAGAACAACTTCTTATCAAAACAAAGGTGGAGAATATAACCAACACCTGTCAAAAGGTAGATACACATGAATCACGTGACTATGACCATAAGAATGCCGAACCTTTAGAACTATCCGGTAATAGTTTTGATTAATCCAAATTAATCTAAAAAATTTCCCAATTCTTATTACTATATTCCATCTCAAGTCCTCTATAAAGTCCTGACCCACTCACGGGTTCTGCTGACACATAATTTAAACCAACTAACCAAAAAATACCATCAAGGAACTTCGAGTCATCAACAAGATAATGCTTCCATGGAACTTTAACCAATCTATGTTGCAGCCGTGAGTTTCCAATATCATTCAGAGTCATACAACTCAGTTACACATCTGGAATAACATGGAACTTCTTAACCAAACTCGTTCATCTCGACCATCCTACTCCATCCCACATAAATAATTTGATCTCATGCCATTATACACACCCAATTCGAATTACATGCTTAACTTTCAAAATTACTCATTCCTAGTCTTTCCTAGAATCATAACTCATGAATCCTTTTTATATGGTAGGGTAACATTATATACATCAGATACCACTCTCATGGGGGTCTACATGCGAGGCCATGTGTAATACGGTGGGAGAACTGACTTGGTTTTATGTTTTATCGCAATTGTTGCGGATAGCAAGAGTCGCCATCGACTTTTATTTTATCCAATAAAGAAAGGGTGAAAATAACTGGAAAGACCTTTGAGATTTATTTTGAGTTCGGGGGGTAGGTTATGAAAAGGGAAGGTGTTAGCACCATTTTCATCTGTAATTTTCTACGGGCTCTTAATCGCTACCTCACTTTGAAAATACTTTTGAATGTGTTTGAAAAATATTTAGAAATGCCAATAGTAAGGCCACTTTGTAATAATTCTCGTATTTTTCCTCGAGAATGCATACAAAGTGTTTGTTTTTTAAAATATTTCAAAAAAGTCTTTTGTGTGAAAAATATGTTTTTGTTTTTGTTGGTGAGCAAGCGGTTAAGAACTATCTACCTACTCAAAATCTTTCGTGTTATTTTCCTCTTCCTTTAGATAGTGCTACCCTACCATTAGTTAGTAGGAAATCCTATCGTTGGATGTGAAGGGACAGGCCCAGGTCATCATACAAACATTAAAGGCAACTCGTAGGGGTGCTTTAGCAATTTCATTAGGGGACAAAGATCGTTTACCGAAGGCAGCATCGAAAAGGGTCATCGAGGGACTACGATCTTTTTAATCGAGGGTCTTTGCTAAAGCGCCCCCACGTTCGAGAGACATGAATATGCTCTGAGGCACCAAGGGAGGTTACCCTAGAGGTGTGAGTGCGCGAGTATGTTCAATTCAGTTTATTTATCTTGCATTAGGGTTTTGCTACCGTTTGCTTTTAATCTTTGTCATACAATCCTATTACTAAACAATTATAAGGAAAGCAATAAATGCAAAAAGTAAAGGCAGAAGTTAAAGATTCCTACGTTATTACAAGGCTTCGGGAATGGGGGCTACAATTAATAAAATGTGGGAATATCAAAACCTTAATTAACTATTACAAACCATGAGTAGTTACATAATCGTAAAAAATGTGAAACTAATAAAATACACGAAAGGTGAAAAGGGGAAAAGGGAAAGGAAATTGCTTTGGTGATTTTTGATAGAAAAGATTTGATGATTAACCTAATAATCTAATTAATTTTTACTTAATTAAAAAAGGAAATAGATTAAGAAGAAATTTATTTTTGAAAAAGGTTTTGTAAAAATAGGAAAATAAGAAAAAGAGTAAGAAGAAGAGAGAATTTGTGAGAAAAAAAACCAAAAGGGTATGGGTGGGTGTTGAACCAACGCCCTCAGCACTTTCTGCCAATATGCTCACCACCAGGCCAAGCGCGTCTTGATGTCAAAGAGAGGAAACCAGCGTGTTTTGTTATCTGCAAAAACAAATAAATAAAAAAAAAGTCAAAATGCCAAAAGGTTGGGATCGAACCTACGTCTTGGAATAATAAGTCCTTAACGCAATCACTTCAACCGCTGGAGCGGTAATACATCCGGTAATTATAATGAAACAATATATATATAATATACAAATTTTTAATGAACCGGAGAGACGTCGGAGCCCTAGCTCTGGTCGTCTTCTCCGATTTCCCTTTTCACCAACCTGCAAAAATCAAAGATGTTAGCAAACCAAAAGCACCCTACCCCCCCCCCCCCCTAAATCGAGGGCTGCAAGTTCAATGAGACATTTGTCTTGGTCTGAAAATCAATGGTTTGTGAGCTATGGTGAAAACAACTCTGATCGATACAAAGATGGTGCTTCACGATTTGGCCAGCATGGGACCTCCACTATGGGTTTTTTCTTCCCTTTGGAACCTCAGAAACACATAAAAGATATTAGTTACAATCAAAACAACAGGGAAATGAAAATATGAATTTATGTAATGAAAAGAGAACGATGATGCATGCAGGGAGTTTCTGGCCATTTGAGTCGTTGCAACCGATCTGATCTTACCCTTTGACCTTCCTGAGAATGAATATGATGATTAGTTTGTGGTGAAAGGCACTGTAAGTAGGGTTTCAAATTGTATTAGGGTTCTTTGAAATTTTTATATTTTGGACAAGCTTTTGATATAAGGGTTTCGTGGCTGGCTTGTATGAAGAGTGCATAATATATAGCATGTACTAGGTCAAAGATAAGATGGGCTTGGACTTTGTGTAAGAAGCCTTGTATTGTATCTTATTTATTTTTGAATTATTAATGAATAAATCAAAATAATTAAAATAAAATAGCTTAAGGTGTGCATGAACAAGATATGAGGTGTATAAGGAGTGTAGTACACATTTGGACTTTAAAACAATGGCCTAATAGTCCAAAATATCAAGTTTTCTCAATTTAAACTTCATGCATTTGTCCAAAATTTCCCAACTTACAATGACCATAACTCTCTCAATTTTCATCTTTTGAAAGTGATCTTGGGATTTTTGGAAATATCAATATCTCCTCTACAATCTCTCTTTTGATCATTTTTGAATTTTGACACTTTATCTTGATGTAAGTTGCATTAATAAAAAGTGTCTTCTTGTTGACATTTGAAATGACCAGTAATATATTGGCTCATATTTCTCAAATGAAGCATTTTTTGGACTTTAGCTTAGCTATACCAACTTGTAGAGAATTTAATTTTCTTAAAATTAATCTTTGGTTGGGGAAGATCTGATGAAGCATTTGAAAGTTATGCTTGGTCAAAGTTTAGTTGACTTCTCCTAAGGAAACCCTAATTTGGCAACTTTTGACTTTTGATGGTTTGAGGGTTTTTCTTGATGAATCATGATCAATCCTTGATCAAATGATGAATTTGACTTCAAAATTTTTATGTTGACCAAAAATCTTGAGGTTTGACTATATGTTGACCATAATTGACTTTTTACTCAATATATTTGATTTTCAATCATCTGAGCAATTGATTGAGCAAACTTGTGATGCAAGGCATGAAACTTGGTATGAGAATTTTTGGAGACATATAAAGAACCATGGAAACCACTTGAGGTCTTTGAAACCCAAACTTCCTTGTGAAAAGTGAAACCCTAGTTGTAATTCCATTGCTTAGGAGGAGAATTTTTCTGATCAATTCTTGAGCAACCTTGAGAAATTGAGAACCCTAGAAGAATGTTATTTGAAAAATGAGAGGGAAAATTTTGGGGTACAGCACCATGTGTCTGAGAGAATTATCTAATTTCATACCACGACTATCAACTTATACCTTACCAACACACTATAAAGATACTAAATCGATCTCCTCGAATTCACTACTCAGTAAGTCTCCTCCAGCTTCACTCCTTATGGTTCTCATTAGTCATAATAGTGATACACCCAAGAATTACTCACATTGAATGTGGCCCACTAGGCTGATTCCCCAAACGTCAAACTCCGTTGACATCTCTACATATGACCGACTATGCAATGCACCTTCAGAAATTCCAATTTCAAAACTATCAATCTGACTTGCATTAACTTGCAACTCAATTCTCAAACTTGCACATTTATAAAGTTAAACCAAACGAGATTTAGGATACACTTAGATACAATAACATGTGAACATCATACTCCATGGTCAACCAATCCAAACACTTCTTAAGGAAACAATAATAACCTGACTTTTAATAATCCACTCCTACTCTTGTCAACCAATAATACACACTCAAGATGAACCTTGAAATTCCTACACACTTATGGACTTGGGTTCTTTTCCGAACCAAAAATGTACTACATGCTTCATCACACATAGGTTACATATTTAGATGACTTGCAACTGGAAATCCTTGTCTCTTACGATTTCATGTGATGTATTCTGTTTCATGTTCCACACTTAGTTCCATACTAAAGCTTGGCTTGATCTTCATGACTTGCCACAAACTTAGACTCTGGAGAAACCAAATTCATTTTCTCGAATTAAAGAGTGTGATACTCCACAACTTAATTCAACATAAGATGATCAAACATGCATACTTGTAACCGGGACACTGTTAACATATGCTTTCGTAGTACCAAGGTATAACTTCTCCACTTCACCTCATACTATATAAATATTCATATATGAATAATCATCGGTTTTGCACTCCTATCTTAACATTGTTGAAACCTTAATAATCCCATCATGCATTTTCAAAAATGCAAATCATTACGATAGTTGCATTAAAAGATTTACACTACTCCCAAACTCTACACTTGCTTCTCTTTCTAAGGTAATCCTCTTAAATTCAATCATAAAACCATTCTACTAGAATTTTCCTTAGATTTAAAATACTTGATCCTTTATCTCAACACAGGCCTCTTTCAACGGGTCCTTAGGTAACTCAACATTTCCATCACGGTTTCCTTACTAATACTAAATCTATGAGAACTATCTTTGTTAAATCCATGATTTTAGGTTTCGCAGAAATTTTGCTAAAACATGGTTCTGGATAGATGTTGAGCAAGATGTCATAACATCTTAACCAACTGTCATGACAGGTTCTGCTGTCATGTGTATCAGACAAATATTGAGCCATATATCTTTACATCTTGGCATGTTATGCAATAGGCGATGTTGATTTATCTCTTGACAGATTTGATTTTTTTGAGAGATCCTTTTGGATATATCTCATTATTCTTCGTAGCTCAAGGGGATTTATTAGGAAAAAGTGCAGATTTGATTTGGTTCCATTAAAAAGGATCTTGGAGACTTTTTAGGAAAATTTAAAAGATTTTGTTCCTATTTTTAGATGAAGATCTTGCAGCTGATTTAAAAAGTGAAAATTGGATTTGATTTGAAGAGTCCAAGCCCATACTGCAATTGTCTATAAATAAGGACTTGCTAAACCTAAAATAGCAAGCATTCACGTTAAAGAAACTGTGGGTGCAATATAAGGATTAGGGTTTTGGGAGTTTTTTAAGTTCTATTTTTTGTTCTTTGTTTGTCACTCATGTATCTTTTGATACATTGGGGTAGACTGATTTCTATAACTTATTATTCTCACTCATGAGCTTTTAAGAAAAGAGTTGAGTATTGTTCTTAGTTGAAGATTTTAAGCTTAACTAAGTATTGATTATTTGAAGTGAATCTTCTATTTGGTTTTATTGGTCTAGTCACAGGTTGTGACTATAGGTATCACTGAGGTGAATGGAGGTGAGATGGGATTCTCATATCTAGAAGGTTCCTAGGTAGAAGTTACACAAGGTATTGATTAGGATAGAAGTTATAAACTGAGATTGTTTAGTATTTGAACTAATATTATCATAGTGGATTTCCTTTCTAGCTTGATAGCCTCCAGATTAGGTGACGTTACACCGATCTGGGTTAATAATTGATTGTGTTGCTTAATTTTATGCAATTTATTTTTCTGCACAATCTTCTGTTTTCTGTCAACAGATGATGTCATAACACCTATCTTGACATTGTTTTGGTGTTAGGACATCAGTCTTGACATATGTATTGCAAGTGCTAGAATTTCAATTAGCATCAGAGCAGGCACCATGTTCTGTCTTTTGGGTGAGCTCCCGAGAGGTTATTTTTTGGTACTATGGATAAAGAAGGAGGATACAACAAAAGACCACCTCTGTTAGATGGTTCAAATTATGATTGGTGGAAGGTTAGAATGGTGACTTTTCTAAAATCCATGGACATCAAATCTTAGAAGGTTGTTTTGAAAAGATGGGAACCTCCAGTTGAGGGGGACAAAGATGAGAATGTAATCGTAAATCCAGAAGAAGATTGGTCTGATGAGGATGATAAATTAACTATTGGGAATTCCAAGCCTTTTAATGCTCTATTCAATGAAGTGGAAAACAATGTTTTCAGGTTAATTAATAATTGTACTATAGCCAAGGATGCTTGGGAAATTCTCAAGACAACACATGAAGGTACATCTAAAGTGAAGATTTTAAGGCTCCAACTTCTCACTACTAAATTTGAGAATCTAAAGATGAATGATGATGAGGAAATCCAGGAATATCATATGAAGGTTCTTGAAATAGAAAATTCATCTAGTTCCTTAGGAGAAAATATGTCAAAATAACAACTTGTTAGAAAGATTCTTAGGTCTTTACCTAGAAAATTTGACATGAAGGTAACAACTATTGAAGAAGCTCAAGACATCAACAACATGAGAGTTGATGAACTTGTTGGTCACTTCAAACTTTTAAATTAGTTATTACTGAAAATTTTGAGAAGATGAACAAGAGAATAGATTTTGTATTTAATGCTAAAGATAAATAGGGTCAAGATGATCTGGACACTAATAAAGGACTGTCCAAAACCATTGTGTTACTTGGAAAGAAATTCACTAGAATATTGAAGAGAATGAACAGAAGAAAAGGACAGGATGTCAAGAAAATCTCATATGACATCAGTAATTACCTTGATTCTCAGAGGGATATAATAACTAAAGAGAAGTCAATTCAAGGGAAAGGTATTCAGTGTAAAGAGTGTAAAGGATTTGGACACATTAGAGCTGAATGTCCAACATACTTCAAGAAATAACAAAAATGAACGTCTGTCTCTTTGACTGAGAAAGATTCAGATATTGAATCTTCTAAGCATGTTAAAGCTTTTTCTGGAAGATGAAAATCTTCTAAACATCTTGGTGAGAAGAAGGAATTTCTTATCAAAATGATTGGTCTTTAGAATGAGGTATTACTACTAACATCTAAGCTTGAAAACCTGACCAAATACTTCAGGATGTTAAACAATAGAACAAACTCATTAGATGAAATTCTTAAAGATGGGAGTTCAACAGGAATTGGACTTGATAAGGCCTCAGAGTCAGACTATATTCATCCAAAGGAAGGAAAACATGCTACAATGTCCAGGAAGAAGTTTCAACAGGAAGAAGTTTCAACATCAAGCGAAACATCCAAAAAAAATCATTAGACCCATAAATCATCTCAAGAGATGTCATCATTATGGGAAATATGGTTACATTAGGCCCTTCTACTACAAGTTATATGGTTATCCTAAACATTACACTCATCTTGAGAGTCATCAATGGAGTAAGAATAAAAGAAAATGTAGTACCGAAAATAAGAACATTTGTGACATTGATCATTTTTCTCTCACATCTCTATCAATAGAAGACGAGTACTTAGTCAATGGGTATTTTAAAAAATTGAAAGAAATTAAAACAAATGACAATTATCGTATGTGGACACTTAAAGAAATCCCTAAAACCTACTTGGAAGGGTTTTTAGTTAAGAAGGAAACTCTGAAGGAATGCAATATCAGACAGAATGTCATGACATTGGACTGTGATTATTTGGGTAACACTAATACAGTAAAACAATTTACTCAACATAACAAGGCAAGGTTGAGTGATGGTCTCAATCATCCCATCAATGATCTAATAAGGAACAAAACTGTTGGTGTCAGGAATGTTATGATATGGTAAAATATTTCAAAAAGCTTTACCAAGGTTATGATGGTAAATCAACTTAAAAGACAAATGGGCGGAGTTTACATTGCCAAGAAATTGTGGCAATTAGTAGGGTGGAGGAATGCAACAAATAGTTTTCCCTCTCTATTTATTGGCGTATGGAAAACTAAAAACATCATTACAAAGCCTTGACATCTCCAAAATTAGACGTTATTTAAATTCCATTACCTACTGAATTATTCAAAATTCCTATTTCTCAAATCCTCAGTTCAAACCTTATTTCACCTTCTTGTATACCATAAAGATTATTCAAAATATTATTTTCAACATCTCTCTTTTCAATATTTAAGAAAGGAATATGTCAAACGAACAGGATATGCCCATGTCTGCTCCTCAGTCTACAAGGGATTCAGAAGACTTGTCAAATGTTATAACCAACAATGTTCCTTTTACAATCATCCATAGTAGTACTCCAAAGAGAAGTAGAACAAACTCTCTAGCTGGTAGAATGACTCACTCATGGGTAAGTATGACTCCAAAAACATCAGTTTTAACATCTTCTCTTGATACATCTGTAACCATGGATGTTGATACTCCTGGAAAAAATTCTAGGGATGCTAAAAACCCTAACATTGTTAAAATTATTGAGACTTCTCATAAGGGTAGTATTAAAGATTCTAGCATTGTGAAAGATGCAATGCAATCTAATCAAGAAGACATTGTTGTTGACAAGAGCATTCGTAGATTACTTTTTTTAGATATTGCGAGTAGTAAAGATACTCCTAATGATGCACTAGATGTTGTAACATCTATGAATAAGCTCTCTTATCCTAAGAAAGAGGGAGATCTAAATGTTCCTGAAACCGAGCATGAAGTAGCTGCAGAAAAAAGGTGAAAATGAAGAAATTGATAAAGACAAAAACAATGATATTATCAACATTGATGAGTGTGATTCTGATGATGAGCCTATTAGAAAAAGAAAAGCTCTTGGAATTTCCAAGAGACTGAGAAATATGAAAGAAAAGGCTACTGGTATAATTGAGAGTACTCCCTCCAATATTCCCAAGAAAAGCATTATTATGGGACCAACTAAGAGTTGGAGAAAATTCATATCTCTAATCTCAAAGAAGAAAGCCCTAAAGAGAAGGGATGCTACTTCAAGTGATTCAGAAGTTGATACTGATGTTCAGGACATTCTGCATGATACCAAAGGAAAGTATGTGATAAGGAAGAGTCTTCCAAATATTCCAGATGTCCTAATAGATAATGTGTCCTTTCATCTTGAAAAAAATATGGAGAAGTGGAAGTATGTGTATCATAGGCATATTGCTCTAGAAAGGGAATAGAGGAAAGATGCCTTAGAATGTAAGGAGGTTATTGATTTCATTAATCAAGCTGGGTTAATGAAGACTGTTTCTAAGTTGGGTAATTGTTATGAGAAATTGGTGAAGGAGTTTGTTGTAAACATAACTAAAGAATGTAATGACAAGATAAGCAAGGAATTTAGGAAAGTTTTTGTAAGAGGTAAGTGTAACACCCTTCTAATCCCACATTTACTATTCGTTTAACTTATGAAATAAATCACTTAAAGTCATCACACAAGGGTGCCATACTTCATAACAAAACATCACAATTATATTCCTACTCTGTAACACGAGTTACATCAATAACAATGTCATCTCTTTATAGAATAACTCATCACTTTAAAAACATCGCAGCGGAATCATCATCATAACAACATAATTAACTTCTACAAAATTCATGACATTTAGTCTCATCAATTATTAAAACCAAACTACAATTAAAATCTCCATAAAACATGTCAACATAACATAAGAGAAACATCATATTCGCAAAACAAAGCTTTCCCAACCCGATGTTACATATCAGAGCAAGACACCTTCTAATAATACAGAATAAATAAAACACTCGCAGGCTATCCTCTAAGCTTCAACAAACTACTCCTGATCACCTGTGCGTTACCCATATGGAGGAAACACTACTACAAAAAGCCTGTGTCACGTCGACGTGAAATGCCTTTTACCTCGGCATCTGAAGCGAGGTAAATAAGGTCGTCATGAAAAGTAAATACTTATCACCTCATTGTTTAAAACATCGAGGGATATTTTAATAGTGCATGGGTTCGATCCACACCATCTGCATTTTTATTATTTACAATTGTAGAACCTCAAGTATATCGTATTATCAATAAAACCGAAAGGTAAACTATTAGGTTTTTTTTTTAAATTTAAACTGGTTACATTGCTTACACAGAAAATCAATAAAGTAACTTGTTTAGAAAATACAATATTTACCCATAATATTAAACTGGTTACATTTTTTACATAAAATATCAAAATAAAAATCAAAGTTGTTCATGAAGATCATATGTTGGATCTTCAAATATTTGATATCCATGGGAAGATCAATTGTTGGAAACAATATGTTTTCAATTTCTTTTCCTTGCATTTGTTTCTGATATAAACAAAGAAAAGGTTAGATAAATAAATAAATTTATATTAAAATAAACATTTAAGAACACAAACCTTAAACCCAAATAACTTTGTGCTCTTGTAATCCATCTTAGAGAACTCTTCATGACCAGTACTCTTACAAATCTTAAAGTGGAGGATAGTTTCAAGCGCTTCATGATGTATTATGAATTTTTTATATTTATATTGATTTTATAATGGAAGTTATTTAGGTTTCACGCGGATCACTAATGGAAGTGTCTTGAGCATTGATAGTGATGAAAATGGACGGCAAGGACTTGATTAAGGACGGTGAAAAATATCCTCAAAATTAACGCTAAAATATCTCCTCAGTCTTGGAGATAAACAAATCTTTGCTATAAGGAGTTATTGAGAATAAATTGTTTACAACAGATCTTTGGTGGAATCCTCAGAGATCTCATAGTCTTCGGAGTCCTCAGATATTTCAGGGTCTTCAGAGATCTGTTCTTAAGCATTTCTAGATTTAAAAATTTCATGGCAATGGACAGTGGTAAATATTTCCTCTATCTTTCGCGGCTACATATTAGTTCGAATTAGGGTAAAATCAGTTTTACAAATGCCAAATTTCACCTCGATTATTTTTAAAAAACGAGGTGACATTTGTTTTATATATATATATATATATATATATATATATATATATATATATATATATATATATATATATATATATATATATATATATATATATATATATATATATATATATATATATATATATATATATATATATATATATATATATATATATATATATATATATATATATATATATATATATATATATATATATATATATATATATATATATATATATATATATATATATATATATATATATATATATATATATATATATATATATATATATATATATATATATATATTGATAATTACATTGTTTACACAAAATATTAAAATAATTGATTTTCAACAAATCTTTTCTCTTTTGAATGAATATCTTCACTGATATCCATCATCCAAAGGTTAAGCTCCATTCTTTGTGTAAGTTAAAGCAATAATATTAAAATAAATTATACAACAGATGCAGTGTCATCATAGTCGTTGTCATTCTTGGAGAACAACAACTCTTTGTTGTAATCCAGATTTAGTTGCATACCATTGTGTACTGCTTTTTAAGCTCAATGGTTTGAATGCATCCATCTTCTAATAAGTTTTTGCACCTACAATACACCATAGGAAGTTTATTCCAAAAATACAACAACAAAATCAACACCATTATGTGAGATAGATTGCAAGAGCAGAAAAATGTTTTGTTCTAGATAAAAGAATATTGAAGATTTTTTTGTCTTGTAATCATTCCCAAAGAATGATGCATGTGAGTTTGGGGAGGCTTCATATATGTAAGGATTAGGGTAAAATTTAACGAGTGCTTTCATAGTAAAATCTCATTATTATATCCCTCGGTTATATCAAAAATCAAAGGGTTAGGTCATTTAGTTTAAACTTATAAACAAATAAAAACATAACCTGCAATAGCTGGGATTCAAAGCGTGTCATGACTTGTCTTTCCCCTCGGTTATTTTAAAACCTGATGGAAATTATGGATTTTTATTTTTATAAATAATAAAAGATGGTGTGCCTTGGCATTTTACCTCGATTATTCTTTGGCAGAGGTGAAAGCTTCGTCATGAAAAACGTTATTTATTGTAGTGCAACATTCAAACATAAAGGATGAGTAATCACAATTTATTATAAAATACATAAGGAAAAGATTAGCAGTTACAACAACATCATCACATAACAGCACATATTAATCATCAATACTTCATATTCACAGATACATCATAAAATCACATGAACATCTTTCATCATCAAAACATCATATAGTCACATACTTCACAATTATCGTCACAGCACAACTCATCAACAAAGATCATGCAATGTCAAAATATAATGTTAATGCGACCACAGCTAGTCAAATGCATGTGGTAGCAAATCATTTGATGAACACTTGGTCATCACCCTCCAAATATTCCCACCATAGGATCAATTTCCTCTTGGAACGTAGCACATCATAAAACACACACAATAACACAATAGGATTGAGGCTCGTCATAAGCAGGACATCTTCCAAAAAGAGGATCACCGTCCAAAAATTCTATGAATGCATGATGTACAACAATGTCATATAAATGCGACCACGACTAGTCACATAATCATCATATAATCATCACATAATCATCATATAATCATCACATAAATTATCACATAATCATCAAATAAATCATCACATAATCATCACATAATCATCACATAAATTATCACAAAATTATCACATAAATAATTACATAATCATCACATAAATCATCACATATTCATCTTCATAATACTTCACAACAACATCATAATCATCATTGAAATAAATCATCATATCATCACATCATATAAATAATCAATCTCATAAACATATAAGTATTGAAATGATGCATCATATATCTCATACTATTCTATCACATTATAGTCCAGAACTTCAGCTTCTCAATACTTTGAACGGCGCGTCAAACGGATTCCTGAAACTCAAGTTACAATATTTTGAAACTTTTGTCATACTGCATCGCCTGATGCTCGCCTGGCACTGCTGCTGGAACTCTACTCGCCAATTCACCGTCAGACAATGTTAGAGTGCTCCATACATTTTCCCATGGGCTCTGCTTTTCCACCATTCTGCTCGCCAGCAGTCTCGCCTGGTGACACTGGGGCGCTCTCTTCGCCTCAGGCTTGTCTGGCGCTGCTTGCGAAACAACACTTCTCAGCCTGTGATTTTTCACGGTTGGAGGACTTATGAACCTTCAAATTCAATTCCGTAAAAAGTACCAATTTCACCATAACATCGTACATTCATCAAGGATTTATCCATTCATTTATTCAATACATGGTTTCACCAATTTCATCAATCTTCATCAAAATCATCATACCAAACACAAACCTATCACTACCTTAACTCGAAATCAATAATAATAAACACGATAAAACCCCTTACCTTAGTTCTTAGAAATCAATTGATCATTTTCTTCACGTTCTACCGAGAATCCCTCTGAGCCCTAGCCTTTTTCCTCACATTCTCCCAAACTTCTTATCGTACCAAATAAACTTCTCTTCCTTGTTTTCTCTTTTTACCCCCTAGGACCCTTTTTATGTTGTTCCCCCCATACCCTCACTTATCACCATATATTACCACCTTTCCCTTATTCTTCTTTTCCACTATATTATTCTATTTATTCTAATCAATAAATAGTAAATAATTCTAGATAATTATAACTAAATTATTTAAATCTAATAATTATCACCTTAATCCACCACTACCCACAGCATATCATCAAACATCACACATAAAATCATCAATAATTCACAAAAATCAATTAAATAGTTAATTCTAAATTTTGGGGTGTTATAGTATGTGTGTGGAATTCTCTCCAATTGTGATTAACATGCTTATAGGAAGGAGTGAAAAAGAACAAACTGAGGTTGAAGTGTCTAATGATACCATTTGTAGAGAAATCAATAGGAGAAAGTTAAGAATTGGCCTAGAAAGGAAAAACTTTCTACAAGCTATCTGAGTGTGAAGTATGCCATTCTTTACAAGATTGGAGCGGCTAACTGGGTTCCTACCAATCATACTTCCTCAATTGCCACTGGTCTAAGAAGGTTCATCTACATTGTTGGAATCAAGAGAAACTATGATTTTGGAACCAACATCTTTGAAGAAATCATAAGGCAAGGCACTTCCTTTGCAGTAAAAATGCCTATTTATTTCCCAACCTTAATATACAGAGTCATTTTGAGCCAACATCAGGGAATATTAACTGGTGAAGATGATATATGTAGAAGGGATTCGCCTCTTTCTTTCCATTATAAGTTGTTTGAAGGAATACATGTTCCATACATTGTCAAGACATCTGGAAAGGAAAGTGTCATTTCCACTACCAAGGATGATATAATAGCAGAGTTAAAAGCTACTTGTAAGGGGCTAGATGAAACCATAAAAACATGTGTTGCAAGGAAACTAAAACTTGAAAGATTGATAGGAGCTTTGGATGAAAAAGATGTTCAAGAAAATCCTTCTAAGGGTAATGATGATGGACAGGGAGAGAAAAGTGCTGGTAAGGATGATGAAAATGAAGAGGGCAATGAATATGAAGAAACAACTAGTAGAACTAGTGCTTAAGAAGTTATATTTATTTTCGTTTGTTTGTTTTGAAAGAATTTTGTTTAAGGGCTTATGACCCAATATTTTGTAAGGCACTTTGTGATATTTGTGGTGTAATTCCTGACAATTTATGTGTTTCCAATGAATGGTTCATTTTGTGTTTTCATCTGTATTTATTGCATGTGTGCTATATTTGTTTCCATCTATGTTTAATGCCCGTGTGTTATGTGTGCTTCCATTTTATTTTTACATTTACTCTATTTTTTTTCAATTTTTGGCTAAAAAGGAGGAGTAAAGTGTTATTGTTTATATGTGTCTTGATATTATGAAGCATGTATTTACATGTTGATTAGCATGCCGATAGGATTGTGCAACTGCTAAGGGGAGAGTCATGACTGTGGTTGCTTGTTGTGTACAACTATTTAGGGGGAACATGATTGTCTGTAATGCTTGGTTGGAGCTTCTACTGCTACTGCTACTGCTACTACTGATGTGGTAGGATGTCGTACCAAATGTTCTAGCATCCTGCTTGTTGGACCTGTGTGAAAATCCTGACGTGAGTCTATTTTATCTTTTGCTACTTCCGCCTCTGATGTGTGAACTTGGGTAGTTCGTATTTGATATTTTGGATTTTCTGGTGATTTGGGTTTTCCCTTTGAGGGGGAGTCTTGATCATGTGTGACAGGGGGAGTTTGGTCTTGTCTATGATGTCAGATCTCATATTTGGACATCTTTCTTCTAAAGTATTAAAGATGGTGATATGTAACTGCATGTATTCTCTGATATATCTTTATGTTGCAGTTCATACAAAGTTTACATGTTTGCATGTAGCTTGTGTTGTGGTTTTATTCCTCTCTCCAAGGTTATTGTGCATTGGTTGTTTTAGCCAAAAATTTCCAAAGAAGGAGATTATTAAATCCATGGTTTTAAGTTTGGCATAAATTTTGCTAAAACATGGTTCTAAAGTGATGTTGAGCAAGATGTCATAACATCTTAACCAACTATCATGACAAGTTCTACTGTCATATGTATCAGACAGATGTGGAGCCAGATGTCTTGACATCTTGCTCTATTATGCAACAGGCGTTGCTGATTCATCTCTTGACAGATCTGATTTGGTTTTTGAGAGATCCTTTTTGATATATCTCATTATTCTTCGCAAGTCAAGGATATTTATTAGGAACAAGTGCGGATTTGATTTGGTTTCATTAAAAAGGATTTTGGAGACTTTTTAGGAAACTTTAAAATATTTGTTCCTATTTTTATGTGAAGATTTTATAGTTGATTTAAAAAGTGAAGATTAGATTTAATTTGAAGAATCTAAGCCCATACTACAAGACTTTATAAATAAGGACTTGCTAAACCTAAAATAGCAAGCATTCACATTGAAGAAACTGCGGGTGCAATATAAAAATTAGGTTTTGGGAGTCTTTTAAGTTTTTTGTGTTTTTGTTCTTTGTATGTCACTCATGTATCATTAATATATTGAGGTAGAATGATTGTTACTTGATAATTTATCATGTTATTATTCTCTCTCATGAACTTTTACGCAAAAAATTGAGTATTATTCTTAGTTGAAGCTTTTAAGTAAAACTAAGTATTGTTTATTTGAAGTGTGATCTTCTATTTGGTTCTTCTGGTCTAGTCACAGGTTGTGACTGTAGGTATCACTGAGGTGATTGGAAGTGAGAGGGGGTTCTCATATCTAGGAGGTTCCTAGATAGAAGTGCACAAGGTAGTGATTAGGCGAGAAGTTGTAAATTGGGACTATTTAGACTTTGAACTAATACCATCATAGTGGTTTCCTTCATGGCTTGGTAGTCCTCAGAGTAGGTGATGTTGCACTGAACTGAATTAACAATTGATTCTGTTGTTTAATTTTCTGCAATTTATTTTTCTACACAATCTTCTGTTTTCTGATAATAGATGATGTCATAACATCTGTCTTGACATTGTGTTGGTGTTAGGACATCAGTCTTGACATATGTATTGCAAGTTCTAGAATTTAAATCTTGAACATAATTTCCCTTCTATGAATGGGTACAATATGTCTAGCTCTTACTCTTCTTCTAGTGTAGCCATGTCTCACTTGGAATATGCCATCATGTCCTCGAGTATCTTTGCATACTTCACCACTTCCTTAGACCTTCACAAAGATGCCGACTTTCAATACCTCTCAAGCCTTCAACCATTTGTAAGGTACCATCCTAATACGCTCCCTAAAGTACTCTCGTTCTTCCAAGATGCTCTAGGAACCTTACAAGCTGATACATCAGTACACCACCTCTCATGTGAACCTTGTGGAATACGTGCGACAAAACCATCCTCAATCTTTCCTGGTTGTTAGATATTTTTCCTACAATTAAACAAGCACAGAGACATGTCATAACATAATAGAGTCAAACCAAAAATAAAATGATATGCTATTCCAGATTCCAACCTTCGGACTAAGGGTCTAGATTTTAAAATCCGAACTCCATTGAAATAGAAAGATGAACCTGAGAACTGAGCATGCACAGACCCTAAGTTCTTGCGTTCAAAAATTCAAAGCAAGGTAGTCCAAGACAAACATAAATGACATATCTATGTTATATAAGCCCATATTATCATACCTATAAACTATTTAGGAAATGCATTCATGTGAAATCCAAAAAGGAAAGGGAACGAGCAACTTACCAATGCAATGAAGTATAACTTCATATATGTGCAATGACGTAGAGTAGAGACACGATAAACTTAATTGCAATGGATAAAAGCTCTGAGAATAATTGAAAAATAACGTGACAAACTTTGTAAATGTAAATGAAGATAAGCTCCTTGTTTCTTAATTTTCACTCTTTTGTAGAAATGAAAATAGAAAGGGAGAAAAAAGGTGGAGTTTACTTAAACAAAAGCGCATGGATTTAAATCTTTGTAAGAAATGCAGACTTTGGAAATCGTAATAGTTTTAAATTGTGTGGTTCTGAGGTTGAGCATATGTGAGATGTGTTAGGTGCGTATGGAGTTCACTCTCCATAATTTACTATACAAATTTCAAAGTTCAGAGTTTTATAATATATAGAATGGCATACTCCAAAGATGACTTATTGTGAATTAAGTGCGTCCATTTTAGAATCCAAAATTGAGGGTAATTTTATTGAATTTCGTCAGGGTGTGTGAGTAACTCATGGAGTGTATTGAACAATCCTCTAAAAAATGACAATTAGGTAAGTCTTTCTCATTGAGTTTGATGATTTATACATAAAAATCTATTACTATTGCATTGTACAAGCAATGTATTGTTATTTAACAGTGTTGATGGTGAGAGTTAACCCGCAAATTCACCCATTCAAATCTAACCAATCCATTAATTACTCATACTCGTACATTTATAAATATTTTTATTCCAACTCGCAAAAATTCACATATGTTTGATTCGCATTATTGAGTTTAAGTTTTTGAACTCGTAAACCCATTGATCTAATAAGTTGAAGTGGCATTGACAAATATATTATTATTATTTTAAATGAGAAAGAAAGATTACTAACCATTATTTTATTTTAATTTCATTCAGTATCAATAGTGCACTGACAAATTTATTATTATTATTTTAAATGAGAAAGAAAGATTACTAACCGTTATTTTAATATTGCAACTAGACCAATATTAAACCAATATATATATATATATATATATATATATATATATATATATATATATATATATATATATATATATATATATATATATATATATATATATATATATATATATATATATATATATATATATATATATATATATATATATATATATATATATATATATATATATATATATATATATATATATATATATATATATATATATATATATATATATATATATAACTTTAAGAATAAATATTTTAGTTTATTTATTTTTGTATCGTTTTTAATTTTTTTAAATTTATGAATAATAGGTATTTTGTAGAATTTTTTACTATTATTAAGTGTTATTTCATAAGTTTTATTAAATACTAAATGGTGCGTTTGATCCAATTTAAATGGTTAACATGTTTGGAATGTGTAATTTGTACTGAACCGTGTTCTAATTTTTTAGTACTCAAAATATTTATTAGTTTTCTTATTTAATTTATGTAGAAGCGAATTCAATTCAACCCGTAATTGACAAGGTTAGTTCAATTTAATTTTGATAGTGAAATGATGAGTTGAACTATAAATTCGACTCATTGAAATTTTAAGGGGTTTTTTAATGTACCCTTACACCTTTTTAAAGACTATTGAAAAAACTCTCATAATATCTTTAGAATTCAGATTTGTATATTCGAGTTCACCACATTTCAGTTTTTTAGAGGTTCGTTCTGAAATGTATATCCGAAATAATTCAATAATTCAATATTGGATTATTTTGGATATGCATATCCGAAATAACTCAATATTTTGTCTTTATGGAGTTTTCAGATATATATATATCCGAAATAACTTCATTTATTCTTATGAAATATATATGTATTTAATATAGATAGTCCCTATTATTTTTCATCAGAAATGTAACACCCCGTACATATATGTTTAGAATAATATGCAGTGATGTTAAAAATGGTACATAGAAACATGCAAAAGCTGGAAAAGACGAGAAATTAAAATCGTATACAATACAACTCGAATATCAGAATGTATACAATCAACTTATCTTCAGAAACACACAGTGGAAAGATAAAATCTGATGAGGTCTTCTTGTCATCTGCTCGTCCGTAGTCTTCAAACCGACCATCTAGCAATTCTTCTACCTAGAACCTGTTCCTAAAAAATATTAAGAGGTTTAGGGTGAGATTACTAAATCTCAGTGAGTCTCCCTATCTTACGGGTTCACTCAGTTCTACAGGGTGCATGCAACAAAACAGATTCACCGCGAATCCATGGTTTACTCACGGCTAGGTGCAAGTACACAAAGGGGAAAATCTCCATTGATAGTCCCTTGACATCCCAACGAGATTAAGAAATGCGTAGCCAAAAACAAACAAGTATGCAGACTCGTATCATTGTACGAAGAATCCAGTAGTACGTTCAATGCCCCTACTCAGGTTACACTATCACACCCTTGATGGGTTACACTCGTGCATCGCATCAAGATGCTTGCACCAGTTACATCACGACGAATCAGATCAATCCTAAATGGAATTTCACCTGTGACGAGTTAACGCGGTGACATTGCCTATGTAGCATTACGGCCCCGCCAATCATCAATATGTATGTGATTAGGACCTCCGGTGCAAAAACGTAATCTTGATAACATGAGCCCACCGGGAAAAAACCTAATGGTTTGCCTACGTGACACCATTAGAGGTGAGTTAGAAATCCATGAAGTAATATATCCTACATGACATCACAACTCCACCATACCAAGCACGCTGATGTTATTAACTGCTGGTGGAAACGCCCTATCACTTATGGCCCATACAGCGCATCGCAATGGTAGCTCAGATGTGTATGACATTCCGAGAACGCAAATGTTATTAACTGCTGGTGGAAACACTCTGTCACTTATGGCTCACATAGCGCATCACAACGGTAATAACTGTCATAAGTAATTTACCACCTTGTATTCGGGCCTACTCTGATTCAAGCATACAATCACCAAAATCAAACAGCACAGTATACACAATCACACGATGCATCAAGTCACACGGAAAATACATCAGAATGTTCAACCAGAACGACGACCAATCACAAGTTTTCATATCATATCATTTATCACATAATACATTTTTATCACATATATGTATTAAGCATGCGTAAACAACAACAGGACAAATAAGTGGCATTCATATCATCATATATTCCCTAATTCAAGGAAAATTATGGAGGCGTCTGCTTCACACATAGAATGGAGTTACGCTCAAGGGGATTAATCACTTCACATGTTCCTAACATAACACCCATAAATAGTTTTAGAAAAAGTGGTTTCCATAAGGCCTCTTTGTCTCATACCATGTTCATAAAGGTCATAGAAGACTAAGGGTGTGTTCGATTATCGATACGGGATGGTACTGCACTCCATGAGTGAGTTTAAAATCTCGGGGAAATAGCTTTCGCGCTAATCGCACGTACTCGCACTGAGCGTGACCTGGAGCTTTTATTTTTCTTAATTTTCCGAAGAAGTGCACTAAGCGCGACCACACACGTTAAGCGCGGTCTATGAAATTTGCAGAAAATTAGAATGAAACAGTTCTGCCTTGGGGTCTCAAAACTCCATTTCCACCTTCCAGTTCAAGCACCCATAGAAATTTAGTATGAATTTAAATACATATACATACTAATCAACACTTAGAACAAATATGCAACATCATTTTCACTTCAAACCCTCAAACCCCAAAATCATGTTAACCAACAAAATACCCCAATGTCTCTAGCTATGATACTCACCTTGCATTAATAAAGTATTGGATGTTGAATATGCTACATTAGAGCTCTCCTCTTGATCAAAATTCCACCTCCAAGTCCATCAATCTCGTAAATCCTCTTTAACCCATTTCTAGCACGAATCATTAAACTTCAAACACATTTTTCTCCTTCAATACAGAACTTATGGACATGAAATCATATATCAAATCAAAGTGAATTTCATAAGCTTTCCTAAAAGTCAAGAATCAGCTCAAACAGAGTTACGAGCAAGAAGTTGTTACTTATTTAGTGAGAGCTATCCTTAAGGTGCGAAAATGCACTTTAGAGATGATGAACTATTGTTATCCTACTCATCTCTCTCTCTCTTTCTCTCTCTCTCTCTCTCTCTCTCTCTCTCTCTCTCTCTCTATCTCTCTCTCTCTCTCTCTCTCTCTCTCTCTCTCTCTCTCTCTCTCTACTTTCTATCATAAAAAACTGATTTGGAAATGTCTTTCACCAAACAAGGCCTTAAAATACATGCAACATATTTAATGACCAAATTTCCCTTTAGCCGTGTTAAAATTACTAGCTTTCCATCTTGTCCAATTCCAACTAATCCACTTAATTTCTTACTCTACATATGCATTCTCATATTAATAAAATAGGGATGTTACAAGAAATTGACGTTTTGTCTATTCACTTAATATTAATGTTCTATTTTAATAACGAGAAAAATGAGAAACCTGTACTGAAAAACCTGTTCATGAAATGATGCATGATATGTGAATACAAATATTTTCAAGGACTTCGGGAAATTTAAATTTGTGAACCAAAAGGAAACAAAGATTTTATTAGCAAAGTTCAAATTACAACTTCCTTTTAGGCTTAAAAATGAAAATAATACTCTTAAAATCTAAGAATCAAGTTTCCCATGGGCGCTTCCTCTTCGTGCTGATGTAGGCATTAAGACTCTTTTCCTCGTGAAGTTGTCTTGTGAGCTCCAACACTTTATTTTCGCTACCATATAATTGTGTCTCAGAGGTATCCATTTCTTCCTTCAGTTGAATCCATAACTTCTGCAGTTCTTCGAAGTTAGTAGGCATGTCATTATGGAGCACTGTGTAAGGAACATCTCCTTCGGCAATAGGCTCCACAATTATTGGTAGGATGGCTGGATATGGCATCATGAGGTTTTGAGCGCGAGCTCACACCCATTTGAGATAAGGCTTCATAGGAATGTGATTCCTATGTCCCCAAGTCTTGCTATCAACCTTGTTTACCATGCCCCAAGCTCGTACAAACCTTTGACGATACCCTTGAACATCGTTCTCGTAGTCGAACAAAACACCCTGGATAAGCATATCATGAGGACCATTCCTTCGAGCATAACTGAATTTTCGTAGAGCCAGAGAAGGGTTATAAGTGATGCCTACCCTAATGCCAAGTAGTGGGACATTAGTGAATTCCCCACAGTGGTCAATGATAGTGACATCCTCCATAGATCGGGAATACCAATGAATATCTGAATAAAAGAGCGACATTATTCTTTGAGACCAATCCAAACTTGTTCGTTCTTCAACACTGAATGGGGAAGGTGCGAAATAAACCACCTAGATAGCAATGGTATACAACACATAAGAACCCATTTTCTCTTCATGGTACGAGTGTGTAGAGAATGCAAGATGTCCCTGAGCAAAGTAGGCAAAGGGTTATGAGCGAGGAAAATTCTGACAGCATTCACTTCTATGAGTTGGTCAGGATTGGGGAATAGTACTAACCCATAGATTAGAAGAGCCAGAACTTCTTCAAAAGCTTGAAAGTCAAAATCATCCCAAAACAGTTGAGCCTTTTCTAATAGGAACTTAGATAGGAAACCCTTGACTCCGCTTCTTATTTCCCAGTTAGATATAATGTCGGACCATTTCATATGTAAGGTTATCGCAATAACTTATGGCTTTGGAGCTTCCTTTAAACTGGTGAAAGGCATCTGATCAAGAATGGGTACTGCCAGTAATTGAGAGAATTCTTCCATAGTGGGTACCAACTGATAATTGAGAAAGGTGAAGCAATGGTGTTTAGGGTCAAAGAACTGAAAGAGTGCACCCATCATCTTTTCTTCAAAGCTTGAGGTAACCAGGTTGAGAAGTCGACCAAATTTTTTGGCGAACGAGGAATTCTCAGGAACCTTTGATGCTAACTCCTTGAGTTGAGAAGGTACCTTCACAAAGCCGATTCAAATGGTATTTCTATGAATGGAAGCCATAGTCTGAAAAACAGAACAAAGATAAATTCCCTTGATCCTTGAAATGGTCAGTGAAAATGAGTATGGATGTTATGATGCATGATGTCATGTTTGAGAAAATAATCACACACAAGCAAAACACACAAGGCCTTAGGTTTAGGCTTGCATGGAGTTTGTAGGTAAGTAACCTCTTGAAGTTTATTTGGTTAAACCTGTCCTAAAATAAAGTAATTGGGTTCTAAGGAATCTCAATATCACTGATCTTTCTTCACCGGGCATTGTTTCAGCTCAAACAATCTTTTCTCGCAGCCGAAATATCCCGAAAGTTCGATCTCAATGAGTGTAGTATCGAGTATCAACCAATCCTCAGTTTTATACCGAAGCTGGCTATCTCACTACTTTCTAATGGCCATGTTTGTCCAACTAAGGTTCTAAGGTCAGTTAGTGCTTTATGACACCACACAACAGCCCCGTATTCTCATTGATTCAAAACAAAGGATACCGGTACCAACAAATGTGTCACACTAACAAAACTATCGCTTCAACCATATCGGTCTATGTCGTACAGTCTCCACGATCTATTGCTGCTTACCTAAAAAAGGGTCCCAGATCCGGGTATAGGATCTATACAAGAATACTCAAATATAAAACCGAAATGTAAATCAAGTAAGTAAAACAAGTTAAGCATTTTAAACATGATCTAGCTCTAAGGTAACCCCACTACAAGAGTATATCCCCAGCAGAATTTTCAGTTTTGTAGTACGGTGGGAGAACTCACTTTACTGGTTTTGCATTTTACTGCAAATGTTGCGGTTAGCAAGAGTCTCCACCGACTTTTCTTTTATCCAATAAAGGAAAGGGTGAAAAGAACAAGAAAGACCTTTTTTTAAACATTTTGAGTTCAGGGGGTAGATTAAGGAAAGAGAATGTGTTAGCACCCTTTCCATCTGTAGTTATCTACGGGCTCTTAGTTGCTAGCTCACTTTGAAAATGCTTTTTAGTGTAAGTGTGTTTTGAAAATATTTTGAAAAGACGCCTTAGTGTAACAAACTTTGTAATGTTTCTCATTTCATTGAGAATGTATACAAAGTGTTTTGATATTTGAAAAAACATTTAGAAAAGAGTTTGTGTATGTGTGAAAAATTATTTTGTTTATTTTTGTGAGCTAGCAACTATGAGTTATCTACCTACTCGAACGATCTTTGTTCTTTTCCTCTTTTCCTTTAGATAGTGCTATCCTACTATTAGTCAGTAGGTAGCCCCATCGTTGGATGTTTTGAGGGACAAGCGAGGGTAATCGCACATATATGAAGGAAACTCGTAGGTCACTTTAGCAATTTTATCGTAAGGGACTAGATCGTATACCGAAGCCACCATCGATGGGTCATCGAGGGACTACGCTCTTTTTAACCAAGGATCTTTTCTAAAGTGACCCACGTTCAAGGGACATGACTGTTTTTCCAAAGGCAACGAAGTGGAGGTACCTTAGAGGTGTGTGTGTGCGAGTGTGTTGTGTTTCAGTTATTTGTCTTTAAATGTTAGGTTTTCTAGCATTTGCTTTTAGTCTTATCATACAAGCCTATTAGAATACATCTAGCAGTTAAATATATACAAATACGGAAAATAAAGTGCAGAAAATTGAATCTACGCTATTATATCGCTTCGGGGTGGGGGAAATTACAAACAAAAGTCCTAGTTAAGCTATTACAACCCTTTTGACAGTTACATAATATTTGTGAAAATAATAATGTGAATAAATAAACAAACACACGGAGATGAGAAAGCCCTAAAAAATTCTAAGTGATAAAAAGAAATATTTTTTGTTGTTTTTTCATTTTTTTGTTTAAAGAAAATAGTTAAATTAAATTAAAGAAACCCTAATTCTAATTAGTTTAATTAATTAAGAAAAAGATGATTACAATAATTACCCTAATTCTCCTAAGGAAACCATAATTTGATAAATCTTGACTTTTGATGATTTGAGGGCTTTCCTTGAGGAATCATGATAAACCTTTGATTAAATGATGGATATCATTTCAAAATGTTGATGTTGACCAAAAATCTTGAAGTTTGATTGTATGTTGATCACAATCGGGACCTTTGCAAACCAAATTTCCTTGAGAAACTCCAAACCCTAGTTGTGGGCATTTGGCTTAGGAGGTGAGTTGACTGGTCAACCCTTGAGTGCCTTGGTTATTTGAGAAGCCTTGGAAGAATTCCTTGAAGAAAAATTTGAGGGAAAATTTTGGGGTACATCAGGTGATATACTTGGTTTAAATCGAATCAAGGGAAAAGAGGAGCTTAGTTTTCAATTCAACATATTGGGTTTGAATTGTGGTGACTATTTTCTATCTCTTATACAAACTTTACAATCATAATAGCAATTATCCTAATTCTAAATTATAGAATTAGGGTCAAAGCACCCCACGCGAGGATGACAGGGGGAACTGCCTAAACAAATCACGTGTCATTTTCCTTTCTCGTCTTTTACCGTTTATTTGCTATAATTTGTGAATTTGAACTTGTGGTTCCAAGTGTCTGGATTTTTAGTGTGATAGAACTATTGCTAAGGACTATAGTAATCACTTTGATTGCTAAAATTGGTTTTAACACTACAAATTAAGATAGATTAGACTTGGTGTGATTACGCACACCAAGTGTTTGATAAAAGTCCAAAAGTGCACATTTGTGGGTTTTATACTCAATAATTCATTGGGAGTAATTGACAACCGTTAAAAAGTATAAGTGATCAATTATAATTGAATTAATTATTAATAATTCTCATTGATTCATTCCATTAGGTTTTATGCATATCCGGTCTTTTTAATAGAGGATCGTTTTTAGACGAGTGTATCCGGGTAGCTTTCACTGTGTTTTAAGTTTTCTTTTAAAACTCCGTTTAAAAATCACAGTATCTATTCAACCCCCTTCTAGATATGTCTTATCGTCTAACAAGTGGTATCAGAGCACCGATTCATCTATTACTTCACATATAACTCTTTAGACAATGGAGAACGAACCAAAAGGGGCGTACAATAGAGCGTATATTTTCACCAGTGAAAACTATAGCTATTGGAAAGATTGTATGTGCGTGCATATCAATTCTGTTGATAGAAAAATTTGGAAAGTCATAGAAGAAGGTCCTATGGCCATAACTATGTTAGCCAATGCAGGTGCCGTTATGCCTAAATCGGAAGCACAATGGGATGAAAAAGATGAGAAAACTATGCTTATGACTGGAAAGCTAAAAACATACTCATATCAGCTCTTGGAGTTGATAAATACTTTTGTGTCTCACATTGTGCTACCGCTAAGGCAATGTGGGAAGTTTTACAAGTTACCCATGAGGGTATAAACGATGTCAAATTAGCAAGGATTAACACATTAACTCAATAGTTTGATCTCTTTCACATGAAGCATGGTGAAACCATTGCGGACATGCAAAAGAGGTTTTCTCAAATAATAAATCGCTTACACACACTTGGTCATATTACTTCCAATGTGGTTGATATTAACAAGATTTTGAGATGTCTTAATAAGGAATGGAAACCTTAAGTCAGGCAATCAAGGAAGCCAATGATCAAACTACATTGGAACTTACAACATTGTTTGGTAAGCTTCAAGAACATGAGCAAGAGCTCACAAATCTAAATAAGCATTGTGATCGGTGGATCTGGAACTGACTGTTTAAAGCTGGTTCGCGAAATGTCGCGGAAGCAAGAGTCGCCACCGTCTTTTATTTTCTCCAAATGGAAAGGACAAAAGCACAGAAAAATTCCTTAAAGAGATTGCTCTCGGTTCGGGAGGTAGGTTATAGAAAGGGAAGGTGTTAGCACCCTTTCTATCCATGGTTATCCATGGGCTCTTAGATACTTACTCATTGTGTTTTCAAAAATGATTTGTTTGCTTTTCAACTGTGGGTTTTAAAAAGTTTCTTTGAAAATTTTAGTTCGACTCTTGTATCGGTCCTCAAGAGTGTTTGAAAAATTGCTTTCGAAAGCTTTTTGAAAAGTGTCGGTGTGAAAAGTATTTTTGATTTGTTTTTTGAATTTAGAGCAAATATCTAGAGTTGTCTACCTACCCTAAGGAATTCATCTGTGTAAATGTCCTTTAAAGTAGTGCCATCCCACCATTGAGAGGTAGGTAGCACCACCGTTGGAGGTGTTCGGGTCAATTCGAGGTTCGGGACATGGTGATCACCGGAGCAATAGGAAGACACCTTAGAAGCTACCCTCATGCCAGGTTCTCGGATCATGAGGACTTACTAAGACATCCTCTACTCGACGATCACCTTTCGAGGCAAGGCAACAGTGAGGCGTACCCTAGGGGTGGTGTGTGATTTGTGTGTCATGTTCATTTATTTTTGTCTTGTCTTGTCATGTTATGGTGATCTACGCGTTATTTTTATTTTGTCATTCATTCTTGTATGCCATTATTAACAGTTAAAAAATTGCGAGAAATATAAAATTCCTAAGCTATTACAAAGGCGCGGGTCCATATCGCCAAATTTAATCCAGGACCCGATTTGACAGAAGGTAAATAAAGTGCGAGAAATAAAATGTCTGAGTTTACAAGGCTTTGGGAGAGTTACATTAGTATTATAAGAAATAAAATAAAATGCGCGAATCGAAATAACATTGAAAACGAGGGCATTGGACCCTTTGTTATGAAATTAAATTAGAATTATGAAATTAATTAAAATAAAATAAAAAGAAATTATTTTTGAGATTTTTTGTATTTATTGTTTTTTGTGTGAATTAAATGAAATTAAAATATTAATTAACCCTAATTCTAGTTTTTTTTATTTATTAAGAAAAGCATTAAACTTTAACCCTAAATTAAACCTAATTAATTAATTGCAAGTATTTACAAAAATAATATTAAATAATTAATTATGGTGAGAAAAAAGAAAAAAAGAATGGAAAATTACTTGAAACCCTAATTCTACCAATTTTTAATTTATTAAGAAAATATATTAAAATTAATCCTAAATTTAAATCTAATTAATTAGTGAGATTTATTTACAAAAATATTAATTAAATAAAATATATTTTGAATTTTTGCCTTTTCTGATTTTTTTGTTATTTTTTATATTTTATGAAAATAAGTTAAATTAAAGGAATTAATTAAAAAGAAATAATTGAAATAAATAAAATAAGGAAAAGAAAGAAAATACAATACCTTTGGAGGTTTCTGTCCCCAATTGGAGGTGAAGCCCTAGCAATTCTGGCCCATTAAGCCTTGGCCCTATTGACTTTTTGGCTAGCGTGTAGGTGTGTTGACTGCAGCATATCATAGGCCTCAGATCTTGGCCCTTGGATGGAGATGGTGGGACGTGTGGCACGTTTGAGTGGGGAGCGTATGGTGCACCCTTGTAATGAAACTGCACAGAAGCGTGAGTAGAAAAATAATATGGAAAGGGGTGGGGGACCTGGGATTCGAACCCAAGTCCCAGAGGTTACCAATCACACGCCTGACCAGTGGAGCTGCTAGTGCACTTTGTTTATTATATGACTAATGAATAATATAAGAATAAAGCAAGCGTTAGTGGGACTTTAGCGCGAAAATTCAAATAACCCAATCATGCCTTGACACTTCATCATCTTCCTCCTCGTTTTGTTTTTTTCCTGAAACATAACAAAGGTTAGCGGGGGTTTTAAACCCCCCCAAAGCATGCAGTTTTCCAAAATAACGATTAGGCCATATGGCCACATAAATTAGGCGTGACTATGGCAATCAATTCGTCCAAGCTTCCTGATTCCAAACATGGCATTGAGGTGTCTCAATTTTACAGCATTTAGAAACGCCTAATTTGAAAGTCCTGTAACCCTAGCGTCCTTTAATGGTGATTCTTCATACAACGCGTAAAAACTCAATTAAATCATATGGTTAGTTTCAGAATCATCCAATTAGTGTGAATCCATAAAAAAAATGCAATGAAAATGCTTGAATATTGCAATACGAATATGCATAAAATTGGAAACAGTTTGAGTTTTGTATACCAATCCTAGGCGTGTAAGGGTTGAATAAACAATGCAGTAAGCTTCCTTGACACTTTTGCAAGCTATTGGAATCAAAGTTTTCCTCTGAATCGTCCTCTAAGGCCACTTTCAGTTTTCAATTTTTTTGATAAAAACTCAAACTTTGTTATGGATGTATGGCGCAGCTTGCAGGTCCTGGACACTAGGGTTAGGTTTGCACATGTATAGAGAACGAATTTGATCAATAATCCAAGCCCATGGCCTTGCTTTTAATGATTTTCAAGATTTGATTCTCAAGAATCTTTTCCAATATTTCTTCATGCATATTTGATACAAATCATGGCCAATCACTTTAATTCCTTCCATATCTGATCATGCACGAAATCTTGAGCTTATTCCATGCATAAAAAGATTTAAAAAGTTAGGTTTAGTATTTTCCACATATTTATTTTAATTAAATGAATTATTAGTCATTAAAAATCCAAAAAAATAAATAAAAATGATGAAAAACTTCCCTTTGGGCCAAATGGTCGTGCACATGCCTTGGATGATGGATTTTGGAAGAAAAAGAGGCCCATTAGCATTTTTAAGACTTTTGAAGCAATGTTGACTTTTCAAAATATCCAAAAATTTCCCAACTTCCACAAGGCATAACTTGCTCAATGTTTAAGCTTTGCTCATGTTCTTGGACATTTTGGAAAGTTATTTGAGTCCTCTAACCAATGTCTTTGGTCCCATGTCATTTTGATTTACCAATCTCAAGTTATGGCCTTTGACTTAAAGTCCCTTTTTGTTGACTTTTGAAAATGACCTATAATGTTGAAATTGATAACTTTTTGTGAGATCATTTCTTGGACTTAAAGTGTGAAGAGGAGTTGTAGGAAATGTCTTTATCTTCAAAATGAGCTTTGGATGGAATTTTTATGATAATCCATGTGGAAGTTATGCCTTGGTCAAGTTACATTTGACTTTTTCAACTGTCCAAATATGGAAACTTTTGCATCTTGAGACTTTTTGAGCCAAGCTTTGAGAATCATGATCAAGCATTGATCAAATGATGTTTTTGGCTTCAAAATGAGATGTTGACCAAAAATTTGAACTTTTGACTGTCAAATGACCATTTTGCCCCTACAGTTGACTGTAGTGCAATTAGGGTTTTTGACTGTGCAATTTTGTGCTGTAAGTCTTGAAACTTGGTATGAGGATGCTTGACCATGTTTATAGGCATGTGGGACTTGATTGGACCCTTGGAAACTTCAATTTCTTTGTCAGAACCAAAACCCTAATTTTTGACTGTTAGGAGGCCCTTGAACTGTGCAACCCTTGGGGAGATTTTAAAGCTTTGACTTGGCAAGTTTTGAAGAATATGGGAGGGCAAATTTTGGGGTACAACAAGCATGAAAAGAAAGAGAAGAAAGAAAAGTTGAGGGACACGGAGAAGAAGTACATCCGTTAAGGGCTTCAAGTTCCAAGTCTTTCACCATATATTCGGGTGGAAGTAACTCAAGTGATAGAGATGAGAGTCTGGATGAAGATTTGGGTTTATTCATAAGGAAGTGCAATAGATATCTTCGGAAGAATGAAATCCAACATTTGGATAAGAATCTCGTTGACTATAGAAGGTAAGATAAGCCAAACAAACCTTTTGAAAGAAAGAGAGATAAGTCAAAAGGAACTTCTTACAATTATGGGAAACCCAGTCATTGGAAACCATATTGTCCCTTGTTCGAGAAAGACAAAGTAAGAGACAAGTTTCAAAAGAAGCCAAACAAAGTTACAAGTGTTTATTGCTTAGGATAATGATAGTGATTCATCAAGCAAAGATGACTCTAGTGATGAAGAGGAAATGGAAAAATTGTGTCTTATGGCACATCACAAAAAGAAAAATAATGTAATTCATTCTAAATATGATTATGTTGATGATATGTCTTGTATTGAATTACTAAATTCCATTAATACTCTACATCATGAGGCTAAGGAATTGAATCTAATAGAAAGCCCTAATTCGTAGACAGAGATTCTAGGTTTCAGAATTCATTAGACGAAAGGAAGGTGTTAGGCACCTTTCATCTACCTTGTTCACAAGGATACTAGGTTTTAGGTTTAGGTGTAGGTTTGGGTAAAATAGGGTTTTAAGTTTTAATAGGGGAACTCGCCACGATTTTAATCGTATGCCTACATATCCTCTTATGAGAAATCAGAGTCCCAATTCGTAGTTCGTATGGGGTTGGTATTTTTTAGGGGTTGCAAATGTATTTTGAATCGCCTCGCATTTGACCGGGAGTAGTGATTGCGGAGATTTTTGCTAAATGCACGATTAGTCAAAATCCGTTTGAAACCATTTTGCAAAAAAAAACAGTTGTTTAGATTAGTTTGTTGCGAAAAAATAGTTTCAGATTTGTTATGTGTTTTTATCATGTTAATTGCAAAAATTCTTGATTAATCCATGATTAAAAAAATTTAATGCAAATAATATAAGAAAATATATGCATGAGTTTTTAGATAAAAATAATTTGGATGATAATATAATAATATTTACATATAAATAAATAGTAAATAAAATATGATAATAAAAATTAATATTAATAAAAATAATTATTATAAAGAAAATGAATAAATAATATAAAAGAAAAATAGAATAAAAAATAGAATAATTAAAAAATATAAAAGGATTTAGTTCCTGTAGGGTGTGTATATTCTATGTTAAGCAGTAAACCTAAGGGGTGCTAATAGGAACCAGGGCTAGGCCCAAATATGGTTCTGGCAGGGGGAGGTGTAGTCTGTTTGACGATTTAGCAATTTAAGAATGGGGGTGTTAAACACGTTGGGCTTGGCCCATTAAAAAAATTGAGAAGGTCTGCTGATTGAGTGTTGCGAGGCGCATGGAAGATTACGATCGGACTTGGCATATGGCCATCCGATGTGATCTAACGGAGGAAACTCGATGGAGTATAATAATTATGGTGGGTGCGCGTCTACTAGATCATACGGAGAGAATACATTGTGTTTTAATATTTTTTACAAAATCATTTTTTATCATTGTTAGTTTACAGTTTCTTCTTCCTCTCTCTTACAAAACCCTTTCTTCTTCTTGACCAAACCCTAATGCTTACCCTTCTTCTCCGCGGCACATACAAAACCCTTACCCCAAATCGACAATCAAATCACACACAAAAATAAAGCTAAGTGAAATACCCTCTGTAGCGATTTCTGACTTGGTCCGATCTAGTACTAGTTCAGTGTTCTTCTTCTTGCTTGTAGGTTACAGTAGTGGTGGAGCTTGAGGAAGGTGGTGGACAATGACAGCAGTACAATTAGGGTTCCAGATATTGGAACCCCAATTACATCTTCTTCTATCTTCAACAAGGTAGCTTTGTGTTCTTTAGGTTCTTCTCCGGATTTCAGCCTCCCCCCTTTCTTCTGTATTCGATTCCCCCCTTTTTTCTTATGATGATTAGTATTTATAGGTTTTAGATTTTAGGGCTTTATTAGAGATTACGATGAATTAGGGATTGTAGAAAAATTAGGGATTTTTCCTTATGATGTAATTGATCTCGTTTACTGTAATTCCAGATTTTGTTTTAGTATAGATTTGCTATAATTTCTGGATTTGACTGAGTATATCTTGGATTTGATTTATAGTAACTGTTTTGACTGGATATTAGAGATTTTCTTTACTGTTAATTTTGGATTTTATTGTAATACAGATTTCTGGATTCGGATTATAATTTTGGAGATTTGATTTCATTCTAATTTCTACAGTTACTGTCTATGTCATAAAACGTGCGCTGATCTTGGCTTAAATTAGAACAATTGTTGTTTTAGCAGCTTTTAGGCTTCACATTATTGTTGTCAAATTGGGCCTACGCGTTATTTTTTGTTTGTTCGGCCCAGCAACATTTGTTTTCCTATTATAGCAAAAAAAAAAACTTATTATTATATTATTTCAATACGGCCAGGCCCAATTGGCCTTTTTTTCTTTCCAAAACACCAAACTTTAATAAATAAAACATTTAACAAAAAACAAATTTTAAGAAACAAATTTTAATAAAAAAGTGTTACGCTTTCTTTTAAAAAAATATTGTTTATTTATTTTTTTTAACATAATAACAGTAAATAGTTTTCTTTTTTTTAAATAATAATCAGACTTCTTTTTTCCAAAAACATTTGATGGGCCAACTTAATGGGCCTCATATTGCAATTCCACCCCTTTCTTTACTAACATCAACTTAAACTTAAGTAGACATAATAATTGAAACTTAATTTCTCTTTTGAAATAATTTTCCATTTTCAAATCGCATGGGCCATTGGCCAACATGCTTCATAAACGGGCCTATGGATACATGGGTCTTTCTGATTTAGAAAGCTCCACTTTCCTAAATTAAAATACATCCCCTGATCGTCTTGAATAAAGATGGGCCATCAGATACTATTGTACCATCTTTAATTAAACATTTCTTCTATTTTAATCTTAAAAAATAAAGTCATCGAGGTAGGGAAAATTTGGGGTACGACAACTTCCCCTATTCAATTATCTTCCAATCGAATAGGGTGAGAATACATAAGTCTTACACATTCTGATTGGGAGTTTATTGAATACTTGGAATACCCCAAAATTTGTCCGATGAACATAAGGTTACACTGATATAGAATTCCCTCTACGGGTCTTGAGGAAGTAGGAAAAGGTGATGATATATCGCTTACTAGGTGTGATCGGTGGAAATAAAACTGACTGTTTTGGAATGCTGGTTCGCGTTTGCGTTTCGCAAAATGTCACGGTAAACAAGAGTCGCCACCGTCTTTTATTTTATCCAACAAGGAAAGGACAAAAGCACAGCAAAATTCCTTTTTGAGATGTTTCTCGGGTTCGAGAGGTAGATTATAGAAAGGGAAGGTGTTAGCACCCTTTCTATCCGTGGTTATCCACGGGCTCTTAGGTACTTGCTCACTATGTTTTCAAAATGTTTGCTTTTCTTGTGTTTGTGGGTTTTGAAAAAGTTTGTTTGAAAACTCTATTTTAACTCTTGTATCAGTCCTCAAGAGTGTCACGAAGTGTTTGTTTGAAAACTTTTGTCAGAAAAGTGTAAGTGCGAAAAGTTGTTTTTGTTTTGAAAGAGCAAGTACCTTAGAACCTCTACCTACTCAAAAGAAATTAAGCTGTGTAAATGTCCTTTAGACAGGACTATCCCACTATTGAGAAGTAGGTAGCACCGTCGTCGGAGTTATTCGGGTCAATTCGATTATAGGGACATGTGGTCACCAAAGTAATAGTAGGACACCTTAGCGGTAACCCTAATGTCCTAGATCCTTTTTTATCCGAGGCAACCGTTTCGAGGCAACTTGGATCTTTGGACAGGAGGGCGACCTCTAAAACACCCTATACTCAATGACCACGTCGAGGCAACTAAGTGAGGCGTACCCTAGGAGTGGCATGTGCGAGTGTGTCAACTTTCATGTTAAATTATCTTTGAACATTTTATGGTGAGCTACGTTTTGATTTTATTTTAAGAACAAGTCTTGTCATGCATAGCAGTTAATAATTGTGCGGAAAGTAAATTGCGGAAAGTAAAACTACGCTACTACAAGGCGTCGGGTATTTACATCGCCAAAAACAAACCCTTGGGAAGTAAATGCGAGAAAATAAAGAAAGCGATAAAAAGTCATAATTACGCTATTACATCCTCGGAGCAAATACATAAATATGATCAAAAAAGTAATATGCGCGAATAGAAATTGAATCGGAAAAGTCCTTAGGGTTTTGACCCTTTTTGAGAAAGAAAGAGTTTTTTGGTTATTTTGCATTTAATTTAATTAAACCTAAAAACTAATTAATTAATTAAAAGAAATATTTTTTTAGTTTTTTATGTTTTAATGAAATAAATTAAAATAAATTAAAATTGTCAAGAAAATCCTAATTCTATGTTAATTTTATTTATTGTGAAAAAAAGTCAAAGTTAACCTAATTAACAAAATTAATTACATTAGAATTTATTTACAAAAATAATAAAAGGTGAAATTAATAATAATAATAATAATAATATTTTAGTTTTCTGAATTCATTATGAAAATAATTAATTATGTTAGTTATAATAATAATAATTAGTAAAAAAAAATAAATAAATAGAAAATATAAAGAGAAAAAAAAGAAAAAGAACCCAGGGGGGTGTTGGCCCATTTAGGAGGTGTTCTTGGAATTTCTGGCCCATTAATCTCAAGCCTTTTTGACTTTCTCTGATTGTCCAGGCGTTGGTTGACTAGGAGTACCATGATCATTCAACTCTGACCACAGGATTTGAGTTTTGAAACACATGGCGTTTGGATGTTAGAGGTGCATGATGGACCTCTTTTGGAATTCTGCACACAACTATGTTAAGAAAAATAATATCAAGTATTTTGGGGGACTTGGGACTCGAACCCAGGTCCCAATGATTCCAAGCCAGCACATCAACCACTACGCCATTTGCCTGTGTTTGTTATAAGAATAATAAACAATTATTATATTAAGAAACAAAACGCTAAGCTGTCAAACCAATAAAACACGCGCTTATTTGAACTATCCAACCATGAATCAACACCTCATCATCGTCCTCGTTGTGCCTGTAAAAAACAAAGTTAGATAGCGGGGGTTTTTAACCCCCACAAACTACAATGACCAAAAATAGCGAATAGAGTTGTGATGAATATAAATATTTCGCGATGGTCCCTGTGTGTTCGTCTGGTCTCAACGAGTTCAACCATATGCCTTAAAGGTTCTAATTTTTCCTGGATTGTAAAGCCCCAAATCCAAAGCTCAGGAACCCTAGAATTCGCCCATGGTAACTTGTGATTCTGTACACTATAATTCAATTAACTTATGCCATTAGCTTCATATGGATTCAAGCAATGCAAAACAAACAATAAATCATGTTAAATGCGCATGAAATAGTCAATACGATTTTGAAAATAACAAGCAAACCGTGGTTCTGTTCTTGATGATTTCTTGAGTTTTAACGCTTGATTTTGATTGCTACACGTTCCTCACACTCCCTGCGATGTGTTAGAATCCACAAAAGCCTTTGAATCGTGCTAGAATATGGAAATCAGTTTTCAAGTTTCTTGAATTTTTTTTCAATATTGCTATGGCTTTGTCTGCAGTGTTTTCACGTGTGCATGATTAGGGTTGGCTTGTGTATTTATAGAGGAACAGAATTAGGTCAGAATCTTGCAAAGAAATTCATGGAATGATGATTTGAATATTTGATTGGAAATCAAATATTTTTTAATCTTCATGATTGGAAAAAGTTGCCATCTTGGGAGTTTTTGATATCCTTGATTTGTACACGAAATTGCCAGCATGATTAGGTCATTCTTGCTTCACAAAAAGATTGAAAAATCAAATCTTTGTATTTCCTACAATTTAAATTAATTAAATGAATTAATATTGATTAAAAATCCAATTAATTAATAAAAAATAAGAAAATAATTCAATTAAGCTTGATGGGTTGTGCATAGGCCATGGATACAGTTTCAAGAAGAAATTTGAGGCCCATTAGCAAAAATGAGGTGCTTTGAGCAAAGTTGACTTTTGCAAATTCCTAAAAATTTCCCAACTTCTCCAATGCATATCTTGCTCAATTTTGATCATATGGACATGTTCTTGGACATTTTGGAAAGGTCTTGAAGTCCTATAACCAATGCCTTTGGTCCCATGTCATTTGGATTTACCAATCTCAAGTTATGGTCTTTGACTTAAAGTGCATTTTTGTTGACTTTTGAAATTGACCTATAATGTAGAAATTGATAACTTTTTGTGAGAGCATTTCTTGGACTTGGAATGTGAATATGAATTGTAGGAAATGTCATCCCCTTCAAAATGAGCATTGGATGGGATTTTTCTGATGAACCATGAAAAATTTATGCCTTGGTCAATATACAGTTGACTTTTCTACTGTCCAAAAATAGTAACTTTTTGCATCCTTGATGATTTTTGAGCCATTCTTGTGGAATCATGATCAAGAATTGATCAAATGATAATTGTGAGCTCAAAATAATATGTTGACCAAAAATTCTGACTTTTGACTGCAAAATGACCATTTTACCCCTACAGTTGACTGTAGGTCAAATGGAGCTTTTGACTGTGCAAATTGGCACTGTGAGTCTTGAAACTTGGCATGTAGGTTCTTGAGAATGTGTATAGGCCTATGAGACTTGATTGAGCCATTGAAAACCCCAAATTCCTTGAAAGAACCAAAACCTTAATTTCAGCTGGCTTAGGAGGTGGTTTGAACTATACAACTCTTGAGAAATCTTGAACAATTTGAAGATCATTCTTGTCAAATTTTGAAGAATATGGGAGGGCAAATTTTGGGGGTACAACAATTGCCCCTGTTCAATCTTCTTAAACCTGAGGATGTAGATTGGCTTGCGTGCCTTTCGTGATCCAAAGGTGGAAGATGATTGAACACTAGAGTGCCCAGAAATTTGCACTCGCATGGTGTAGTATCAGCAATGTGATGTCGGGAATGGGCTTACAGATGCCATTTGGAGAGATGATGGTAGGAGGATGGGCTTATAGATGCCATATGGAGATGTGATGGAATCTTGTCGGGGATGGGCTTATAGATGCCATCTGGAAATGCAATGGATAGTTGTAGAGATGGGCTTAAAGATGCCATCTGGGGTGTCGATCGCGTATGAGATTCCTTAGCGAGAACTTGCATACCTGAGAAAGAAAGATAATTTTCCTGTCTGGTTTTAGGTATTAATCTTCAATCTCATCAATATAGATAACTTTCCTGTCTGGTTTCAGGTATAGATCTACAATCAATCGCTCACAGATATTTCCTGGCTAGATACAGGTGTTGATCTGGAACTCCAAAAGGTTGGTCGAGCTAGCTTTCCTGGTTGGATACAGGTGTAGATCTCTGACCTGAGAAATAAAGATGGTTTCCTGGCTAGATATAGGTATTGATCTTCAATCTCTTCATGTAGATAACTTTCCTGGCTAGATACAGGTATCGAATCTACAATCAATCGTCCATAGATATTTCCTGACTAGATACAGGTGTTGATCCGGAACTGAAAAAAGGTTGGTCGAGATAGATTTCCTGGTTGGATACAGGTGTAGATCTCTGACCTGAGAAAGAAAGATGGTTTCCTGGCTAGATACAGGTATTGATCTTCAATCTCTTCATGTAGATAACTTTCCTGGCTAGATAGAGGTATCGAATCTACAGTCAATCGTCCACAAATATTTCCTGGCTAGATACAGGTGTTGATCTGGAACTCAAAAAGGTTGGTCGAGATAGCTTTCCTGGCTGGATACAGGTGTAGATCTCTGACCTGAGAAAGAAAGATGGTTTCCTGGCTAGATACAGGTATTGATCTTCAATAACTTTCCTGGCTAGATACAAGTATCGAATCTATAATCAATCGTCCACAGATATTTCCTGGCTAGATACAGGTGTTGATCCGGAACTGAAAAAAAGTTGGTCGAGATAGCTTTCCTGGCTGGATACATGTGTAGATCTCTGACCTGAGAAAGAAAGATGGTTTCCTGGATAGATACAGGTATTGATCTTCAATCTCTTCATGTAGATAACTTTCCTGGATAGATACAGGTATCGAATCTACAATCAGTCGTCTATAGATATTTCCTGGCTAGATACAGGTGTTGATATGGAACTTAAGAAAGTTTTTTGATAATGATGTGATGAAGGAATCTGAGACGTCTGCTACTCCAAATAGATGATGAAGTAATCTGGGACGATTACTACCTCAGCAGGATGATGAAGGAATCTGGGACGATTACTACCTCAGCAGGATGATGAAGGAATCTGGGACGATTACTACCTCAGCAGGATGATGAAGGAGTCTGGGACGATTACTACCTCAGCAGTATGATGAAGGAATCTGGGACGATTACTACCTCAGCAGGATTGTGATCGATGGATTTAGAACTGACTGTTTAATGCTGGTTTCGCGAAATGTCGCGGAAGCAAGAGTCGCCACCGTCTTTTATTTTCTCCAACATGGACAGGACAAAAGCACAGCAAAATTCCTTATGAGAACGTTTCTCGGTTCGGGAGGTAGATTTATAGAAAGGGAAGGTGTTAGCACCCTTTCTATCCATGGTTATCCATGGGCTCTTAGATACTTGCTCTTATGTTTTCAAAGTGTTTGCTTTTCAAAATGTGAGTGGGTTTGAAAAAGTTTCGTTGAAAGATTTCTGAATAACTCTTGTATCTGTCCTCAAGAGTGTTTGAAAGCTTTTTGAAAGTGTCGGTGTGAAAAGAGTTTTGATTTGTTTTTGAAGAGAGCAAGTATCTACGAGTCATCTACCTACCCTAAGGAATTAGGCTGTGTAAATGTCCTTAAGGTAGTGCCATCCCACCATTGAGAGGTAGGTAGCACCACCGTTGGAGGTGTTCGGGTCAATTCGTTTGTAGGGACAGTGTGGTCACCAGAGCAACAGTAGGACACCTTAGAAGCTACCCTTATGCCATTGATCCTTTTTAATCCGAGTCAACTTGTTTTGAGACAACTAGATCAATGGACATAAGGACTTACTAAAACGTCCTATACTCGACGACCACGTTTCGAAGGGAAGGCAACAGTGAGGCGTACCCTAGAAGTGGTGTGTGAATTTGTGTGTTATTTTCATGTTATGTTTTATCTTGTACATGTATTATGGTGATCTACGCTTGTTTTTAATTTAGGCCATACATTCTTTCATGCAAAGTTTAGAATTTAAAAGTGCGGAAATTTAAATGACGGAAAAGGTAAATCCTACGCTATTACAAGGCGCGGGTCTATACATCGCCAAATTACAAAGACCCGTTTGATAAAAAATGCGGAAAGTAAAACCTAGTTACTATTACATGGCTTGAGCAGTTACATAATATTCACAAGAAAATAAAATAACGTGCGAAAAGAATAAAAATAGAACGTTCGAGGGCGTTGGACCCTTTTGAAATTAAATTGAATTAAAAGTTAATTAATTATTAAATTAAAGGAAAGAAATGTTTTTTTTTAGGTTTTTTGTATTAATGAAATAAGGAAAATTAAAATTAAAATGAACCCTAATTCTAAGTTATTTTTAATTATTAAGGAAAAAATATTAAAGATTAACCTAATTTATGCTAATTAATTATTTACACATTTATTTACAAAAAGTAATAATTAATAATAATAATAATGAGAAAAGATTATTTATTAAAAAAGATGAGAATATTAAAAAAAACCTAATTTCTACATATTTTAGTTTATTAAGAAAAAGATTAAAGTTTTAACCTAATTTAACTAAATTAATTATTTAACATTTATTTACAAAAAATATTTAATAAGTAAATTAATTAACATATTTTAGTTTCTGATTTTTTATTATGAAAATTAATTATTGGTGAATTAAATAAAACAATTTAAACAATTAAAAGAAAAGAAAAGGAAATTAAAAAAAAATACAAACATTGGGGGTGTCTGACCCATTTAGGAGGTGAATTGGAGTGTTTTGGCCCATCAGAATCCAAGCCCTGTTTGACTTTCAGGAATCACGTGTGGAGTGGTTGACTAGTGTATATCATGGACTGCATGTTCTGGCCTTCAGATTGGTCTTGAAGCCACTTGTCAGGCTAGCGTATGAGTGTGCATGGTGGGCCTTGTGATGGACGCTGCATGGAAACATGTTAAGGAAAAAATTATGAAATATGAGAGGGGACCTGGGAATCGAACCCAGGTCCCAGTACCTGCAAGCCACCTCAGCCACCAACTGAGCTATTGAGCGCATTTGTTAATATACTGAATAGTGGTTATTATAAAAGAAAACAAGCGTTAGTGGTGTACACAAGAAATTACGCGCCAGTATTTGAATACTCCTATCACGTTATGACACGCCAGCTTCGTCTTCATCTTTGTCCCTGTAACATAAACAAATAGCGAGGGTTTTAAACCCCCACTAAGCGCAACCTGCAAAAATAGTGAATAGCACCTGGGTTAACATAAAAAGGGCGCGAGGTCATGGTTCGTTTCGTTTGGATGTCACGATTTCAATGGCATAGGTTTTAGGATCCAATTTTTCCATATACAGAAAGCCCTATTTTGGAGCTTCTGAAACCCTAGGTTTCAACAATGGTGGATTCTTATTTAGGCAGCCATAATTCAATTGAATGGTACCAACAACTTCAGAATATCATTGTTAGTATAAATCAACAGTTAAAAAAACATGAATAATGCATGGAAATTAAAAAACGATGATGAACACATTTATGAAAAGTGAGACTATGTTCTACCAATTCTTGAGGTCTGGAGACTGGTTCTTGATTGCAACGCGTTCCTAGCAATGTCAGGAATGTATTGGAAGGCTTGTTGTGCTTTGAAACGCCTTGTAACAATGTTTTCAGTTTTCAACTTTTTGTGTAAATTTTGCACTTTGGTTCTGAGTTCTTAGCAGCCTTTTCGTGTCCAATGCATTAGGTTTTAGTTGTGCCTATGTACTTGAGTGAAATTAGGTTAAGAAAACAAGCCCGAAGTCCATGTATTAATGTTTTCAATATTTGGTTTTCTCCATATCTTTTCCAATCTTTTTGCCATGAAAATCATGCCAATTATGGAAGATTTGGCCTTGTTGATTGATGCACGCAATATTTAGCTCATAATGGACATATTTGCTGCACAAAAAAGATTTGAAACCATTGTTTAATATTTTTCTCATAATTAAATTTAATTAAATGAATTAATAAGATTAAAAATTCAAATAATTAATCAAAAATAAGAAAATACATCCCTTTGAGGTCAATGGGTCGTGCATAGCCTTTGGGTAATGATTCATGGAAGAATTTGTGGCCCATTAGCATTTTTGAAGCCTTTTGTGCAAAGTTGACTTTTCAAAATTCCCAAAAATTCCCCAACTTCTACAAGGCATATCTTGCTCAATTTTGAAGCTATGATCATGTTCTTGGACATTTTGGAAAGTTCTTGAAGTCCTCTAACCAATGTCTGTGGTCCCATGTCATTTTGATTTACCAATCTCAAGTTATGGTCTTTGACTTAAAGTGCCTTTTTGTTGACTTTTGAAAATGACCTATAATGTTGAAATTGATAACTTTTTGTGAGAGCATTTATTGGAATTGGAGTGTGAAGATGAGTTGTAGGAAATTTCATTCTCTTCAAAATGAGCTTTGGATGGAATTTTTCTGATAAACCATGAAGAAGTTATGCCCTGGTCAATTTGCAGTTGACTTTTTCAACTGTCCAAAAATAAAAACTTTTGCATTTTGAGACTTTTTGAGCCATGCTTTGAGGAATCATGATCAAGAATTGATCAAATGATGATTGTGGCTTCAAAATAATATGTTGACAAAAAATTTTGACTTTTGACTGTCAAATGACCATTTTGCCCCTACAGTTGACTGTGAAGCAATTAGGGTTTTTGACTGTGCAATTTGATGTTGTGAGTCTTGAAACTTGGCATATGGATGCTTGACAATGTATATGAGCATATGGGACTTGATTGGACCCTTGGAAACTTCAATTTCTTTGCAAGAACCAAAACCCTAATTTTGAGTGTGTTAGGAGGCAATTGGACTGTGCAACCCTTGAGAGATCTTGAGGAATATGGGAGGGCAAATTTGAGGTACAACAGTTGACCCTGTTCAATCTTCTTAGACCTGAGGATGTAGATTGGCTTGCGTGCCTTTCGTGATCCGAAGGTGGAAGATGATTGAACACTAGAGTGCCCAGAAATTTGCGCTCACATAGTAAAGTATCAGCAGCGTGATGGCGGGAATGGGCTTATAGATGCCATTTGGAGATGTCGATCGCGTAAGAGATTCCTTAGCGAGAACTTGCGTACCTGAAAAAGAAAGATAATTACCTGGCCTGTTACAGGAATTGATCTTCAAATTCTTTATGTAGATGTGCCCTGGCTGGATACAGGAATCGAATCTTTAAACTCTTCAGACGTGCCCTGGCAAGATACAGGAATCGAGTCCGGAGAATATAGTTGTCAACAGATACACCCTGGCAAGATACAGGAATCAGATCCTCAAACTCTTCAGACGTGCCCTGGCAAGATACAGGAATCGAGTCTGGTAATGTTAGTCGTCAACAGATACACCCTGACGAGATACAGGAATCGGATCTTCGGACTCTTCAGACGTGCCCTGGAAAGATACAGGAATCAAGTCTGGTAATGTTAGTCATCAACAGATACACCCTGGCGAGATACAGGAATCAGATCTTCGGACTCTTCAGACGTGCCCTGGCAAGATACAGGAATCGAGTCTGGTAATGTTAGTCGTCAATAGATACACCCTGGCGAGATACAGGAATCGGATCTTCGGACTCTTCAGACGTGCCCCTGGCAAGATACAGGAGTCGAGTCTGGTAATGTTAGTCGTCAACAGATACACCCTGGCGAGATACAGGAATCGGATCTTCGGACTCTTCAGACGTGCCCTGGCAAGATACAGGAATCGAGTTTGGAATTAGTCGTCAACAGATACACCCTGGCGAGATACAGGAATCGGATCTTTAGTTGCGACCGTTGATAGTAATCATCTTTGTATTAACCTTTTTCCTGAAAAGACAAAACGTTAGTTGTATGCGATGTCATGATGTATGACATGCGTGATGTTCTTAGAATAAATGAGATTGTATGTTCATGATACGTATGTGCATGCTATAATGTATGAAGCTGCGATGTTTATGAATGTATGTTTTTGTCTAGGAAAGTAAATCCTTGACGGGTGCCGGGAAGTTGAATCCTGGGCTTGTGTTGAAGAGTAAGATTCTTCGTCTCCGCTGGGGTGGTAGTTGCAAGAATACCGGTAGGAGAAGGTGACTCCGTTGAGGAATAAACTTGGTGAATAGAATACTCTGTGGGGAGTGAACTCTGTGGGGGAAAGAGGGGTATTTTGCTGAGGTAATGATAACTCCGCTGGGGATACCATTGATATGTTATGTTGAAGGAATTGATGAACTCCGCTGGGGGATAGGAAGACTTCGTCGGGGACGATCTTTCCGTGGCAATTGGCTGAGGATAACCCAGTTATATCCTGGTGGGGAAATAACTTTCTGAATAAAGCCGGGGAGCATTCATACTCTGCAGGTGACAAGCTTCCAGAATCTACTGGGGATAAGCTCCCTGCTGGGGAGATGGATTCCACTTTCTTGGGGAAACTTTTGGACTGGACTCTCCTGGGGGAATTTTTCAGATGTACCGGGGAAGTGGCTCCACTGAATGTCTGTAAACCGTCGGGGAACAATCTTAGATCAAGACTGCCAGGGATGTTTGTTAAGAATGTTTGTATACTGCTGAGGAATGTTGAGATCTGCTGGGGATACCCAATTTCCTTAAGGCTGGCTGAGTAGGCTAACTCTGCTTGAAGGGAGAGTGTTGCTGACTTGCTAGGAGACACTGTGCCTTGTTAGGGCTGATGGGAGACCAACTGCTTGGGAGAGAATTGTTGAATCTTGGCTCACTCTCTGGGGAATTAAGGTATCTTGATTACGTTCTTCAGTCGAACCTACCTTGGTACCTGGAGGATAGAGCAGCTTGTACAAATCGGATGATTCTTATTGCCCCAGTTTTTTGCGGGAGAAGGTATCTGTGGAGGTGCTTGATGACTGCCGGTTTGACAAATCTTCTTCTGGTAGGCAAGTGACGAGATGCCGGGACATAGTCGTACGCTGTGATCCCTAATTTTTGCCTGGACCGCCCTTTCGGGTTTTCAGTCCATCGGGATACCCATTTTTGCCCAAGCCGCCTTTTCAGGTTTTCGACTTGCTGGGTGTACAGATTTTTTTCATTTTCATCCCTTATTTTTGCCCGAACCCTTTTGGTTCGCCGGGAAGCCCTTATTTTTGACTAGGTGTGTCAACCTAGCGGGTCTTTGATTATGCGCAGTATTTTTTCGACTATGTCCATTCCCTCAGAATGTAAGGAGATGCCCCTGTTGTTGTGTTGCCATGCGACCAGAATATGTTTGATCAGGCAAGATTCGTAGCTGGAGCTCATGTCCAATGCCCCAGGTGACTCAGGCGGAGATTTGCCCCAGGCTATTAGGCATTTGAGAGATTCTCTGAATCTTGACTGGACTGCCCCAGATGATGGACAATGATCATGCCCTGCCCCTTGATTGGAGGTGCTTTTGTTCATTAGACATTCGTCGTGCGAACTTCTATGCTGTTCAAACAAATAGTCACATGCAAGCAATGTTATATTAAAAATGCAAAGCTTATGTCTGTCTTGAAATTTTGAAAATGCATTTTCAGTAAAACAGGCAAATTTTGTAAAATGTGATGTCAACTCAGTATTTTACAGCAAGCCTTAAGGAGTCAGGATACCTTACGTAACAGTATGCCTTCGAACTAACCCATGCTTCAGCTAGGACTTTTTAAGGGTTATAACGTGGCCTGGTTCACGGTTTAAGAAACATAGGATAAAGGCTCAAATTATATTTGTACCCACCCGCTCTTCGTGATGTTCTTCAAACCTAAACTTAGTTGATCGTGCGTTAGACCTTGTTTGAGTCTTTGCTTTGATCTTCCGGTGATGGTTCGGCTACTGACGATTTATTTTGAATAGGCAGTCATTTCTTTTTGTTGAGGGTTTGTATGACCTTTTTCTTTTTGGTTTTTATTATCCCTGTTTTTTGCCTGAACTGTTTCTTTTGTGATCACAGTCAGCGGGATGCCCTAGTTTTTGTAAGTCTCCTTCATAGGCTTTGACTTATTGGGCCTTTATTTCTGTGAAATGATGACTGCCTGTCTTTATGATTCTTCAGAACCATCACTGTCTTTTGTCTCGGAAGGACTTCTTTGATGCCGTTTATTATGCACCGGGATCAACTGAGAGAACTACCCTGCCCCAGGTTATGATTAAGGGTTTTAATTTTTTGTGAAAAGCAAAACTCCTACTTCTTTGGCTCAAATGGGTTGACGAGGTATTATCTTCCTTATAACTCCAGTGTTTAGGAATTGAAACAATGCCTGTACCTCATCAGCGGGGTCTGTTCAAAAGCATACTGTAGATTGTGGTATCGTTTTCGTCATCCTCCCTCAAGAGGCTTAGAATTTTCAATCAAGAGTTGATCATCACAAAAAATATGAAAACAGTTTGCATATAGCGAATGCGAATATATTGGTCCAAAACAGACATATGCGATGCATTGATAAAGTAATAAAGTTTGCTATGACAATAATTGTTTGTATAAGCAAAGAAAAATACAACTTGAACATTCCAATGAACAAAAGGTCTTCTCGTCTAGGGATAGTAGAAGAACTCGACCTGACCATCTGGGGTGAATTCCACTACTCCTCCATCAATCAGGTCCTGGATCTTGTTCTTCAGAGACCAGCAATCGTTTGTGGCATGCCCCGGGCTGTCAGAGTGATAAGCGCAACAGGCGTTGGGATTGTACCTTGAAGGTGTCTTGTTGGGATTCTTAGGAGGGTCCCTTAGTGTGATCAAATTCAATCTCAACAGGCGTTGTAAGGCTTGAAACAGCGACATGTTGAGCTGGGTGAACTGCCTTCTGGGCTTGCTCTGATTAACCCGTTGCTCTGGGCGAGGTTGTGGTTGGACCTGTGAAGTGGTAGCAATTTGGAGAGGTCTATTCCTCACCATACCAGACTCTTGTCCTCTTGGAAGTTGATCAATGACCTGGTTCCTGACTTGGACTGGTTGCTTCATGTTGCATCTGTCTTGATGAAGCTGGTTGACCATGGCTTTCAACTCTTCTTGCTCCCGAGCTAAGCCTTGGATAAGGGCCATCTGCCCCAGCATCTGAGTCCTCATTGCGTCTATCTCAGCTTGCATATGTTTCAGCCGTTCATCCTTACCGTCTTCTGGACTACTCTTGACCAAATTCCCCATGAGGAGCGTTCTCAATTCTTCCTGCCCCTTGGATAGGCTTAGGAAGATTTCCCTGAATTGAGTCTCTTGAGTACAGAGATCCTGGTTGTCCGGTTGGAAAGCCATTGCTGAAATAAACAACGAAGAAGGTAAGTGACCTGTAACAAGGGTACCTATTATGCAATGATATGATATATGTATGCAATGTTTTCAAGGATCTCGCGGGGTAAACAATAAACCGTTAGAGTTTGAATTTTGTAGCTTGATTGAAGGAACTTCATGTTGTTGAGAGTCCTTCTTCAAGAGTCAATGCTCACCATATCGAGTGGGTCATAGCCCCTGACTCAAGTTATCAACCTTGGCTAGAGGAAAATAAATCCCCTTTGCCCCTTGCTAGACAGCCGGTTCATCATGACCTGCATCACAAACCCTTGAGATCCTTGAAATGGGTTAGTCCTTATGCAGGATGTATGCAATGGTATGATGGTATGCTATGCATGGAGTGATGTAAGTAAACCCTGTTATGAGCCCAGATTAAGGACTGTAAACATAACCTGCAAGAAACTCGTGTGTCAGATAACAAGTATGCAAGTAGTCAAGTTTGAAGGCACACAAGTCACACAAAAGAGCCCTTAGATTTTAGGCCAGCATGGAGTTCAGGTACTACCCTCTTTCAGTTTCGTTGGTTAAGACCTGTCCTAGAAAATAGTAACCGGGTTCTAGAGGATCTCAATATCATCGACTACCCTCGATCGGTCATAACTCCAACGTCGCAATCTTTTCTTGCGGCCAGAACCATCGCGAGAGTTTAGCCTCAATGAGTGTAGCATACTGCTACTGTTCTATAGGCCAAGTTGGGTCATTTAAGGTTCTAAGGTCGGTTAGTGCTTAATGACTCCTCAGAAGACCCATATTTTCCTCGTTGCGACACAAGGGATATCGGTACAGACCAAGGTGCCACACCAACGTAGCCACTGCTTCACCCGTGTCGGTCTACGTCGGACAGGTCCCTCACAGCTTATGCTACCTAAACAGGGTATCCCCAGATCCGGGTTAGGATCTATGAAGCTCCAAGACAAAACCCACAAATAATAAAGCAAACAAAACATTCAATTGAAAACATAAGTGTTGTACCCCAAAATTTTCCCTCCCATATTCTTCAAAGTTTTGACAAGCATCACCCCAAATTGTTCAAAGTCTACTCAAGGGCTACACAGTCAACCATCCTCCTAAGCCAGTCAAATTAGGGTTTTCGTTCTTGCAAGGAGGTTGAGGTTTTCAAAGGCTCAATCAAGTCCCATATGCTCATACACATTGTCAAGCACCTACATGTCAAGTTTCAAGGCTCACAAGGTCAAGTTGCACAGTCAAAAACCCTAATTGCTCCACAGTCAACTGCAGGGGAAAAATGGTCATTTGACAGTCAAAAGTCAAAAATTTTGGTCAACATCTTATTTTGAAGCCACAATCATCATTTGGTCAAATCTTGACCATGATTTCACAAGAATGGCTCAAAAATCATCAAGGTGTCAAAAGTTTCTATTTTTGGACAGCTGAAAAGTCAACTGTAACTTGACCAAGGCATAACATTTTCATGGTTCATCATAAAAATCCCATCCAATGCTCATCTTGAAGGAGAAGACATTTCCTACAACTCATATTCACATTCCAAGTCCAAGAAATGCTCTCACAAAAAGTTATCAATTTCAACATTATAGGTCATTTTCAAAAGTCAACAAAAAGGCACTTTAAGTAAAAGACCATAACTTGAGATTGGTAAATCAAAATGACATGGGACCAAAGACATTGGTTAGAGGACTTCAAGACCTTTCCAAAATGTCCAAGAACATGTTCATAGCTTCAAAATTGAGCAAGATATGCATTGGAGAAGTTGGGAAATTTTTGTGAAATGGCCAAAGTCAATTATCCTTGAAACTTCATTTTTGACAAAAGGGCCCCACTTTTTCCACTTGATTCAGCTTGGCCATGCCTCCCACGTGTCCCACAATTTATTTCAAGATTTAAAATTAATTTTTCCATTTTTATTTAATTTTATTTGATTTAATTCATTTTAAATCTTTTAAAATCAAATAAAAATCAAAGAAATTAATGGAGGGATATATTTTGTGTTGAATGGCTTTGATGCACCTTGAAATACCTTCCAAATTCGTGCAAGGCCTATTATGGGCATATAAATTCAAATTTTGACACAAAAGGCAAGTTGTTTCAATGTTGGTTATGGCAAAATCTCAAGCATAATTGCAATGGTTAAAGGCTCATCATGTGACTGATTCTCATTCATCACTATATATACAAGCCTTCCCAACCTCATTCAAAGAGGATAGTGTGTGCAGAAACGGCCAAGAGAAAAACCAAAAATTATTCAAAAAGTGAGAGTTCTAAAACATAGTTGCGAGCATCTTCAGATCAAAACAAGCACGTGGTTCTATTCCTTGCCACACCCTGAAGCTAAAGCAACCTTTGCCAAGTCCTGAGGCTCATACCGCGCTGTAAGTTCTTCCCAGGTCCCCTATAATTTTCATATCATTTTTTTTCATTGCTTTCATGTGTAGATTCTTAAAGGAGGAACACCATAAACCTCATATCCCAGCGCTCCAAGTGTTCACCAGCACAGATCCAAAGGTCCAAAAGGCTAGCACACCATGCTCTGGAGTCAAGCGTGCTGCAGGCAATCATGAAAGTCAAACGTGGCTTACATTTCAGTGGGCCTAAATTGCTTCAATACACCCTCCATTTCAGCACACACACCCCTTGGTTTTTACTTCTTTTTTATTTTGTTTTTGTCATTTTTTTCTTATTTTTAATTGCTAACCTTTTAATTATTTTTATTATTAACAATTAACTTAATTAACATATTTTCATAAAAATCAAAAAAATAGAATTACATTATTATTATTATTATTATTATTTTATAAATAAACATTAACAAAAATAGTTTAATTAGGCCATTTTAATTCCTTTTCTTAAATAATTAAAATAGATCTAGAATTAGGTAAAGTTCACTTTTAATTTTATTTCATAAAAACATAAAAAAACAAAAAAATATTTTCTTTTAATTAAATTAATTAATTAGTCATTAATTAGCTTTAATTTCACTTTAATTACAAAAAGACCAAAAAAAAATAATTTCTTTTCTTAAAAGGGTCAACACCCTTAGAACATTCCGATTCAATTTTTTTATTTCGCGCACAGTTTATTATTATGTAATTGCTCCGGACATGTAATAGTAATTAGGACTTTACTGTTTTTATTTACTTTCCGTACTTATTTACCAAAAACGGGTCTTTGTAATTTTTGGCGATGTATAGACCCGCGCCTTGTAATAGCGTAGGATTTATGTTTCCGCAATTTACTTTCCGCACCCCCTTAACTGTTAACTTGTATGCAAGAATGTGTGTAAATAAAAACAACTCGTAGCTCACTAATTAACCAGACAAACATTAACTGAATACAACACACAAATACACACACCACTTCTAGGGTACGCCTCACTTGTTGCCTTCGAAACGTGGTCGTCAAGTATAGGACGTCTTAGCGGTCCTTATGTCCATGATCCAGTTGCCTCGAAACAGTTGCCTCGGAACAGTTTTCTCGAAACGGTTGCCTCGGATTAAAAAAGGGATCAAGGACATAAGGGTAGCTTCTAAGGTGTCCTGCTGTTGCTTCGGTGACCACAGTGTCCCTAAACTTGAATTGACCCGAACACCTCCAACGGTGGTGCTACCTACCTCTCAATGGTGGGATGGCACTACCTTAAGGACTTCTACACAGCTTAATTCCTTAGGGTAGGTAGATGATCATAGATACTTGCTCTTTTCAAAAACAAAACAAAATACTTTTCACACCTTACACTTTCAAAAGCTTTCAAAACAAATTTTTTCAAACACTCTTGAGGACAGATACAAGAGTTATTCAGAAATCTTTCAAAGAAACTTTTTCAAAACCCACACACATTTGAAAAGCAAACATTTTGAAAACATAAGAGCAAGTACCTAAGAGCCCGTGGATAACCACGGATAGAAAGGGTGCTAACACCTTCCCTTTCTATAAATCTACCTCCCGAACTGAGAAACATTCTCATAAGGAATTTTGCTGTGCTTTTGTCCTTTCCATGTTGGAGAAAATAAAAGACGGTGGCGACTCTTGCTTCCGCGACATTTCGCGAAACCAGCGTTAAACAGTCAGTTCTATTTCCACCGATCACAGAACTGGCGACTCTTCTGGGGAGACTTTAAGTGAGGTGTACCTTAGGATAACTCATACTTGTGTTTTCAATTGCTTTGTTTTGCTTGCTTTAATATTATTGGGCCTGTCTTGGAAGTTCTATAGATCCTAACCAGGATCTGGGGGATACCTTCTTAGAAAGTAGCAACAAGACTGTGAGGGAACTATGCAGGGTATACCGACACGGTTGTAGCAGTATGCTACGTTGATGTGGCACTTTGGTGAGTACCGGTAACCCTTGAGTCAAGTCAAGGAGAGTACGGGGCCGTCGCGTGGTGTCGTGAAGCATCAACTGACCTTAGGAACCTTAATTGAACCATCTTGGCCTCTTTAGGGTAGTGAGATAACTGACTATGGTGCAGTCCAAAGTTGGTTGATACTCGATACTACACTCAGTTGAGGGTTGTTTTCTTGGGATATTTTGATCGCCAGTTCAGTGGCTAAATCAAAACGATGAACACAGTAAACAATCCAATGATATTGAGCTCCTTAGAACCCGGTTACTTTGATAGGACAGGTTTGAGCCCACCAACTTCAAGAGGGTAGTACCCCAAACTTCATGCTGGCCTAAACTCTAAGGGCTCTTTGTGTGACTTGTGTGCCTTCAAAACTTGACTACTTGCATACTTGTTATCTGACACTTGAGTTTCTTGCAGGTTTTGTTTACAGTCCTTAATCTGGACTCATAACAGGGTTTACCTACATTACTCCACAGCATAACATCATACCATCATACCATTGCATACATCCTACATAAGGACTAATCCATTTCAAGGATCTCAAGGGCTTGTGATGCAGGTCATGATGAATCAAATGTCTAGCAAGGTGCAAAGGGGATTTATTTTCCTCTAGCCAAGGTTAACAGCTTGAGTCAGGGGCTATGACCCACTCGATATGGTGAGCCTTGACTCTTGAAGAAGGACTCTCAACAATATGCAGTTCCTTCAATCAAGCCACCAGATTCAAATTCTAACAAGCTTCTTTGTTTATCCCGCGAGGTCCTTGAAAACATTGCATGCATATCATACATATCATTGCATTACAGGTACACTTGTTGAAGGTCACTTACCTTCTTCGCTGTTTATTTCAGCAGTCATCATGAATCCTGAATCATCCAATGGACAAGCTATCAAGGCCCTCCAGGCCCAGAATGCCCAGTTCCAGGAGTTGATTATGAGCCTAGCCCAGGGTCAAAAGGAATTGAAGACTCTGATTCAGAAGAAGAAGAAGAACAAGAGGACTGTTCTGTTCAACCCTAGACGCAGATCTGGGAACACACTGCAGAATGAAGCTGAGAGGACTACTCCATCTGTGGGGGAAGGCAGTCACCAAGGGAGAGAGGTTCCTAGCCCCATGGTCTCTGACACCGAGACAGACTTCAATGATGAACAATACCCCCCTGCTGAAGACAGGTACAAACAACTGGAGGACCGGTTAAATGCTATGGATATCCAACGTGTGCCTGGGTTGGACTTTGGGGACCTAGGTTTATCTTCTGGGGTGGTGATCCCTCACAAGTTCAAGGCACCTGCCTTTGTAAAGTACGACGGGGTTTCCTGTCCTAAGCTGCACCTTCGTTCATACGCAAGGAAGATCCAGCCCTACACGGCAGACAAGAATCTATGGATCCATTTCTTTCAGGAGAGTCTTTCAGGGACTCAGCTCGATTGGTTCTATCAGTTGGATGGAACCAGTATTCGTAACTGGGAGGACTTGGCAACTGCTTTTTATAAGAAGTATCAGTATAATGCCGACCTCGCTCCCACGCGTACCCAACTCCAGGGTATGTCACTTGGGACGAGTGAAGGTTTTAAGGAGTATGCGCAAAGGTGGAGAGATCTGGCTGGAAGGGTGCAGCCGCCCTTGACTGACCGTGAGCTCGTTGACATGTTCTTGGGGACCCTGTCTGGTCCCTTCTTCAACCATCTGATTGGAAATTCTTCTGCTGGGTTTACAGATTTGATCTTGACCGGGGAGAGGATCGAAGCTGGCATCAAGGCTGGAAAGATTCAAGAAGCTGCACCTTCTGATACTCACAAAAAGCCTTACACTGGGAAGAAAGAGGCCAATGCTGCGTACAGCCAAAAGGGTCGCCATGATCAACATGTAGGGGCAGTCCAGATCTATAATCCTAGGCCTGCTCAACAAGGACAGGGGCATCAATGTAAGGAGGTCGCACCCAAGAGACAATTCACTAAAATCAACATGCCACTGGATCAAGCGCTATAGCAAATGTTAAAGGCAGGGCTGATTACCTTGAGGGCTCCTCTCAGGAATCCAAACACCTCTGCTCCCAACTACCATCCTAATGAGAAGTGCGCATACCACTCTGATAGCCCGGGTCATACTACGGACAACTGCTGGCCTTTGAAGAACAAGATTCAAGACATGATCGACGCCAGAGAGATTCAGTTTGAAGCGTCAGAGACTCCAAACATAATCAATGCTCCTTTGCCCAATCATTGAAGGCTTTTGTTTATTTGAATTTCCGAGTTGTAATTTTTTGCTTATACAAACAATTAATGTTATAGCAAACTCTTTTATTTCACTAATGCACTGCATATGTCTGTTTTTGAATTAATCCAATTATTTTCATTATATTCAAATTGCTTTCATTTTTTGATGATCAACTCTCAATTAATAATTCTAAGCCTCTTGAGGGAGAATGACGAAAACGATACCACGATTTACAGTATGCTTTTGAACAGACCCCGCTGATGAGGTACAGGCATTGTTTCAATTCCTAAACACTGGAGTTATAAGGAAGATAATCCCTCGTCAACCCCTTCGAGCCAAAGAAGTAGGAGTTTTACTTTTCACAAAAAATTAAAACCCTTAATCATAACCTGGGGCAGGGTAGTCTTCTCAGTTGATCCAGGTGCACAACGAATGGCACCAAAGGAGTTCTTACAAAACAAAAGACAGTGATGGTTCCGAATAACCATAAGGACAGGCAGTCATTATCCCTCAAAATAAACGCCCATTAAGTCAAAACCTATGAAGGAGACTTACAAAACTGGGGCATCCCGCTGACTGTAAATTCAAAAAGAAACAGTTCAGGCAAAAAAAAAACAGGGATAACAAAAAAAAAGAGGTCTTACAAACCCTCAACAAAAAAGGAAATGACTGCCCATTCAAAATAAACTGTCAATATCCGAACCATCACCGGAATATCAAAGCAAAGACTCAAACTAGGTCTAACGCACGATCAACTGAGTTTAGGTTTGAAGAACATCATGAAGAGCGGGTGGATACAAATATAAACTTGAGCCTTTATCCTTTGTTTCTTAAACTGTGAACCAGGCCACGTTATAACCCTCAAAAGTCCTAGTTGAAGCATGGGTTAGTTCGAAAGCATACTGTTACGAAAGGTATCCTGACTCCTTAAGGCTCGCTGTAAAATCTTGAGTTGACATCACAGTTTACGAAAAAAAATTCACTTGTTTTTATGAAAAATGCATTTTCAAAAACTTCAAGACAGACATGAGCTTTGCATTTTAATATAACATTGCTTGCATATGACTATTTGTTTGAACAACATAGAAGTTCGCACGACGAATGTTTAATGAACAAAAGAATCTCCAATCAAGGGGCATGGCATGATCATTGTCCATCATCTGGGGCAGTTAAGTCAAGATTCAGAGAATCTCTCAAAAGGCCAACCAGCTTGGGGCAAATCTCCGTCTGAGTCACTTGGGGCAAATCTCCGTCTGAGTCACTTGGGGAAAATCTCCGTCTGAGTCACTTGGGGCATTGGACGATCAAACGAAGATCTTCTGGTCGCATGGCAACACAACAACAGGGGCATCTCCCTACATTCTGAGAGCGTGGACATAGTCGAAAAATACTACGCATAATCAAAGACCCGCTAGGTTGACACACCTAGGCAAAAATAAGGGCTTCCCGGCGAACCAAAAGGGTTCGGGCAAAAATAAGGGATGAAATAAAAAAATATGTACACCCGGCAAGTCGAAAACCTGAAAAGGCGGCTTGGGCAAAAATGGGTATCCCGGTGGACTGAAAACCCGAAAGGGCGGTCCAGGCAAAAATTAGGGATCAAAGCGCACGACTATGTCCTGTCATCTCGTCACTTGCCTACCAGAAGAAGATTTGTCAATCGGTAGTCATCAAGCACCTCACAAGGTATCTTCTTCTCTCACATCAGAAACAGGGGCAATAATGAGTTGTCCAAGCGATCTAGTTGCTCTGTCCACCAAGGTACCAAGGTAAGTTCGGCTGAAGAATGTAACCCAGATTCCTTCACTCCCCGCCGAGTAAGACCAATAAAAAATTCTTCACAAATAGAGTTGGTCTCTCATAAGCCCTGACAAGGCACAATATCTCCAGCAAGTCGGCAACACTCTCCCCAAGCAGAGTTAGGTTACTGTCAGCCTCAAGGAAGTTTGGTATCCCCAGAAGATCTCAGCATTCCCCAGCGGAGTATGCAGACGTTCCTAAGCAAGCATCCCCGGCAGTCTTAATATAAGATTGTTCCCCAGCGGAATACAGACATCCCAGTGGAGCCATTCCCCAGTACAGTCCAAAGTTTCCCCAGGAGAGTTGAATCATCCTCCCCAGTAGATTCTGGAAGCTTATCCCCAACAGATTCTGGAAGCTTATCCCCTGCGGGCACGAACGCATCTCCCCGGTTTTATCCAAAGGTTATTCCCCACCAGGGCTTATAACTGGGTTATCCTCAGCTAATGACCACGGAAAGATCGTCCTCGGCGAAGTTCTTCCTACCCCCCAGCGGAGTTCATCAAAGCTTCCAACATAACATATCAACGGAATTCCCAACGGAGTTCTCATCAAAACCTCAGCGAAGTATCTCTTCCCCGCAGAGTAATTCCCCGCAGAGTAATCTCTCCAACAAGTTTATTCCCCAACGGAGTCATCTTCTCCTACCGGTTTATTCTTGCAACCATCATCCCCAGCGGAAACGAAGAACTCTATTCTTCAACATCAGCCTAGGATTCAACTTCCCGGCATTCGTTAAGGATTTATTTTCCTAGACGAAAATACATTCATAAACATATCACCTTTCATACATCTTGCTTACATACACAATGCATGCACATACGCATCATATCACACAATCTCATTTCTCCCTGAGACCATCATGACATCATGCATTGCACAACTGATGTTGTGCCTTTTTCAGGAAAGAGGTCAATCCAAAGACGGTTACTATTGACTGTTGCAATTCCAGATTCGATACCTGCATCTAGCCAGGGCATATCTGTGAGCGATTGATAGTGGGTTCGATACCTGTATATAGCCAGGGCATATCTACGTTAAAGAGATTAAAGAGATAGCTAGGAAATGCTCCAGATATGGATGATGTTCTTTTGCTTATTCAGATTTTCTCTTCAGAGATGGCTTAGAAATGCTCCAGAGATGGACGCTATTCTGTTTCTTATTCAGAGTTACTTGTTCAGAAATAGTTCAGAGATGCTCCAGATAGACGCTATTATGTTGCTTATTCAGGGCTTCTTTTCAGAGATAACTTGGAAATGCTCCAGATACGGATGCTATTCTATTGTTTATTCAGAGATTCCTTCTAGATATAGTTCAGATGTGACCCAGGCATGGCGACGTTCTGATACTTATTCCAGATTTCCTTTCAGAGATAGCTTGGAAATGCTCCAGATATGGATGCTGTTCTTTTGCTTATTCAAGACCCCTTCTAGATATAGTTCAGATGTGACCCAGGCATGGCGACGTTCTGATACTTATTCCAGATTTCCTTTCAAAGATAGCTTGGAAATGCTCCAGATACGGATGCTATTCTATTGTTTATTCAGAGATTCCTTCTAGATATAGTTCAGATGTGACCCAGGCATGGCGACGTTCTGATACTTATCCAGATTTCCTTTCAGAGATAGCTTAGAAATACTCCAGATATGGATGCTGTTCTTTTGCTTATTCAAGACTCCTTCTAGATATAGTTCAGATGTGACCCAGGCATGGCGACGTTCTGATACTTATTCCAGATTTCCTTTCAGAGATAGCTTGGAAATGCTCCAGATATGGATGTTGTTCTTTTGCTTATTCAAGACTCCTTCTAGATATAGTTCAGATGTGACCCAGGCATGGCGACGTTATGATACTTATTCCAGATTTCCTTTCAGAGATAGCTTAGAAATGCTCCAGATATGGATGTTGTTCTTTTGCTTATTCAAGACTCCTTCTAGATATAGTTCAGATATGACCAAGGCATGGCGACGTTTTGATACTTATTCCAGATTTCCTTTCAGAGATAGCTTGGAAATGCTCCAGATATGGATGCTGTTCTTTTGCTTATTCAAAACCCCTTCTAGATATAGTTCAGATATGACCCAGGCATGGCGATGTTCTGATACTTATTCCAGATTTCCTTTCAGAGATAGCTTGGAAATGCTCCAGATATGGATGTTGTTCTTTTGCTTATTCAAGACCCCTTCTAGATATAGTTCAGATGTGACCCAGGCATGGCGACGTTCTGATACTTATTCCATATTTCCTTTCAGAGATAGCTTGGAAATGCTCCTGATATGGATTTTGTTCCTTTGCTTATTCAAGACTCCTTCTAGAGATAGTTCAGATGTGACCCAGGCATGGTGACGTTCTAATACTTATTCAGATTCCCTTTCAGATATAGCCTAGAGATGCTCCAGATCTGGACGCCATTCTATTGCTTATTCAGATTCAAACTTCTAAAAGACAACTTAGAGATGCTCCATCCCGGATGCTCTTCTATTTTTCAGTCCAGATACGATCCAGATTCGGATGACATTCTGTTACTCATGCAGTATGAATATACCCCAGACACGGCGGTCATTCTACCATTTATTCAAACGTCAGCAATTAGACACAGACTAGAGATGCTCCAGACACGGAAGCTATTCTATTTCTTATTCAGATTCACCTATCCACCATCTCTCCAAATGGCATCTGTAAGCCCATTCCCGCCATCACGCTGCTGATACTCTACTATGTAAGTGCAAATTTCTGGGCACTCTAGTGTTCAATCATCTTCCACCCTCGGATCACGAAAGGCACACAAGCCAATCTACATCCTCAGGTCTAAGAAGATTGAACAGGGGCAACTGTTGTACCCCAAAATTTGCCCTCCCATATTCTTCAAAGTTTTGACAAGCATCACCCCAAATTGTTCAAAGTCTACTCAAGGGCTACACAGTCAACCATCCTCCTAAGCCAGTCAAATTAGGGTTTTGGTTCTTGCAAGGAGGTTGAGGTTTTCAAAGGCTCAATCAAGTCCCATATGCTCATACACATTGTCAAGCACCTACATGTCAAGTTTCAAGGCTCACAAGGTCAAGATGCACAGTCAAAAACCCTAATTGCTCCACAGTCAACTGCAGGGGCAAAATGGTCATTTGACAGTCAAAAGTCAAAATTTTTGGTCAACATCTTATTTTGAAGCCACAATCATCATTTGGTCAAATCTTGACCATGATTTCACAAGAATGGCTCAAAAATCATCAAGGTGTCAAAAGTTTCTATTTTTGGACAGCTGAAAAGTCAACTGTAACTTGACCAAGGCATAACGTTTTCATGGTTCATCAGAAAAATCCCATCCAATGCTCATCTTGAAGGGGAAGACATTTCCTACAACTCATCTTCACATTCCAAGTCCAAGAAATGCTCTCACAAAAAGTTATCAATTTCAACATTATAGGTCATTTTCAAAAGTCAACAAAAAGGCACTTTAAGTCAAAGACCATAACTTTAGATTGGTAAATCAAAATGACATGGGACCAAAGACATTGGTTAGAGGGCTTCAAGACCTTTCCAAAATGTCCAAGAACATGTTCATAGCTTCAAAATTGAGCAAGATATGCATTGGAGAAGTTGGGAAATTTTTGTGAAATGGCCAAAGTCAATTATCCTTGAAACTTCATTTTTGACAAAAGGGGCCCACTTTTTCCACTTGATTCAGCTTGGCCATGCCTCCCACGTGTCCCACAATTTATTTCAAGATTTAAAATTAATTTTTCCATTTTTATTTAATTTTATTTGATTTAATTCATTTTAAATCTTTTAAAATCAAATAAAAATCAAAGAAATTAATGGAGGGATATATTTTGTGTTGAATGGCTTTGATGCACCTTGAAATACCTTCCAAATTCGTGAAAGGCCTATTATGGGCATAGAAATTCAAATTTTGACACAAAAGGCAAGTTGTTTCAATGTTGGTTATGGCAAAATCTCAAGCATAATTGCAATGGTTAAAGGCTCATCATGTGACTGATTCTCATTCATCACTATATATACAAGCCTTCCCAACCTCATTCAAAGAGGATAGTGTGTGCAGAAACGGCCAAGAGAAAAACCAAAAATTATTCAAAAAGTGAGAGTTCTAAAACATAGTTGCGAGCATCTTCAGATCAAAACAAGCACGTGGTTCTATTCCTTGCCACACCCTGAAGCTAAAGCAACCTTTGCCAAGTCCTGAGGCTCATACCGCGCTGTAAGTTCTTCCCAGGTCCCCTATAATTTTCATATCATTTTTTTTCATTGCTTTCATGTGCAGATTCTCAAAGGAGGAACACCATAAATCTCATATCCCAGCGCTCCAAGTGTTCACCAGCACAGATCCAAAGGTCCAAAAGGCTAGCACACCATGCTCTGGAGTCAAGCGTGCTGCAGGCAATCATGAAAGTCAAACGTGGCTTAGATTTCAGTGGGCCTAAATTGCTTCAATACACCCTCCATTTCAGCACACACCCCCCTTGGTTTTTACTTCTTTTTTATTTTGTTTGTCATTTTTTTCTTATTTTTAATTGCTAACTGTTGTACCCCAAAATTTTCCCTCCCATTTCCTCAACATTTTTCCCCTCACAAAACCCTTGGAGCTCAAGATCCAGTTAGGGTTTCCTCTGCTCAAGACTTCTCCTTGCACTGTTGACCCAAACTAGGGTTTATGTTTGCACAAAGATGTTTTGACCTAAAAAGCCTAAGATGACTTTCATGCTTCATGTTGGACTCCCAAGTTTATCCATACAAAGTTTCAAGTCTTGATTCCAAATTTTGCCCAATCAATTGGACAGTTGACCTAGAAATCAATTGTATTGGGGAAAAAGTCAACTGTGGCCAATTGACAGTCAAATCTCATGAAAATTGACCCACATCAACATTATGAACTCACATGGACCATTTGATCAAGTTTGGATCACAACTCCACAAGAAATTTGATCAGATCATCAAAAGGGCAAAATGGTCATTTTTAGGGTTTTGACTGCACCAAGGCAATTTTTGACTGTTTGACCTAGCCAATGGCAAACCAAGCTCACATATGGACTCAAGGGCCCCATTGAATTATCTTGACATGCTCAACAAGTTCAAAAGATCCCAAATACACAAGATTGATAGTTGAATTTCTCAGTCAATTGATCAATTTTGACTGTATACTGAAAAGTCAAACTTTGACCTTTTGGTCAAAATCAAGAGTCAAGATTCATTTTTCATCAAAACATGCCAAATCATGAAACTTGTTCACCAAGAAATCAAAAAATGCAAATTAGGGTTTGAAATGGAAATTTTTCATAACTTAGAATTTTTCTAAGTTATGGAAAACCCTAATTTTTTCCCAACTTTGCCCCACTTTCTCACCAAGATTCATTTGGATTCAAACAAAAGTCAAAACATGAAAGTTGTAGCTTGTTGCATAATCTACAACTTTGATTCACAAAGTTTTCCCAAATGAGGCTTGTATCTCAAGTTACAATTTTTGGAACAAGGGTGCCAAACCATTCTTAACTTAGTGAAATTTTAACCTATTTTGGCAAGGTTTTCTACCTAACTTCAAGGCCATTTTCCATACACTTCCACTTGGAATTTCACTTTGCATTTCAAAGATGGATTGTAGTACACATTCCAAGATTTCCAAAATGTCCAATAACTTCTCAAACAACCTCATGGTTAGGGAGAATCGAATTTTGCAATATAGCAAAAACTCACTTTTGATTAGGCCAAGTTACATGTTCATAGCACTATGCATTTCAATCTCAGCTTGCACAACTTGATTACAGGCCTTTTATCTCAATTACACTCATAAATTTAATGCCAATCCTTTGTGCCAAGACCATGTTTTGTGTGTTCAAGCATTGCCTAAAGGATTAATCCCAAAATAGATAAAGCATTTCTTCCATTTCTGCAAAAGGTAGCTTTATGTCCAATTGAAAATCCAACAAGTACAGATACAATCTAATTGGCACAAGATTATGGGCATAACACACTGATCAAGGAGGAGTTTTGCAGCATGATTAGGGGCCCTCTACATGCCTAGAACACAATTTGACTTTGCTTGCTTAAGTGTGAAGAAAAGTATCATAACACCACAGAACTTTCATCTCAGCATTAGTGACCTTAAGCAAATATTGTACACACATTCTAATCATCCTAACCAAGTTGAAGCACGACCCTAAGACCATCAATACCTCCCCATTGCCAGAATCACTCTCAAACTGCAAAAACAGGGCAAGGCCTACAGTTTGAACTCCAACTCTCAATCCTTTCAAGCATTCCTGCCCAAACCACTTCAGACACCTTCCCTACCATCAATCCAAACTATCCAAAGCACTAGAAGCAACCTGTAACTCCTCTAACCCTTTTGGCCATTTTAACTTTTCTGATTTGCAGGTGAAGAGCTCTAGCACGATTCAAGAAGTTTCAAGACAAAGTAAAGCTTGGAATAGCATCCCTGGACCTCAAGGAAGCTATACCAATCATCACCTTGCACTGAAAGCTTCTCCATTGCCAGATAGAACTTCAACTGAACAGGTAAGTTCATGAACTCGTATCTCTCTTATTAGGCATTGTTAGCTTTAGGTTTGTGAAGATAATATGTCACATTCATAGCCCTGAACATGTCCATATAATTAGATTTCATTTATATTGTGTGTGCTGCAAGAATTTTGAGTCTGAACATTGATAAAAAACTAGGTCAGAAATGGGGGAAGAAGAAATTCTCCCTCATCTTAGAGAGTTAAGACAAGTTCTTTATATCCATGAATTCGTCTCTTGATGCTGAACATTTTTGATGTTATGAGTTTTCATTAAAAAGCCAGGAATCAGGATGTTTGAATCAGTGAAGAAGGCGCGCGTTTTTTGACATTTTCTGGCCAGAGGTTGAAGAAGGGTTATCTGGGCTGGGCTTGTTTTGTATTTCCTTTTCACACACCCTTTTCACTTTAACACCCCCTGAGCCCATTTGATTTATTTCAATGATTTTTTGACTTTTCTTTTTTCATTTTGACTCATTTATTTTTTCTAACAATATTAAAAATATAAAAAATATTTTTCTCACCATTTTTGAATTTATTAGGAATTTATTTGGTTTTCTTTTAGTTTGTATACAAATAATTGAATATATACATTTTATTAAAAAAATATTAAGAAATATGCAAAAAACACTTTTATTTTCATTTTATTTTTGTTTTACCCTCTGAAAATATTTTATAGAAAAAATACCTTTTTTTATTAAATATTAAATATTATTAATTTTTATATATAATACATATTTAGAAATTAATACATATATATATGTATTTATTAATATACTTAGGGTAAAATACAAAAATACATATATTTTATTTTTATTAATACTTGACAAAAAAATACTTTTTATAAACATATTTCATTTTATTTTATTTTTTGTACATAATAGGTAAATATTTGTGTAAATTAAATAATATATATATTACTTAATGAAAATTAGGGTTTTACCCTTAAAATGCAAAAACTCCAAAAATAATACCTTTTTTATTTTTATTCATTTGACATAAATAATACTTTTTTTTCATACATATAAAAAACCTTTTTGCATTTTGCATCTTTATTGTATTTTCTATTTAATTTATGCAATCAATTATTTGTAAATATTCCAAAATGATGTAATAGCTAGGTTTAATTTCTCTGCCTAAATATCCCCCCATTTGAACATTTGTACCCCCCTTCCCATATTGTGTTGTAATAGTGTAGGAATTTTAATTTTCGCACTTTACCGCTTTCTAAATATACCATGCTAGAATTAGGGTTTGTATGCAAATAAAAAGAACCAAATAGCTTGACCTAATTTCAAGATAATCAAAGCATGAAAAATGAACAACACATATCACACTTGCACCCCCTAGGGTATTCCACCTTGTTGCCTTCAATAAATGGGCCATATTGCATGTTAGGTCTCTTTGGGCAAAACAAAACAATTCAAATGATCATAGTCCCTCGATGACGCTTTCAAAAGTTGCCTAAAATGATCAAGTCCCTTAAAGAAAACATTGCCCAAAGATACTTGACACCATTGTAATTATGGTCCAAACGATGACCCGCGCCCGTCTCTTTCACATCCTAACACAAGATTGTCCACCAAATGCAATGGTGGAACAAAATTGTTAAAAGGTTTAAAACATAGCAAAGATCTTTGAGAAATTTAGGAGTAGACAACCTCTTAGTTACTTGAATCAAACTTGCAAAACACTTGCCTATTTTTTTAAACCACACCTCACAACACTTTCAAAACAAACTTTCAAAAACAAATGAAAACCTTTTCAAAAAGACATACATCTTTGTATACATCCCCACATGGATCATTACAAAGGTCGCCACCACATTGGCTTCTTTTCAAAAACATTTTTCAAACCCATACACACGAGCACCATTTCAAACAATTGAAAACAAAAGGCAAGTGATCTAAGCAAGTAACTAAGAGCCCATGGATAACCATGGATAGAAAGGGTGCTAATACCTTCCCTTTCTATAATCTACTCCCCGAACCCAAGAAAACATCTCAAAGGTTTTTGCTGTGCTTTTTAAACCTTTCCTTAGGATAAAATAAAAAGTCGATGGCGACTCTTGCTCAACCGAAACATTTGCGAAAACAAACGCAAAACCATAGTCAGTTCTCCCACCGTATCACAGAACTGGCGACTCTGCTGGGGAAAATTTTAAAAGTGGAGTAACCTTAGGGCTTAGATCACCCTCTTGCATGACTAATTGTTTGAATTGATTGCTTTATATCTTGGCTCCCTTGTTTGGGTTTACAATCCTACACCCGGATTTTGGGAAACATTCATAGATAGCAATACGTTGTGGAAACTGTGCGGGGTATACCGACACGGTCGAAGCAATAGCTATATTAGTGCGACATATTTGTGAGTACCGGTAACCCTTGAGTTCAATCAAGGAGAGTACGGGGCCTCTGAGTGATGTCACTAAGCACAAATGACCTAGAACCTTACTTGACCATCTTGGCCTTTTATTAGGGGTAGTGAGATGACCGGCTTTGGTACAGTCCGAAGTTGGTAGATACTCGATACTACACTCGTTGAGGGTTGTTTTCTTGGAATATTTTGGTTGCTAGTTAAGTGGCTAAACCAAAACAATGAACAATGAAAACAATCCCGTGATATTGAGCTCCTTAGAACCCGGTTACTATTTATAGGACAAGTTTTTAAGCCAACTACACTCAAGAGGGTACCTACCTATGAAACCCCATGCAAGCCTGAAACTAGGGTTTGATGTGATTTGCTTGTACATATGTTTTGTGCATACATCATAAACATCATAAAACATCATATGCATTCACTAACCATTTCAAGGGTTTTGGATCTTCATCTTTGTTCTTGTTTTGTAGGTCATGGAAATTCCTCGCAGAAAAACCATCCAAGTCAACCTTGTGAGAATCTCTCCTCAACTCAAGGAGCTCACCTCAAGAATTCCGGAAAGCTCATCCTTCAGTGAAAGACATGGTAGACTGCTCAGCCTAGTCACACCAACATTGAAGAAGACATGATGAAGGTGCTATTCCAGTTCTTTGACCCTCTTCACCACTGTTTCACTTTCCCTGACTACCAGTTGGTACCCACTTTGGAGGAATTTTCTCAACTCTTGAGAATTCCTATCCTTAATCAACTACCTTTCAACGGTACGGAAAAGGAACCAAAGCCTGAAGATGTTGCTCGAGCATTACATCTACAGCCTTCTGACATCAAGGGGCATTGGGAAACTAGAAGCGGTGTCAAAGGCTTCTTAGCAAAATTCTTGTTTGAGAAGGCACAAGAGAGTTGGAATTCATTGGACCTACAGGCCTTTGAAGAGATTGTGGCACTCCTTATCTATGGGTTGGTCTTGTTCCCAAATCCTGACCAATTGGTAGATGTCAACACCGTCAAAATCTTCTTGTCCGGAAATCCAATACCAACATTCCTTGGGGACATTCTTCACTCATTTTACACACGAACAATGAGAAAGAGGGGTGTTCTCATGTGCTGTACTCCTCTCCTTGCAAGGTGGTTTATTTCGCACCTTCCACAATCTGTCCTGAAAAATGACCAAGGCTCAAGGTGGTCCCAACGGTTGATGACTCTTACTCACTCTGATGTGCATTGGTATTCTCGGTCCAGAGAAAATGTCATCATTGTCGATCGTTGCGGAGAATTTCCTAATGTTCCTTTACTTGGAATTAGAGGAGGTATCACCTACAACCCTTGCCTAGCTTTGAGACAATTTGGATATGCCCGGAGGGATGGCCCTCATGACATGTTGTTTCCTGACCTAGTTTTTGACTTCGACAACGATGCGCAAGGACTTCGCCAAAGATTCATCAGAGCTTGGGGAAAACTCAACAAGGTTGATAGCAAGACTCTAGGACACAAGAACTCCATCCCTCTTGAGCCTTATCTCAAGTGGGTACGAGCCCGAGCCCAAAGTCTGATGATGCCTTATCCTCATGTTCTCCCTGTGATTAAAGAGCCCATCAAGGAAGGAGAGGTTCCCTACACCATCCTACATCCAGACATGCCTACATCGTGGGAGGAAATGCAGAAGAGTTGGATTCAGCTCAAGGAAGAACGGAATACTTTTGAAGCTAGCTTCTACGCCAGTGAGAAGAAGGTTCTAGAGCTTACCCGCCGACTCCATGAGCAAGAGGCCCTCAACACCTACATTGCACCAAAAAGGATGCGCAATGTCTTTTTGCCTTAAGAAGTTTATTTTGTAATATTTGGCCTATGGGGCATTTATGTACTGACAAATTTCTTCTTATTAATATGACGTGCGTTCTTCTTTGTCTGAAACAATTTTGAATGTCCTAAATCCTTGAATGCATTGCATACATAAGCATACCATTCATCATGTGCATAAGCAGGTCTCATTCCAGGTTTCCTTATCTGTCTGCTGTTTATTTCAGTAGGATGGATCTCGAGCAAACAGTCAAAGACCTACAAGCTCAAAATGCACAGTTCCAGCAACTCCTGATGACCTTGGCTAAGGGTCAGGAGGATATCAAGACTCAATTGGGGAACAAAGACCCGGTGAAAAAGAAGAAAAAGAGGCTCGGGGTGGCTACTTTGGGGAGAAGATTCGACGGAGAAGCTCGGAGAGTGCTTGAATTTCCTCCTACTTCTGATGAAGGAACCGGCAAAGGAGGTGGAGCTGCGGTACCTTCCGAGTCTGATGCGGAAGAAGAAGAGGTCGAAGAGGATGAAGATTATACTGATCAGCAATACCCTCTAGCTGATGATAAATACAAAGGGCTAGAAGACAGGTTGGCCGCCATGGAGCTACAAAGAGTACCGGGTTTGGATTTTGAAGACTTGGGTTTGGTTGTCGGGATTGTGATTCCCCCAAAATTCAAGGTGCCAGTGTTTGTAAGGTATGATGGGCTGTCCTGTCCCAAAATGCATCTTAGGTCCTACGTGAGAAAGATCCAGCCCTATACGGCAGATAAAAACCTTTGGATTCATTTCTTTCAAGACAGCCTTTCTGGAGCTCAATTGGAGTGGTTTTATCAGCTAGAGGGAACCAGCGTTCGAAATTGGGAAGATTTGGCCACCGCTTTCTACAAACAATACCAATACAATTCTGACCTTCTCCCTACTCGTACCCAACTTCAGGGTATGTCGCTAGGAACAAGCGAGGGATTTAAAGAGTACGCACAAAAATGGAGGGATTTGGCTGGCAGGGTGCAGCCTCCTTTAACCGATCGGGAACTTGTTGATATGTTTCTAGGAACCCTATCTGGGCCATTTTTCAATCATCTGATTGGTAACTCTTCCACGGGGTTTACCGATTTGATCTTAACGGGCGAAAGAATAGAAGCTGGCATCAAGTCAGGAAAGATTCAGAAGGGTGTTGCTGCAAGTACTGAGAAGAGGCCTTTCAAGAAAGAAGCAAGTGACGTCTATGGTCCTAGAAGACAAGTTAAGCCAGAAAGTCGCCAAGCCATCAATGCTTTGGTCATTTCCAAACCTGTTGCTGCTTCTCAGCAGTACAATCAACAAAGAGGTGAAAGGCCCAAGAGATAGTATACTCGGTTGAGTATGACCTTGTCACAAATTTTACCCCAACTGTTATCAACCAACTTGGTGACCATCAAAGAAGCCCCTAAAGTCGTGAATACTGCATCTCCTAAGTATAACCCAAATGCCCGTTGTGCTTATCATTCTGATAGCCCCGGTCATACTACCGATGATTGCTGGGCCTTGAGAAATAAAGTGCAAGATCTTATCGACGCAAAGGAAATTCAGTTTGAAGCGCCTGAGAGGCCGAATGTTGTAACTGCTCCTATGCCCCAGCATAGAGTAAATGCCATTGAGGAAGAGTTGTATGTTGTTTCAGTGAATGATGTTGCTACCCCTCTTTTGACTGTTAAGAGGAACTTACTACTAGCCGGTTTATTTCCGGGTTGTAGTAAGGGTTGCCTCCTGTGTGCTGTTATCCCTACCGGTTGTCCACTGCTGAAATCAGGCATCCAAAGCCTGATGGATAGCAAGGAAATTCTGTTCAAGAAAACTGCTGTTCCGTTTGTTTCCGTTGAAGAAATATCTGTTGTCACAATTTACAATCCTGCCAAAGCTCCCATGAAGAAACCATTCCAAATTATGTCTGTTGCACCCATTACTATTACTGTTCCGGGGCCTCTCCCCTATGAGTCTGATAAAGCGGTCCCATGGCATTATGGGGCCGACGTGTATGTGCTTGGGGTGAAGCAGGAGTTCAACACCAATACCAGTATCTGTAACATCACTGGTCCCGCCAAGATTACCCGCAGTGGCAGGCTCTTCTCGCCTGACATTGCACCGCCAGTTATCCGAAAACCTCTCACCATCACACCCGCAAGTGTGCATGTTCCAATTCAAGTTCCTGTGTCTACTACTGCCGCCGAGTCCTCTAATACTCGGGGCAAAGAAGTTGCTACCGATTTTCCTGCCAGGACGGAGGCACCAAAAAAGACTGTTGTGGAAGCCTCCCAACAAGAAATGGAGGAAATTCTTAAAATCATCAAAAAGAGTGACTTCAATGTTGTTGAACAGTTGGGGCATACTCCCTCCAAAATCTCTATGCTATCATTGCTGCTATGCTCAGAGGCCCATGCAAAAGCCCTGATTTCATTTCTGAAAACGGCCCACGTGCCGCAAGAGACCTCCGCGGATCAATTCACTGACTGTGTGGCTAATTTGACAGCTGACAATGGCTTGGGGTTCTCAGATGCTGACCTTACCGCCAAAGGGAAAAATCACAATGATGCCCTGCATGTCTCTATAGAGTGCAGGGGCACTACTCTCGCACACGTGTTGGTGGATACCGGTTCTTCCCTGAATGTCTTGCCCAAGAAGGCTTTGGATCGCTTGGATTGTGAGGGTCTGGAGTTGAAACCTAGTAACATCATTGTTAGAGCCTTCGACGGTTCTAAGAGGATGGTGCACGGTGAGGTAGACATTCCTATTCGTGTGGGTTCCCAAGTTTTCGACTCAACGTTCTATGTAATGGACATTCGTCCATCTTACTCCTGCTTGTTGGGTCGACCCTGGATTCACAAAGCTAGGGCAGTAACATCCACTCTACACCAAAAGCTCAAATACCCTGTCAAAGGGAAGATCGTTACTGTGCAGGGTGAGGAGGAATACATGGTCAGTCACTTGAATTCATTCCGGTATATCGAGATGGACGGGGAGTTTATTGAAACCCCCTTTCAGCATTTTGAGGAAGTACCTCCAACGTTGGCATCGGCTGAGGCGGTGGTTGAAGAAGACTTTCCGTTGAAGATGGCATCCTTGAAGGATGCCCGGGCTGTAATCGAGAAAGGCAATTGTGCAAACTGGGGTCAGCTTCCTGACTTCACTCAAAAGAATGACAAGTTTGGGTTGGGCTTTACTGCAGAGGCTCAGAGGGCTGTGCGCAAGGAAAAGATCAGAAAGGCTCCGGTGTTTATCTCCAACCCAAGGGTGAATGCTATCGAGGAGGATGTAGAGGAAGCAGAGTTTGACAGTTGGATCTACCCGACTACCAGCAACGGACCAAGCAACTGGACGGCAAAGGATTTTACACCTATCACATTTGTCACGCAGTAATTAATTCTTTTGATTTTCAATTTGTAACAAACAATATGTTAAAACTTTTATTGGCTCGGTGTCCTACCCGGGGCATCGTAGCTCCATTTGTGAGGGCTTTTTGTATGACATTTCCATATATCATCAATCAAAACATTGGACGTTTGTTGCATTTCAAATCTTGTGCTCTTTTTATCTCTGTGTTATATATTGCAAAACAGCTATATTTACACACACTCACTTATACAGGTTTCAATCCACTCTGGATCTCACTGGTAACAGCTCTGCTACCGCCAGTTATGACTTCGAGAATCCGATCAACTTGGCCGAAGACGAAGGTGAAGATGATTGCGAAGTGCCTGGTGAACTCGCAAGACTGCTACTCCAGGAAGAGAGGGCTATTCAACCACATGAAGAGCCAATGGAAACAATTAACCTGGGTACGGAGACAGATAGGAAAGAGGTCAAGATTGGGGCTAATCTAGAGCTCAGTGTGAAGCAACGATTGATCCAGATGCTACATGATTACATGGAGATATTTGCTTGGTCCTATGAAGACATGCCTGGTTTGGATGCCGACATTGTAGTTCATCATCTGCCAACTAAGGAAGACTACCCTCCGGTAAAGCAAAAGGTTCGCCGCATGCGCCCAGAGATGTCCGAAAAGATCAAGGCTGAGGTTATGAAGCAATTCGATGCCGGATTTCTAGCAGTAACTTCTTACCCTCAGTGGGTTGCCAATGTGGTGCCAGTGCCGAAGAAAGACGGTAAAGTCAGAATGTGTGTTGACTACAGGGATTTAAACAGGGCAAGCCCCAAGGATGATTTTCCTCTACCTCACATTGACGTTCTCGTTGACAATACTGCTCAGCACAAGGTTTTCTCCTTCATGGATGGTTTTTCAGGGTATAATCAGATCAAGATGGCTCCGGAGGATATGGAGAAGACTACCTTTGTGACTCAGTGGGGCATCTTCTGTTACAAGGTCATGCCATTCGGATTGAAAAATGCTGGGGAAACCTATCAACGTGCCATGGTTGCTTTATTTCATGATATGATCCATCATGAGATTGAGGTATATGTTGATGACATGATTGCAAGGTCTCAAACTGAGGAGGAGCACCTTGATCATCTGAGGAAGCTATTCGACCGACTGAAGTTATATAAGCTGAGGTTGAATCCCAACAAATGCACCTTTGGGGTGAGGTCTGGAAAATTGCTAGGCTTCATTGTAAGTGATAAAGGTATTCAGGTGGACCCTGCCAAGGTAAAAGCCATACAAGAGATGCCAACTCCAAAGACAGAGAAAGAAGTCAGAGGCTTCCTAGGACGACTGAATTACATTGCCCGATTCATCTCACATCCGACTGCTACTTGTGAGCCAATCTTCAAATTACTGAAGAAAGATCAAGTAGTACGCTGGAACGATGAATGTCAGGCTGCCTTTGAAAAGATAAAGGAATATCTCCAAGAGCCACCCATTCTTATGCCTCCAGTGGAAGGAAGACCTCTGATACTATATTTAACAGTACTGGACAATTCAATGGGGTGTGTGCTGGGACAGCATGACGAGTCCGGCCGAAAAGAGTACGCTATTTATTAATTGAGCAAAAAGTTTACCGACTGTGAGTCTCGTTACTCACTGCTTGAGAAAACTTGCTGCGCTCTTGTATGGGCTGCTCGCCGGCTGAGACAGTATATGCTGACTCACACTACTCTATTGATTTCAAAGATGGATCCCATCAAGTACATATTTGAAAAGCCTGCTCTGTCTAGGAGAATAGCAAGATGGCAAATGATCTTAACAGAATATGATATCCAGTATACAACTCAAAAAGCAATTAAAGGAAGTGTACTGGCAGATCATTTGGCACACTAACCTGTGGACGATTACCAATCATTGAACTTTGATTTTCCGGACGAAGACATCATGGTGGTAACTGACTGTGAAGTACCTGGACCGGATGAAGGACCTGAGGAAGGATCCCGTTGGTCTATGCATTTTGACGGAGCCTCCAATGCTTTGGGTAACGGTGTCGGCGCTGTAATCATATCTCCCAAAGGAACTCATACTCCACTCACCGCCCGATTGTGTTTCAACTGCACTAACAACATGGCAGAATATGAGGCATGTATCATGGGTCTACAAGCTGCAATCGACTTAAGGATCAAATTTCTGAGTGTCTTCGGAGATTCCGCTCTCGTGATCAATCAGATCAAAGGCGAGTGGGATACGAAACACCCAAATCTTATTCCTTACAAGGAGTATGTGTTGACCTTGCTTCCCCACTTTGAAGAGATAACTTTTGAGCACTTCCCAAGAGAGGAGAATCAGCTAGCGGATGCACTGGCTACGATGTCTTCAATGTTCAAAGTTAAATGGGACAATGAGGCTCCCCGAATCATTATCTGGAAGTTGGACGAACCGGCATACTGCTGCGACCTCGAGGCCGAGAAGGCAACTGAAAAACCCTGGTATCATGAGGTGAAGAGGTACTTGGAAGCTCAGGAATACCCTGAAGGTGCATCTGTCAATGACAAGAAATTCATGAGGAGGTTTGCGGCAAAATTCTTCCTCAGCAACGGCATCCTCTACAAACGGAATCATGATTCAACTCTACTACGTTGTGTGGATAAGGCTGAAGCAGAGAAAATCATGATAGAACTGCATGAAGGTACATTCGGAACACATTCCAGTGGACACACCATGGCAAAGAAAATCCTTAGGGCAGGATATTTCTGGTCCACCATGGAAGCCGATTGTTACCAACACTCTCGAATTTGTCACAAATGCCAGATCTATGCTGACAAGGTGCATATCCCACCAGTTCCTCTGAACGTCCTGACGGCACCTTGGCCTTTTGCAATGTGGGGCATTGATATGATCGGTGAAATCCGACCGATAGCATCTAATGGGCATCGCTTCTTCTTGGTGGCGATCGATTACTTCACGAAGTGGGTTGAGGCAGCTTCCTACGCCACAGTAACCAAGAGCGTCGTGGCACGTTTCATCCGGCATAATCTGATCTGTCGGTACGGCGTCCCGGAAAGAATCATTACGGACAATGGTACCAATCTCAATAACAAAATGTTCACTGAACTCTGCGAACAATTCAAGATACAGCACCACAATTCTTCTCCCTACCGGTCGAAGATGAATGGGGCTGTAGAGGCAGCTAACAAGAATATCAAGAAAATCGTGCAGAAGATGACAGTGACCTATAAAAATTGGCACGAAATGTTACCATTTTCTCTTCATGGGTACCGTACCTCAGCAAGGACGTCAACCAGGGCAACTCCTTTCTCCTTGGTCTATGGCATGGAGGCAGTCCTGCCAATTGAAGTCCAGATACCCTCTCTCCGGATAATGAAGGATGCATACTTGAATGAAGATGACTGGATCCAGACTCGACTTGATCAATTAAACCTGATTGACGAAAAGAGGCTCACCGCTATCTGTCATGGTCAGACGTATCAAAAACGAATGATCAGGGCATTTAACAAGAAGGTCAGACCACAAGAGTATCAAGTTGGGGACCTGGTAATCAAACGCATCATCCTTCCTCAAAGTGATCCCCGGGGCTAATGGACCCCTACTTACGAAGGGCCATTTATGGTTAAACATGTGTTCTCAGGAGGAGCCATGATCCTAACCACCATGGATGGTGACGACCTTCCTCACCCCGCCAATGCAGACATAGTAAAAAGATACTACGCATGAATAAAAGACCCACTAGGTTGACATACCTAGGCAAAAATAAGGGCTTCCCGGCGAACCAAAAGGGTTCGGGCAAAAATAAGGGATGAAATAAAAAAAATCTGTACACCCGGCAAGTCGAAAACCTGAAAAGGCGGCTTGGGCAAAAATGGGTATCCCGGTGGACTGAAAACCCGAAAGGGCGGTCCAGGCAAAAGTTAGGGATAAAGCGTAACACTATGTCTCATTGGATCACTTCGCATCTGGAATTCGGCATCAACTATCTGGCTCAGATTTCAGCATCGACCAATCAGCTTCATTTTCAACTAGGCAGCAAAGCGATGAGACGCTTGGAGACATAAAGGCGATAGCAGAGTTGGAATCCAGTGGGATTGTTCACATAGCTGTTTTGTTTTCAAAATTGTAAATTCTGTGTTATTCGGCGGCGTCCTCTTACTAGGATGTCAGTCTCTTGTACAAAAACGCCTTTTCACAGGCAAAATTCAAATCAATACAAAGTCACTTGTCCATACAAATCGCCATTGTTTTTCCTTTTTCTGTTTTGTCTTGTGAAGAACGTCCAATGTTAATTTTTGATATATGCATTTGACATTAAATTGTTGATTCATAAATATTTGCAAAAGATTAATTACAGGTGACATCAGAAACAGGGGCAATGTGAAGTTGTCTGATGCAGTCTGGTTGCTTTGTCCGCCAAGGTACCAAAGTAGATTCGACTGAAGAATGTGACCAAATCATCTCAACTCCTCACAGAGTAAGACAAGATTCAGTAATGCTTTCCCCAAGCGGAGTTGGTCTCCCATAAGTCCTAAAAAGGCACAACTTTCCCCAGCAGGTCTTAAAGCTTATCCCCAGTAGATTCTGGAAGCTTGTTCCCTACAGAATACGGACGTCTCTCCCGAGCTTTATTCATAGTTATTCCTCACGAGGGCTTATAACTGGGTTATCCTCAGCTAATTGCCACGGAAGATCGCCCTCAACAAATTTCTTCCAATCCCCAGCGGAGTTTATCTTTGGTATCCCCAGCGGAGTTTATCATCATTATCCCCAGCGGAATCCATCATTGAAGTCCTCAGCAGGCCTCTCATCAAAAACTTCAGCAAAGTATCTCTTCCACAGAGCAATTCCCCGGCCGATCGTCAAGGATTTATTTTCCTAAGACGAAAATACATTCATAAACATTTCACGTTTTCATACATCCTGCTTACATACATGTTAAAGTGCATACAACACTATCTCATGTTAAAACATCATGCATATCATACATCATGACATTGCATACAACTTATGATTTGCCTTTTCAGGGAAAAAGACAATCCCAAAGACAACTACCTTCAGCTGTCACAATTCCAGACTCGATTCCTGTATCTAGCCAGGGCACGTCTGAAGAGTTCAAAGATTCGATTCCTGTATCCAGCCAGGGCACATCTATCAACTACAACATTTCCAGACTCGATTCCTGTATCTAGCCAGGGCACGTCTGAAGAGTTCGAAGATTCGATTCCTGTATCCAGCCAGGGCACATCTATCAACTACAACATTTCCAGATTCGATTCCTGTATCCAGCCAGGGCATATCTGTTGACCACATTTCCAGACTCAATTCCTGTATCTAGCCAGGGCACGTCTGAAGAGTTTGAAGATTCGATTCCTGTATCCAGCCAGGGCATATCTATTGACGACTATTTCCAGATTCGACTCCTGTATCCAGCCAGGGCACATTTGTGAGCAACCGATTGTAGATTCGATACCTGTATCCAGCCAGGGCATATCTGCATAAAGAGATTGAAGATCAAACACCTGTAACAAGCCAGGAAAACATCTGTCTTTCTCAATTACACAAAATTCTCTCTAAGGAATCTCTTGTGCGATCAACACTTCCAAATGGCATCTATAAGCCCATTCCCGACAAGGTTCTGTCACATCTCCAGATGGCATCTATAAGCCCATCTCCCTATCCACCACCTATCCAAATGGCATCTATAAGCCCATTCCCGACATCACATTATTGATACTCCAACATGCGAGTGCAAATTTCCGGGCACTCTAGTGTCCAATCTCCTTTTACCCTCGAGTCACGAAAGGCAAACTTGCCAATCTAACTCTTCAGGTTCAAGAAGATTGAACAGGGGAAACTGTTGTACCCCAAAATTTTCCCTCCCATTTCCTCAACATTTTTCCCCTCACAAAACCCTTGGAGCTCAAGATCCAGTTAGGGTTTCCTCTGCTCAAGACTTCTCCTTGCACTGTTGACCCAAACTAGGGTTTGTGTTTGCACAAAGATGTTTTGACCTAAAAAGCCTAAGATGACTTTCATGCTTCATGTTGGACTCCCAAGTTTATCCATACAAAGTTTCAAGTCTTGATTCCAAGTTTTGCCCAGTCAATTAGACAGTTGACCTAGAAATCAATTGTATTGGGGAAAAAGTCAACTGTGGCCAATTGACAGTCAAATCTCATGAAAATTGACCCACATCAACATTATGAACTCACATGGACCATTTGATCAAGTTTGGATCACAACTCCACAAGAAATTTGATCAGATCATCAAAAGGGCAAAATGGTCATTTTTAGGGTTTTGACTGCACCAAGGCAATTTTTGACTGTTTGACCTAGCCAATGGCAAACCAAGCTCACATATGGACTCAAGGGCCACATGGAATTATCTTGACATTCTCAACAAGTTCAAAAGATCCCAAATACACAAGATTGATAGTTGAATTTCTCAGTCAATTGATCAATTTTGACTGTATACTAAAAAGTCAAACTTTGACCTTTTGGTCAAAATCAAGAGTCAAGATTCATTTTTCATCAAAACATGCCAAATCATGAAACTTGTTCACCAAGAAATCAAAAAATGCAAATTAGGGTTTGAAATGGAAATTTTTCATAACTTAGAATTTTTCTAAGTTATGGAAAACCCTAATTTTTTCCCAACTTTGCCCCACTTTCTCACCAAGATTCATTTGGATTCAAACAAAAGTCAAAACATGAAAGTTGTAGCTTGTTTCATAATCTACAACTTTTATTCACAAAGTTTTCCCAAATGAGGCTTGTATCTCAAGTTACAATTTTTGGAACAAGGGTGCCAAACCATTCTTAACTTAGTGAAATTTTAACCTATTTTGGCAAGGTTTTCTACCTAACTTCAAGGCCATTTTCCATACACTTTCACTTGGAATTTCACTTTGCATTTCAAAGATGGATTGTAGTACACATTCCAAGCTTTCCAAAATGTCCAAGAACTTCTCAAACAACCTCATGGTTAGGGAGAATCGAATTTTGCAATATAGCAAAAACTCACTTTTGATTAGGCCAAGTTACATGTTCATAGCACTATGCATTTCAATCTCAGCTTGCACAACTTGATTACAGGCCTTTTATCTCAATTACACTCATAAATTTAATGCCAATCCTTTGTGCCAAGACCATGTTTTGTGTGTTCAAGCATTGCCTAAAGGATTAATCCCAAAATAGATAAAGCATTTCTTCCATTTTTGCAAAAGGTAGCTTTATGTCCAATTGAAAATCCAACAAGTACAGATACAATCTAATTGGCACAAGATTATGGGCATAACACACTGATCAAGGAGGAGTTTTGCAGCATGATTAGGGGCCCTCTACATGCCTAGAACACAATTTGACTTTGCTTGCTTAAGTGTGAAGAAAAGTATCATAACACCACAGAACTTTCATCTCAGCATTAGTGACCTTAAGCAAATATTGTACACACATTCTAATCATCCTAACCAAGCTGAAGCACGACCCTCAGACCATCAATACCTCCCCATTGCCAGAATCACTCTCAAACTGCAAAAACAGGGCAAGGCCTGCAGTTTGAACTCCAACTCTCAATCCTTTCAAGCATTCCTGCCCAAACCACTTCAGACACCTTCCCTACCATCAATCCAAACTATCCAAAGCACTAGAAGCAACCTGTAACTCCTCTAACCCTTTTGGCCATTTTCACTTTTCTGATTTGCAAGTGAAGAGCTCTAGCACGATTCAAGAAGTTTCAAGACAAAGTAAAGCTTGGAATAGCATCCCTGGACCTCAAGGAAGCTATACCAATCATCACCTTGCACTGAAAGCTTCTCCATTGCCAAATAGAACTTCAACTGAACAGGTAAGTTCATGAACTCGTATCTCTCTTATTATGCATTGTTAGCTTTAGGTTTGTGAAGATAATATGTCACATTCATAGCCCTGAACATGTCCATATAATTAGATTTCATTTATATTGTGTGTGCTGCAAGAATTTTGAGTCTGAACATTGATAAAAAACTAGGTCAGAAATGGGGGAAGAAGAAATTCTCCCTCATCTTAGAGAGTTAAGACAAGTTCTTTATATCCATGAATTCGTCTCTTGATGCTGAACATTTTTGATGTTATGAGTTTTCATTAAAAAGCCAGGAATCAGGATCTTTGAATCAGTGAAGAAGGCGCGCGTTTTTTGACATTTTCTGGCCAGAGGTTGAAGAAGGGTTATCTGGGCTGGGCTTGTTTTGTATTTCCTTTTCACACACCCTTTTCACTTTAACACCCCCTGAGCCCATTTGATTTATTTCAATGATTTTTTTACTTTTCTTTTTTCATTTTGACTCATTTATTTTTTCTAACAATATTAAAAATATAAAAAATATTTTTCTCACCATTTTTAAATTTATTAGGAATTTATTTGGTTTTCTTTTAGTTTGTATACAAATAATTGAATATATACATTTTATTAAAAAATATTAAGAAATATGCAAAAAACACTTTTATTTTCATTTTATTTTTGTTTTACCCTCTGAAAATATTTTATAGAAAAAATACCTTTTTTTATTAAATATTAAATATTATTAATTTTTATATATAATACATATTTAGAAATTAATACATATATATATGTATTTATTAATATACTTAGGGTAAAATACAAAAATACATATATTTTATTTTTATTAATACTTGACAAAAAAATACTTTTTATAAACATATTTCATTTTATTTTATTTTTTGTACATAATAGGTAAATATTCGTGTAAATTAAATAATATATATATTACTTAATGAAAATTAGGGTTTTACCCTTAAAATGCAAAAACTCCAAAAATAATACCTTTTTTATTTTTATTCATTTGACATAAATAATACTTTTTTTTCATACATATAAAAAACCTTTTTGCATTTTGCATCTTTATTGTATTTTCTATTTAATTTATGCAATCAATTATTTGTAAATATTCCAAAATGATGTAATAGCTAGGTTTAATTTCTCTGCCTAAATATCCCCCCATTTGAACATTTGTACCCCCCTTCCCATATTGTGTTGTAATAGTGTAGGAATTTTAATTTTCGCACTTTACCGCTTTCTAAATATACCATGCTAGAATTAGGGTTTGTATGCAAATAAAAAGAACCAAATAGCTTGACCTAATTTCAAGATAATCAAAGCATGAAAAATGGACAACACATATCACACTTGCACCCCCTAGGGTATTCCACCTTGTTGCCTTCAATAAATGGGCCATATTGCATGTTAGGTCTCTTTGGGCAAAACAAAACAATTCAAATGATCATAGTCCCTCGATGACGCTTTCAAAAGTTGCCTAAAATGATCAAGTCCCTTAAAGAAAACATTGCCCAAAGATACTTGACACCATTGCAATTATGGTCCAAACGATGACCCGCGCTCGTCCCTTTCACATCCTAACACAAGATTGTCCACCAAATGCAATGGTGGAACAAAATTGTTAAAAGGTTTAAAACATAGCAAAGATCTTTGAGAAATTTAGGAGTAGACAACCTCTTAGTTACTTGAATCAAACTTGCAAAACACTTGCCTATTTTTTTAAACCACACCTCACAACACTTTCAAAACAAACTTTCAAAAACAAATGAAAACCTTTTCAAAAAGACATACATCTTTGTATACATCCCCACATGGATCATTACAAAGGTCGCCACCACATTGGCTTCTTTTCAAAAACATTTTTCAAACCCATACACACGAGCACAATTTCAAACAATTGAAAACAAAAGGCAAGTGATCTAAGCAAGTAACTAAGAGCCCATGGATAACCATGGATAGAAAGGGTGCTAATACCTTCCCTTTCTATAATCTACTCCCCGAACCCAAGAAAACATCTCAAAGGTTTTTGCTGTGCTTTTTAAACCTTTCCTTAGGATAAAATAAAAAGTCGGTGGCGACTCTTGCTCAACCGAAACATTTGCGAAAACAAACGCAAAACCAGAGTCAGTTCTCCCACCGTATCACACTAACCTTTTAATTATTTTTATTATTAACAATTAACTTAATTAACATATTTTCATAAAAATCAAAAAAATAGAATTACATCATTATTATTATTATTATTATTTTATAAATAAACATTAACAAAAATAGTTTAATTAGGCCATTTTAATTCCTTTTCTTAAATAATTAAAATAGATCTAGAATTAGGTAAAGTTCACTTTTAATTTTATTTCATTTCTTTTATTTCATAAAAACATAAAAAAACAAAAAAATATTTTCTTTTAATTAAATTAATTAATTAGTCATTAATTAGTTTTAATTTCACTTTAATTACAAAAAGACCAAAAAAAAATTAATTTCTTTTCTTAAAAGGGTCAACACCCTTAGAACATTGCGATTCAATTTTTTTATTTCGCGCACAGTTTATTATTATGTAATTGCTCCGGACATGTAATAGTAATTAGGACTTTACTGTTTTTATTTACTTTCCGTACTTATTTACCAAAAACGGGTCTTTGTAATTTTTGGCGATGTATAGACCCGCGCCTTGTAATAGCGTAGGATTTATGTTTCCGCAATTTACTTTCCGCACCCCCTTAACTGTTAACTTGTATACAAGAATGTATGTAAATAAAAACAACTCGTAGCTCACTAATTAACCAGACAAACATTAACTGAATACAACACACAAATACACACACCACTTCTAGGGTACGCCTCACTTGTTGCCTTCGAAACGTGGTCGTCAAGTATAGGACGTCTTAGCGGTCCTTATGTCCATGATCCAGTTGCCTCGAAACAATTGCCTCGGAACAGTTGCCTCGAAACGATTGCCTCGGATTAAAAAAGGGATCAAGGACATAAGGGTAGCTTCTAAGGTGTCCTGCTATTGCTTCGGTGACCACACTGTCCCTAAACTCGAATTGACCCGAACACCTCCAACGGTGGTGCTACCTACCTCTCAATGGTGGGATGGCACTACCTTAAGGACTTCTACACAGCTTAATTCCTTAGGGTAGGTAGATGACTCATAGATACTTGCTCTTTTCAAAAGCAAAACAAAATACTTTTCACACCTTACACTTTCAAAAGCTTTCAAAACAAATTTTTTCAAACACTCTTGAGGACAGATACAAGAGTTATTCAGAAATCTCTCAAAGAAACTTTTTCAAAACCCACACACATTTGAAAAGCAAACATTTTGAAAACATAAGAGCAAGTACCTAAGAGCCCGTGGATAACCACGGATAGAAAGGGTGCTAACACCTTCCCTTTCTATAAATCTACCTCCCGAACTGAGAAACATTCTCATAAGGAATTTTGCTGTGCTTTTGTCCTTTCCATGTTGGAGAAAATAAAAGACGGTGGCGACTCTTGCTTCCGCGACATTTCGCGAAACCAGCATTAAACAGTCAATTCTATTTCCACCGATCACAATAAGTATGATCTAATCCTAAGGTACACCTCACTTTTAAGTATCCCCAGCAGAGTCGCCAGTTCTGTGATCGGTGGATTTAGAACTGACTGTTTAATGCTGGTTTCGCGAAATGTCACGGAAGCAAGAGTCGCCCCCATCTTTTATTTTCTCCAACATGGACAGGACAAAAGCACAGCAAAATTCCTTATGAGAACGTTTCTCGGTTCGGGAGGTAGATTTATAGAAAGGGAAGGTGTTAGCACCCTTTCTATCCATGGTTATCCATGGGCTCTTAGATACTTTCTCTTATGTTTTCAAAGTGTTTGCTTTTCAAAATGTGAGTGGGTTTGAAAAAGTTTCGTTAAATGATTTCTGAATAACTCTTGTATTTGTCCTCAAGAGTGTTTGAAAGCTTTTTGAAAGTGTCGGTGTGAAAAGAGTTTTGATTTGTTTTTGAAGAGAGCAAGTATCTACGAGTCATCTACCTACCCTAAGGAATTAGGTTGTGTAAATGTCCTTAAGGTAGTGCCATCCCACCATTGAGAGGTAGATAGCACTACCGTTGGAGGTGTTCGGGTCAATTCGTTTGTAGGGACAGTGTGGTCACCAGAGCAACAGTAGGACACCTTAGAAGCTACCCTTATGCCATTGATCCTTTTTAATCCGAGGCAACTAGATCAATGGACATAAGGACTTACTAAAACGTCCTATACTCGACGACCACGTTTCGAAGGGAAGGCAACAATGAGGCGTACCCTAGAAGTGGTGTGTGAATTTGTGTGTTATTTTCATGTTATGTTTTATCTTGTACATGTATTATGGTGATCTACGCTTGTTTTTAATTTAGGCCATACATTCTTTCATGCAAAGTTTAGAATTTAAAAGTGCGGAAATTTAAATGACGGAAAAGGTAAATCCTACGCTATTACAAGGCGCGGGTCTATACATCGCCAAATTACAAAGACCCGTTTGATAAAAAATGCGGAAAGTAAAACCTAGTTACTATTACATGGCTTGAGCAGTTACATAATATTCACAAGAAAATAAAATAACGTGCAAAAAGAATAAAAATAGAACGTTCGAGGGCGTTGGACCCTTTTGAAATTAAATTGAATTAAAAGTTAATTAATTATTAAATTAAAGGAAAGAAATGTTTTTTTTAGGTTTTTTGTATTAATGAAATAAGGAAAATTAAAATTAAAATGAACCCTAATTCTAAGTTTTTTTAATTATTAAGGAAAAAATATTAAAGATTAACCTAATTTATGCTAATTAATTATTTACACATTTATTTACAAAAAGTAATAATTAATAATAATAATAATGAGAAAAGATTATTTATTAAAAAAGATGAGAATATTAAAAAAAAACCTAATTTCTACATATTTTAGTTTATTAAGAAAAAGATTAAAGTTTTAACCTAATTTAACTAAATTAATTATTTAACATTTATTTACAAAAAATATTTAATAAGTAAATTAATTAACATATTTTAGTTTCTGATTTTTTATTATGAAAATTAATTATTGGTGAATTAAATAAAACAATTTAAACAATTAAAAGAAAAGAAAAGGAAATTAAAAAAAATACAAACATTGGGGGTGTCTGGCCCATTTAGGAGGTGAATTGGAGTGTTTTGGCCCATCAGAATCCAAGCCCTGTTTGACTTTCAGGAATCACGTGTGGAGTGGTTGACTAGTGTATATCATGGACTGCATGTTCTGGCCTTCAGATTGGTCTTGAAGCCACTTGTCAGGCTAGCGTATGAGTGTGCATGGTGGGCCTTGTGATGGACGCTGCATGGAAACATGTTAAGGAAACAATTATGAAATATGAGAGGGGACCTGGGAATCGAACCCATGTCCCAGTACCTGCAAGCCACCTCAGCCACCAACTGAGCTATTGAGCGCATTTGTTAATATACTGAAGAGTGGTTATTATAAAAGAAAACAAGTGTTAGTGGTGTACACAAGAAATTACGCGCCAGTATTTGAATACTCCTATCACGTTATGACACGCCAGCTTCGTCTTCATCTTTGTCCCTGTAACATAAACAAATAGCGGGGGTTTTAAACCCCCACTAAGCGCAACCTGCAAAATAGCGAATAACACCTGGGTTAACATAAAAAGGGCGCGAGGTCATGGTTCGTTTCGTTTGGATGTCACGATTTCAATGGCATAGGTTTTAGGATCCAATTTTTCCATATACAGAAAGCCCTATTTTGGAGCTTCTGAAACCCTAGGTTTCAACAATGGTGGATTCTTATTTAGGCAGCCATAATTCAATTGAATGGTACCAACAGCTTCAGAATATCATTGTTAGTATAAATCAACAGTTAAAAAACATGAATAATGCATGGAAATTGAAAAACGATGATGAACACATTTATGAAAAGTGAGACTTTGTTCTACCAATTCTTGAGGTCTGGAGACTGGTTCTTGATTGCAACGCGTTCCTAGCAATGTCAGGAATGTATTGGAAGGCTTGTTGTGCTTTGAAACGCCTTGTAACTATGTTTTCAGTTTTCAACTTTTTGTGTAAATTTTGCACTTTGGTTCTGAGTTCTTAGCAGCCTTTTCGTGTCCAATGCATTAGGTTTTAGTTGTGCCTATGTACTTGAGTGAAATTAGGTTAAGAAAACAAGCCCAAAGTCCATGTATTAATGTTTTCAATATTTGGTTTTCTCCATATCTTTTCCAATCTTTTTGCCATGAAAATCATGCCAATTATGGAAGATTTGGCCTTGTTGATTGATGCACGAAATATTTAGCTCATAATGGAAATATTTGCTGCACAAAAAAGATTTGAAACCATTGTTTAATATTTTTCTCATAATTAAATTTAATTAAATGAATTAATAAGATTAAAAATTCAAATAATTAATCAAAAATAAGAAAATACATCCCTTTGAGGTCAATGGGTCGTGCATAGCCTTTGGGTAATGATTCATGGAAGAATTTGTGGCCCATTAGCATTTTTGAAGCCTTTTGTGCAAAGTTGACTTTTCAAAATTCCCAAAAATTTCCCAACTTCTACAAGGCATATCTTGCTCAATTTTGAAGCTATGATCATGTTCTTGGACATTTTGGAAAGGTCTTGAAGTCCTCTAACCAATGTCTTTGACTTAAAGTGCCTTTTTGTTGACTTTGGAAAATGACCTATAATGTTGAAATTGATAACTTTTTGTGAGAGCATTTCTTGGACTTGGAGTGTGACGATGAGTTGTAGGAAATGTCATCCTCTTCAAAATGAGCTTTGGATGGAATTTTTCTGATAAACCATGAAGAAGTTATGCCCTGGTCAATTTGCAGTTGACTTTTTCAACTGTCCAAAAATAGAAACTATTGCATTTTGAGACTTTTTGAGCCATGCTTTGAGGAATCATGATCAAGAATTGATCAAATGATGATTGTGGCTTCAAAATAAGATGTTGACCAAAATTTTTGACTTTTGACTGTCAAATGACCATTTTGCCCCTGCAGTTGACTGTGAAGCAATTAGGGTTTTTGACTGTGCAATTTGATGCTGTGAGTCTTGAAACTTGGCATATGGATGCTTGACAATGTATATGAGCATATGGGACTTGATTGGACCCTTGGAAACTTCAATTTCTTTGCAAGAACCAAAACCCTAATTTTGACTTTGTTAGGAGGCAATTGGACTGTGCAACCCTTGAGAGATCTTGAGGAATATGGGAGGGAAAATTTTGGGGTACAACAAGGATGATGAAGGAATCTGGGACGATTACTACCTCAGCAGGATGATGAAGGAATCTGGGACGATTACTACCTCAGCAGGATGATGAAAGAATCTGGATGACTTATACTACAAAAGGTAATGACTTTTATCAGTTGATCGATCTTTCCTGAAAAGGCAAAGAGTTAGTTGTATGCAATGTCATGATGTATGAGATGCATGATGTCATGATGTTCTCAAAAATAAATGAGATTGTGTCGTATGCACTTTATCATGTATGTAAATAGGGGGGTATGAGATGTGATATGTTTATGAATGTATTTTCGTCTGGGAAAATAAATCCTTGACGAATGCCGGGAAATTTGTTAAATCCTGGGCGGATGTTTGAAGAGTAGAGTTCTTCATTTCCGCTGGGGATGATGAACAAAGATGATTGCAAGAATAAACCGGTTGGAGAAGATGACTCCGTTGGGGAATAAACTGGTGAAGATATTACTCTGCGGGGAATTACTCTGTAGGAAGAGATGCTTCGCTGAGATTTTAACGATGACTCCGCTGGGGATTCCGTTGATAAGCTCTGTTGGGGAACTTGATGAACTCCGCCGGGGATAGGAAGAACTTCGCTGAGGATGATCTTTCCGCTGCAATTTGTTGAGGATAACCCAGTTAGACTCTGGTGGGGATAACCTTCTGAATATGGCTGGGAAGATACGTTTATACTCTACAGGGAATAAGCTTCCAGAATCTACTGGGGAGGATGATTCAACTCTCCTGGGGAAACTTTTGAGGAAATGGCTCCATTGGGGGTATCTGTATTCCACCGGGGAACAATCTTATATCTCTGTCGAGGAATATTAAGACTGTCGGGGATGCTTGCTGAGGAATATCTGTATATTCTGCTAGGGAATATTAAGATCTTCTGGGGGTACCCAACTTTTTCAAGACTGATGGTAGACCAACCCTGCTTAGGGAAGAGCATTGCTGACTTGCTGGGGATACTGTGCCTTTTTAGGGCTGATGGGAGACCAACTCTGCTTGGGGAGAGTATTGCTGAATCTTGGCTTACTCTGCGGGGAATGAAGGTATCCTGGTCAAATTCTTCAGCTGAATCTACCTTTGTATCTTGGTGGACAGAGCATCTTGTACAGTTCAGACGATTCTTATTGCCCCAGCTTCTGTGGGAGAAATTACCTGTGGAGGTGCTTGATAACTGCCGATTGATAAATCTTCTTCTGGTAGGCAAGTGACGAGATGACGGGACATAGTCGTACGCTTTGATCCCTAATTTTTTCCTGGACCGCCCTTTCGGGTTTTCAGTCCATCGGGATACCCCTTTTTGCCCAAGCCGCCTTTTCAGGTTTTCGACTTGCCGGGTGTACAAATTTTTTCATTTTCATCCCTTATTTTTGCCCGAACCCTTTTGGTTCGCCGGGAAGCCCTTATTTTTGCCTAGGCCAGTCGACCTAGCGGGTCTTTGATTGTGCGTAGTATATTCTGACTATGTCCATGCTCTCATGATGTAGGGAGGTGTCCCTGTCTGTAGTGTTGTGTTGCCACACTACCAGAAGATGTCTGATCATGCAAGATTCGTTGCTGGAATTCATGTCCAATTCCCCAAGTGACTCAGGCGGAGATTTTCCCCTAGCTATTTGGCTTCTTGAGAGATTCCTTGAATCTTGACTTTACTGCCCCAGACGATGGACAATGCTCATGTCGTGCCCCTGGATTGGAAGTGTTTCTTCCACTTGAGATGATCTTTTTGTTGAGAAGATATTTTTTGTTCATTAGATATTCGTCGTGCGAGTTTCTCTGCTAGTCGAACAAATAGTCATATGCAAACAATGTTATTTCAAGAATGCAAAGCTTATGTCTGTCTTGAAGTTTTTTGAAAATGCAGTTTTTAATAAAACAAGTGAATTTTTGTAAAATGTGATGTCAACTCAGGATTTTACAGCGAGCCCTACAGGAGTCAGGATACCTTTGTAACAGTATGCTTTCGAACTAACCCATGCTTCAGCTAGGACTTTTAAGGGTTATAACGTGGTCTGGTTCACGGTTTAAGAAACAAAGGATAAAGGCTCAAATTTTATTTGTACCCACCCGTTCTTCGTGATGTTCATCGATCCTAAACTAAGCTAATCGTGCATTAGATCTTGTTTGAGTCTTTGCTCTGATATTCCGGTGATGGTTCGGATACTGATAGTTTATTTTGAATAGGCAGTCATTTTGTTGGGAGTCTGTAAGACCTCTTTCTTTTTTGTTTTTATTATCCCTGTTTTTTGCCTGAACTGTTTCTTTGTGATTACAGTCAGCGGGATGCCCCAATTTTGTAAGTCTCCTTCATAGGTTTTGACTTAATGGGCTTTTATTTCTGAGAGATGATGACTGCCTGTCTTTATGATTATTCGGAACCATCACTGTCTTTTGTTTTGGAAGGACTCCTTTGATGCCATTCATTGTGCACCTGGATCAACTGAGAAAACTACCCTGCCCCAGGTTATAATTAAGGGTTTTAATTTTTGTGTGAAAAGAAAAACTCCAACTTCTTTGGCTCAAAGGGGTTGACTAGGGATTATCTTCCTTATAACTCCAATGTTTAGGATTTGAAACAATGCCTGTACTTCATCAGCGGGGTCTGTTCAAAAGCATATTGTAAAGATCGTGGTATCGTTTTCTTCATCCTCCCTCAAAAGGTTTAGAATTTTTAATCGAGAGTTGATCATCACAAAAAATGAAATAAATTTGAATATAGTGGATACGAATGGATTGATTCAAAACAGACATATGTGATGCATTGATAAAGTAATAAAGTTTGACATGAATAAATGTTTGAACAATCAAAAGGAAATTACAAATTGAAAATTCCAATGAACAAAAAGTCTTCTCGTCTCAGGACTTGTCACTTCACATGGTGAACCTTGGAGGGATAGTAGAAGAACTCGGCCTGACCATCTTGTGCAAACTCCAATGCTCCTTCATCAATCAGGTTTTCGATTTTGTACCTCAACTTCCAACAGTCGTCAGTATCATGCCCCGGGCTGTTAGAATGGTATGCACACCTGGCATCAGGATTGTAGTTGGGTGAAGAAGTCTTAGGATTCAGGTGAGGTCCTACCAACGTCACCAGATTCAAATTCAACAGGTGTTGCAAAGCTTGGGAAAGCGGCATGTTGAGCTTGGTAAATGGCCTCGGAGTAGCCCGTTGCTTATGGTCAGGTTGTTGTTGGACCTGTGAGGTAGTGGCACCCTGGAGAGGTCTATTCTTCATCAAACTAAACCTTTGACTTCTCGGAAGTTGATTAATGACTTGATCATCAGCCTTGACTATTTGCTTCATACTGTTGTATCTGTCTTGATGAAGCTGGTTGATCACGGTTCTCAACTCTTCTTGCTCCCGAGCTAAGCCTTGGATGAGAGCCATCTGCCCCAGTATCTGGGTTCTCATTGCGTCTACCTCAGCTTTCAGATGTTTCAGTCGTTTGTCCTTACTGTCTTCAGGACTTTTCTTGACCAAATTCCCCATGAGTAGTGTTCTCAACTCTTCCTGCCCCTTGGATAGGCTTAGGAAGATTTCCCTGAACTGAGTCTCTTGAGCATGAAGATTCTGGTTGTCTGGTTGGAAAGCCATTGCTGAAATAAACAACGAGAACATGAGAGACCTGTATCGGATGACCTGTTATGCAATGATATGTATGATATATGTATGCAATGTTTTCAAGGATCTCGTGGGGTAAACAAAGAAACTTGTTAGAATTTGAATTTGGTAGCTTGATTGAAGGAACTTCATGTTGTTGAGAGTCCTTCTTCAAGAGTCAAAGCTCACCATATCGAGTGGGTCATAGCCCCTGACTCAAGGTATCATGTTTTGATCTCCAAACAACCTTGGCTAGAGGAAAATAAATCCCCTTTGCCCCTTGCTAGACATTTGGTTCATTATGACCTGCATCACAAACCCTTGAGATCCTTGAAATGGGTTAGTCCTTATGCAGGATGTATGCAATGTTATGATGTTATGATGTTATGATAAAGGCACACCACAAGTATTCACAAAAGGCAAACATGGCAAAGGCACACAAGTCACACAAGACAGCCCTTAGATTTTAGGCCAGCATGAAGCTTAGGTACTACCCTCTTTCAGTTTCAGTTGGTTAAGACCTGTCCTAAAAATAGTAACCGGGTTCTAGAGGATCTCAATATCACTGACTACCCTCAATCGGTCATAACTCCAGCTTCGCAATCTTTTCTTGCGTCCAGAACCATCGCGGGAGTTTAGCCTCAATGAGCGTAGCATACTGCTACTGTTCTATGGCCAAGTTGGTCAATTTAAGGTTCTAAGGTCAGTTGGTGCTTAACGACTCCTCAGAAGACCCATATTCTCCTCGTTCCAACACAAGGGATATTGGTACAGACCAAGGTGTCACACCAACGTAGCTACTGCTTCACCCGTGTCGGTCTACACCAGACAGGTCCCTCACAGTTTATTGCTACCTAAAGGGTATTCCCCAGATCCGGGTTAGGATCTATGAAACTCCAATACAAGCCCACAATATTAAAGCAAACAAGGCATATAATTGAAAACATAGAATGATCTAATCCTAAGGTACACCTCACTTATAAAAGGTCCCCAGCAGAGTCGCCAGTTCTGTGATCGGTGGAAATAGAACTGACTGTTTTGGAATGCTGGTTCGCGTTTGCGTTTCGCAAAATGTTGCGGTAAGCAAGAGTCGCCACCGTCTTTTATTTTATCCAACAAGGAAAGGACAAAAGCACAACAAAATTCCTTTTCGAGATGTTTCTCGGGTTCGGGAGGTAGATTATAGAAAGGGAAGGTGTTAGCACCCTTTCTATCCGTGGTTATCCACGGGCTCTTAGGTACTTGCTCACTATGTTTTCAAAATGTTTGCTTTTCTTGTGTTTGTGGGTTTTGAAAAAGTTGATCGAAAACTCCGTTTTAACTCTTGTATCAGTCCTCAAGAGTGTCACGAAGTGTTTGTTTGAAAACTTTTGTCAGAAAAGTGTAAGTGCCAAAAGTTGTTTTCGTTTTGAAAGAGCAAGTACCTTAGAACCTCTACCTACTCAAAAGAAATTAAGCTGTGTAAATGTCCTTTAGACAGGACTATCCCACTATTGAGAAGTAGGTAGCACCGTCGTCGGAGTTATTCAGGTCAATTCGATTATAGGGACATGTGGTCACCAAAGCAATAGTAGGACACCTTAGCGGTAACCCTAATGTCCTAGATCCTTTTTTATCCGAGGCAGCCATTTCGAGGCAACTTGGATCTTTAGACAGGAGGGTGACCTCTAAAACACCCTATACTCAATGACCACGTCGAGGCAACCAAGTGAGGCGTACCCTAGGAGTGGCATGTGCAAGTGTGTCAGCTTTCATGTTAAATTATCTTTGAACATTTTATGGTGAGCTACGTTTTGATTTTATTTTAAGAACAAGTCTTGTCATGCATAGCAGTTAATAATTGTGCGGAAAGTAAATTGTGGAAAGTAAAACTACACTATTACAAGGCGTCGGGTATTTACATCGCCAAAAACAAACCCTTGGAAAGTAAATGCGAGAAAATAAAGAAAGTGATAAAAAGTCCTAATTACGCTATTACATCCTCGGAGCAAATACATAAATATGATCAAAAAAGTAATATGCGCGAATAGAAATTGAATCGGGAAAGTCCTTAGGGTTTTGACCCTTTTTGAGAAAGAAAGAGTTTTTTGGTTATTTTGCATTTAATTAAATTAAACCTAAAAACTAATTAATTAATTAAAAGAAATATTTTTTTAGTTTTTTATGTTTTAATGAAATAAATAAAAAGAAATTAAAATTGTCAAGAAAATCCTAATTCTATGTTAATTTTATTTATTGTGAAAAAAAGTCAAAGTAAACCTAATTAACAAAATTAATTACATTAGAATTTATTTACAAAAATAATAAAAGGTGAAATTAATAATAATAATAATAATAATATTTTAGTTTTCTGAATTCATTATGAAAATAATTAATTATGTTAGTTATAATAATAATAATTAGTAAAAGAAAATAAATAAATAGAAAATATAAAGAGAAAAAAAAGAAAAAGAACCCAGGGGGGTGTTGGCCCATTTAGGAGGTGTTCTTGGAATTTCTGGCCCATTAATCTCAAGCCTTTTTGACTTTCTCTGATTGTCCAGGCGTTGGTTGATTAGGAGTACCATGATCATTCAACTCTGACCATAGGATTTGAGTTTTGAAACACATGGCGTTTGGATGTTAGAGGTGCATGATGGACCTCTTTTGGAATTCTGCACACAACTATGTTAAGAAAAATAATATCAAGTATTTTGGGGGACCTGGGACTCGAACCCAGGTCCCAATGATTCCAAGCCAGCACATCAACCACTACGCCATTTGCCTGCGTTTGTTATAAGAATGATAAATAATTATTATATTAAGAAACAAAACGCTAAGCTGTCAAACCAATAAAACGCGCGCTTATTTGAACTATCCAACCATGAATCAACACCTCATCATCGTCCTCGCTGTGCCTGTAAAAAACAAAGTTAGATAGCGGGGGTTTTTAACCCCCACAAACTACAATGACCAAAAATAGCAAATAGAGTTGTGATGAATATAAATATTTCGCGATGGTCCCTGTGTGTTCGTCTGGTCTCAACGAGTTCAACCATATGCCTTAAAGGTTCTAATTTTTCCTGGATTGCAAAGCCCCAAATCCAAAGCTCAGGAACCCTAGAATTCTCCCATGGTAACTTGTGATTCTGTACACTATAATTCAATTAACTTATGCCATTAGCTTCATATGGATTCAAGCAATGCAAAACAAACAATAAATCATGTTAAATGCGCATGAAATAGTCAATACGATTCTGAAAATAACAAGCAAACTGTGGTTCTATTCTTGATGATTTCTTGAGTTTTAACGCTTGATTTTGATTGCTACACGTTCCTCACACTCCCTGCAATGTGTTAGAATCCACAAAAGCCTTTGAATCGTGCTAGAATATGGAAATCAGTTTTCAAGTTTCTTGAATTTTTTTCAATATTGCTATGGCTTTGTCTGCAGTGTTTTCACGTGTGCATGATTAGGGTTGGCTTGTGTATTTATAGAGGAACAGAATTAGGTCAGAATCTTGCAAAGAAATCCATGGAATGATGATTTGAATATTTGATTGGAAATCAAATATTTTTGAATCTTCATGATTGGAAAAAGTTGCCATCTTGGGATTTTTTGATATCCTTGATTTGTACACGAAATTGCCAGCATGATTAGGTCATTCTTGCTTCACAAAAAGATTGAAAAATCAAATCTTTGTATTTCCTACAATTTAAATTAATTAAATGAATTAATATTGATTAAAAATCCAATTAATTAATAAAAAATAAGAAAATAATTCAATTAAGCTTGATGGGTCGTGCATAGGCCATGGATACAGTTTCAAGAAGAAATTTGAGGCCCATTAGCAAAAATGAGGTGCTTTGAACAAAGTTGACTTTTGCAAATTCCCAAAACTTTCCCAACTCCTCCAATGCATATCTTGCTCAATTTTGATCATATGGACATGTTCTTGGACATTTTGGAAAGGTCTTGAAGTCCTATAACCAATGCCTTTGGTCCCATGTCATTTGGATTTACCAATCTCAAGTTATGGTCTTTGACTTAAAGTGCATTTTTGTTGACTTTTGAAATTGACCTATAATGTAGAAATTGATAACTTTTTGTGAGAGCATTTCTTCGACTTGGAATGTGAATATGAATTGTAGGAAATGTCATCCCCTTCAAAATGAGCATTGGATGGTATTTTTCTGATGAACCATGAAAAAGTTATGCCTTGGTCAATATACAGTTGACTTTTCTACTATCCAAAAATAGTAACTTTTTGCATCCTTGATGATTTTTGAGCCATTCTTGTGGAATCATGATCAAGACTTGATAAAATGATGATTGTGAGCTCAAAATAAGATGTTGACCAAAAATTCTGACTTTTGACTGCAAAATGACCATTTTACCCCTGCAGTTGACTGTAGGTCAAATGGAGCTTTTAACTGTGCAAATTGGCACTGTGAGTCTTGAAACTTGGCATGTAGGTGCTTGAGAATGTGTATAGGCCTATGAGACTTAATTGAGCCATTGAAAACCCCAAATTCCTTGAAAGAACCAAAACCCTAATTTCAGCTGGCTTAGGAGGTGGTTTGAACTGTACAACTCTTGAGAAATCTTGAACAATTTGAAGATCATTCTTGTCAAATTTTGAAGAATATGGGAGGGCAAATTTTGGGGTACAACAGTTGCCCCTGTTCAATCTTCTTAAACCTGAGGATGTAGATTGGCTTGCGTGCCTTTCGTGATCCGAAGGTGGAAGATGATTGAACACTAGAGTGCCCAGAAATTTGCACTCGCATGGTGTAGTATCAGCAATGTGATGTCGGGAATGGGCTTACAGATGCCATTTGGAGAGATGATGGTAGGAGGATGGGCTTATATATGCCATTTGGAGATGTGATGGAATCTTGTCGGGGATGGGCTTATAGATGCCATCTGGAAATGCAATGGATAGTTGTAGAGATGGGCTTAAAGATGGCATCTGGGGTGTCGATCGCGTAAGAGATTCCTTAGCGAGAACTTGCATACCTGAGAAAGAAAGATAATTTTCCTGTCTGGTTTCAGGTATTAATCTTCAATCTCTTCAATATAGATAACTTTCCTGTCTGGTTTCAGGTATAGATCTACAATCAATCGCTCACAGATATTTCCTGGCTAGATACAGGTGTTGATCTGGAACTCTAAAAGGTTGGTCGAGATAGCTTTCCTGGTTGGATACAGGTGTAGATCTCTGACCTGAGAAATAAAGATGGTTTCCTGGCTAGATACAGGTATTGATCTTCAATCTCTTCATGTAGATAACTTTCCTGGCTAGATACAGGTATCGAATCTACAATCAATCGTCCACAGATATTTCCTGGCTAGATACAGGTGTTGATCCGAAACTGAAAAAAGGTTGGTCGAGATAGCTTTCCTGGTTGGATACATGTGTAGATCTCTGACCTGAGAAAGAAAGATTGTTTCCTGGCTAGATACAGGTATTGATCTTCAATCTCTTCATGTAGATAACTTTCCTGGCTAGATACAGGTATCGAATCTACAGTCAGTCGTCCACAGATATTTCCTGGCTAGATACAGGTGTTGATCTGGAACTCAAAAAGGTTGGTCGAGATAGCTTTCCTGGCTGGATACAGGTGTAGATCTCTGACCTGAGAAAGAAAGATGGTTTCCTGGCTAGATACAGGTATTGATCTTCAATAACTTTCCTGGCTAGATACAAGTATCGAATCTACAATCAATCGTCCACAGATATTTCCTGGCTAGATACAAGTGTTGATCCGGAACTGAAAAAAAGTTGGTCGAGATAGCTTTCCTGGATGGATACAGGTGTAGATCTCTGACCTGAGAAAGAAAGATGGTTTCCTGGCTAGATACAGGTATTGATCTTCAATCTCTTCATGTAGATAACTTTCCTGGATAGATACAGGTATCGAATCTACAATCAGTCGTCCACAGATATTTCCTGGCTAGATACAGGTGTTGATATGGAACTTAAGAAAGTTTTTTGATAATGATGTGATGAAGGAATATGAGACGACTGCTACTCCAAATAGATGATAAAGTAATCTGGGACGATTACTACCTCAGCAGGATGATGAAGGAATCTGGGATGATTACTACCTCAGCAGGATGATGAAGGAATCTGGGACGATTACTACCTCAGTAGGATGATGAAGGAATCTGGGACGATTACTACCTCAGCAGGATGATGAAGGAATCTGGGACGATTACTACCTCAGCAGGATGATGAAGGAATCTGGGACGATTACTACCTCAGCAGGATGATGAAGGAATCTGGGACGATTACTACCTCAGCAGGATGATGAAGGAATCTGGGACGATTACTACCTCAGCAGGATGATGAAGGAATCTGGGACGATTACTACCTCAGCAGGATGATGAAGGAATCTGTATGACTTCTACTTCAAAAGGTAATAACTTTTATCAGTTGACCGATCTTTCCTGAAAAGGCAAAGAGTTAGTTGTATGCAATGTCATGATGTATGAGATGCATGATGTCATGATGTTCTCAAAAATAAAAGAGATCGTGTCATATGCACTTTATCATGTATGTAAATAGGGGGGTATGAGATGTGATATGTTTATGAATGTATTTTCGTCTGGGAAAATAAATCCTTGACGAATGTCGGGAAATTTGTTAAATCCTGGGCTGATGTTTGAAGAGTAGAGTTCTTCATTTCTGCTGGGGATGATGAACAAAGATGATTGCAAGAATAAACCGGTAGGAGAAGATGACTCCGTTGGGGAATAAACTGGTGAAGATATTACTCTGCGGGGAATTACTCTGTGGGAAGAGATGCTTCGCTGAGATTTTAACGATGACTCCGCTGGGGATTCCGTTGATAAGCTCTGTTGGGGAATTTGATGAACTCCGCTGGGGATAGGAAGAACTTCGCTGAGGACGATCTTTCCGTTGCAATTTGCTAAGGATAACCCAGTTAGACTCTGGTGGGGATAACCTTCTGAATATGGCTGGGGAGATACGTTTATACTCTGCAGGGAATAAGCTTCCAGAATCTACTGGGGAGGATGATTCAACTCTCCTGGGGAAACTTTTGAGGAAATGGCTCCATTGGGGGTATCTATATTCCACCGGGGAACAATCTTATATCTCTGTCGAGGAATATTAAGACTGTCGGGGATGCTTGCTGAGGAATATCTGTATATTCTGATAGGGAATATTAAGATCTTCTAGGGGTACCCAACTTTTTCAAGACTGATGGTAGACCAACCCTGCTTGGGGAAGAGCATTGCTGACTTGCTGGGGATACTATGCCTTTTTAGGGCTGATGGGAGACCAACTCTGCTTGGGGAGAGTATTGTTGAATCTTGCCTTACTCTGCGGGGAATGAAGGTATCCTGGTCAAATTCTTCAGCTGAATCTACCTTTGTATCTTGGTGGACAGAGCAGCTTGTACAGTTCAGACGATTCTTATTGCCCCAGCTTCTGTGGGAGAAAGTACCTGTGGAGGTGCTTGATAACTGCCGATTGAAAAATCTTCTTCTGGTAGGCAAGTGACGAGATGACGAGACATAGTCGTACGCTTTGATCCCTAATTTTTGCCTGGACCGCCCTTTCGGGTTTTCAGTCCATCGGGATACCCCTTTTTGCCCAAGTCGCCTTTTCAGGTTTTCGACTTGCCGGGTGTACAGATTTTTCATTTTCATCCCTTATTTTTGCCTGAACCCTTGTGATTCTGTACACTATAATTCAATTAACTTATGCCATTAGCTTCATATGGTTTCAAGCAATACAAAACAAACAATAAATCATGTTAAATGCGCATGAAATAGTCAATACGATTCTGAAAATAACAAGCAAACTGTGGTTCTGTTCTTGATGATTTCTTGAGTTTTAACGCTTGATTTTGATTGCTACACGTTCCTCACACTCCCTGCAATGTGTTAGAATCCACAAAAGCCTTTGAATCGTGCTAGAATATGGAAATCAGTTTTCAAGTTTCTTGAATTTTTTTCAATATTGCTATGGCTTTGTCTGCAGTGTTTTCACGTGTGCATAATTAGGGTTGGCTTGTGTATTTATAGAGGAACAGAATTAGGTCAGAATCTTGCAAAGAAATCCATGGAATGATGATTTGAATATTTGATTGGAAATCAAATATTTTTGAATCTTCATGATTGGAAAAAGTTTCCATCTTGGGAGTTTTTGATATCCTTGATTTGTAGACGAAATTGCCAGCATGATTAGGTCATTCTTGCTTCACAAAAAGATTGAAAAATCAAATCTTTGTATTTCCTACAATTTAAATTAATTAAATGAATTAATATTGATTAAAAATCCAATTAATTAATAAAAAATAAGAAAATAATTCAATTAAGCTTGATGGGTCGTGCATAGGCCATGGATACAGTTTCAAGAAGAAATTTGAGGCCCATTAGCAAAAATGAGGTGCTTTGAGCAAAGTTGACTTTTGCAAATTCCCAAAACTTTCCCAACTTCTCCAATGCATATCTTGCTCAATTTTGATCATATGGACATGTTCTTGGACATTTTGGAAAGGTCTTGAAGTCCTATAACCAATGACTTTGGTCCCATGTCATTTGGATTTACCAATCTCAAGTTATGGTCTTTGACTTAAAGTGCATTTTTGTTGACTTTTGAAATTGACCTATAATGTAGAAATTGATAACTTTTTGTGAGAGCATTTCTTAGACTTGGAATTTGAATATGAATTGTAGGAAATGTAATCCCCTTCAAAATGAGCATTGGATGGGATTTTTCTGATGAACCATGAAAAAGTTATGCCTTGGTCAATATACAATTGACTTTTCTACTGTCCAAAAATAATAACTTTTTGCATCCTTGATGATTTTTGAGCCATTCTTGTGGAATCATGATCAAGAATTGATCAAATGATGATTGTGAGCTCAAAATAATATGTTGACCAAAAATTCTGACTTTTGACTGCAAAATGACCATTTTACCCCTGCAGTTGACTGTAGGTCAAATGGAGCTTTTGACTGTGCAAATTGGCACTGTGAGTCTTGAAACTTGGCATGTAGGTTGTTGTACCCAAAAATTTGCCCTCCCATTTCCTCAACATTTTCTCATCACAAGACCTTTGAAGATTAAGATTCAGTTAGGGTTTCCTCTGCTCAGGACTTCTCCTTGCACTGTGGACTCAAATTAGGGTTTGTGTTTGCCTAAGGATATTTTGATTTAAAATGCCTAAGATGACTTTCATGCCTTATATTGGACTCCCAAGTTTACCCATATCAAGTTTCAAGCCTTGATTCCAAGTTTTGCCCAGTCAATTGGACAGTTGACCTAGAAATCAACTGTATTGGGGAAAAAGTCAACTGTGGCCAATTGACAGTCAAACCTCATGAAATTTGATCCACATCAACACTATGAACTCACATGAATCATTTTATCAAGTTTGGATCACAATTCCATAAGAAATTTGATCAGATCATCAAAAGGGCAAAATGGTCATTTTTAGGGTTTTGACTGCACAAAGGCAATTTTTGACTGTTTGACCTAACCAATGGCAAACCAAGCTCACATATGGACTCAAGGACCCCATGGAATTATCTTGACACATTCATCAAGCTCAAAAGATCCCAAGTACACAAGGTTGACAGTTGAATTTCCCAGTCAATTGACCAATTTTGACTGTATACTGAAAAGTCAAACTTTGACTTTTTGGTCAAAATCAAGAGTCAAGATTCATTTTTCATCAAAACTTGCCAAATCATGAAACTTGTTCACCAAGAAATCACAAAATGCAAATTAGGGTTTGAAAATGGAATTTTTCATAACTTAGAATTTTTCTAAGTTATGAAAAACCCTAATTTTTTCCCAACTTTGCCCCATCTTTTCACCATGATCCATTTGGATTCAAACAAAAGTCAAAACATGAAAGTTGTAGCTTGTTGCATAATCTACAACTTTGATTCACAAAGTTTTCTCATTTGAAGCTTGTATCTCAAGTTATAATTTTTTGAATAAGGGCACTAAACCATTTTTAACTTAGTGAAATTTAACCTATTTTGACAAGGTTTTCTACCCCACTTCAAGGCCACTTTTCATACCCTTCCACTTGGAATTTTGATTTGCATTTCAAAGATGAATTGTAGTACACATTCCAAGCTTTCCAAAATGTCCAAGAACTCATCAAAAAACTTCATAACTTGAGAGATTCGAATTTCACAAGTTGGCAAAAATTCACTTTTGTTCTTCATCAAAACATGTTCATAAACTTGGCAAATTTGAACTCAGCATAGTTTGTGCTACTTTACAGGTCTTTAAACCAAATTACACTCCTTAATTTAATGCAAAACCATTGAACCAAGTTGTTATTCTAAGCCTTTGGTCATTACACAAGGAATTAAGCCTAATTTAGAAAAAGCACTATTTCCATTCTTGAAAAGAAGAACTTTATGTCAAGTTTGCAATTCAAGTGGTACAATCAAGATCTTCTTGGCACAAGTTTGTGAGCATTTTGCACTGATCAAGGCAAGGGATAGCATCATAGTGGGAGGGCCTGTACTGACCTAGAGAGCCAAGTTGCATTTTGTAGCTTAAGTGTGAAGAAAAGTCCATAACTTGTGCCATATCTCATCTCAGCTTAGGAACAGAAGAGAGAAGTTATCAAACACATTCCATAGACCACATCCAAGCTTTTGCACGAGTCCTGAACATCTAAAGCACCCTCCATCTCAAAATCACCTTGAAACTGCTCAAACAGGGGAACCCCTGCAGTTTGAGTGCAAACTCCCAATCCCTTCGAGCATTTTGATCCAAACCTTTTCCTCTACCTTCCCTACAACATATACAAGCTAACCATGTCCTAAAATCAGACCTGTAACACCTCCAAGCCACTTCACCATTTTTAATTTTCTGTTTTGCAGTTGGAGTTCACTAGCTCGATTCAGGGAGTTTCAAGACAAAGTAGGAATTGGAAAAGCATCCTTACACTTCAAGGAAGTTGTACAAGTCATCATTTCACTCTGAAACATCCTTCATTGCAAAGCTCGACTCCAACTGAACAGGTACATTCATGGAGTTCTATCTCCCTTATTAGGCATTGTTAGCTTTAGATTTTTGAAGAAAACATGTCACAATCATAGCCCTGAACATGCTCATATGTTTAGATTTCATTTATATTTCGTGTGCTTAGAGAATTTCATGTCTGAACATTGATGAAAATTTAGGTCAGAAATGGGGGGAGGAGAAATTCTCCCTCATCTTAGAGAGATAGGTCATGTTCTTTATATGGTTGAAACCGTCTCTTAATGCTCTACACTTTTCATGTTATGAGTTTTGCTTGAAAGTCCAAGAATCCAGAGATAAAAAACGCGTGTTTTGCTTGAAGGAGGTTGTACAGAGGTTGAAGAAGAAGTGGTCTGGGCTGGGCCTGGATTTATTTTCTTTTCACACCCCATTTCCATGTTTACACCCCCTGAGCCCATTTGCTTCATTTTTGACTCTTTTTGACTTTTTCTTTTTTGGTTGACTTTGTTTATTTTTTCTCATGACATTAGAAAATTAAAAATATTTTTTTCATCATTTTTTGCATTTATTGCATATTTATTTGTTTATTTTCTTTGTTTGTACATAAGTATATATATACTATTATTAGAATAAATATAAAAATAATGTAAATACAATTTTTATTTTTATTTACTTTCTGAAAATATTTCACATAGAAAATACTCTTTATTTATTTTATTAAAAATATTAAATAAATATTTATTTTGTGTATAATACATATTTAGGGTTTAATATATATATATATATATATATATATATATATATATATATATATATATATATATATATATATATATATATATGTTTATCAATATATTTAAGTTAAAAATATAAAAATACTTGAATTCTTCATTCTTATTAATATTTGATATAAAAATACTTTTTTTCATAATGTACTTCATTTTATCTTATTTTCATAAATAATAAATAAACATTTGTATTTAATTAGATAGTAATACATTTTCCTTAAAATTAGGGTTTTTACCCTAAATTCAAAATACTTCAAAAAATAATACATTTTTATTTTCTTTTCTCTTTTACATAAATAATATTTTCTCATACATATAAAAACTTTCTTTGTGCATTTCACATATTTATTTAATTTCCATTTAATTATGCAATTTATTTACCTTGCAAATATTCAAAATGATGTAATAACTTAGATTTAAATTCTTGTCAATATCCCCATTTGAACATTTGTACCCCACCTTCCCATATTTGGTTTTGTAATAGCTTAGTAATTTTAATTTCGCACTTTATTGCTTTCTAATGATAACATGTTAGAATTAGGGTTTGTATGCGAAAAAACGATAAAAAATAGTTTGACCTAATACAAGATAAACAAGTATGAAAATGGACACACAAATCACACTTGCACCCCCTAGGGTATTCCACTTGTTGCCTTCAAATAAATGGGCCATATTGTACGTTGAACTTCTTTGGGCAAAGCAAACAGTTTGAATGATCATAGTCCCTCGATAAAACTTTTCAAAACAAACAAAAACAAATGATCAAGTCCCTTAAAGAAAATTGCCCAAAGACATTTAACGTTGTTGCAATTATGGTCTAAACGATGACCCGCGCCTGTCCCTTTCACATCCTAACACAAGGTTGCCCACCAAATACAATGGTGGAGCAAACTTGTTAAAAGGGTTAAAGTATAGCAATAATCTTTTGAGAAATTTAGGAGTAGATAACCTCTTAGTTACTTGAATTAACTTGCAAAACAAAACACTTGCCTAATTTCAAAATCACACATCACTACACTTTCAAAATAACTTTCAAAAACAAATGAAAACCTTTTCAAAAGACATACATCTTTGTATACATCCCCACATGGATCATTACAAAGGTTGCCACCACATTGGCCTCTTTTCAAAACATTTTCAAACCCACACACTCAAGCACCATTTAAAACAATTGAAAACAAAAGGCAAGTGATCTAAGCAAGTAACTAAGAGCCCATGGATAACCATGGATAGAAAGGGTGCTAATACCTTCCCTTTCTATAATCTACTCCCCGAACCCAAGAAAACATCTAAAAAGGTTTTTGCTGTGCTTTTTAACCTTTTCCTTAGGATAAAATAAAAAGTCGGTGGCGACTCTTGCTAACCGCAACATTTGTGAATACAAAACGCAAAACCTCAAGTCAGTTCTCCCACCGTATCACAGAACTGGAGACTCTGCTGGGGAAAACTTAAAAGTGGAGTAACCTTAGGGTTTAGATCACCTTTGTTTTCAATTGATTGTCTTGTTTGCTTTTACATTTGTGGGCTTTGTATCGGAGTTTTATAGATTCTAACCCGGATCTGGGGATGCCTTCTTAGAAAGTAGCAACAAGGCTGTGAGGGAACTGTGCGGGGTATACCGACATGGTTGAAGCAGTCTGCTACGTTGATGTGGCACTTTGGTGTGTACCGGTAACCCTTGAGTTCAGTCAAGGAGAGTACGGGGCCGCCGCGTGGTGTCGTGAAGCATCAACTGACCTTAGGAACCTTAATTGAACCATCTTGGCCTTTTTAGGGTAGTGAGATAACTGACTTTGGTGCAGTCCGAGGTTGGTTGATACTCGATACTACACTCAATTGAGGGTTGCTTTCCTGGAATATTTCGGTCGCCAGTTCAGTGGTTAAATCGAAACGATGAACAATGAAAGAAATCCAGTGATATTGGGACCTTTAGAACCCGGTTACTTTTGATAGGACAGGTTGAGCCCACCAAACTTCAAGAGGGTAATACCCAGACCCCATGCAGGCCTAAACTCTAAGGGTTTGTGTGACTTGTGTGCCTTACCATGTTTGCCTTTGTGAATATTTATGGTGTATTTAATCATCACATCATTACATCATACAACATCATGAGCATTGACTAACCATTTCAAGGGTTTCGAATCTTTATCTTTGTTCTTGTTTTATAGGACATGGAAACTGCTCGCAGAAAGACAATTCAGATTAGCCTTGTAAAGATCCCTCCTCAGCTTAAGGAACTTCTGTCCAGGATTCCCGAGGGCTCTTCATTCAGTGAGAGACATGGAAGACTCATCAGCTTGGTTAACACCAACATTGAGGAGGACTTGATAAAGGTCCTGTTCCAATTCTTTGACCCTCTGCATCACTGCTTCACCTTCCCGGATTATCAGTTGGTGCCTACATTGGAAGAGTTCTCCCGACTTCTGAAGGTCCCTATCCTTGATCAACTACCCTACAACGGTACGGAAGAGGAACCCAAGCTTGAAGAGATTGCTAAAGCCTTGCACCTACAGACATCTGACCTCAAGGGACATTGGGAAGTTAGAAGTGGTATCAAAGGGTTCTTAGCCAGGTTTCTGTTTGAAAAGGCCCAAGAATGTTGGAACTCCCTTGACCTACGAGCTTTTGAAGAAGTTATGGCCCTCCTTGTCTATGGTTTGGTGTTGTTCCCTAATCCAGATCAGCTTATTGATATCAGTGCTGTCCAGATCTTCATAACCAAGAATCCTATACCTACGTTGCTGGGGGACATCCTTCACTCATGTTACACTCGAACCATGAGAAGAAGGGGTGTCCTTATGTGTTGCACTCCTCTCCTGGGAAGGTGGTTTATTTCGCACCTTCCACAATCAGTTTTGAAGAACGAGCGGGGTTTGAGATGGTCACAACGGTTAATGACTCTCACGCATGCAGATATACATTGGTGCCCTAGGTCTAGGGAAGACATCACTATCATTGATCGATGTGGGGAGTACCCCAATGTTCCTTTATTTGGAATCAAAGGGGGTATTACTTACAACCCATGCCTGGCTTGGAGACAGTTTGGTTATGCTCGGAGGGATGGCCCTCATGACATGTTAATCCCTAACATAGTTTTTGACTTCGACAACGATACTCAAGGACTTCGTCAGAGATTTATCAGAGCTTGGAGGATGCCGAGTAGGATAGACAGCAAGACACTGGGGCACAGGAACTCCATCCCGTTGGAACCTTATCTCAAGTGGATACGAGCCCGCTCCCAGAAGTTAGTGATGCCTTATCCTCATATGCTCCCTGTGATCAAAGAACCAGTCTTGGAAGGAGAGGCATCCTACACCATTCAACACCCCGACATGCCCACCTCCTGGGAAGAAATGTAGAAGAGCTGGGTCCAGCTTAAGGAAGAACGGAATTCTCTTGAGACCAGTCTACATGCTAGTGAAAAGAAGGTCCTGGAACTCACCCGCCTGCTGCACGAGGAAAGGAATCTCAACACCTACATCGCGCCAAAGAGGATGCGCAATGTCTTTTTACCTTAAGGAGTCATTTTGTAGTATTTGGCCCATGGGGCATTTATGTATTAACAAATTTCTCCTTATTAATATAATGTGCGTTCCTTTTTGTCTACAACAAATTTTGAATATTCTAAATCCTTGAATGCATTGCATACATACGCATTCCATTGCACCATATGCATAGCAGGTACCCTATTTCGCAGGTTGCTTAATTTTCTTCGCTGTTTGTGTGAACAGTCATCATGAATCCAGAATCATCCAGTGAGCAAGCAATCAAGGCCCTTCAGGCCCAAAGTGCACAGTTTCAAGAGATGGTCCTAAGCCTAGCCCAAGGTCAGCAAGAGTTGAAGACTCTACTCATGAAGAAGAAGAAGAAAAAGAGGACCGCGCTGTTCAACACCGGACGCAGATTTGGGAACACACTCCACAATGAAGCTGATCCAACCACTTCTTCTGCTGAGAAGAACAGACCCCAAGGGGGAGGAGCTCCTAGTCCCGCAGTCTCCGACAACGAGACGGACTATAACGACGAACAATACCCACCTGCTGCTGACAGATACAAGCAATTGGAAGACCGCTTAAGCGCCATGGAAATTCAGAATGTGCCGGGACTGGATTTCGGAGATTTGGGGTTATCTTCTGGGGTAGTCATTCCACACAAGTTTAAGGCGCCTGCCTTCGCCAAGTATGATGGGGTCTCCTGCCCAAAGCTGCATCTGAGGTCGTACGTAAGGAAAATCCAACCTTACACGGCGGATAAGAACCTCTGGATTCACTTCTTCCAAGATAGCCTCTCGGGGTCACAGCTTGAATGGTTCTACCAATTGGATGGAGCTAGCATCCGACACTGGGAAGATTTGGAAACCGCATTCTACAGACAATACCAATACAATTCTGATCTCGCTCCTACGCGTACCCAACTTCAGGGTATGTCTCTAGGGACGGGTGAAGGGTTCAAAGAGTACGCTCAAAAATGGAGAGATTTGGCTGGCAGGGTGCAACCTCCATTAACTGATCGAGAACTGGTTGATATGTTTCTGGGGACGTTGTCTGGTCCGTTTTTCAATCATTTGGTTGGTAACTCCTCCGCTGGATTTACAGATTTGATATTAACGGGAGAAAGAATTGAAGCTGGCATCAGGTCAGGCAAGATACAGAAGGCTGCCTCTACAAGTGCTGAGAAGAGGCCGTTTAAGAAAGAAGCAAGTGCCGTCTATGGTCCTAGAAGACAAGTCAAGCCCGAAAGTCGCCAAGCCGTCAATGCTTTGGTCATCTTCAAACCTGTTGCTGCTCCTCAGCAGTACAATCAACAAAGAAGTGAAAGGCCCAAGAGGCAGTATACCCGACTAAGTATGACCTTATCTCAAATTTTACCCCAACTGTTATCCACCAACCTGGTGACCCTCAAAGAAGCTCCTAAGGTCGTCAACACTGCGTCTCCTAAATATAACCCAAATGCCCGGTGTGCTTATCATTCTGATAGTCCCGGGCACACTACTGATGATTGCTGGGCCTTGAGAAATAAAGTGCAAGATCTGATCGACGCAAAGGAAATTCAGTTTGAAGCGCCGGAGAGACCAAATGTTGTAACTGCTCCTATGCCCCAGCATAGAGTAAATGCCATCGAAGAAGAAATGTACGCTGTTTCGGTAAATGAAGTTGTCACCCCTCTGAAGACTGTTAAGAAGAACCTACTGCGGGCCGGTTTATTTCCGGGTTGCGGTGAAGGTTGCCTATTCTGTGCTGTTTCCCTATCTGATTGTCCCTTGCTGAGGTTAGGCGTCCAAGGCCTAATGGATAGCAAGGAAATTCTATTCAAAAAGTCTGCTGTTCAGTTGGTCCCAATAAAAGAAGTTTCTGTGATTACCATCTTCAAAAATCCAATCAAGGCTCTCCCAAAGAAGCCTGTTCAAATCATGACAGTTGCGCCTGTGATTATTACTGTCCCGGGGCCTCTCCCCTACATATCTGATAAAGCTGTCCCCTGGCATTATGGGGCAGACGTGTATGTAAATGGAATCAAACAAGAATTCGACGCTGGCGCCAGTATCTGCGATATCACTGGTCCAGCCAAAGTTACCCGCAGTGGCAGGCTCTTCTCGCCTGACATTGCGCCGCCCGCTATTCGAAGACCCCTCCTTATAAAACCTACAAGTATACCTGTTACTGTTGCTGATCAAGTTGTTTCCCCTGCTGCCGAGTCATCAAATGCTCGGGGCAAAGGGATTGAAGAAGAGCCTGCCCGGATGGAGGCACCAATACCCATAAATGCTGAGGCCTCCCGACAGGAAATGGAGGAAATTCTGAAAATAATAAAGAAAAGTGATTTCAATGTTGTCGAGCAGTTGGGGCATACACCCTCCAAGATCTCCCTGCTCTCCTTATTGCTATGCTCCGAGGCCCATGCTAAGGCCTTGATCTCATTTCTCAAGACGGCCCATGTGCCGCAGGAGACGTCTGCAGTCCAGTTCATCGATTGCATAGCGAATCTAACAGCAGACAATGGCCTGGGTTTCTCAGATGCTGACCTGACCGCGAAAGGGAGAGACCACAATGATGCCCTGCATGTCTCTATTGAATGCAGGGGCACTACTCTGGCACATGTATTGGTGGATACTGGTTCTTCCTTGAATGTTCTACCGAAAAAGGCTTTAGACCGTCTGGATTATGAGGGCCTGGAGTTGAAACCCAGCAATATCATTGTCAGGGCCTTCGACGGTTCCAAAAGGATGGTTCATGGAGAGGTTAACATCCCTATTCGTGTGGGCTCCCAAGTGTTTGACTCTACCTTTTATGTGATGGATATACGTCCATCGTACTCTTGTCTGCTGGGTCGACCTTGGATCCATAAAGCTGGGGCAGTGACCTCCACCTTGCACCAGAAGCTGAAGTATCCCGTCAGGGGGAAGATCGTCACTGTGCAAGGAGAAGAGGAGTATATGGTGAGTCATTTGAATTCCTTCAGGTACATTGAGATGGACGGAGAGTTTATTGAAACCCCCTTCCAGCATTTCGAGGAAGTACATCCAATTTCAGCAGCAGCAGAGACAACGGTCGAAGAAAATGTTTCCTTGAAGATGGCTTCCCTAAGGGATGCCCGGGCTGTGGTTCAGAAAGGCAATTGTGCAAACTGGGGTCAGCTTCCTGACTTCACTCAGAAGAACGACAAGTTTTGGCTAGGCTTTACTGCGGAAGCTCAGAGGGAGGTGCACAAAGAGAAAATCAGAAAGGCTCCGGTGTTTATTTCCTGCTCAAGGGTGAATGCTATCGAGGAGGATGTAGAGGAAGTAGAATTTGACAGTTGGATCTACCCGACTACCAGCAACGGACCAAGCAACTGGACGGCAAAGGATTTTACCCCTATCACATTTGTCACGCAGTAATTGATTTCTTTTGATTTCCAATTTGTAACAAACAATATGTTAAAACTTTGTTGGCTCGGTGTCCTACCCGGGGCATCGTGGCTCCATTTGTGAGGGCTTTTTGTATGACATTTTCATATATCATCAATCAAAACATTGGACGTTTGTTGCATTTCAAATCTTGTGCTCTTTTCCTTTCTGTGTTATATATATTGCAAAACAGCTATATTTACACACACTCACTTATACAGGTTTCAGTCCACTCTGGATCTTACTGGTAACAGCTCTGCTACCGCCAGTTATGACTTCGAAAATCCGATCAACTTGGCCGAAGACGAAGGTGAAGATGATTGCGAAGTGCCTGGTGAACTCGCAAGACTGCTACTCCAGGAAGAGAGAGCTATTCAGCCACATGAAGAGCCGGTGGAGACAATTAACCTGGGTACTGAGACGGATAGGAAAGAGGTCAAGATTGGTGCCAATCTAGAGCTCAGCGTGAAGCAACGATTGATCCAGATGCTACGAGACTACATAGAGATTTTTGCTTGGTCCTATGAAGATATGCCTGGTTTGGATGCCGGCATTGTAGTTCACCACCTGCCGACCAAGGAAGATTGCCTTCCGGTAAAGCAAAAAGTCCGACGGATGCGTCCAGAGATGTCTGAAAAGATCAAGGCCGAGGTTATGAAACAGTTTGATGCCGGGTTCCTTGCAGTGACTTCCTACCCCCAGTGGGTTGCCAATGTGGTGCCAGTACCGAAGAAGGACGGTAAAGTCAGAATGTGTGTCGACTACAGGGATTTGAACAGGGCCAGCCCCAAGGATGACTTCCCCCTACCTCACATCGATGTCCTTGTTGACAATACAGCTCAACACAAGGTGTTCTCCTTCATGGATGGTTTTTCAGGGTATAATCAGATTAAGATGGCTCCAGAGGATATGGAGAAGACTACCTTTGTGACTCAGTGGGGCACCTTCTGTTATAAGGTCATGCCATTCGGATTGAAAAATGCTGGGGCAACCTATCAACGTGCCATGGTTGCTTTATTTCATGATATGATCCATCATGAGATTGAAGTATACGTTGATGACATGATTGCGAGGTCTCAAACTGAGGAGGAGCACCTTGACCATCTGAGGAAGTTGTTTGATCGACTCAAGTTATACAAGCTGAGGTTGAATCCCAACAAATGCACCTTTGGGGTAAGATCCGGAAAATTGCTAGGTTTCATTGTAAGTGATAAAGGTATTCAGGTGGATCCTGCCAAGGTAAAAGCCATACAAGAGATGCCGACTCCAAAAACAGAGAAAGAAGTCAGAGGTTTCCTAGGACGACTGAATTACATTGCTCGATTCATCTCGCATCTGACTGCTACTTGTGAGCCAATCTTCAAATTGCTAAAGAAAGATCAAGTAGTACGTTGGAATGATGAATGTCAGGCCGCCTTTGAAAGGATAAAGGAATATCTCCAAGAGCCACCCATTCTTATGCCACCGGTGGAAGGAAGACCTCTGATACTATACTTGACAGTGCTTGATAATTCAATGGGGTGTGTGCTGGGGCAGCATGACGAGTCTGGCCGAAAAGAGCACGCTATTTATTACTTGAGAAAAAAGTTTACCGACTGTGAGTCTCGTTACTCACTGCTTGAGAAAACTTGCTGCGCTCTTGTATGGGCTGCTCGCCGGCTGAGACAGTATATGCTGACTCACACTACTTTATTGATTTCAAAGATGGATCCCATCAAGTACATATTTGAAAAGCCCGCTCTGTCTGGAAGAATAGCGAGATGGCAAATGATCTTGACAGAATATGATATCCAGTATACAACTCAGAAAGCAATTAAGGGAAGTGTACTGGCAGATCATTTGGCACACCAACCAGTGGATGATTACCAATCATTAAACTTTGATTTTCCGGACGAAGACATCATGGTGGTAACTGACTGTGAAGTACCTGGATCGGATGAAGGACATGAGGAAGGATCCCGATGGTCTATGCATTTTGATGGAGCCTCCAATGCTTTGGGTAACGGCGTCGGCGCTGTAATCATATCTCCCAAAGGAACTCATACTCCCCTCACCGCCCGATTATGTTTCAGCTGCACCAACAATATGGCAGAATATGAGGCATGTATCATGGGTCTTCAAGCCACAATCGACTTAAGGATCAAGTTTCTGAGTGTCTTCGGAGATTCCGCTCTCGTGATCAATTAGATCAAAGGCGAGTGGGATACGAAACACCCGAATCTTATTCCTTACAAGGAGTATGTGACGACCTTGCTTCCCCACTTTGAAGAGATAACTTTTGAGCATTTCCCCAGAGAGGAGAATCAGCTAGCGGACGCACTAGCCATGATGTCTTCAATGTTCAAAGTTAAATGGGACAATGAGGCTCCCCGAATCATTATCTGGAAGTTGGATGAACTGGCATACTGTTGCGAGCTCGAGGCTGAGAAAGTTGTTGAAAAACCCTGGTATCATGAGGTGAAGAGGTATTTGGAAGATCAGGAATACCCTGAAGGTGCATCTGTCAATGATAAGAAGTTCATGAGGAGGTTTGCTGCAAAATTCTTCCTCAGCAACGGCATTCTCTACAAACGGAATCATGATTCAACTCTGCTACGTTGTGTGGATAAGGCTGAAGCAGAGAAAATTATGATGGAGTTACATGAAGGCACATTTGGAACACATTCCAGTGGACACACCATGGCTAAAAAAAATCCTTCGGGCAGGATATTTCTGGTCCACAATGGAAGCCGATTGTTACCAGCACTCCCGAACTTGTCATAAATGCCAGATCTATGCTGACAAGGTGCAAATCCCTCCGGTTCCTCTAAATGTCCTGACGGCACCTTGGCCTTTCGCAATGTGGGGCATCGATATGATCAGTGAAATCCGACCAACGGCATCCAATGGGCATCGCTTCATCTTGGTGGCGATCGATTACTTCACGAAATGGGTTGAGGCAGCTTCCTATGCCACAGTAACCAAGAGCGTCGTGGCACGTTTCATCCGGCATAATCTGATCTGTCGGTACGACGTCCCAGAAAGAATCATTACGGATAATGGTACCAATCTTAACAACAAAATGATCACTGAACTCTGTGAACAATTCAAGATACAGCACCACAATTCTTCTCCCTACCGGCCGAAGATGAATGGGACTGTAGAGGCAGCCAATAAAAATATCAAGAAAATTGTGCAGAAGATGACAGTGACCTATAAAGATTGGCACGAGATGTTACCGTTCGCTCTTCATGGGTACCGCACCTCAGCAAGGACATCAACCGGGGCAACTCCCTTCTCCTTGGTCTATGGCATGGAGGCAGTCTTGCCAATTGAAATCCAGATACCCTCTCTCCGGATAATGAAGGATGCAGACTTGAATGAAGATGATTGGATCCAGACTCGACTTGATCAATTAAATCTGATTGACGAAAAGAGGCTCACTGCTATCTGTCATGGTCAAACGTATCAGAAACGGATGATCAGGGCATTTAACAAGAAAGTCAGACCGCAAGAGTATCAAGTTGGGGACCTGGTAATCAAACGCATCATCCTTCCTCAAAGTGATCCCAGGGGCAAATGGACCCCTACGTATGAAGGGCCATTTGTGGTTAAACGTGTGTTCTCAGGAGGAGCCATGATCCTAACCACCATGGATGGTGACGACCTTCCTCACCCCGCCAATGCAGACATAGTGAAAAAATACTACGCATAAATAAAAGACCCGCTAGGTTGACATACCTAGGCAAAAATAAGGGCTTCCCGGCGAACCAAAAGGGTTCGGGCAAAAATAAGGGATGAAATGAATAAAAAAATCTGTACACCCGGCAAGTCGAAAACCTGAAAAGGCGGCTTGGGCAAAAATGGGTATCCCGGTGGACTGAAAACCCGAAAGGGCGGTCCAGGCAAAAGTTAGGGATAAAAGCATAACACTATGTCTCATTGGATCACTTCGCATCCAGAATTCGGCATCAACTATCTGGCTCAGATTTCGGCATCGACCAACCAGCTTCATCTTCAACTAGGCAGCAAAGCAATGAGATGTTCGAGGACATAAAGGCAATAGCAGAGTTGGAACCCAGTGGGATTGTTCACATAGCTGTTTTGTTCCCTTTTTCAAAATTGTAAACTCTATACTATTTGGCGATATCCTCTTACTAGGATGTCAGCCTCTTGTACAAAAACGCCTATTCACAGGCAAAGTATAAATCAATACAAATATGCTTTTCAGTTAAAAGTGCCAATTGTTTTCTTTTTCTGTTTTGTCTTGCGAAGAACGTCCAATGTTCATTTTTGATATATGCATTTGACATTAAATTGCTGATTCATAAATATTTGCATATAAAACAAGAGATTAATTACAGGTGACATCAAAGACAGGGGCAATGTGGAGTTGTCTAATGCAGTCTGGTTGTTTTTGTCCGCCAAGGCACCAAGGTAGGATCAACTGAAGAACGTGGCCAAATCATCTCAATTCCCCGCAGAGTGAAACAGGATGCGACAATACTTTCCCCAAGCGGAGTTGGTTCCCAGTCGATCCTGAAAAGGCACAACATTCCCCGGCAGGTCTTAAAGCTCATCCCCAGTAGATTCTGTAAGCTTATCCCCTGCGAAGCACGGACGTCTCACCCGAGTTTTATTTAGAGTTATTTCCTCACAAGGACTTATAACTGGGTTATCCTCAGCTAAAAGCCACGGAAGACCGCTCTCGGCAAAGTTCCTTCAATCCCCAGCAAAGTCTATCTTTGGTATTCCCAAGCAGAGTTTATCTTTGGAATCCCCAGCGGAGTTTATCATCATTATCCCCAGCGGAATCCATCATTAAAGTCCTCAACAGGCCTCTCAGCAAAACTTCGGCCAAGTATCTCTACCACAGAGCAACTCTCCGGTCGACCGTCAAGGATTTATTTTCCTAAGGAGAAATTACATCCATGAACATTTCACATTTTCATACATCTTGCTTACATACATGATGAAACGCATGCAACGCTATCTCATGTTAAACATCATGATATCATGCATATCATACATCATGACATTGCATACAACTTACGTTTTTTGCCTTTTCAGGAAAAAGACAATCCCAAAAAACAACTACCTTCAACTGTCACAATTCCAGATCCGATACCTGTATCTAGCCAGGGCACGTCTGAGAGTGATCAGTTTCCAGACTCGATTCCTGTATCTAGCCAGGGCACGTCTGAAGAGTTCAAAGATTCGATTCCTGTATCCAGCCAGGGCACATCTATCAACTACAACATCTCCAGATTCGATTCCTGTATCAAGCCAGGGCATATCTGTTAACAACCATCTCCAGATTCGATTCCTGTATCCAGCCAGGGAATATCTGTTAACAACCATCTCCAGACTCGATTCCTGTATCTAGCCAGGGCACGTCTGAAGAGTCCGAAGATTCGATTCCTGTATCCAGCCAGGGCACATCTATTGACAACTATTTCCGGATTCGACTCCTGTATCCAGCCAGGGCACATCTGTGAGCAACCGATTGTAGATTCGATACCTGTATCTAGCCAGGGCATATCTGCATAAGGAGACTGAAGATCAAACACCTGTAACAAGCCAGGAAAACATCCGTCTTTCTTAAGTACACAAGTTCTCGCTAAGGAATCTCTTATGCGATCGACACTTCCAGATGGCATCTATAAGCCCATCTCCCTATCTACCACCTCTCCAGATGGCATCTGTAAGCCCATTCCTGACATCACATTGTTGAGACTCCAGCATGCGAGTGCAAATTTCCGGGCACTCTAGTGTCCAATCTTCTTTTACCCTCGAGTCACGAAAGGCAAACTTGCCAATCTAACTCTTCAGGTTCAAAAAGATTGAACAGGGGCAACTGTTGTACCCCAAAATTTGCCCTCCCATTTCCTCAACATTTTCTCATCACAAGACCTTTGAAGATTAAGATTCAGTTAGGGTTTCCTCTGCTCAGGACTTCTCCTTGCATTGTGGACTCAAATTAGGGTTTGTGTTTGCCTAAGGATATTTTGATTTAAAATGCCTAAGATGACTTTCATGCTTCATATTGGACTCCCAAGTTTACCCATATCAAGTTTCAAGCCTTGATTCCAAGTTTTGCCCAGTCAATTGGACAGTTGACCTAGAAATCAACTGTATTGGGGAAAAAGTCAATTGTGGCCAATTGACAGTCAAACCTCATGAAATTTGATCCACATCAACACTATGAACTCACATGAATCATTTGATCAAGTTTGGATCACAATTCCATAAGAAATTTGATCAGATCATCAAAAGGGCAAAATGGTCATTTTTAGGGTTTTGACTGCACAAAGGCAATTTTTGACTGTTTGACCTAACCAATGGCAAACCAAGCTCACATATGGACTCAAGGACCCCATGGAATTATCTTGACACATTCATCAAGCTCAAAAGATCCCAAGTACACAAGGTTGACAGTTGAATTTCCCAGTCAATTGACCAATTTTGACTGTATACTGAAAAGTCAAACTTTGACTTTTTGGTCAAAATCAAGAGTCAAGATTCATTTTTCATCAAAACTTGCCAAATCATGAAACTTGTTCACCAAGAAATCACAAAATGCAAATTAGGGTTTGAAAATGGAATTTTTCATAACTTAGAATTTTTCTAAGTTATGAAAAACCCTAATTTTTTCCCAACTTTGCCCCATCTTTTCACCATGATCCATTTGGATTCAAACAAAAGTCAAAACATGAAAGTTGTAGCTTGTTGCATAATCTACAACTTTGATTCACAAAGTTTTCTCATTTGAAGCTTGTATCTCAAGTTATAATTTTTTGAATAAGGGCACTAAACCATTTTTAACTTAGTGAAATTTAACCTATTTTGACAAGGTTTTCTACCCCACTTCAAGGCCACTTTTCATACCCTTCCACTTGGAATTTTGATTTGCATTTCAAAGATGGATTGTAGTACACATTCCAAGCTTTCCAAAATGTCCAAGAACTCATCAAACAACTTCATAACTTGAGAGATTCGAATTTCACAAGTTGGCAAAAATTCACTTTTGTTCTTCAACATGTTCATAAACTTGGCAAATTTGAACTCAGCATAGTTTGTGCTACTTTACAGGTCTTTAAACCAAATTACACTCCTTAATTTAATGCAAAACCATTGAACCAAGTTGTTATTCTAAGCCTTTGGTCATTACACAAGGAATTAAGCCTAATTTAGAAAAAGCACTATTTCCATTCTTGAAAAGAAGAACTTTATGTCAAGTTTGCAATCCAAGTGGTACAATCAAGATCTTCTTGGCACAAGTTTGTGAGCATTTTGCACTGATCAAGGCAAGGGATAGCAGCATAGTGGGAGGGCCTGTACTGACCTAGAGAGCCAAGTTGCATTTTGTAGCTTAAGTGTGAAGAAAAGTCCATAACTTGTGCCATATCTCATCTCAGCTTAGGAACAGAAGAGAGAAGTTATCAAACACATTCCATAGACCACATCCAAGCTTTTGCACGAGTCCTGAACATCTAAAGCACCCTCCATCTCAAAATCACCTTGAAACTGCTCAAACAGGGGAACCCCTGCAGTTTGAGTGCAAACTCCCAATCCCTTCGAGCATTTTGATCCAAACCTTTTCCTCTACCTTCCCTACAACATATACAAGCTAACCATGTCCTAAAATCAGACCTGTAACACCTCCAAGCCACTTCACCATTTTTAATTTTCTGTTTTGCAGTTGGAGTTCACTAGCTCGATTCAGGGAGTTTCAAGACAAAGTAGGAATTGGAAAAGCATCCTTACACTTCAAGGAAGCTGTACAAGTCATCATTTCACTCTGAAACATCCTTCATTGCAAAGCTCGACTCCAACTGAACAGGTACATTCATGGAGTTCTATCTCCCTTATTAGGCATTGTTAGCTTTAGATTTTTGAAGAAAACATGTCACAATCATAGCCCTGAACATGCTCATATGTTTAGATTTCATTTATATTTCGTGTGCTTAGAGAATTTCATGTCTGAACATTGATGAAAATTTAGGTCAGAAATGGGGGGAGGAGAAATTCTCCCTCATCTTAGAGAGATAGGTCATGTTCTTTATATGGTTGAAACCGTCTCTTAATGCTCTACACTTTTCATGTTATGAGTTTTGCTTGAAAGTCCAAGAATCCAGAGATAAAAAACGCGTGTTTTGCTTGAAGGAGGTTGTACAGAGGTTGAAGAAGAAGTGGTCTGGGCTGGGCCTGGATTTATTTTCTTTTCACACCCCATTTCCACGTTTACACCCCCTGAGCCCATTTGCTTCATTTTTGACTCTTTTTGACTTTTTCTTTTTTGGTTGACTTTGTTTATTTTTTCTCATGACATTAGAAAATTAAAAATATTTTTTTCATCATTTTTTGCATTTATTGCATATTTATTTGTTTATTTTCTTTGTTTGTACATAAGTATATATATACTATTATTAGAATAAATATAAAAATAATGTAAATACAATTTTTATTTTTATTTACTTTCTGAAAATATTTCACATAGAAAATACTCTTTATTTATTTTATTAAAAATATTAAATAAATATTTATTTTGTGTATAATACATATTTAGGGTTTAATATATATATATATATATATATATATATATATATATATATATATATATATATATATATATATATATATATATATATATATATATATATATATATATATATATATATATATATATATATATATATATATATATATATATATATATATATATATATATATATATATATATATATATATATATATATATATATATATATATATATATATATATATATATATATATATATATGTTTATCAATATATTTAAGTTAAAAATATAAAAATACTTGAATTCTTCATTCTTATTAATATTTGATATAAAAATACTTTTTTTCATAATGTACTTCATTTTATCTTATTTTCATAAATAATAAATAAACATTTGTATTTAATTAGATAGTAATACATTTTCCTTAAAATTAGGGTTTTTACCCTAAATTCAAAATACTTCAAAAAATAATACATTTTTATTTTCTTTTCTCTTTTACATAAATAATATTTTCTCATACATATAAAAACTTTCTTTGTGCATTTCACATATTTATTTAATTTCCATTTAATTATGCAATTTATTTACCTTGCAAATATTCAAAATGATGTAATAACTTAGATTTAAATTCTTGTCAATATCCCCATTTGAACATTTGTACCCCACCTTCCCATATTTGGTTTTGTAATAGCTTAGTAATTTTAATTTCGCACTTTATTGCTTTCTAATGATAACATGTTAGAATTAGGGTTTGTATGCGAAAAAACGATAAAAAATAGTTTGACCTAATACAAGATAAACAAGTATGAAAATGGACACACAAATCACACTTGCACCCCCTAGGGTATTCCACTTGTTGCCTTCAAATAAATGGGCCATATTGTACGTTGAACTTCTTTGGGCAAAGCAAACAGTTTGAATGATCATAGTCCCTCGATAAAACTTTTCAAAACAAACAAAAACAAATGATCAAGTCCCTTAAAGAAAATTGCCCAAAGACATTTAACGCTGTTGCAATTATGGTCTAAACGATGACCCGCGCCTGTCCCTTTCACATCCTAACACAAGGTTGCCCACCAAATACAATGGTGGAGCAAACTTGTTAAAAGGGTTAAAGTATAGCAATAATCTTTTGAGAAATTTAGGAGTAGATAACCTCTTAGTTACTTGAATTAACTTGCAAAACAAAACACTTGCCTAATTTCAAAATCACACATCACTACACTTTCAAAATAACTTTCAAAAACAAATGAAAACCTTTTCAAAAGACATACATCTTTGTATACATCCCCACATGGATCATTACAAAGGTTGCCACCACATTGGCCTCTTTTCAAAACATTTTCAAACCCACACACTCAAGCACCATTTAAAACAATTGAAAACAAAAGGCAAGTGATCTAAGCAAGTAACTAAGAGCCCATGGATAACCATGGATAGAAAGGGTGCTAATACCTTCCCTTTCTATAATCTACTCCCCGAACCCAAGAAAACATCTCAAAAGGTTTTTGCTGTGCTTTTTAACCTTTTCCTTAGGATAAAATAAAAAGTCGGTGGCGACTCTTGCTAACCGCAACATTTGCGAATACAAAACGCAAAACCTCAAGTCAGTTCTCCCACCGTATCACATAGGTGCTTGAGAATGTGTATAGGCCTATGAGACTTGATTGAGCCATTGAAAACCCCAAATTCCTTGAAAGAACCAAAACCCTAATTTCAGCTGGCTTAGGAGGTGGTTTGAACTGTACAACTCTTGAGAAATCTTGAACAATTTGAAGATTATTCTTGTCAAATTTTGAAGAATATGGGAGGGCAAATTTTGGGGTACAACACTAGGGTTTGATGACGAAGCAGATAGTCTTGAGATTTAGAGAGCGATCTTGTATGTCTTGGTTTGCTTTTGCTTATTCATCCTTTTGGAGGGGTGAATAAAATAACACTTGATGATGCATGGCTTCTTGGAGACTGAGGCCATGGGTTATGTTCGCGAATCGCTGCATGACGTCTTAGGTGATAAGCTAGATTTTATATTTTCGAGCATCGCTGCATGAAGTATGAGGCGATGGTCTGTGTTGCAGAATAAAGAAACACATTGATGTATGAAGTCTTAGGCAATGGGTTAGGTTCGTAAGTCTCAGCGTGAAGTCTTAGGCGATAGGCTAGATTTTGGTTTTCGAGCATCGTTGTATGAAGTCTGAGGCGATGGTCTATGTCGTGGAATAAAGAAAGACATTGTTGCACGACGTCTTAGGCAATGGTCTTTATTACGGAACAAGGAAATGCACTGCTGCACGAGGTCTTAGGAAGTGAGTTAAGTTCGCGAATTGTTGCATGTCGTCTTAGGCGATAAGCTAAATTTGGTTTTCAAACATTGTTGTATGTCGTCTTAGGCGATTATCTGTGTTGTGGAATAAAGAAACACATTGATGCACGACGTATTAGGCAATGGTCTTTATTACAGAACAAGGAACCGCACTGCTGTAGGAGGTCTTAGGAAGTGGGTTAGGTTCGCGAATCGCTGCTTGTCGTCTTAGGTGATAGGCTAAACTTTGGTTTTCGAACATCATTGCATGATGTCTTAGGTGATGGTATGTTGTTGCAGAATAAAGAAACACATTGTTGCACGACGTCTTAGGTAATGGTTCTTTATTATGAAACAAAGAACCGCACTGTTGCTCGATGTCTTAGGCAGTGGGTTAGATGAGGAGAATACATTGCTGCATGGAGTCTTAGGCAATGTACCAAGCTTCGTACATTACTACATGGAGACTTAGGTAATGAACTGAACACATCATTGCGTGGAGACTTAGGTGATGGGCTGAACACGTCACGACATGGAGACTTAGGTGACATGTTGAATCGTAGGAGAAGTGTTTTGTTAATTGACCATTAGATAGCTATATCGAGGGTGGGATTTCTTATTTGCTGATTGATATTGACCCCTGAATATATGCATATTGTATATATGCAAAAATGTATACTATATGTATGCTTTGGATATGCAAAATGTGTGTGAAATATGTGTAAAACGCGTGTATGCCTTGAAAGGTTATGAAGACTATTTCTAGAATCCTCTCTTTTAAACCATTGGTTTTGAATTACCCAACCCTGGAGTTGTATGTTGTATTGTCGTGGCATCGTTAAATTTGATTTGAACGTGGCAAAAAAGTGTTAGCAAGATTTTGAACATTGATTTTTTTTGTATTGTAAGCACAAGGGTGGTGTAAACGTATGAACAAACTTTGTGTTCTGGGCGTAGACGTGGGAATAAACATGTGTATAGACTTTTGTGTTGTAGGCACAGGTGTAGGCGTAGACATGTGTATGGACGTAGACGTGGATTTCCTTTTGATGCTTTTCAAACCAAAATGCTTTTTTGATGTTTTTATCAAATGCCTTTATTTGTCAATTTCCCCGAAATAATTTCAAGACAATATTCACAAGTAATAATCGTAGTGTTTTGTAAACAAGTCTGAGAAAAGAAAAAAAACACAATTTAAAAGATGAACAAGAAAAGTGAATGTTTTATTGATTATGCCTCTGAATAGGCGAATGTACAAGATGCAATTCCTAGAAATAGGTAATTACAAAAAGTTTCAAACTGTAATTGGCAATGAAAGTGATAATTGTTACTGTTGTTTCCCTAATATCCTTTTAATAGCTCTTGTCTCCTTTGCTTCTGAGTCGTATGACTTAGACCCATCTCTCCCTTCGTGGTTCATAGTCGTAGCTCTTAGATCGTAGTCATTTTGTTCTTTATTTCTTTGTGAAATCCCTAATTTTTTCCTGGATTTCCCAGTCGGGTTTTCAATCCACCGGGATAATTTTTTTTGTTTATATGCCCCTAATTTTTGCCTCGATCGCCCTTTAGGGTTTTTGATCCACCGGGACGCTCCTTTTTTCCTAAGTCGCTCGTTCTAAGGTTCGAGCTTAGTGAGCTTCTTATACATAGTGTTTTTTGACTACGTCTGAGTTTTCCGGATGCGATAGTTCTTCCCTATCCATTGTTGTAAGGATGAGACCACCTCCGGAGAATGCTGTTTTGACTACGTATGGACCTTCATAGTTGGGTGTCCTTTTACCACTTGAATCGAGGCGAGGTAGCAGAATCTTCTTGAGTACTGGATCGTGTTGTAGTTCCTTCTGTGCAGTACACCGTTACTCAAAGAATTTCGAGGCTAATTTCCGTAGAGTTTGTTTTTCAATGATAAAGGCATTTTCTGGATATTCTTGTTTTTCGAGGTACTTCTTGATGTCGTAAAACCAAGGCTTGTCATCCGACTCTTCTTTAGTAGCAAGGCAGTATGCGGGCTCTTCAAAGTGTTTGATTGTGATGCGTGGTTCGTGGTTTGACCAAGTTACTTTGAACATAGCTGATATAGTTACCAGAGTGTCTGCCATTTGATCTTCTTCTCGTGGGATGTGACTGAAAGTAATCTTTGTGAATTCCGTAGCCAACTTTAAAACATGATCCCGATATGGAATTAGTTTAAGATGTTTTAGTATTCCATTCGTCGTTGACTTAGTATATGACTAATGTGGAGTCCCCAAATACTTCGCGGTTCTTTATTCTTAGATCGATGGCAACTTCCAGTCCTAATATACAAGCTTCGCACTCAACGATGTTGTTGGTGCAGTCGAAGCACAGCCTCGCAGTATAGAGCTTATGATAATTCTTTGGAGAAGTCGAAACTGCCCCTATACCGTGCCCCAGTGCATTTGAAGCCCCGTCGAATACGAGTGTCTAGCGTGCACTGGCTTGATTTCTTTCGTTAGGTCCTGGTATCTCATAGTCACCTATAACCATGACATCTCTTTCTGGAAAGTCGCACTTCGTAGGTTGATATTCTAGCAGTGGTTGGTGAGCTAGATAATAACTTGATTGGCCTTTCTTTGACGCTATGCTCTAACATTTCCCCTAGCTTGATTTCTTCCTTTGTAATTAGATTAATGGTCTCAGTATCCTCTTGATACGGTTGTATGTTGTCATCCTTTCGCTCTATTTCCCTTGCCATTTCCTCAGAGAGTTCAAGATCTTCATCATCTTCCTCTTCGGCTTGGTTGATAGGAGCATCAAAATTGTATTGGGTCGCAGCAGTAACATTATCAGTGGTTTTGGGAATGGATTTGCACGTTTATCATGTTTTGGTGCAGATTTTAGTATATGAATTTTGAAGATGCATATGCAGAGAAAGTATTTCCATTTTTAAATTTAAGGAATAAATGCAAAAGAAAGACAAGGATCTTAATTGAAAACAAAATATAACTTTTATTAATTGCAAATATTGTCTGAAACAAAACGGGGGGACCCTTAAAAGAAACCCCTATGCCTCGGGCTTGACATAGGTTCTTTCAAAAACAAGAAAAATTACTTAGGAAATAAAAAGATCTCCGGAATCTCCATAGCAGTCCATCTTTTGAGTTTTTCTCCCGGGGCGCATTCTCGGATGAAGTTAGTTTCCCTTTTGGTATTGGCTTTGTTGGATATCATTCTCATGTCTCTGCTGTGCTCTATTCCCTTGTTTGACAAAGGTCTCTTGGATTGGAGGAAATCGTGCTTTACCCTTCAGGGTGTCTACATATTTCTCTTCAAGGTATGTTCCAAATTGGACTATCCCCTGATCCACTAGATTTTGCGAATTTTTCTCGAAGGCTTCAATTATGCTCCAATAGGAACCCACATTCCCATAGATATTCTTTTAACAAGCTTATCGGGGCTTTTGCTTGTCTGGTTGCCCCACAGTCATTGACTACTTCAGTTGCATTTATTATCGGCCCACCATGCGGAGGCATAGGGATTGATTTGATGTTAGGTTTCTCAAAAGTGGTGTCTTGAGATTCTAACAAGTCATGCACTTTATGTTTAAATGCCCATCATTGTTCTATGGTATGCCCTAGAGAGTTAGCATGGTATTCGCATCTAGCGTCGACATTGTATCTTCGCGGGAGTTGCCCGACTGGAGGAGCTAAAGGCTTGATTTCCACCAAATATGCCTTGACAAGGTGTTGTAATAATTGGTTGGGAGGCATAGGGAGTGGATCAAAATTTCTTTGTGGCCTTCCGAATTTTTCTTGTTGTTGTCCTTGTGGGATCATTAATGGTTATGGTGTCCTTGGTTGTAAGGCTACAACATTAACTTCTCCCTCTTTTCCTTTGGGGTAGTTTGAAGCAGGCCTTTTCGAATGGTAGGGGGCATTTGATGGTCCCCCTGGTATTTTCCCACTCTTTATTCTGGTCTCGATTCTTTCTCTGATAGTCACTAGATCTGTGAATCCCGAAGATACACTTCCAACCATCTTCTCATTATATATCCCTTGCAAAGTTTCCATAAACATGTCTATTAATTCCTTCTCTAACAGTGGTGGTTTCACATGGGATGCCATCTCCCTCCATCTCTGAGCATATTCTTTGAAGGACTCTTCTTTCTTCTGGGACATATTCTGGAGTTGCATGCAGGTAGGTTCCATGTCCAGGTTATATTTGTAATGCTTTAAGAAAGAATTAGCAAGATCTTCTCAGGTTCAAATATGTGTTCGCTCCAATTGCATATACCAGTCTAAAGACGCCCACTCAGGCTATCTTGAAAATAGTGAATCATCAGCTTCTGATCGTGGGCATGGGCATGCATCTTCCTGCAATACATGCACAAATTATTTCTTGGACAGGTGAGCCCCTTATATTTTTCAAAGTCAGGTACTTTGAACTTCGGCGAAATCACCACATCAGGAACTAGGCCCATTTCGAGAGCGTCCACTTCGAAGGCATCAAATCCCTCTACATATTTTAACCTTTCCTCCAGAGTCTTATGCTGATTCATTACCATTGGATTATCAATAGCATGAGTATCGATCGTCTTTAAGTGTTTCTGGTAGGCATCCTCTGGGTCGTGGTCTCCGTATTGTAGATCCAAGTAGTTGTCTGCATTGTTTTTCGGGATTTGTAGGGCATGAGATGCTCCTTCTTTTGATGGCGGTGGGATAAACCCTTCAGTTTCAGCTTCTCTGGTCTCTTGTTGGGCCATGACGGACTTTTGGGGTCCTGCTCCTGGCTCTTTTCTTAGTTGGTGACCGCTTGATGCACCAATCGTTTGGGCTACTTCTTCGAAAGCTACCTTAGGAATCTGGTCTTTCCTGTCAATGATGTTCTTCAAATCTAGGAGAACTTGACTCAGATCTCCTTTCATTGAGCTTACATAACCCTTTACTTGGTCGAAATCCTCTTTGAATGCGGCCTGAGTTTCCTCGATTTGCTCCATTACTTTTTTGTTGGATATAGAGGCCAAGGAGGTGGTGATCTTCTTCTACCAATGGATTAACTGGAGAGATTTTGAAAAAGATGAGCTTTGATATGATATGCTGGTGTTTATGAATGCATGCATGCGTATGATTATGAACATGTAATGGTTCCTTGTTTTAACTGTCTTATTCATATCTTTTGCTTATTATTATTATTGTTTTATTTGGTGACTAGCTTTAAAATAGATACGCCAACGAGATACTGAAAATGCCTTTATTGAAAGTAACATAATCCAGATATTGAAGAATATTACAATCTTAAACCAAAACTTGTTTGCATGAAATTAAGCAAAGGGAAATAAATCTTCTAGGCGCGCCTGTGGATGACTGCTCTTGAAACCATCCACCTTTGCTTGATAAGGCTTGAGAAAGTCTTCAGTATATTATTTCCCTTTTGTGGCTTTGATTTCAGACATGTTTGGCGCATTGACGTGGACAAGTTGTTTCCTTTGGTATCCATTTTTAAAGACAGTCACCAAAAATCTTGATTTTATTATCTTTTTGTTTTGTACCCTGTGAATAAGACAAATAAATGAAACAAATGATGAATATATGAAATATATGAATGCATGGATGTATGGCTGAGTAACAGGATTTTGTGATAAATACCCTTATAAAGTAGGCTTCTTAATTTTGACCTACGGTTAATCTATCCTCCCAAAAGGTGGCTTCCTTAAGGGTATCATGAATAACACCAGAGGGAAAAAGCACAAGGGCCTCCCTTAGGTGGAGCCTCTTTACGGGCTGAAACTTTCGTCTCAAAGTTGTGAAAGGTCTCATCATGAGATTTTAGGTTAAGGTCGTTACAAAGAGTCATGTGTGTCCTTCCAAAGTCCTACTCTTCAAGAGGATATCTCTCGATAAGTATTCCTTTTTTGGAAGTCCACCGACTCTATGCAAAGTCGTCACCTAAACTCGCAGAGATGATGTATCCCCTAAGCTAATAGACGAACCTTCTTTCTAAGGGTTTATTTGTAAATATTTTTGAGATAACAGTCCTGCCATGCAGTAAATATATAATGATAAGAAAGATTGACAATTAATAAATAAATGTGATAAATAAATGCAATAAATAAATAAATAAATAAAGAAAATTAAAACCCAAAATAAAACCTAAAACCTAAGGTTGAGGAGTCCCCGGCAGGGTCGCCAGCTCTTGCGACTGGTTTTTAATGTAAGAGTCGCCACTATTAGTTTTTATCCTAAAGAAGGGAATATAATAGAAAACCCTAATTCGCAGACAGAGATTCTAGGTTTTTGACTTTATTAGACGAAAGGAAGGTGTTAGGCACCTTTCATCTACCTTGTTCACAAGGATACTAGGTTTTAGGTTAGGTTTGGGTAAAATAGGGTTTTAAGTTTTAATAGGGGAACTCGCCACAATTTTAATCGTATGCCTACATATCCTCTTATGAGGAATCAGAGCCCCAATTCGTAGTTCGTATGGGGTTGGTGTTTTTTAGGGTTGCAAATGTATTTTGAATCGCCTCGCATTTGACCGGGAGTAGTGATTGCGGAGATTTTGGCTAAATGCGCAATTAGTCAAAATTCGTTTGAAACTCTTTTGCAAAAAAAATAGTTATTTAGATTAGTTTGTTGTGAAAAAATAGTTTGAGATTTGTTATGTTTTTTTTATCATGTTAATTGCAAAATTTCTTGATTAATGCATGATTAAAAAAATTTAATGCAAATAATATAAGAAAATATATGCATGAGTTTTTAGATAAAAATAATTTGGATGATAATATAATAATATTTACATATAAATAAATAGTAAATAAAATATGATAATAAAAATTAATATTAATAAAAATAATTATTATAAAGAAAAGGAATAAATAATATAAAAGAAAAATAGAATTAAAAATATAATAATTAAAAAATATAAAATGATTTAATTCCTGGAGGGGGTGTATATTCTTTGTTAAGCAGTAAACATAAGGGGTGCTAGTAGGAATCTGGGCTAGGCCCAAATATGGTTCTGGCAGGGGGAGGTGTAGTCTATTTGACGGTTTAGAAATTCAAGAATGGGGGGGTGCTAAACACGTTGGGCTTGGCCCATTAAACAAATTGAGAAGGTCTGCGTGATTGAGTGTTGCGAGGTGCATGGAAGCTTACGATGGGACTTGGCCTATGGCCGTCCGATGTGATCTAACGGAGGAAACTCGAGGGAGTATAATAATTATGGTGGGTGCGCGTCTACTGGATCAGACGGAGAGAATACATTGTGTTTTAATATTTTTTACAAAATCATTTTTTATCATTGTTAGTTTACAATTTCTTCTTCCTCTCTCTTACAAAACTATATCTTCTTCTTTACCAAACCCTAATGCTTACCTTTCTTCTCCGTGGCGCATACAAAACCCTTACCCCAAATCGACAATCAAAACACATAAAAAAATAAAGCTAAGAAAAATACCCTCTGTAGCAATTTCTGACTTGGTCCGATCCGGTACTAATCCAGTGTTCTTCTTCTTTCTTGTAGGTTACAGTAGCGGTGGATCTTGAGGAAGGTGGTGTACAACGACAGCGGTACAATTAGGGTTCTAGATATTGGAACCCCAATTGCATCTTCTTCTATCTTCAACATGATAGCTTCGTGTTCTTCGGGTTCTTCTCCGGATTCCAGCCTCCCCCTTTTCTTCTGTATTTGATTCCCCCATTTATTCTTCTGATGATTAGTATTTATAGGTTTTAGATTTTAGGACTTTGTTAGAGATTACGATGAATTAGGGATTGTAGAAAAATTAGGGATTTGACCTTATGATGTAATTGATTCTGTTTACTGTAATTCCAGATTTTGTATTAGTATAGATTTGCTATAATTTCTGGATTCGACTGAGTATATCTTGGATTTGATTTATTATAACTGTTTACACTGGATATTAGAGATTTTCTTTATTGTCAATTTTGGATTTTATTGTAATAGAGATTTCTGGATTTGGATTGTAATTTTGGAGATTTGATTTCATTCTAATTTCTACAGTTACTGTCTATGTCATAAAACGTGCGTTGATCTTGGCTTAAATTGGAACAGTTGTTGTTTTAGCAGCTTTTGGGCTTCACGTTATTATTGTTAAATTGGGCCTACACGTTATTTTTTGTTTGTTCGGCCCAACAACATTGATTTTCCTATTACAGCAAAAAAAAACTTATTATTATATTTTTTCAATACAGCCAGACCCAATTGGCCTTTTTTTCATCCAAAAACACCAAAGTTTAATAAATTAAACATTTAACAAAAAAAAAATTTAAGAAACAAATTTTAATAAAAAAGTGTTACGCTTTCTTTTAAAAAAATATTGTTTATTTATTTATTATTATTTTTAAATAATAACAGTAAACATTTTTTTTCTAATAATAATAAGACTTCTTTTTTCCAAAAACGTTTGATGGGCTAACTTAATGGGCCTCATATTGCAATTCCACCCCTTTCTTTACTAACAACAACTTAAACTTAAGTGGACTTAATAATTGAAACCTAATTTCTCTTTTGAAATAATTTTCCATTTACGAATCGCATGGGCCTTTGGCCAACATGCTTTATAAATGGGCCTACAGATACATGGGTCTTTCTGAATTAGAAAGCCCCACTTTCCTGAATTAAGATACACCCCCTGATCGTCTTGAATAAAGATGGGCCATCAGATATTTTTGTACCATCTTTAATTAAACATTTCTTCTATTTTAATCTTAAAAAATAAAATCATCGAGATAGGATAAATTTGGGGTACGACACTTTCAAACGCTTAGCCTCAAATAAAAGGATTTTCAAATACCTTGAGCATAAAGTTTCTGAATCCGAAAAGGAGTTGGAAACTCTCAAGGCATCCATGATAGAGAGTATCAAAGACAAATATGAAATTTACAAGACCTCTTGGCAAAATTGGCATGGATGTGAAACTTGTAACATTTGGCAAGAGACTAGAATTCTTAAAGCCAAATTAGACAAGGCTTTCAAACCAAAGTTACATTTGCTATTGATCGATAAAACTTTAGGAAAAAGTATGATTAATCCTTATAAAAAATATACTTATCAGATAAGAGATCAATCAAGCAAAAGTAACTCCTATCAAGACTTGCTTGTCTATATTGTTTCAAGGAGGGACACACCATTAAAAAATGTTGATTTAGAAGATTCTTGGTACCTAAAATCATTTTCAAATGGTCTCCCAAAGGAAACCCATGTTTCACTCACACACAAGGACCCAATAAAAATTGGGTACCTATTTCCCTTGTTTAATTTTGTAGGTGGAATATCTTGAGACTACGGAAAGAAGATGTTTTCTCAACAGTGGATGCTCTAGACATATGACGGGTGATATTTCCATATTATTTGACTTTGTAGCTAAGAAGAAAGGCTTTGTAACCTATGGTGATAACAACAAGGGAGCTATACTCGATAAAGGTAGTGTAGGTAATCTCTCTTCTACTACTATCACAGATGTTCTTTTAGTTGAGGGTCTTAAATACAATCTCATTAGTATTAGTCAATTATGCGACAAAGGATATAAAGTTTCTTTTTCAAAAGACTGTTGCTTAATTGAAAATAGTGATAAGGATAATGTGTTTAAAGGCTTGAGGGTTAATAATGTATATATGCTTGACTTGAATGAATTATCTTTGACCGGCGCTAAATGTCTTGTTTCCATGAGTGAAGACTCATGGCTTTGGCACAGGAGATTAACGCATGTCAATTTTGACTTGCTAAACAAAATTGTATCAAAAGATCTAGTTGTTGGTTTACCCAAAATAAATTTTTCTAAAGATTACTTATATGATGCATATCAAATGGGCAAACAAACACAAATTTCTTTTAAATCTAAAAAGATTATCTCTACAACAAAACCACTTGAACTTCTCCACGTGGATATTTTTGGACCATCTACAATAAAAAGTCTAGGTGGTAATTATTATGGTTTTGTTATAGTAGATGACTTCTCTAGATTTTGTTGGACAATTTTCTTGGCTAGAAAAAGTGACACTCTTTCCGCGTTTAAAATTTTTTCTAAGATGTTCCAAAATAAGTTAAACACTAACATTGTTACAATCCGAAGCGATCACAAGGGCGAATTTGAAAACCATCTCTTTGAGGAATTTTGTGAAAAACATGGCATTGATCATAATTTTTCCGCACCACGTACTCTACAACAAAATGGATTAGTGGAATGCAAGAACCGTGTTTTAGAAGAACTCGGAAGAACTATGATCAATGAACATGCCCTTCCTAAGTAGTTTTGGGACGATGTCATAAGTAAGGCTTGTTATGTTTTGAATAGGATCCTAATCCGTACAATTCTAAACAAAACTCTGTATGAACTACTAAAAGGAAGAAAGCCGAATATTTCATATCTTCACGTTTTCAGACATAAATGTTTTGTGTTGAACAATGGAAAGGAAAATCTTGGTAAGTTTGATTCAAAAGCAGATGAAGGTATCTTTCTGGGATACTCTCGATCTAGTAAAGCTTATAGGTTATTTAATAAAAGGTTACAAATTGTTGAGGAGTCCATGCAAGTGTCTTTTGATGAATCTTGTTCGAGATCGGTCGAAAAAGGTATTGTGTTTGATGGTGCAGGTGTATCTTCGGAGAGTATACTTAAAGATCCAGATGTTAAAAGCAATGAAAATGATATCCCGTTCGAATGGAAATCTATCAAGGATCATCCCATCGACAATATCTTTGGAGATATCACAAAAGGAGTCACTACACGGTCCAAGATAAGTAACTTTTGTTATCATTTTGCTTTCGTCTCACAAATTGAGCCTAAAAACTCCAAAGACGCTTTACTCAATGAACATTGGTTTTTAGCTATGAAAGATGAGCTAAACCAATTTAAGAGAAATGAGGTTTGGGACCTTGTCCCTCATCCGCGAGACCATCGTGTAATCGACACTAAATGGGTGTTTAGGAACAAATCAGATGAAACAAAATAATAACTCACAACAAGGCTCGCCTTGTTGCTCTAGGGTATAACCAAGAAGAGGGCATCGACTATGAGGAAACTTATGCACCGATAGCCCGACTCGAGGCTATACGCCTTTTGCTTGCCTTTGCATGTTCATAAAATTTCAAGTTATATCAAATGGATGTTAAGAGTGCTTTTCTAAATGACTATATTAATGAAGAGGTTTATGTATCTCAACCTCCCGGATTTGAAAACTTTGAGTATCCTAATCATGTTTACAAACTAAAATGTGCCTTATATGGTCTCAAACAAGCCCTTAGGGCTTGGTATGAACGCCTTAGAAAGTTTTTGTTAGAACAAGGATTCTCAATAGGAAAGGTCGATACGAATCTTTTCATTAAGCGCCAAGGTGTTGATGTGGTGTAGCGACAAGTAACAAAAGTTTTGGAAATATTTATCTGGGAATTTATCGTATCCACTGAGATTGGTTATTGAATTGTCGTTTAACAAATCTCTCGTTAATGAGTTTTAGATTGAATGGGTTTGGAAAGAAAATTTTATCAACAAAAAATAAATGTAAACAAAACTAAAAACTAAGGAAGAACTTATTAAGCTTTCATATAATCTACTCATCACATACATAACTCTACCGACCATTTACATTCATCCTAACAATACTTATCAATGTCACCACGTATCACTCACAACCTAAGTCATTTCTAACCCAAATCGAGAGATCGACTGTATCACCAAGGAAATGATCTATCTACCTCCTCAACAACATAGAAGACAACTATGTAATTGCATTGACGATATCTCAACACAACACAACCATACAGAGGCATTAAGCTCTGATACCCAAGTAGATGTCAGCTCTAAATCTATCTCTAGAGTTCAGAAACTAACAGATAATCATCCTAGATAAGAATATAAACAATATATGTCTATAACAACTCAAATCCCTAGCACTGAGAAAAAATCTAGGACAACAATCGATAAAGATTTATAAAGCAAGTTTAATATAACGCCATGGGAGACAAATATACATAAGTTCAGAGTAAATACATATACAAACTCAACACATAAAGAATACACAAAGATGAAGAGAAATGAACCATAAATCTCCCAGTTTGTCAGCATGGATTGATGAGCAATCCACCCCGGATCATCCGTATGTAAGCTTCAATGTTGTTTTCTAAGCTAATCCACTACAAAAATGAGGTGGATGGAGTTGAGAGAACAAAAATATCTCCTAAAACCAACCATACAACAAATGAAACAAAATGAAAGATATAAAGAAAATATGATCCACAACAATCGCCCGGCGAAATAAAAGCATCTCCCGGAGAAAGCTCCTATTTACAAGGCCCAGGAAAAGCCACGTCCTCAACTGAGACAAATATCCTCTTTTTCCCGGCGACAGACTCACGTCGTCCAGCGATTCTCCTTATTTTCGCCTGACGACGTAGAAGCGAAGCAAGGCAGGGAATTCATCAAAATTGGTCTTCAAAATTTCGCTCGGCGACACTCGCTTTCGCCCGGAGATCCATGACAGGAAGGTAACTTATGTTGCTTTCTCTACATAACTTATTTTGGCTCCAATCTTGGCCTTATTCCTTTTTGATCCAAAAATGCATCTTGGATATTTATTCCTCAATGCTCCAACAATGCTCAAATACCTACAAAATAAATACAAAACTATCAAACGATACACTTTATACAAGAAAATGCAATATATACAAACTAAACATATTTACACAAAAGTTGGGTTATTTCAACGATATTAACAACAAAGATTCGATAAGTGCAACAAAAAGTATATACAAGATAACTACACTTTTGCACTTATCACAAGGTAAACATTCAATTTTAGTAAAAATTTATGTAGATGATATCATATTTGGATCTACTAATATATCCTTGGTCAAGGAGTTCTCTAAGTTAATGCAGGGAGAATTTGAAATGAGTATGATGGGTAAATTAAAGTACTTCCTTGGGCTTCAAATTAAGCAACTCGAGGAAGGGACTTTTGTGAGTCAAACCAAGTATTGTCAAGAACTACTAAAGCTCTTCGACATGGAAAAATCAAAGGTCATTGACACTCTAATGCCTATCGCGGTTAATCTTGCTTGTGACGAACATGGTAAGTCGGTTGATGTAAAAAGCTATAGAGGTATGATCAGTTCCCTTCTTTACCTTACGGCTTCTCGTCCCGACATTATGTTTAGTGTATGTATGTGTTATAGGTATCAATCATACCCCAAGGAGTCACATTTAAAAGCCGTTAAGCACATACTTAGGTATCTTTGTGGTATGACTAAGTATGGGTTATGGTTCTCTAAGGGTAATAATTGCTCTTTGGTTGGTTATTCTGATTCCAACTTTGCCGATTGCAAGTTGGATAGTAAAAGTACTAGTGGTACGTGTCACTTCTTTTCAAATTCCTTAGTAAGTTGGCATAGCAAGAAACAAGTTTCCGTTGCTTTGTCAACTGTCGAGGAGGAATATGTCACAACCGCTAATTGTTGTGCCCAAATTTTATGGCTCAAATAACAAATACTTGATTTTAATGTCAAACTCGATCATATTTCGATCTTTTGTGACAACACAAGTGCCATAAACCTAACCAAAAACCCAGTTTTACATTCACGCACAAAACATATTGAGATTAGGCATCACTTCCTTAGGGATCATGTAGAAAAAGGTGACGTCGTATTTGAGCATGTTGATAGCACTAATAAACTTGTAGATATTTTCACAAAACCTCTTGCGACCGAGCCTTTCTTCCACATTTGTAGGAAACTTGGTGTTCTCGACATTTCGGATAGGTTACAACTACATTAGTTGCATTTCTCTTATTTATACTTGTACTCTCATAAATTGTCTACACTCTTGGATCAAGTTATTTGTGAGGGAAAAATGTCATCCCACATCATATAGGTAATATCATTCTAACTCTAACTCTACTCTTGATAACTCAAAGTGGTAAAATTGTAAAAAAAAATTATTCCTTGTGATATGCGCTTTTCAATCTTTGTGATGTGTGATTTATGCTTAGGTGGTTATTTTTGTTTTATTGTGTGTTAAAATTCATGAATATTTGCAAAATTGAAAAATAGGCCTGCTTAGGTCGACTTATGGCTGGGGTGTGACAAGTGTGTTTTTATCTTATCATCTCTACTCATTCACTCTCATTACTCTATTTGCCCCAAATCCTTCTCAAAAACCCTAAGAGAATCTTTTACCCACAAGTCTCAAACTCTTCAAGCTTCCTTCCATGGCTTCATCAAGACCTACAAAGAGAAGATTGGTAAAAGGAAGTTCATCTTCTCAACAAAACCCCGATCCAGTAACTGCTTTGTCTCTACTTTTTGATGATTTGGTTGAGTCTTATTCAAAGAACTTTAGTAAGAGAAAAATTGTTAAGCAATTTGTAGTGTACATGCAAACCCTAGATCGGTTGAATCTACCACATGTTATTTAGTTGTTGAGATTTCAGAAACTCTGTGTCTTTTTGGAATGTGATATTGTGTATAATGAAGAGTTGATCAAACTGTTTTATAATGGTCTTCAAGGTAGTTTTGATGGGAACAATTTTATATATAAGATGAATAACAAGGTTTATACTATTAATTCTGAGATTTGGATGGAGTTTGAAATGTTTCCTCCAAGTCCGGTTGCTATCAAAATTACCGATACTGATAACTTTGAGGGATATGACTTTAAGGTTGCTCTAAATTCTATGCTGAAACATCCATTCTCTGAAAGTGTTGTGAATTACACCTTATTTCCAAAGTCAGTCACAACGGGTGCATTAAAACCGCTTGACCGTGTTCTGCAGCGAATTGTCTCTCGCATTATTCGCCCTAAGAGGGGTGGATACTCAAGGGTTGATCAGCTTGAGGTGCACTTGGTCTATGCTATCAAGAACAAAATGAGGATCAATTGGCATTACTACTTTGCGAGTAGAATATATAATCTAGAAGATTCGGGTAGAGGAACAACATTGGACTATGCTTCCTTTATTCAACATGTCCTCAACAAGGCCGTTATTGGTGTTCCGGGTCTTCCCTTAATTGGATTATTAACTGATCAGGAGTTCACTCAGAAGACATTGACTATGATAGGTCACTAGTGGGATATGAGTCAACAATGGTATTGATATGTGGTAAGAAGTAATAATATGTGCTTGCAGGAAGGAGATGATAGTGACAAGGAACATGATGAAGAAAATGAGGAAGGTGAGAATTTTGTTGCCATGGATAAAGACAAAGTGCCGGGTGGAAACAATGCTACCATTTTGAATTTTCTTGAGTCTATGCTTCTTCAACAGGAGGAGAACTCTTCGCTTGTAAATTAGAGACTTACTACTCTATCAAACCACGTCAGGGTACACGATGAACAATTTGTCGCATACTCTACATTCAAGATCAACGATACATAATTTGTATGGGATGATGCAGTCTCAAGCGAACAACTTCACCAACTTCACCAATAATTTCATGTAACACTCCCTTTTAACCAACTATCAAATCCACCACCACAAGGAGGAAATGAGAGTGATGAAAATTAATGTTTTCTTTGGTCTTATACTTTTCTATTTTCATGAACTTTGGCTAGTATTTGTCGATTAATTATTTTTGGATTATGACTTACTTTGTGTTTGTCTCTCTTTGAACACTGATTTGTAACTAAACTATGTGATTGATGTCTATTTATATTTTTTCCCCTTTATTATGCCTTTCTCTAACATCTCTTTATGTGATTGTTCGTTAGAGTTGTTGATTACCAAAGTAGATAATGGTCTAACCTTACTTATATTGATTATTGTTATTTTTAATCTATTGCTTTGTCTCTTTTTGATATTGTCAATGGGGGAGAAGCATGTGGAAGCCAAGAACAGATGATATGAAAGCCAAAACAAAATGAAACGAAAGGGTGCACAAAGATAGGGGAGAAATATCTGAGATTAAGATTCCGATACTTGGTACTAAGGAAAAGTTTTGCCATCATCAAAAAGAGGGAGTATGTGAGGGCAAGGTTCCTTCAATAAGGGTTTCAATGATGTTAAAACTTTCCACTATATGTTGGAAATATTTCTAGATGATATGGTGGACAAGGAAGCATGAAAAGTCTTCAAGAATTTGTATTTTTGGAAATTTCTATGCTTTGAGTCGACTCAAAGAAAGCTCCGATCGATGCATGATTGAAAGTTGTTCCTTGGGGAAGTCTCGGGTTTGCTTACGTCGACTGTATGGTCGAATCAACCTGGGAGTAATTTTTAGGAACTATGCATCGACGCATAGCCCTGGAGTGTTCGACACATGGATTATGCACTTTATCTTCTGGCACTCTCGGGAATGCTCAGGTCGAGTCCCCCTTATGGCATAGGTCGACCGTTCGCTCGTTAAATCTGTTTTACAGCTTGTTAGTTTGGGTTTTAACTTGAGATAACATATATAATCTTGATAGGTTCTATCATTTGGTTTTTTAACAAGAAAGGTGAAATAGATACATAAGGTACTCATCATCTTCAACCTCTCACTCATCCATTGACAACTACACATGATAATTTTTGTCGATCAAGGTGCGAAGCTTGTGTTGATAATGTCTGAAGTAAAAGATTGCGATCTTGTTCGGGTTGAGTAATTGTGGGTTTTTTTGAATAAAATCTGAGGGTTTTGTCCTCCAAGATCATTGGGATTTAGGGGTTTTTGATAATTCTTTGCTTCATCTAAATTCAGCAGTGCTTAAGGGATTGAGGAATCGTGGGTTCGCTCGACAAGGTAGCTACAATCGGAGGATTGTGAAGGAAGAATTTGGGTCACCATCTTGCGATCAAATCAGCCGAGCAGAGGGTTTGAGAAATATTTTGGGTTCTCAACAAGGTAGCTACCATCGGAGGTTTATCGAAGATTGGTGACATACTTGGTTCAAATCGAATCAAGGGAAGAGAGGAGCTTAGTTTTCAATTCAACATATTGGATTTGAATTGTGGTGACTATTTTCTATCTCTTGTACAAATTTTGCAATCATAATAGCAATTATCTTTATTCTAAATTCTAGAATTAGGAGCAGAGTACCCCACGCGAGGACGACAGGGGAAACTGCCTAAACAAATCGTGTGTCATTTTTCTTTCTCGTCTTTTACCGTTTATTTGCTATAATTTATGAATTTGCACTTGTGGTTCTAAGTGTCTGGATTTGTAGTGTGATAGAGCTATTGCTAAGGACTATAGTAATCACTTTGATTGCTATAATTGATTTTAACACTATAAATTAAGATATATTGAACTTGGTGTGGTTACGCACACCAAATGTTCGATAAAAGTTCAAAAGTGCAAATTTATGGGTTTTATACTCAACAATTCATTGGGAGTAATTGACAACAGTTAAAAAGTATACGTGATAAATTATAATTGAATTAAGTGTTAATAATTCCCATTGATTCATTCCATTCGGTTTTATGCATATTCAGTCTTTTCAATAGAGGATCGTTTTTAGACGAGTGTATCCGGGTAGCTTTCACTGCGTTTTAAGTGTTCTTTAAAAATTCCTTTTAAAAATCACGGTATCTATTCACCCCCCCCCCCCCCCCCCCCCCCCTCTCTCCCTTCTAGATACGTCCTATCGTCTAACAGACTTCTGTGTTCATGTTCTCTTCCTTAATTTTCATATTCTTTTATCCTTTTTATTTCTTCTTCTTCAATAAAATTCCTTCTAGTCTTGTTACAAAATAGTTTTGATGTGTATATGATGTGTGAAATATGTTAATTGATGTGTGTTTTATTGTGTTCTATGTGTTAAGCTTTCAAATCTCTTCTCAACTTTCTAATGCCAAGTGTCTACTTTTATATTTGATAGTAAACTTATTTCATTATGCAATAGAAATCATGTCACTATTTCGTATGTATTAAAAACAACTTCTAATTTGATTGAAAAATAAAATATAAAATAAATTATATAAAATATATTGATTTAGAAAAACACGATAGTGAAGAATATCTTGATAAATATAATATCTTAAAAAGAAACACTGAACTAAACTAAACTAAACCAAACTAATCTAATTAATTTAATTCGATTTTATTTTTAAAAAATATTAAAAATTGGACCAAATTAAACTCATAGAAATATCATCAATTTGAACATTTTTTTTGACCAAAAATAAATTCAAACCAAACTGATTACACAACTAAGTGAGTACACAATATTTTCCTATTGATACCTAAGAATAATAATCTTCGCTAATATAAAATAAATGTAAAAAACACATATCAAACAACACTTTTATAAAATATGAATATATCAAAACAATTCTAAAAGAAAATTGGACTACTAAAAAAGTATATCAAATTGATAAAAAATTTACACACACCGTATCTAGAGCAGTCATAGTAAGCTAGCGCATATGAGTCGGTTTGTTAGGCCAAAAAATTAATAGGATTTGAGCCTTAAAATTAAAGTTTATATTTTTCAGAATTTTTTAGTTCAATCTTAAAAAGTTTGATATTTATTAAAATTAGTCCGTATAATTCGTGAATAGTCTTTAGATTTGTATAATTATAAATTGTTAAAAAATAACATAAATATTTATATTATTTTGCTTTAAAATAATATATTAATTTTTCTGATCTCACTAAATTTTATTTCTATTTTATTTAATTATTATTTTTTTAAATCTCATACATTAATACAATTAATACTTTTTTTTCATTATTTTATTAGTTTTTATATTAAAACAGAACTTTTTAAAATTAAATAACTCATTTTAACAGCTCTAACTCTATCCCTATAAACCATTTTAAACTTTTATTTTATTGTCTTCTATCATTTTGTTTTAGAGATTAAAAAATTCTTAATTTGACCAATTAAAAATACACGTAAAATCTCATTTAAGAAGGAACACAAATATAACTTTATAGGTGATTAAATTAATAAAGAAAAACCTTCTGTAAAAAAAAATTAAAATATGTCAAAAAAATAAAGAAAAACCGATGAGCAGTTATTGCCTGCCAAGTATAATGGCAAGAAATAGGAAATCTAATATTAAAATTAAATTATGACAAATAACATCATCTTTATGTACCTCAACTAAGATTTTTTTATTATTTTAATTTTAATTATGAACCCAATTATGGCTTCTCTAATTGGTTCATTCTTGTTTAGGTCGGTGTACATATATATCAACCTAGTCGAAAATCAACCACAATCTCATGGTTCCCCTAAAGCTTCTTTAATTAATATAAATATATTTAATGGAAGATATTTTTTTGTTGCATTTTATGTTCATTAGGATGATAGTGATGTGATGCATTTTAAAATATAAGCACAAGATTAATTTTTAGTTGTCTCCACTATACTTGTTTAATCATAGGGTTTCATTATACAGGTTACTATTCTCATTTATAATCCCTACGGGTCAACTATCATCTAATTGAGTACTAATACTAATCTTAACAAAAGCAATCATAAAGTGTTTTTTAAGCATTTTAAAGAGAATTGAGTTATATTTTATTTTTGAAAATTTCTCATTTACCCATCACAAAAAGTCGAGGAGAGTTATCCATATAATAAATTATTTTGAAAATCTTCCAAATTTAATTAACTTAATAAATAATTAAATATAATAAAATTAAATCATATGAAATGGTTGATTGAAGGTACATTATCTAATTTTTAAAAATAAGTAGAGAAATTGTCACCGATATTTTTATTTGAATGAGATAACATATTTTTCAACTTATGAATTTTAGATACTTATAGCAAGGGTAACGGTTATGTTTCAAATGTGAAAGTACTAAAATCTTAAATCGACTAGGAATTGAAGAAATGTTGGATTTATAAGAGATGTGTCACATATCCTCATTGTCTTAAAATTCAGAGTGGATATGTGGTGTCAATGTCCCTTGGTTCTATAATAATTGGCCCATTGACATTCCGACGCTCCCTGGACTTCTGAACTAATGGTATCAGAGTCTTGATTGGCTTAGCGGGGGAGCAGAAGTGAATCCTAGAGTGAATCAAGTCTAGTGATGTGGGTGACTCACAATTGTGGGGAGATTGTAAGGTTTCATGTGCGAAAGTGCTAAAGTCCCACATCGACTAGGAATTGAGAAAATGTTGGAATTATAAGAGAGGTGACCCTACCCCATTGTCTTAAGGTTTTGGGAGAATATGTGGTGTCAAGGTCTCTTGGATCTATAAATATTTAACACATTGAAACTTACGGGTTTCGCTCCCCGGACTCCCCAACAAGTGGTATCAGAGCCCAAGTTAGCCTGGTGGGGGAGTGGGAGTGGATCCTACTGTGAATCAAGGCTAGTAATGTGGGTGACTCACACTTGTGGGGAGAGATTTTTGGGATTCAAATGTGAAAGTGTCCTGGAGGTGCAAAATTCAAAGTGATTCGGCTTGACAGAACTGTCAATTTCAGTTTATGGAAAAAGAGGGTTAATGATGTGTTGGCTAAACAAGGATTACAGAAGGCGCTTCGTGATGAGAAACCGACGGACATCATAATCATTGATTGAAACGAGATAAAGGAGAAGGCCACATGTTTGATAATACTTTACGTTGTTGGTGACGTAATGAATCATATCATGAACCTCATAACTTCGAAGGATGTCTGGGATCAATTGGAAAATTAATACATGTCCAAGACGCTCACGAACAAATTGTTTGTGAAGCAGCGTCTCTATAGCCTAAATATGCAGGAAGGAGGCGATTTGTAGGCTCATGTCAAGGCTTTCAACAACATCCTCGTTGATTTGACATGGCTTAATGTAAAGGTTGAAGATGAGGATAAATCTATTATTTTTATGTTCCCTTTACCAAGATCTTATGATCACTTGGTGACCACTCTCACATACTAGAAGGAAACACTCACGATGAGTTCTATTTATTCTACCCTTTTGCAATACACTCAACGTTGCCAAAGTGTAGAGAAAGGTGGAGGAAGTTCATGTGAATGTTTTTTGTGAAGGGGGTCAAGACCGTAGGAGAGGAAAGGGTAAGGTAGTGGGTTATGGAAAGAAAAATAGGTTTAAGTCCAAGGACAAAAAATCACAGAATATTATGTGTCATACCCTAATTTTCACCCCTAAGATTCCATCTATAACATTATTTGCACTTTATCAAAGTCACAAGTATGGTAGCCTTCCAACCCTCTTATCTTTAGGTTTGTTGTGTGGGAGATCACCAAGCATCTTTGTTTTTACTTTCGATTTATGATTAATCATTTTAGGTTTTACTAACCTTAACCAAAATATAAAAATATGCTTTGTTCCTTTTATTTATTTTGCAAGGTAAGATTTTGAATCAAGAAGATCAAGTGTGATTATCCAATTAAGATTTTGAATCCTCAAGGTCAAAGATGGAAACCATTAATTCTCAAGGGCTTATTCATCAAGGCATGACCTATAATCTTAGGTCACCTTCTCCTCAAGCTTCATGTTACACCTTTTGATCAAAGAAATTTCAAGTTGATTGCTCAGTTTCAAGTCATTTCAAGTAGGTTCGTGTGTTTATTTCCATGTTTTCTTCATCAAGTTTTCTCAAGATTTTGTCAAGATTTATCAAATAACAATAAAGGATCATGCATTTATATTTCATATGTTCAACAATATGCGTTGGACTACAATAAAAAGTCAAAAGTTACAACTTGGTTCAAGGTGTTTTAATCTAAAAAATCAAGTTTACCCATGTCTATGTTCAAAATATCATAACTTCTTCATACTTCAACATTTTTGAGTGTTTATTTGGGAAAAAGTTTCATTTTGATGTCCCCTACAAATCCTCTTCACAAGTCAAAGGCCAATTATGCTCATAAGATCATAAAAGTTTCAGGTCAATTATAGGTCTTTTTGGATTAGAAAAATTTGACCTATATTTATAGGTCATGACCTGAACTTTACATCCATGTAATTTTCAGCTCAGGTATCCTAATGCATTGATTCTTTTTGCATTGTTTTCTATTCAATGGGAGGATCATTTAGCAAAAAGAAGTGCAGAGAACGGTTGAGTGTACAAGATTTACCATGAGCTTGAAGATGGCTGCAGAAAACTGATTTTTGACATTGAACCGAAATTAGAAATGCCATAAAACCAAAATTGGACCACCTAAAGCATGTGCAAACTTAACCCAAATGGAAAAAAGTAGCTCACAACAACCTGAGACAACCTGAAATGGCAAAGAATCGCGCATTCGATGCTCAATTTTTCACACACTTGGATCTATATTTTTCCTTTCTATTCTCACACTCGGGATCTAATTTTCACACAAGCCATGACCCCAATGTCTTCTCCTATAAATAAAGGGTCATTATGCACTGAAAACCAACCTTCAACAGCTAAAACCCCTGCTATTTTAAAGCTCGAAACCACCAAAAATCAGAAGATCAAAATCTTATTTTCTCTTCTTTTCAACTCAAATTTTATGCCAAAAATCCATCATCGGCCTCCTCTGAAGCTAACCAAAGCACTACATAATCTTGTCATGACCTCTAAATACTGAACCAATTCCACCATTTTCAAGCTTTGAAGCTTAGTTGGGAAAGGTAGATACAAGTTTCGTTTTCACTCAAATAATTCCTCTGATTGTTTCCCCTCACTTAATTGCAATTTATTCTTCATATTTGGAATTTAATTCTACTTTTAAGATTTCCAGGGTTTTCTGCATTTTCTGCAAATTGATCTTGAGCATGGAGACATGAACGATGAAGGATGGTGAAGCTAACCAGATGCGGGGTTAAGCTCAAAAATCCAGTTGTTGAAGTTACTAAAGCTAGGGTTCTGAGGTTGAAAACGAAGTTGCTTCGCACGGTTTGACTCCAATTTCAAACCATCAACCAATCAATAGCGTTCGTGCGTGCTAGCCATTACTTATGTTAATTTATTTTTTCTTTTAAATCCTTTTTAAATCATTTTCTATAAAAATTCATGAAAAATAGATCCATTAACCTTTTTCACTCCATTTTTTTTGAATAATTTTCTACAAATATTTTCAACCTTTGTGATTTTTCCAGACTTTTTAAATGGTTTTTAGCATTTTTTGCCATTTTATTTTATTTCGTTTTTAATTGATTTTAACAATTTATTTCTTCATCATCTTCAAACTTTTTGGATCCAATCTTTTGAGATCTTGATCCTTAGAGTTTTCTTAATCTTCCATAATTTTTTTAAATATTTATTTAATGTTTTGACGTTTCATTTGAATTTTCATTTTAATTTCCATTTAAAACCATTTTAAAAATCATTTTAATGCATTTTATTTGTTATTTTTGTCATTTAATAATTAGTTTGACTTCTGTTGACTTGGATCGTGACTTGTTTTTATCAAATGCTTCATCAATATCAATGCACTTTGGGTGATACTTTATTTGCATGAATCTTCATCAATTCAAACATATTATTAAATGATCATTTGAATTATTTTTTATACTTTGGGTTGATGATAGGTTTATCACATTGATGCACCAAGAGAGTTAATTGAAATTGATCATAGATTGATCTAATGTTGTGATTCAATTTGGTTGCTATGTATCTTCATCTCTTTCTTCTTTTATTTTGATCAATTGGATGATCATAGATTCATCTTGCTCATTTTTTTTAGATTGATGCTTGATGAACTTTCATCATTTCTAATCTATCTCTAAATGATCATTTGATCATTTTAGGCACTTTGGATTGATAAGTTTGTCTCAAGGTATCATGAAGAATTTGATCGCAGTGATGATCTAATCTTCTTACCTTTGTGCTTGATCACTTTTTTTTTTGGTTTTGAATTGTGTTGTATTGTTTTAGGAGAATGATCTTTATCATTTCGCTAACATACATGACACATAGATTTCTATTGACCGACCTCAGATGATTGCAACTTCTACATAAGTTCACTCACGATTGTTTAACATAACACTAAATTTGTTCAGAATAAGATTATTAACTAGTAACATTAATCATATTAATTGTGCTAACTTTATATTTCCGCACTTTTACATTAATATCATTTAATTTCTTTCTCTTTATATTAATGGTATTTAATTTCAGCACTTTACATTTCAAGCATTTACACTTCATGTCATTTTACTTTATTTCATTTATCTTTATATCTTTTTCTCTTTTCCCCTTGGACATTTCTTTTTCTTTTCATCAAAAGACATTAATAAATTCAAAACCCTAAAATACTTAATTTGGACTTGGACCTCATGTCATTATCCTTGGCTTGGAAGTGGAATTATGGACTTAGATTTAGGTTCTTGATCCTATGCTTTGGAAATTGGACTTGAGACTTTGAATTTCATCTGATACATTTTAGTACCTGAGACCTAGAGTTCCTCTGAGACTTATTTCATATGATACTTGGCCATGTTCTGATACTTTAGGATTTTTATTTTCTTCTTATGCCTTTCATCTGATTATTTTGCTTATCTTGTGGCTTACTCCAAAGAAAAGGGAATGCTCTCTATGACTAATGTCAAAAGACCTGTTTCATCTTGGTTAGTTCACTTGCACACATTATGGCTTCCTCTTGGGATACCTTACAACGAGGACCTTTATTTCTTGAAATTTACTTTTATGCTTTAGGATGGTCTCTTCATCTCCTCCCTTTCTTTAATTTTCAAAATCTTCTCCATATTTCAAAATCTTCTTGTTTTAAAAATTGAAACCTCTTTCTCAATAAACCTTGACTTTGTCAAGTGATTTTCAAAACTTTTTTTCCTAATAAATGCTAAGACATCTTAAGCATAATAAAAATCATTTCAAAAGACTAAAAAAACACCAAACCCATTCAATTTTTGTGTGCCCTTTATGCACTTTTCCTTTTAAAACCTTTTTCTCAAAGATTGGACATTAGTTGATTCTTGTAGTGATGTAAACTACTATACTTCTATAATATGTTGTGAAGTGATTTAAATTTTCCACTTGAATGTTGAGAATTTCCTTGTTGATTAAATCCAAGCAAAATCTCCATATCAAGATGATGCAAATGCTTTTTCCTCATAATTATGGGTATTAAGTGAGTTTTCCACTCGAATACGACAACATTTCTCTTCATTTTAAATCAACCAAAACAAATAAACTTTTTTTTTACCACGAACTACGAGGTTTTTATTCTTCGTTGCACTTGGTTGATACGTCGGCATGAGGCTGTTTAAGTCTTGTCAAACAAAAATCATTAAAATAACTTATTTTCCCATCCCATCAATCTTTTTGCAAATAACTCTTTTTTATAACACAAATTTTCAAGAGGTTCCTATGGAGTACCATATATGTGAGGGGTTCTAATACTTTCCCCTTGCATAACCAACCCTCGTATCCAGATCTCTCTTTTATTAGTTTTGTTTTAAAACATTTTTATGTGTTTTGTTCGATGGCGACTCTTGATTTTTGTGAGTTAAGTTAATCAATAGCTTAATCTCAATTTTTCCTGCTGCGACAGTTTGACGACTCTGCTGGGGATTAGTCCTAAAGTGGGCTGAGCCTATCTTGTTTATTTGTGTTATATTATTGCTTATTTTTTGTTAATTTTTCTTTTGGGTGCTTGGTGATCTCTGTGTGGCGAGAATTTCTATATCCGAACTTGAGTACACTTATAATTAGGAGGGTGGTATAGTCATGCTAGATATACTTGGAGTTAATCCTTAGTATGTTAACTTGAGATCTCCCACACAGTGGAGCCCCCTTTGAATGTAATGATGTCTTACAAGTAAAATATAACGGTGTCATTGCTTTCAATCTGGGAGTCTACGAAGCTAAAGACCTTTAGAACCCTTTTTTTACCCCTCTCGGCCTTTTAGGGTCTAGTGTGATGGCTATCCCGGTGTATACCTGGTTTAGTTGATACACGATACTACACTCAGACGAGTTTCTCTTAAGAACTTTATTGGTTGACAAGTAAGTCATTTAAATTGGTAATATCTGATAGATGGATCTATGACTCTAGGAACCTTGATAGAACCCGATTACTTGTGCATATGATGAAACCAAGAACATATCTTGTTTGTGGGTAGTTAACTTTGGCTACATGCTCGTGACGTTGAACCTTTGAACCTACCATGTTTGTGATTATGGCATAACCATACATTCATGTATTCATGAACATCTTTTTCACCTGGTTTTCAAGGAACTAGAAACTTATATTTGCAAACATCACAGGAATTGTGATTATGGATCTTGGAAGGAGATATACTCAGAAGTAAAATTTAAAAAATCCTGAATTGAACGAGTTGAGAAAGCTTGGATCTTTGGTGACTAGTCCTTTGAATTTCAAAGACCTTTATGGGAAGCTTTTTACTATCTTGTATACCGATGTTGAAGTTGGAATTCTAAACACCTTGGTCCAGTTTTATGATCCCTTGTACCAGTGTTTTACTTTTTCTGATTATTAGCCTGCACCTACTTTGGAGGAGTATGCTTAGTATGTGTGTTTACCTGTCTCAGATCAGATTCCATTCAATGGTTTGGAGGAAATTCCTAAGCCACAAGTTATTGTGGAGCTATTCATTTAAGGAAAGCATAAATTAAATCTAATCTTATCACTAAAGGTGGTGTTCTTGGGTTGACTTATATGTTTCTGATGGGAAAAGCTTTTACTCTTGCTAGTGCAGGAAGCATTTTTGCTTTTGAAGCTATTCTTGCCTTGCTCATCTATGGCCTTGTTTTGTTCCCTAACATTAACAATTTTTTTATGTTAATGCTACTCGTATCTTCTTGATTGGAAATCCAGTTCCTACCATGGTTAAATATACTTACTACTCTATTCATTATAGGACCTTAAAGAGTGGTGGAACCATCATCTGTTGTACACCTTTACTGTACAAGTGGTTTATTTCATACTTGCAGCAGTCTAGTTCTTTCAAGGATAACAATAGATGTTCAAGGTGATATCAGAAGATCATATCCCTCACTAATGCATATATTAATTTGTATTCTTAGGTATATGATGATGTGAAGATCATTGATAGTTGTGGAGAGTTCTCTAATGTGTCTCTTCTTGGTAAACAAGGGGGAATTAACTACAATTTGATCCTAGCTAGACGTCAGCTTAGATATGCTATGAAGGATAAACCAAACAATATTATGTTGGAAGTTTTATTTTTCCAGGAAAGGATGGATAGTCAAGGATTGAAGAAAATAATAGTCCATGCTTGGCACAATGTCCATAAAAATGAGAGGAATGAGTTAAGAAGAAAGAATTGTGTTGCTTTGGAGATGCCTTATGATTTTGAAAAACCTATGAGTCACGTGGTCACCAAATACCCCCTTATTCACGTTGAAGATGAGAAAGGTCTTTGTAATACGGTGGGAGAAATGACTTTTAGTTTTTGCGTTTTATCGCAAATGTTGTAGATAGCAAGAGTCGCCACCGACTTTTCTTTTATCTAATAAAGGAAAGGTTGAAAAGAACAGGAAAGAACTTCGAGATTTTTCTGAGCTCCGGGGGTAGGTTATGAAAAGGGAAGGTGTTAGCACCCTTTTCATCCGTAGTTTTCTATGGGCTCTTAATTGCTAGCTCACTTTTTGAAATGCTTTGCGTGTGTATGTTTTAAAATATTTTAAAAAAGTGCCTAAGTGCGGAAACTTTGTAATGATTCTTGTATCAGTTAAGAATGTGTACAAAGTGCTTATTTTTGAAAATATTTCAGAGAAAAGTGTGATTTTGAAAAATGTTTTATGTGAGCAAGAAATTAATAGTTGTCTACCCTTACTCCAAAGTGTTTCGTGCCATTTTCCTCATTTCCTTTAGATAGTGCTACCCTACCATTAGTTAGTAGGGAGCCCTATCGTTGGATCTTTGAGGGACAGGTGCGGGTCATCGTACAGTCATAAAGGCAACTTGTAGGGCACTTTAGCAATTTTATCGTAAGGGACTAGATTATTTACCGAAGGCATCATCAAAGGGTCTTCGAGGGACTATGATATTTTTAACTGAGGGTCTTTGTTAAAGCGTCCCCACGTTCGAGGGACATGATTGTATTTTCCGAGGCAACGAGTGAGGTTACCCTAAAGGTGCGTGTGTGAATAATGTTTTTTATTTCAGTTCATTTGTCTTGAGATTAAGTTTTCCAGCATTTGTTTTAATTCTTGCCATACAATCCTATTAAACTAGACAATTATAAGGAAAGCAGTAAAGGCGGAAATTAAACTTCATACACTATTACAATGCTTTGGGGTAGGGGGTACAAACCACAAAAGTTGGGAGAAATAGTGTTGTACCCCAAATTTTCCCTCTCATGTTTTCCAAGATCTTTTCTTACATGGCTGGTTAACAAACACTTGCCTAAAGAAAATGAAATTTTTTGAAGATGAATAAGGTGTCTTTCGATTGGCATCTTGACAAGCTTTGATTGGGCATCTAAATCCTTCGAGCAAGCTTTGTTTCAAAGTCTTCGATTAAACATTTGGCACTCTTCGATGCAGGTCAAATTCACAAGCTTCGAATGGGCGCTGGGTCCCTCTTCGATCATGTTCAAATTACAAGGCTTCGACTGCGTATTGGCTACTTCAGGCTTGCCTTCGATTCACAAGGCTAAAGTCCTTTTCAAGTTCCCTTCGATTCACTAGGCCAAAAGCCCCTTCATGCTTGCTTTGGATTCACAAGGGCAAATGTTTCTTCTATGATTGCCTTCAATGCATAAGGCAAAGACTTCCTCTATGGTTTATCTCATGGACAAGACCCCTCAACAACATTTCTGCACTATGACACACAATATGACCCCTTTGAAAGAGCATTCCAAAATCCTCTTCAAAGGACACATATTGTTGGTTATTCGAAAGAGACACATAATCAGTGAATGCAAGTTTATCTTATGATGAGTCTTGGTCCTACATGTGCCCAGGCCTAGGCTTCCTGTGCAATGGCATTCGAAGGAAGTGACGAAGGAGGCTTCGATTGACAAAATGAAGTTCTCACTTGTGGGCATCTGAATCAAACAACTAAGGAAAATAGATGGGTGAAATCTAAATCCATTCGAAGGACACGTAAATGATACATTTGAAGAAGCAATTTAAAGGCCCATTCGAAGGACACTTAGTGTTGTCTGAAAGAAAGGGGTTTGGTCAAAGATTAGATCTAGTTGGCCAAAACAAAAGAGAAATATGCAAAGATGTTGGCTGGCCCAAAATCTCACATATTTCCATACTCAAGCTTCCTGCACAAGCATTCATACTGAAGGAAGCTTCGATTAGCCTGGAAAGAGTTTTCATTGGGGCTAGTTGTGTAGGAGCTCAATCAAATAGGCCCCAGTGATGAGACTTGAGCCATTCGAATGAGACAATTCTCGCCCAATCAAATATCAAGGATAAGGGGTACTTAGAAGGCATGATTAACAAGTGTCCTTCGATTGGCATATCAGAACAAGATCAAGTAATCAATTCCGAAGTTGACTGATCGAAGAAGATCTAATAGAGAGGTTTCTGAACACTTTGAATCAAGACTCTAGGCTGTTCGAAGGAGGCAATCAGAGTCATTCAAAAGTAAAATGTGTCCAGGTTCATAGCAAGGGACAAGAAGCCATGTCTTTCGCAAAGTTTCAAAGTGACATTTATGGCCTTAAAACACCAACTTAATGGTTGTTTATTCCTTTGCCCTCTTGTCCCCTCCATCCTCTCTATATAAGGAGAACACTAGCAAGCTCAAAAAGGGGGCTAAAGAGACGTACACACAAGGAATAAATACACGCACACGTTGCCTTAAAAGCCATACTAAAGCCATCAAAATTCTCATAAGTAATCCCAATTAAAGGAACTTTCAGCAACGTTCCCAATCACTCCCTGAAGTCTGCAGGAAGCGTTCCCAAACACTAGCCAACAAACGCTCAGAAGTACCAAATCGAAGCCTCCCATCATTATAAACTTTCAAATTCATGTTTATGATTTCATAATGTATTAATGTTTGTTCAATGTTTGATTCACGCTCAGGATATCATGTATCTTTGTTCGATTCATATTCAGAGCTAAAGGCCTGGGTACAACTCCAGGTCCAGATTTTGTTTTCCTTTTCCTCCAATGCCCATACTATAGATCTGGCCTAAATAAACCAATGCACGCTGGATCGAAGGACCTATACTCGACACCCAAGTCATATTTTTTGCTAATATTTGTCTTGCAGGTCTAGATTGAGAATCCCTTCCTTCCCCAGATCGAAAGGAATAACTTTCTCCCTTGGATCGAAGAAGACATCTTCCTTCCCTGGATCGAAAAAAGCCTCTACATCATTTTCTTATTTTTTGGCTTTTACTTATTTCTTTTATTTTCTTGCCTCATGTTTTATTAACATTAAAACCAAAATCACAAAAAATATTAAGTTAATATTTTTTTAAACTAACTTTGTAAATAAATTAAATAAATTTTTTAACTATTTTCTTTAATTTAAAATGAGTTAGAACTTAGGACTTGATTTAGCTTTAATTATTTTCTTTTCATAATAAAAACAACAAAAACTTAGATTTCTTTTAGTTAATCTTGTTCTCTAATTAAATTTTAGATTAATTTCACTTAATTATTTTCTTAAAATAATTTAAAATAAACAAAAAAATATTTTCTTATTTCATTTAGATTGGTTTTAGGCATTAGACATCTTTTCCTTTCGCGCGTTATTTATTCTCGCATTTTTATATTATTGTATCTGTATACTGGATGTAATAGACTAATTAGGATTTCTACCGCTTGCTTTATTTTTCTTCCCCCAAGTTTTATACATTGTAAATACCCTCCCCTGAAGCATTGTAATAGCGTAGGATTTAACTTTCTGCACTTTAAATTTCTGTACATATTAACTGCTAGTAACTAGGATTGCATGACAAGACTGGAAGCAAACGTTAGCAAACCCTAAATGCACAAGATAAATAGATGAACTAAACACAATTGCACATGCGCACCTCTAGGGTATCCCACTTTGGTTGCCTTCGGAAAATGGTCACAATTCTCAAAACATGATAAATTTTAGTGATTGGCCTCTAGTTTGAAAAATCACAAGTCCCTCGATGACCCTCTCGATGTTGCCTCGGTAAAAAGTGATCTTAGAACTTTAGGATAGTTACTAAAATTCCTTGCCAAGTTGTCTTCGTGACCGTAACGTCACTTCGAATGTCCCTCAAAAATCCAACGACTAGGGCTACCTACTCACTTATAGTAAGATAACATTGTCTAAAGGATATGAGGAAAAGAACAGACCTTTTAAAGTTCAAGTAGATAGATGTTAAATGCTTGCTCAAGTAAAACAAACTTTTTTACACCTACACATTTCAAAAACAACTTTCAAAAAGACATTTGCTTTGTCAAAACTCTTGAGGACTGATACAAGAGTTAACGCAAAGCGAATCGCTGCACTAAGGCATTTCAAAACATTTTTTCAAAACACAAAGCACAAGGTATTTAGAAAATGAGCTAAGCATCAAAGAGCACGTAGATAAGTACTGATGGAAAGGATTCTAACACATTCTCTTTCCATAATCTACCCCCCTTACTAAGAAAATTCTCGAAAAGGTCTTTTTATGTTCTTTTCACCCTTTCCTTAATTTGGATAAAAGAAAAGTCGGTGGAGACTCTTGCTTACCATAACATTTGCAAACACAAACGCAAAACCAGTATTAACAGTCGGTTCTGCCACCATATCATATAACTGGTGACTCTACTGGGGATTTATAAAAAGTGGGGTTACCTTAAGAGTTAGTTCATTTTAAAACGGTTGTAATTGCTTGCTTTGTATGCTTTAACCTTGGAGGCTTGTTTGGGTTGTTACTATAGATCCTACACCCGGATCTAGGGGCATCTTTTTAGGTAAATAACAATAGATCATGTAGAATGTACGACGTAGACCGATATGGTTAAAGTGATAGCTGTGTTGGTGTGACACTTTGGTTGGTATAGGTATCCCTTGTGTTGAATCGAGGAGAATACGGGGCCGCCGCGTGGTGTCGTGAAGCACTAACGGACCTTACAACCTTAGTTGAACAAACTTGGCCATTAGAAAGTAGTGAGATAGACGGCCTCAGTGTAAAGCTGGGGATTGGTTGATACTCGATGCTACACTCATTGAGATCGTACTTTCGAGATGTTTTGGCCGCAAGAAAAGATTGCTAAGCTAAAATAATGTTCAATAAAGAAAGATCAGTGATATTGAGACTCCTTAGAACCCGATTACTTTTCTAAGACAGGTTGAACCAACTAAACTTCAAGAGGGTACTTACCTACAAACTCCATGCAAGCCTGAACCTAAGGCTGATTGTGTGACTTGTTTGCCTTTATTATCTAACAACTTGAACTCATTGCAGGGCTTTTGTTTGTATTCCTTGCAGGACCTTGTTTGTATACATTATCCAATAAAATGGTTTTCTTACAAGACATACTTGTCTTTGTCACCCTGCATTTTTGCTTGATGCATAGCATATACATTATAATATCATACCATAACATTTCCTTAACCATTTCAAGGATCTTAAGGGCCTGTGGTGTAGGTTATGATGAACCAGGCATCTAGCAAGGGGATTTATTTTCCTCTAGCCAATGCCGTCAAAAAGACCATAACACAATAACTTGAGTCAGGGGCGATGACCCACTCGATACGGTGAACTTGAATCTCGTAGAAGGACCTTCAATGATACGAAGTTTATCAATCAAAGCTGCAAAATTCAACTTCTGACATCTTCTTGTTTAACCCGCGAGATCCTTGAAAACATTAACATATCATACATGTTATTACATAACAGGTATTCTCAGAACAGGCTTCTTATCCCTTCGTTGTTTATTTCAGCAAAAGAAATAGATCTCAAACAAATAGTGAAGGATCTCCAAGCTCAAAATGCTCAGTTTCAGCAAATGTTTATGGCTCTGGCTAAGGAGCAGGAGGATCTGAAAACCCTGATCATCAAAGAGAAGACCAAGAAGCCAAAGAAACATGCTAGCATCTTGAATATGGGAAGAAGACTTAGAGGACCAGCCAAGCGAGCACTAGACCTCACAACTTCATCAAATGAGGGGGATAATCATGAAGATGATAACAACACAGGGACTGCTGAAGATGAAGCTGATTACTCTGAGGAGTAATATCCTCCTGTTGATGATAAATACAAACAGCTGAAGGATCGTCTCAATGCTATGGAGATTCAACAAATACCTGGCTTGGAATTTGAAGAATTAGGGCTAGTTTCTAGCGTGATCATCCCACCAAAATTCAAGGTTCCCACATTTTCCAAATATGACAGGGTTTCTTGTCCTAAACTTCACTTGAGATCATATGTCAAGAAGATCCAACTGCACACTGCTGACCGAAAGTTATGGGTCCATTTCTTCCAAGAAAGTTTAGTTGGCACGCAACTGGAGTGGTTCTATCAGTTAGAGGGAACTGACATTCATACCTGGGAAGACTTGGCTGCTGCTTTCTACAAGAAGTACCAATATAATGTCGACCTGACGCCAACTCGAGTGCAATTGCAAAATATGTTCATGGGCTCAAGAGAAGGGTTCAAGGAATATGCACAGAAATGGAGGGACCTAGCTGGAAGGGTGAAACCTTCTCTGACTGATCGGGAAATGGTAGACATGTTCATGGGCACTCTGGCAGACCCATTTTTTAATTTACTGATTGGGAGTTCTTCATCCGATTTTATAGAGATGGTTCTAACTGGGGAAAGGATTGAAAGCGGTATCAAGAGTGGGAAGATTCTGATGGCTGCATCTTCTATTGCTGAGAAGAATCCATTTGGTGGCAAAAAATAAATCAATGTTGTCTATGGCCAAAAGAGCCATAGTAAAAATAACCACCATCAGTCCGTAGGAGCGGTGTTAATGTCTAATCCTACACCTGTTCAACATCAACGGGGAAATAGGCATAGGATAAAGTATCAAGAGAGGCAATAAACTAATATTAAAATGCCTTTGTCTCAAGCGTTACAACAATTGCTAAAAGTGGAGCTAATTACACTAAAGGATCCTCCTCAAAAACCTGATACCTCTTCTCCTAAGTATAATCCTAATGTAAAATGTGCTTACTATTCTGATAGTCCTGGGCACGAAACTGACAGTTGTTGGACTTTGAAGAACAAGATTTAGGATTTGATCGACAATAAGGAGATCGAATTTGACTCTCCTAAGACCCCAATGTGATCACTTCTCCCATGCCAAATCATGGTCAAAATTGAGGGCGTTTATTTCATTTGAATTATTAGTTATAATTTGGTTGTTGCTTAAAACATTTATCTTTATGTCAAACTTTGGTTATTCATATTAATACATTGCATATGTTTGTCTTAAATTATTTCATTTGTATTCATTATATTCAAACTGTGTTTTTACTTCCTTTTTTGTGATATTCAACTCCTGATTAAAAATCTCTAAGCCTTTACAGGGAGGATGATGAAAAACAATACCACAATCTCTACAATATGCTTTTGAATAGACCTCACTAACGATGTACAATCGTTGTTTCAAATCCTAAATAGTGGAGTTATAAGGAAGATAATCCCTACTCAACCCCTTTGAGCCTAAGAAGTATGCATTTTTCTTTTCACACAAATTAAAACCCTTAATCATAACCTGGGGCAGGGTAGTTTTTTCAGTTAATTCAAATGTGCATTCAGTCGCAAGATCTATCTTCATACACGAAAAATAATGTGGAAGATGCTCTCTAAAATATGGTGATGGCTCCACATAAGAGTCAAGACAGACAATCATTATCTCTCAAAAGAAAATCCCGCTAAGTCAAAACCTATGAAGGAGACTTAAGAAAAAAAACTGGGGTATCCCACTGACTGTAAACACAAAAGAAACAGTTTAGGAAAAAGTAGGGATAACAAAATAAAAAAAGAGGTCCTAGAAATCCTCAAACAAAAAAAAAGGGTTACAAAAAACGACTGCCTTCTCAAGCAAACATTCAATTTCTGAACCATCACCAAGTATCAGAGCAAAGATTCCAGACTCAATTGGGATCTAAATGCATAATTAGCTGAGCATAGGATTGAAGAACATCATGAAGAGCGGGTTGGATACAAATAAAATTTGAGCCTTTATCCTTTGTTTCTTAAACTGTGAACCAGGCCACGCTATAACCCTTAAAAGTCCTAGCTGAAGCATGGGTTAGTTTGAAAGCATACTGTTACAAAAGGTATCCTGATTCTTGTTGGGTTCACTATAAATCCTGAACTGATATCACACTCTTACAAAATTTGTTTGTTTTACTAAAAATGAATTTTCAAACTTCAAGACAGACATAAGCTTTGCATTCTTAAAATACCATTGTTTCCATATGACTATTTGTTCAACAACAAAGAAATTCACATGACGAATATTCGATGAACATAAATGCTCTCAGTGGAAAGAATCACCTCAGATGGAAAGACATTCCAGTGATAGGCCTTTCATAATCAAGGGGCATAGCATGGTGTCCACTGATCTGGGGTAGTCAAGTCGAGGTTCAAGGAATCTCTCAAAAATGCCAAATAGTCAAGGGCAGATCTCCATCTGAATCACTTGGGGAATTGGACATAAATTCCAACAACGAATCTTGTATGATCAAACAAACATCTTCCAATAGTGTGGCAACACTTACTTCTATGGACAATGACAATTCTCCATATCCAGTGAACATGGATATAGTCGGAAAATACTACGCATGAACAAAGACCCGCTAGGTTGAATGGCCTAGGCAAAAATAAGGGCATCCCGGCGAACCAAAAGGGTTCGGGAAAAAATTAGGGATATACATATGAAAAAACTATACACCTGACAAGTCGAAAACCTGAAAAGGCGGACTGGGAAAAAAAGGGCATCCCGATGGACTGAAAATCTGAAAGGACAGTCCAGGAAAAAGTTAGGGATTAAAGCTATGACTACGTCCCGTCATCTCGTCACTAGTCTATCGATAGAAGACTTATCACCCTGATCAACATCTACTCGAGATCCAAGAGTTAGGATAACATTCAAGCCATCCACAAAATCCCAGCAGATACTTTCTCCAACAGGTACAGAGGCAGAGACATCCTACTACAAGGTCACTGCCATATTCTTAATATGCAGTCTAATAATGTCAGGTTCTCATATCTCCGGCCGAGTAAGAATCTCCAATTACTGCTCCAACACCTAAAGACCCCCCAGTGAAGTCGCCAAAGTTTCTCAGGACTTCCCAACAGGATTTCAACAAAATCCCCAAGCAGTTCATGGAGTTTAACTTCCCCAACAGAGTTTATTTCTCTAACAACGGAAGTTCATCTCTCAGCGTTTCAACTTCAACAAATCTGAAGACCTACATTCTTTAACCCCAACAACAATTAGGGATTTATTTTCCCTAATTCAACAATACAACAATGGAATTACTGACACGTTCATACATTACATTTATCCATCATTTTATAAACATCATAGCATATGCAGCACAAATGCATATATCACAATATCATTTATTTTGAGAGCATCATGCAATTGATACATCATGACATTGCATGAAACTGATTTTACCTTTTTAGGTTAAATTGGAAAATAGACAGACACCATCAACTTATACAGCAGGTCACCGATTAATGCTCGAAACCAGACGGGGAAACTATCTATATGACCAACAAAAACAAGTTCCAGATTAATACCTGAAACCATCCAGGAGAACCATCTGTGGACGACCAACTATGGATTAACACCTGTAACAAGCCAAGACAACTATCTGTGAATAGATAATTTATAGATTAACACCTGAAACCAGACAGGAAAACTATCTATATGACCATACGAATTTATGGTACTCTGTTGAGGTAGAAATCATTAAAGATTCCTTCATTATCTATTTAGGTAGCAATCATCAAAGATTCCTTCATTATCTGTCGAGCTAGAAATCGTCTAAGATTCCTTCATTATCTATTGAGGTATCAATAGTCAAAGATTCCTTCATTATCTATTGAGGTAGCAATTGTTAAAGATTCCTTCATTATCTATTGAGGTAGAAATCGTCAGAGATTCCTTCATTATCTGTTGAGGTAGAAATCGTTAAAGATTCCTTCATTATCTGTTGAGGTAGCAATCGTTAAAGATTCCTTCATTATCTATTGAGGTAGTAATCGTCAAAGATTCCTTCATTATCTATTGAGGTAGAAATAATTAAAGATTCCTTAATTATCCGTTGAGGTAGCAATCGTCAAATATTCCTTCATTATCTGTCGAGGTAGCAATCGTCCAAGATTCCTTCATTATCTATTGAGGTAGCAATCGTCAAATATTCCTTTATTATCTGTTGAGGTAGAAATCGTCCAAGATTCCTTCATCATCTATTGAGCTAACAATCATCAAAGATTTCGTCATTATCTATTGAGGTAGAAATCATCAAATATTCCTTCATTATCTATCGAGGTAGCAATCATTAAAGATTACTTCATTATCTGTTGAGGTAGCAATCGTCCAAGATTCCTTCGTTATCTGTTGAGGTAGCAATCGTTAAAGATTCCTTCATTTGAGGTAGCAATTGTAAAAGATTCCATCGTTATCTGTTGAGGTAGAAATCGTCAAAGATTACTCCGTATAACCCTCCAGAGGCAGTACAACATGGACTCATCCTGAAACATCCCTACACAGATCTTTCTAATACATTTTCAGGTAACAGTTAATTCCCTTATCCCCATAAAGTTATTGTGAAGCCTGGAAATACCTTTTCAGCAGAACCTTGGACAACTGAAGTTCCTAGACTCTATTTCCAACAAAGTTTCCTCAAGCGGGAGAACAACAGAAACCCACATTCCTCAGCGGAGTCCTCCTCAGACAGCAGGAACAGGAATCCCCCTAAAGGGACCATTTATGAAATCAACATCAACTTTTGATGGCATCTTTAAGCCCATCTTCGGCAACCCTCTGCCATATTCTCTAAATGGCATCTTTAAGCCCATTCCCTACACAATCAACAGACACATTATCAAGTGCAAATTTCTGGGCACTCTAGTGTTCAATCATCTTCCACCTTCAGATCACGAAAGGTAGACAAGCCAATCTAAATCTTTAGGTTTAAGAAGATTGAACAGGGGCAGTTGTTGTACCCCAAAATTATCCCTCTCATGTTTTCCAAGATATTTTCTTACATGGTTGGTTAACAAACACTTGCCTAAAGAAAATGAAATTTTTTGAAGATGAACAAGGTGTCTTTCGATTGGAATCCCGACAAGCTTCAATTGGGCATCTAAATCCTTCGAGCAAGCTTTGTTTCAAAGTCTTCGATTAGACATTTAGCACTCTTCGATGCAGGTATGATTCACAAGCTTTGAATGGACGTTGGGTCCCCCTTCGATCATGTTCAAATTACAAGGCTTCGACTGCGCATTGACTACTTCAGGCTTACCTTCGATTCACAAGGCTAAAGGCCTCTTCAAGTTCCCTTCAATTCACTAGGCCAAAATCCCCTTCATACATGCTTTGAATTTAAAATGGAAAAGGTTTCTTCTATGATTGCCTTCAATGCATAAGGAAAATACTTCCTATGTGCTTGCTCTCAAGGCCAAGACCCCTCAACACAATTTCTGCACTATGACACACAATATGACCCCTTTGAAAGAGCACTCCAAAAGCCCATTTGAAGGACACATATTGTTGGCCATTAAAAAGAGACACATAATCACTAAATTCAAGTTTATCTTATGATCAGTCTTGATCCTACATGTGGCCAGGCCCAGGCTTCCTGTGCAATAGAATTCGAAGGAAGTGACAAAGGAGACTTCGATTGACAGAATGTAGGTCTCACTTGGGGGCACCTGAATCAAACAGCTAAGGCAAATAGATGGGTCCAACCTAAAGCCATTTGAAGGACACATAAATGATCCATTCGAAGAAGCAATTTAAAGGCCCATTCGAAGGACACTTAGTGTTGTCTGAAAGAAAAGGGCTTGGTCAAAGATTAGATCTAGTTGGCCAAAACAAAAGAGAAATATGCAAAGATGCTGGCTGGCCCAAAATCCCACATATTGCCATGCTCATGCTTCCTGCACAAGCATTCATAATGAAGGAAGCTTCGATTAGCCTGGAAAGAGTTTTTGTTGGGGCTAGCTGAGTAGGAGCTCAATCGAAGAGGCCCTAGTGACGAGGCTTGAGCCATTCAAAGGAGACAATTTTGGCCCAATTTAAGAGTAAGGATAAGGGGTACTTCGAAGGCATGATTAACAAGTGTCCTTCAATTAGCATATTAGAACAAGATCAAGTAATCAATGCAGAAGTTGACTGATCGAAGAAGCTCTAATAGAGAAGTTTCTGAACACTTCGAATGTAGACTCTAGGCCATTCAAAGGAGGCAATCAGAGTCATTCAAAGGAGGGTATTCGAAAGTCAAATGTGTCCAGGTTCATAGCAAGGGACAAGAATCCATGTCTTTGGAAAAGTTTCGAAGTGATATTTATGGCCTTAAAACACCAACTTAATGGTTGTTTATTCCTTTGCCCTCTTGTCCCCTCCATCCCCTCTATATAAGGACCATACTAACAAGTTGAAAAAAGGGGCTAAGGAGACGTACACACAAGAAAGAAATACATGCACATGTTGCCTCATAAGCCATACTAAAGCCATCAAAATTCTCATAAGTAATCCCAATTGAAGGAACTTTCAGCAACGTTCCCAATCACTCCCTGAATTCTGCAGGGAGCGCTCTCAAACAATAGCCAACAAACACCAAGAAGAACCAAATTGAAGTCTCTCATCGTTGGTAAACTTTCAAATTTTTGTTTATGATTTCATAATGTATTAATGTTTGTTCAATGTTTGATTCATGCTCAGGATATCATGTAACTCTGTTTGATTTGTATTCAGAGCAAAGGGCCTGGGTTCAACTCCAGCTCCACATTTTGTTTTCCTTTTCCTCCAATGCCCATACTGCAGATCTGGCCTAAATAAACCAATGCACGCAGGATCGAAGGACCTGGGTTCGACACCCATGTCATATTTTTTTGCTAATATTTGTCTTGCAAGTCTAGATTGAGAACCCTTCCTTCCCTAGATCGAAAGGAATAACTTCCTCTCCTGGATCGAAGAAGACATCTTCCTTCCCTAGATCGAAAAAAGCCTCTACATCATTTTCTTATTTTTTTGGTTTTTACTTATTTCTTTTATTTTGTTGCCTCATGTTTTTTTAACATTAAAACACAAATCACCAAAAATATTAAGTTAATATTTTTTTAAACTAATTTTGCAAATAAATTAAATAAATATTTTAACTATTTTCTTTAATTTAAAATGAGTTAGAACTTAGGACTTGATTTAGCTTTAATTATTTACTTTTCATAATAAAAACAACAAAAACTTAGATTTCTTTTAGTTAATCTTGTTTTCTAATTAAATTTCAGATTAATTTCACTTAATTATTTTCTTAAAATAATTTAAAATAAACAAAAAAATATTTTCTTATTTCATTTAGATTGGTTTTAGGCTTTAGACGTCTTTTCCTTTCGCGCGTTATTTATTCTCGCATTTTTACATTATTGTACCTATATACTGGACGTAATAGACTAATTAGGTTTTCTAGCGCTTTCTTTATTTTTCTTCCCCCAAGTTTTGTACATTGTAAATACCCTCCCCCGAAGCATTGTAATAGCGTAGGATTTAACTTTCCGCACTTTAAATTTCTGTACATATTAACTGCTAGTAACTAGGATTTCATGATAAGACAGAAAGCAAACGTTAGCAAACCCTAAATGCACAAGATAAATAGCTGAACTAAACACAACTTCACATGCGCACCTCTAGGGTATCCCACTTTGGTTGCCTTCGGAAAACAGTCACAATTCTCGAAATGTGAGAAATTTTAGTGATTGTCCTCTAGTTTGAAAGATCACAAGTGCCTCGATGACCCTCTCGATGTTGCCTCGGTAAAAAGTGATCTTAGAACTTTAGGACAGTTACTAAAATTCCTTGCCAAGTTGCCTTCGTGACCATAACGTCCCTTCGAATGTCCCTCAAACATCCAACGACTAGGGATACCTACTCACTAATAGTAGGATAGCACTGTCTAAAGATAGGAGGAAAAGAACAGACATTTTCGAGTCCAAGTAGATAGCTGTTAAATGCCTGCTCAAGTATAACAATCTTTTTTACACCTACACATTTCAAAAACAACTTTCAAAAAGACATTTGCTTTGTCAACACTCTTGAGGACTGATACAAGAGTTAACGCAAAGAGAATCTCTACACTAAGGCATTTCAAACATTTTTTTAAAACACAAAGCACAGGGTATTTAGAAAATGAGCTAAGCATCTAAGAGTCCGTAGATAACTACGGATGGAAAGGGTTCTAACACCTTCCCTTTCCATAATCTACCCCCCTTACTCAGAAAATTCTCGAAAATGTCTTTTTATGTTCTTTTCACCCTTTCCTTAATTTTGATAAAAGAAAAGTCGGTGGAGACTCTTGCTTACCGTAACATTTGCAAACACAAATGCAAAACCATTATTAACAATGACACGATGTTGTTTCTACATTAAAACTCACATGTAAAACGTTATAACGATTCAAATAATGTATATGAATTATGCTGGCATGCTTATAGTGATTGAAATTGTATTGAGCCTTGAAAATCAAAACTCACCAACTTACCAAGCAGAGCTTGTGCAAGGAAGGGTTCTGGGATTGATTCGTGATGGGTAAGGACTGGTATTGACTCCAGGAAAATTCAGGAATACGATGTGAGGCTTGAAACAGCTTTGGAACGGCTGAAGAATAGGGTTTGTATTTGCCCTAATCATTTGAATTTTTGAGAATTTTTTAGAGGTGTTTTGAGGCAACTTTTTCGTGTCCTTGGCATATGGTGTTGTTATATATATATATATATATATATATATATATATATATATATATATATATATATATATATATATATATATATATATATATATATATATATATATATATATATATATATATATATATATATATATATATATATATATATATATATATATATATATATATATATATATATATATATATATATATATATATATATATATATATGTCATGAGATCAGGTCAACAAAACTTGAAGAGATCTTGCATGATTGTGAGAAAAGATTGGATTTAGAATTATGTAAAACTTGCTATTTTGTCCAAGATCTTGCACCAATCACTCTTGCACGAATTTGACAGCTTGCATATAAGATCTTGGGCCTCCAACATGACTGAAATCAAAGACCTCATGCTTTGGTCCATTAATTTTATATTTATTAGGTTTATTTTGAGTTTAATTGAATAAAAATTAGAAATAAATAAAATAAAAATAAAATATAATGCATGGAAGAACTTATGGGTCTTTAAGCATGTCATGAACACTTTTGGATATGAGAACTTAGGCCTAATAGCTCAAAATTGCAAATTTGCTCAATTAGGAATTCCTGCATTCTACCAAAATTTCCTAACTTGTAACGTCCATAAGTCTCTTAATTTTCATCTTTTGAAGGTGATCTTTGACTTTTTATAAAGCTCAAGATGTCCTCTACACTTTATCTTTTGATAATTTTTTCATTTGGAGATTTCATCTTTATGTAAGTTGCCTTGAAAAAAGTGTCTTTTTGTTGACTTTTTGAATGACCTGTAATGTGTTGGCTGATATCTCTCAAATGCAGCACTTTTGGACTTGAGCTTAAAGATTCAAAGTTGTAGAGAATTAAATTTCTTTCAAAATAGGCTTTGGTTGGGGAAAAGTTGATGAAGCATGTGAAAGTTATGCTCGGTCAAAGTTCAGTTTACTTCTCCAAAGGAAACCCTAATTTAACAACTTTGGACTTTTGATGATTTGAGAGATTTCCTTGAGGAATCATGATCAATCCTTGATCAAATGATGAATATTATTTCAAAATGTTTATGTTGACAAAACATCTTGAAGTTTGACTATATGTTGACCATAGTTGACTTTTTACCCAATATAGTTGATTTGTAGTCATTGAGCCATTTACTGAGGAAACTTGTGATGCAAGGCTTGAAACTTAATATGACCTACGGAAAAATATGAAAACCACTTGAGACCTTTGAAACCCAATATTCTTTAAGAATCACAAAACCCATAATTTTACAACCATTGCTTAGGAGGAGAATTTGTCTGATCAATTCTTGAGCCACCTTGAGCCTTTGAAAACCTCATGAAAATGTCTTGAAGAAAATGGGAGGGCAAATTTTGGGGTACAACAACTTCCCCTGTTCAATCTTCTTCAACCTGAAGAGTTATATTGGCATGTTCGCTATTCGTGATTTGAAGGTAGAAGATGATTGAACACTTAAGTGCCCAAAAATTTGCACTTGCATGTGCAGGAGATAACATTGCCGGTTAATTGCACCGAGAATGGACTTAAAGATTCCATTCGGAGAGGTGACTGAGAGTTGTCAGAGATGATCTTATAGATGTCATCCAAAGTAACTGTCGATAGAAGTATCAGAAGGAGTCTACGCTTGACTGTATTTGAGGAATGCTTTTCAGAATGAACCTATTTGATCATGTTTGAAGGAAATGCTTTTCAGAATGAATAGCTGAAGGATAGTGCTTTTCAGAATGAATATCATAAAGGAGAGTGTTCGTCGTGTAGATAGTCGCCCCGTCCTGTTTCGGGAATTGATCTACAATCACCTTGTTGGTAAACCCATTCTATTTCGTGAGTTCATACCACTTGGTGATAAAGATAGTCACCCCGTCCTATTTCAAAAATTGATCATCATCTGACCATAAAGATAGAAAGATATTTTCCCCGTCCTGTTTCGGGAGTTAATATTTGCTCAGTTGTATAGATAGTTTCCCCATCCTGTTTTGGGATTTAATCTTCAACCTGTTTAAAAGTTGCTAATGATATTCGTCTGTTTGTAGACTTTACCTTAAAAGGAAGAGGGTTATATGTATGCAATTATCATTATGTATGGAATGCATTGCGTAATGATGTTCTCAAAGTAAATAAGATTGTGTTATATGCGTTTCGTATCCATATGTTTTTGAATGATGTATGAATGTGAAATGTTGTTGAAACATCGGTAGCTTTATATAACATCGTGTTGGGGGAAAAAGATCCCTGATTGGTGCTGGGGATGAGGAATATGCATAATCTTAAATCTTGTCTGGAATGCTTCCGCTAGGGATTCCTGCTTGCTGCTTGGGGAAACTCCACTGAGGAACGTTGATTTCTGTTTGGGTAGAAGAGTTCAAAAACATTTGTTGTTCATCGCTCTACTGGGGAGTTTAATTCTTATATACCCTGAATGGGGATAAAAGAGATGGATAACCTTTCGAGGTTCTATCTGATCGAGTTTTTGATGTATGCCTACTTGTCTTGGGAGGATAGGTTGAATGAAATATGGTTTCAGATTCCATAGTAACTCTCTAGGGATAGCAACCTAAACTGCCCTTTACTGGAGAGAAGAATTTTGCTGATGATTTGTAATAATCAGAGAAATAGACTCAAGTTAGGGAGACTGTAATCTGTTGGGGAAATAAACTCGGTTGGGGAAATAAACCCTATTGGGGAAATAAACCCTAAACCTTCTAGAGAAAACATTTTGCTTAGGAATACTCCTGCTGAGGAAATGAACTCCACTGCAGAAAAGAAATATGCAAGGGATTTTACAGTTTTGGAGGAATAAACTCAGTTGGAGAAGAGACTTCCTATGAATTTTGCTGATGACATGATCTCTGATGAGGGTTGGGACTCCGTAGGTTGGCGACATTATCATGGAGAAGATCACACTCCTTTATCTGCTAAGGGAATCTGTTGGTGAGTATGATTAGTGTATTCCAATTCGCGGGGAATGTATCTTTGTCAAAGATAAGTTTGTGAAGATGACTCTGTGGGGATAATCCCATAGAGGTTGTCCTGTGGTGATTTATGGATGACTTGAACATTACCCTAACTCCTAGAGTGTTGAATGAATTCTTATCCTTGTTTTTATGCATACATTTGTTAAGGGTAATCATATTCATATGCATATGTTCATTCAATTTAGTCATTGGACATTTTTGCAAATAAAATAGAAAAAGGTAAAACAAAAGTTTGGATATTGAAATTGTATTTACATTGATAGTTTGTCCATAAACATGCGATTTTATATAAAGAGACTGAAATCCTAGTAAGAGAAAATCGTCGTGAAATGAGAAGAGTACCCAGTGAAAAGAAAACTTAAGCTATATGGAAATAATGTCGTTAGTTTCCAACTCTACTATTGCCCCTATGTCTTCAAGCATCTCATCCCTTGCTGCCGGAAGAAGTTAACTGAATTTATCTGTACCATTTGAACTTGACACTGGTAATAATGCTTGCAGTAAGTGATTCAACGAGACATAGTCGTACGCTTTTAATCCATAATTTTTTCCTAGACCGCCTGTTGTACCCCAAAATTTTCCCTCTCATGTTTCCCATGGTTTTTCTCTTACATGGTTGGTTATAAACACTTGCCTAAAGAAAATGATTTTTTTTGAAGATATTCAAGTGTCTCTCGATTTGCATCTGAACAAGAATAAGGTGTACTTCGAAGGCATGTTAACAAGGTGTCCTTCGATTGGCATATCAAAGCAAGATGTCTTTAGATGAGAATATCAGCAAGATCAAGCAATCAATGTAGAAGTTGACTGATCGAAGAAGCTCTAATAAAGAGGTTTCTGAACACATCAAATCAAAGTTCTAGGCCAATCGAAGAGCAATGCTGGAGGGTATTTGAAGGAGCCAAATGTGTCCAGGTTCATCCCAAGGCTCAAAGAGGAATGAACATTTCAAAAATGGAAGTCTCCTAATGTGTCTGATTTTAGTCTCATGGTATTCAAAGCTTGGTTAATGGTTGTCTCTTTCCATTTACATGCACCCCAATCTCCTATAAATACAAGCCACTTCCACAATACAAAAGGGGATACACACATACATTGGAGACACGCTGCCCCATAAACCATCCCAAAGCTATCAAAATCCTCATAAGTGGCCCCAATCGAAGGAATCTTCAACAACGCTCCATTCACTCCCTAAAGTCTGCAGGAAGTGTTCCCAAGTGTTGTACCCAAAAATTTGCCCTCTCACTTATCAAGAATTTTCTCACAAGATCTCCTTGGGCTCAAGACTGCACTAGGGTTTGATTAGCTCAAGACACCTCCTCATGCACTAATGACCAAAATTAGGGTTTGAGTTTGCACAAGGATTTTTGTACTATCAATGCCCCATATAACTTTCATGTATCATTATGGACCCCCAAGATTACTCATGTCAAGTTTCAAACCTTGGATCACACTTTTGATCAGTCAATTAAACAGTTGACCTAAAAATCAGCTATATTGGGGAAAAAGTCAACCATGGCCAATTTACAGTCAAAATTCATAATTTTTGATCCATATCAACATTTTAGACTCATTTGTATCATTTGATCAAGTTTGGACCATAATTCCTCAAGAAATTTGATCAAATCTCCAAAAGGGCAAAATGGTCAAAATTAAGGTTTTGACTGGGAAAGGGAAATTTCTGATTTTTGACCTAGAAAATGGTTAATTGGTTTAAGGAATGATCTCAAGAGTCAAATTTCATCATTTTGACTTAATTACATGATTCAAAACATTGCAAATCCTTTGGATTGACAGATGAATTTTGCAGTCAACTAATCAAAAGTCAACTGTATACTGAAAAGTCAAATTTTGACTTTTCGGTCAAATTCAAGTGCCAAAGATCATAATTCATCAAAACATGTCAAAATAGGAAACTTATTCATAAAGAAATCAAGATTTCATTTTGAAAAGTCAAAATTTCTAAACTTAGAAATTTTTCTAAGTGTTGAAAATTTCTTATTTTTTCATAACTTTGAGAAATTTTTTCATTATGATACAAGATGATTCAAAGGAAACTTCCAACATGAAAGTTGTATATCTCCATGAAATCTACAACTTTTCTTCAAACAACTTCTTCCAAAAGTGCTTGGATCTCAAGTTATAATTTTGTGAATACATGCTCATGAACTAAAAAAGACTTAATGAAATTTTGCCCTAGTTTGGCAGATTTTTAACCTAACTTCATGGCAATTTTTCACATAGTTCCAAGGGTAATATTAAAAATAAATTAAAATATGGGTTGTATAGCATATTTCAAGCTTTCTAAAATGTCAAAGAACTCCTCGAGAACATTCTTGAGCAAGGAGGATCGAAGGAAAGAAGTTAGGGTTTTCAAACTTGAATTACAAGCCATTTTGTGAAGAACACTTGATCCAATCTTCAAGCATGCTGTACAAATCTTGCCTTGTAGGTTTCAAAATTTCTAATCACTCAATAATTTAATGTTTACACAACTGATAGAGCCATTGTCCAAGCATTTGAGTCATTATCCAAGTTGCATTTCCATTTTGGGAAGAAAGTCACCACTTCTATTTTGGAAAAGTGACTTTAATCACAATGTCAACTCTTCTTGAGCCCATACATTGTTGTTTCTGACTCCAAAACATTTAAAATCAAGAAGCAACATATCTACAGCCTGCTAACCACCCTACAAATCCTTGTACTTCACATTGAAACCATGTTTGTCAACTTTGCTTCAAAATCAAGTAACCAAGCCATAACATGTGATTTCAATTTCTGAGTTGTTTCAAGCCTCAAAACCTCTTGCCTATAAGTACATAAACTATTTGCAAGCTAAGACACGAGCTTGAAGACCCTAAAACTCTCCAAAACACCATTGCTGCACAAAACTGCCTAACTTGACAGTTTTGAGCCAAAACTAATCATCTTCATTTCCACTCGTGCGTTTTGAAAACCAATCATTCAAACACCTTCTATACATCATACCAAAGTAATCCAGGCCCCTATTTCAAGACTGTAACTCCTCCATCACTATCCACCATTTTCAAACATCTAGCTTGCAGGTTGACTTAAGTAGAGAGATTCAAGGACTTTCAAGGCAAAGTAGGAGTTAGAATACACTCAAGGAGGTCCAGGAAAGCTAAACAAATCCTCAGGCCATCTCAAAAGTTGCTCAAACTCCATTCACGACTCTAGCTGCAAGAGGTAAGTTTTCAAACTTCTATCTCTTCATACAAGCATCATTTGATCCTGATTTGTGAAGATAAAATGTAGATATTTTTGCTCTAAAGCTAACCATGTTCATAGTTTCCATTTATATTGACTGTGTATAGAGAATTTTAGATTTGAAATTTCTGAGAAAATTAGGTTTCAAATTAGGGCCAGCAAAATCAATCTTCATCTTTGAATTTTAGCTTATATAAGTTATATGGTTGGATTCGTGAGAGAAAATAGCACAACTTTTATTTTGTCATCTTCCATTTTTGTTGAGAAATGAAGAAGTTACAGGTACACTGGCTGGAGGTTGAAGATGAAGTCATCAGGACTTGATTTGCCTTATATATTTATGGTTTTGTTTATATAAACGGATGTATAGCCACCCCAGTGGTAAAGCACGTTCCTGTTCACCCCTTGGTCCTGGGTTCATGCCCCAGCGTGACCATTTTTACATTTTTTTCTTCATATTTTCTGATCCTCTAACGTTTTTTTGCATGCGCTGGGCCCTTAGGGCCTGGCATTGTTTTTTTTTCTAGCTCACCCCATTGCCTACTTTTGGCACCCCCTGGCCCATTTATTTTTATTTACTTTTTTATTTCATTTTTCCTTTTGAATATATTTTCTAAAATACTAAAAAATCATAAAAAATATAAAAATAGTAGATTTATGTTTTGACACAATTTAAATATTTTTCTCACACAAAAAAATTATTTTTATTCATTATACTTTATTTATTTTTACTAATTACCTTGTAAATTAAATTAAAACTAGGTTATTATTTATTTACATATATTTATTTTAATATAAAAAAGGCCAAAAATATTTCACAACACCATATATTATTTTCAAGACAAAAATACAAAAAATACTTTTTCTTTAAATTTATTTTCTTTTAATCTACTAAATAGAATTAGGGTTTTATTCAAAAATATTTTCTTAATTAATTTATTTTCTTAATTAATTTAATTTTGATTTAATTATTTTTCTCCAAGTAGGTTTAGGTTAAATCCTCTTTCATATAAAAATTCAAACACAAAAATCATTTCTTTCCATTTGCATTTGTACTTTATATATTGCTTCAATTATTTGTACATATTCAATTTGGTTGTAATAGATTAATTAGGTTTATATTATGGCAATCCCCATTCATAAATTGTATACCCCCCTCCCACAAGTATTGTAATAGCGTAGTAATTTTAAATTTCGCAATTTATCACTTTCATATATACAATGCTAGTAATTAGGTTTTGTATGGAGAGATTAAAACCAGCCAAATAGCAAACCCTAATTCAAGACAAAATCAAGCATGAAAACAACACACTTGCACACAAGCACCGCTAGGGTAAAATCCACTTGGTTGCCTTACAAAATGGCCATATTACGCATGTGAGGTATCTTAGAAAAAACAAACGAATACAAGATCATAGTCCCTCGATGATGCTATCTAAGTTGCCTTACACGTGATCTTAGTCCATAAAAGAGAATGCTAAGATGCTTTGCAAACATTGCTAATCATGGTTATACGATGACCCACGCCCGTCCTGTTTACATCCAAAGATAGGGTTGCTTACCAAATCAATGGTAAGACAACAATGTCAAAGGAAAAGAAAATGAACAAGAAAGACATTTGAGTAGGTAGATTTCTCCTAATTACTTGCTCCATTTCAAAACAAACATCCTTGGTATTTTCAAAAACAAACACTTACACTTTCAAAATATCTTACAAAACTTGAAAACATTTTCAAAAGATCAAACATCTTTGTATACATTCTTATGAACAAGAATCATTACAAAGATTGCCTAAACAATGGCCTCTTTACAAAATACTTTCAAAAACCACACAAAGCACAATTTCAAACAAAAGCAAGTAATCTAGCAAGTAAATAAGAGCCCATGGAAAACAATGGATGAAAAGGGTGCTAATACCTTACCTTTTCATAATCTACCCCACGAACTCAAGAAAAAATCTCAAAGGTTTGTCCTGTGCTTTTTCACCTTTCCTTTTTGGATAAAATAAAAGTCGGTGGCGACTCTTGCTAACCGCAACATTTGCGATAAAATGCAAAACCTTCAAGTCAGTTCTCCCACCATATCAAAAAACTGACGACTCTGCTGGGGAATATTCTAAAAGTGGGGTTACCTTAGGGCTAGATCACATTTATTTACTTTCATTGTTTGATTCGAATGCTTTACATTATAGTTCTTTGTTTAGGTTTGAATCCTCTACCCGGATTTGGTATACAATATAGGTAAGTAGCAATACATTGTGGAAACTGTGTGGGGTATATCGACATGGTCTAAGCAATGGCTAAGTTAGTGCGAAATATTTGTGGGTACCAGTAACCTTTGAGTTAATCAAAGAGAATACGGGGTCGCTGAGTGATGTCATAAAGCACTAATGAACTTCTAGAACCTTTACTTGACCAACTTGGCCTTTAGGATGTAGTGAGATGACCGGCTTTGGTGCAGTCTGAAGTTGGTAGATACTCGATACTACACTCATTGAGCTTTGGTTTCTTGGGATATTTCGGTCGCCATTAAAAGAGATTTGTGCTGAAATAATGACCAAGGAAACAATCCAGTGATATTGAGCTCCTTAGAACCCGGTTGCTATTACTAGGACAGGTTGAGCCAACTAAACTTCAAGAGGGTACTTACCTATAAAACTCCATGCAAACCATAACCTAGGAACTTGTTTGTTTTGTTTGTATATACATACTTGTTCATAACATCATGAACATCATAACATCATACACATTCACTAACCATTTCAAGGATTTTGGGATTCATCTTTGTTCTTGTTTTATAGGATATGGATTCTCTTTGCAGGAAAACTATTCAAGTCAACCTTGTAAGGATCCATCCACAACTTAAAGAGCTAGCTTCAAGGATTCCTGAAAACTCTCCATTCATCGAGAGACATGGTCGCCTACTCAACTTGGTCACCTCCAACACAGATGAGGACATGATAAAGGTGCTCTTTCAGTTCTTTAATCCTTTGCACCATTGCTTCACATTTCCCGACTATCAACTTGTGCCTACTTTGGAAGAATTCTCCCGACTCTTGAGAATTTCCATTCTCAATCAACTACCTTTCAACGGTACGGAAAGAGACCCAAATCCAGAAGAGATTGCTCAAGATCTACACTTGCACTCATATGATGTCACAACTCATTGGGAAACAAGGAGTGGTGTCAAGGGTTTCCTAGCACAGTTCTTGTTTGAGAAAGCCCAAAACTGTTGGAATTCCTTGGATTTGCAAGCCTTTGAGGAAATTGTGGCTCTTCTCATCTATGGGATGGTTTTGTTTCCAAATCCTGACCAACTCATAAATGTGAACACTGTCAAAATCTTCATATCCCGCAATCCGCTGCCTATATTGCTAGGGGATATTCTACACTCTTTTCACACTCGCACAATGAGGAAAAGAGGTGTCCTTATGTGTTGCACTCCTCTCTTAGCAAGATGGTTTATTTTGCATCTCCAACAATCTGTATTGAAGAATGAGCAAGGCTCAAGGTGGTCACAAAGGTTGATGACGCTCAAACATTCAGACATTCATTGGTGCTCCCGATCCATAGAGAATGTTACTATAGCCGACCATTTTAGAGAATTTCCTAATGTCCCTTTACTTGGCATTAGGGGAGGTATCACCTACAACTCCTGCTTAGCCTTAAGACAGTTTGGTTACGCCCGAAGAGATGGCCCGCACGAGACGCTGATTCAAGGTTTGATATTTGACTACGACAACGACGATCAAGGTCTTCGCCAGAGATTTATCCGAGCTTGGAGGATGTTAAACAAGGTAGATAGCAAGACTTTGGGGCATAAAAATTCCATTCCTCTTGATCCTTACCTCAAATGGGTACAAACTCGTGCTAAGAGTCTTATGATGCCTTACCCCTCCATTCTCTCGGTAATCATTGAGCCTGTCATAGAGGGAGATGTTCCATACACTATCCTACATCATGATATGCCCACCTCTCTTGAAGACCTACAAAGAGATTGGATATAACTCAAGGGAGAGCGAGATACTTTCGAAGCCCAATTCTACGCAAGCTTGAAGAAGGTTTTGGAACTCACTAGGCTACTTCATGAGGAGCAGACTCTGAATGCTTACATTTCACCAAAGAGGATGCGTACTACCTTTTTATCTTAGAGTTTCTTGTATTTGTTTTTCCCAAGAAGGCATTGATGTACTCGAGCTTTAATCTATTAATATAACGTGTGTTTCCTTTTTGTCTAAAAAAATATTGAATCTTAAGATCCTTGAAATCATTGCATACGCATTTATCATTCATCATTACATAAGCAAGTTTCTTGCAACAAGTCTCCTCATCTCTCTACTGTTTATTTCAGTAAGATGGGTCTCGAGCAAACGGTGAAAGACCTCCAAGCTCAGAATGCGCAGTTTCAACAGTCGTTCTTAACTCTGGACCACGGACAAGAAAAGTTTAAGACCTTGCTGGTGGAAGAGAAGAAAAAGAAGACGAAGAAAATAACCGGAATTCTGAACATGGGAAGAAGATTCCAAGGGCAGACAAGAAGGGCCTTAGACTTTGCTACGACATCTGGTGAGAAAGACAGTCAAGATGGGAAGGGCAAGGAAACAGTTGTTCAGTCTAATTCAGAAGAGGAAGAAGAAGAAGAAGACTATTCTGAAGAACAATACCCTCCAGCCGACGACAAGTATAAGCATCTAGAAGAGCAGTTGAATGCAATGGAAATCCAAAAAGTGCCTGGCTTGGACTTTGAGGAATTGGGGTTGGTGTCGGGGATTGTCATTCCTCCCAAATTCAAAGCACCTATGTTCTCCAAATATGACAGAGTCTCATGCCCTAAAATGAATCTCCGGTCTTATGTGAGGAAAATCCAACCCCATACCGCTAACAAAGATTTATAGGTACACTTCTTCCAAGACAGTCTGTCTGGAACTCAACTTGACTGGTTTTATCAGATAGAAAGAGCCAATATTCACAACTGGGAAGATCTTGCTGCAGCCTTTTACAAACAATACCAATACAATGCTGACCTTACACCCACTCGTACTCAACTCTAGAGTATGGCCATGGTTTCAAATGAAGGCTTCAAGGATTATGCGTAAAAATGGAGAGACTTGGCCGGAAGAGTTCAACCTCCTCTATCTGAAAGAGAGTTGGTAGACATGTTTTTGGGCACCTTGTATGGTCCCTTTTTCAATCACTTAATTGGGAGTTCATCGGTAGGTTTTACTGAATTGATATTGACCGGAGAAAGAGTAGAAGTCGGGATAAAAAATGGAAAGATTCAAAAAGATGCTTCCTCTGCTGCTGTAAGGAAGCCATTCATCAGAAAGAAAGAAGTAGTTGTTGTATACCCTCAGAGAAATCAAGATAGGGCTGAACGCCGTCCAATGGTGGGGGCTGTTGTGATTCCTAAACCCGTGCCTGATCAGCAAAGAAACAACCAACCAAGAATGGAAATACCAGTCAGACAATTCACCATAATTAATATGACGTTATCTCAAGTATTGCCACATCTGTTAAGATCCAACCTAGTGCCCTTGAAAGAAGCTCCAAAGAACCCTAACACAATATCTCCTCACTATCATCCTAATGCTCACTGTGCATACCACTATGAGAGTCCCGACCATGACACTAATAACTGTTGGGCTCTAAAGAACAAAGTACAAGACCTCCTTGAAGCCAAAGAGATTGAATTCGATGCGCCAGAAAAGCCCAATGTCATTTCTGCCCCTATGCCCAAACATGGCCATAATGCCAACGCCATTGAAAAAGATATGTTTGTTACTTTAGTATATGAACTTATGACCCCACTCCTGACCATCAAAAATAACTTATTGAATGCCAGTGTTTTCCCGGGCTGTGATGAAAGCTGTCATTTTTGTTTGTCCTCACCAACCAGCTGTCCTTTGTTTAAAGCAGGCGTTCAATGCCTAATAGATAACAAGGAGATTTTGTTCGAAAAGACTTTTGTTCCACCTCTTTCTTATAATGATGTTTCCATTGTGACCATTTCCGAAAATTCTTCCAGGGTATCCATAAAAGACTAATTAGAATCATATCAGTTTCAAAAGTAGCTCCTTTGATAATTACAATGCCTAGACCAGTCCCGTATTTGTCAGACAAAACTGTACCATGGAATTATGAAGGGGATGTTGGTGTGATGCGATCGACCTAACGTGTCTAACGGTATCTTAACTGCAAGTGCACAGCCTATCGCAGTAGTAATAAAAAGATGTCGAACCCACAGGGACTTTGTAATCCCTCTAGTGCTATAAAGGTTTGCTAGTTTAGCTAAGGCGGATGTTGTCACGTTTGGTTTTTTAGAGGTTAAAGTAGAGGAAAACTAAATCGAATTAAGGGAATAATAATAATAATAATAAAACGGTCGGTATGTAATATAGTGAACCTAAGTGGATTTAATCGAACCTAAGCATATAAAGATGTTTAACTTAGATGGTTCTGTAGAAATTATCAGTTTAAAAACCCTCAACTCACACTTTCGTGGTCTTATCTCGGATTATACCCCTAAAGCCCTATGACTGCTCTCGCTAGCCCATAAGTGTTTAGAAAATACTCTTTGAAAACATAATAAAATCTAATTCGTTTTAAAGCGCTCTCGCTATATTTAAATCAAATGCCTAACTTTAGATATCCGATTAAAACCTCACACTTTCGTGGTCTCGATCCTATTCTACTTTTCTTACTCTCGTAACAAAAAGATTGATTTTAATTATAAAAAGTCACATCCATAAATTAAGTTAATTTGGGTTTTAGCTTAGGAACAATTTAATTCGTTTAGTTACTATTATCACATCCCGACTCTAGAAATTTAGCTAGTCATGGTACTTGAAACAGACAAACAGGAAATATAATCGGGAAACAATAAAACATTCATGATAAATAAATAAATTATTTAACATAAACAAATTGTATTAAAATTAAATTAAATGCGATTAAAAACCTGAATAATAATATTATTCCTCAAGCTCCCTCTTCCACAAGTCGGCAAGATTGGAACCTTCGGAATCGGAACTTGAAACGAATTCTGAGGCTAAAAATAAATTCTAACTACAATAGCAATTTCCTAATGTTAGAAATAGCTATTAAATGGTAGAAGGGAAATAAAAAAAAGAATTAAAAATGCAAACTGATGGTTCGTAAATTTGGCAGGGCTTCCACAAGAAATTCTATAAAAAACCCTGTCCCTTCTTCATTGAAATCTCTCCTATTTATAGAAGAGAAATTGGCAGTTAAGAAATAATAGGAACGTGGACTTGTACTTCTTTAGTGGAGAAAGACCAGGACTGGGCGTTGGTGAGGTTGAGAGGTTGTAGGAGTGAAGAATCCTTTCATTACGTTGCCCACGTCTCTTGTTCTTCATAACATTGAACTACACGTGTGACTATCGTAAGGCAGAGGTGACGGTCGTAATACGCTTAAATAGCACGTTAGTTCGTCAATGATGTGTGACGAGCGTCACAACATCCAAATCTGCAGAATTTTGCATATTTGTTCCTTTTCTTCTGATTTTCATGTTAGCTTTCTTCATATGATCTTTTTCACTAAATTGACTTGAAACATGTTGTACCTGTGAAAAGACATAAAAACTCGGAACAATCGGGAGTTAAATAGATTAATGCAGTATGAAAATGGATTAAAAACGTAGCAATTATATGGTACGATTTCTCGTTATCAAATTCCCCCATACTTAAACCTTTGCTTGTCCTCAAGCAAATAATCATTTAGAGAGATCGGACAAGTTTTATCAGGCGCACATGCATAACATACCTTTGATTTTCAAAGCAATTATGGGAAATCATTCGTTAGTTCGACCGATACTTAAGTAAAACACTAACGATACGCTAATGACACAAGCAATAAGCTAAGTCGTGGACTTCCATTTTAAACAAACTGTCCAATAGTTCCGTTATAATTCTTCCCAGAGTTTCTTGTACCTATTTCACCCGATTTGTTCTAGCGCAATCATATTAAGCCCTTTGTCTTAGCACACACGTAGTGGAGTAACCGGTTAGTGACTTTGATCCTTTTAGCACGGGGTCTGGTACACGAATGTGGCAACCCTACACATATTATCCAAATTGGAGGTTGTGGGGGATCGAGCCCGTAGCACACCCTACCAAGTTCAGAACCAGATACCTTTGAACCAACCAACAATGGACTTCCTTTATTATTTGCTCAACTCTTATATGCGACCTTGTATTTTGGTGCAACTTTTTCCTTTTTAGTAGCGAGATAAGAAGGGTATTTCATTGATTAGGCATCAAACACTTATATTCATCGGCTCCCCACGTGGTTTGTGTCAAGTCGGTGCTGACTGCTAGTATAAACTACTAGGGGTTACTTTAGAACTAAAACTCAAGATATAGGTATGACAGTTATTTAAATGGATCGCGTAAGTAGGAAGTCTAAGGTGTCATAACCGTATCGATCTTGTTGAATCATTCTCGACTTCCTAACTAGGATTTCGTTAAGGTAGGTATGTCGGGCTATGCGAAGATAAAGAAAACATTTTCGGTATGGCTAAATAAAGCGGGGAAGAATTTAAACTGAGAAATATCGTAAAAAATTACGTGTTTAATGGAAAATGGAAAGGTACCTCTCCCACACTAAATCCGACATTGTCCTCAATGTTGTGGTACAAAGGCGGGGGAATACAAATACAAACACAAAAAGAAACAGAAACAACAAAAGAAAACTACTTAAGAATAAAAACTACTGATGGCCACGTCCTCTACTCCTGGTGCGTGATCTCCTGGTGGGCATGACTTCAGTATCAGTGTCTTGGTAGCCAAGAGTGCTGACATCCAACCTTAAAGCGTTAAGTTCAGACAGGGCCTCTTCCAACCTCTCGTTCATGCTCCGCTGGCCACTCAGAATCTGAGCGTTTTGTGCACATAAATAGTCATATTGCTCCTGTTGTCTTCTTTCAAGTGCGGCACTCATTTAATTTTGCTGATGGATGGCGCGAAGAATGTACTTAAGAGAGATAGGAGGTGGTGCGGATGAAGGTCTTGGAATTCCGTGAACGGGGGAAGCTCTGTCCAACTCTTCTTGCATCTCGTCTGCGGGGGCATCAGGCTGATCTTCATGAATAGGAACATGGCCCTCGGGAGCTGCAGGATCGAATAACCAGTTGGCTCTATTTTGAGGGTCGATTCGGTCCCTGCAAGGCAAAGTAATGTTGTTATAAACAATGTTTCGGATCACAGGATGGAATCTGCCATCCTCCCGCTCATAGATGAGGTGTGCCGCTTTGCAGTGGTCCATAGTAAGCAATTCCGGCGCCATAGAAGGCATATCAGTGAGAGCGGCACCATGATTTAAAGCTATAGCAAGAGAAGTGACAACCCCTACGAAATAGAAGGGTTTGCCTCCTCTAGCGCAGATGGAGTGAATATGGGCCAATAGAAATGGAGTGACGTTGATTTTCTGGTCGGTGAACGCACAGTGCATGAAGAAAAGCTCCTTGGAGTTGAGCTTGTGGTTGCTATCTCGGTCGAAGATGGTGTTGCAAAGGATGCGGTGAAAATATCGGATAGCCGGATTATGGATATGGGTGGCGTTGAGGTGGTCGTAAGAGCTGACACGAATGTTTGTCATGCTGTGCCATAAATTAAATGCTTCCTCACCGAAATTATCCGGAACCCGGAGGTGGATACCATCCTCAGAACTGAAACCAAGCAGCCGCGCGATATCAGTTTGTGACAGCTGATACTCAGTGCCAAACATACGGAATTTGGCCACGCCAGAGAGTTGGTTTGTGGCTCCAGTAGGGGTAATATAGGAAAATGAACTCAGAAACTCCAAGGTGAGAGTTTCGTAGATGGGTTGCGGTTGGCGGCACAGATTCCACAAGTTCACATTCTGAAAAAGTTGTCGGACGCTCTCAAGCAGTCCCAAATTTCTCAGACAATCAAGGTCAACATACCGAGTTGGTTGGAGACTGCGGCGTTGGAATTTATGGAATTTTAATCTTTGGGTTTCACCTTGGTCGCCTGCTCTGAAAGTGAGATTGGGAATTTGCTGGTTGTTGGCCATATTGCATGCAAGAGGTTGAATCGTGAAAGGGTTGGAATGTGAATGGATTTGGAATGTGAATAGAGAAGTGGAGTGATGGAATTTAAGTGTTGGAGTGGTTGATTTAAGAAAAAATTGAATGGGTGGCAGAACAGTTTGGGAAAAAAGAAAGAAGAAGTGGGAAGGAGAACTGCTTCTGTAATAGCAGAATATGTTTTTGAACGCGCGTGACGACCGTCACAGGGGGATGACGGGCGTAACACGGTGAAATGCGTGTTACGCTCGTCATAAGGTTGTTACGATCGTTACAACTACAGTAAATTCATTTATTCCATAATTGAAACAGAATAATTCTAACACATATTTTATAACACAGTAATTGAGCATAATAAACATGCAAATCAATTCCAACACACATCTTATAACAAAATTTTGTAGGATGATAATTAATATGCAGTGAACTTAATATTTGTTGTAGCACGCATTAAATTTAATGAAAATGAAAACAAACTGAAATTGAAATAAATATCTATTTTTAACAGAAATTTAAAAATTGTAGAAAGTAAACTTGTTTAAAATGAAATCTTAAAAGGGAAACTGCCTAGAAACATAAAACAGAAAGGAAAGTAAAAACAAATGTTGATTCTACTACTTCATCCCAGTCGCGTTTTCAAATCTTCGAAAGCTGTATTTATGTGATAAAATTGCTCCACAGTTATATCAGTCAAGCCTATTACGTCCATACGCATGCTCTTCAACTCGTCCTTGATTCCATTAATGTCAGTTTGATAAACATCCAGTGTGGTAAAGATTTTGTTCAAATTTTCAGCGTATTCTCCTTTGGTTATTTCAGGGGCATCAATATCCTCTGCAATGTTGTTACCATCATAGTAACCAGAAGGGGTCTCAGGATCACTCTCATCAGACATCGTAGCATCATTAACTTGGTAAGATTGTGGTGTCTCAGATGTTGAAGGATGGTCGGGAGGGTTTAGCTCATACAGCCAGTTGTCGCGATTGTGGGCACTCACTTTAGCATGGTTTGGAAGTGTAAATAAAGTGACAACTTCATCCTATATCAGGTATTCGAAAGGTGCAAGACCTAGATTTCCTATTATTCGTAGGTCAAAACAGAAATCAATATTCATAAGGCGGATTGAACCAAATTGTGTACACCTATGTAGTTGGTATCTAAGTCCGAGGGCATTGGCAATCATGGTGACTAGGCCTCCTACGATGATTGTTTCATTAGGGTTCTGAGCAACGCGAGAAAATGTTTGCATCAAGAATGGCACAACATTAATAGGTCGGTCTTGGGTCATACATTACAGTAAAAACATCTCATCCTTAGACACTGCAGTACGGTTCTATTCTTTTCCGAATATAGTATGGCCTAGAATCTTATGAAAATAGCGGATAGCGGGGTTGTGTATTTCATTATTGTCTATGCTATTCGGCTCAGGGTGATAGTTTCCGGTTAAGGTTCCCCAAAAGTAATCTAGCTCGAAGTCCATTAATTCCGCTTGGGTGGTAGTAAAAGCAAAAGGTCCGCTAGGGAATCCTAGTAGGTCAGCTAATTCTTTATGGTTATAAACGAATTCAATACCGAATAGTCTGAAAGCTATAAAACCTTTTCTAGTTCTGAAACCGCGCTCAAGTATATGAACTAGGGAGCTCAAAAATTCAAGGGTAAGCTCGCGGTATGTAACAAACCTAGACTTAATGTGGGCTTTTTTCCATCTCAGTTGGTTAAACAGATAAAGGACACTATCCTTAATACCTAAAGTGTTCATTGTTGGTTCATCATAATACAAAGTCATACCAATGTTCCTGTGTGACAATTCCTCAAATCTCCTCATTTGGTTCCTTCCTCTAAAAGTGGTTTCCATAGTAAATACTAAATGGGGAAACAAATCAGGGGAGAAGGTAAGATAGAAAAATACTTTTTCCGAAAACCTGTAGCGAATAAAGTTGTTTGAAAATCAGCAGCAGTTGTATAAAGATTTTTAGGAAAAATGGAAAAGAAAATAATGAAAATAAGGCTTTAAAAGAAATAAGTGCAGAAACGGAAAAGAAAATCAAAAGTAATAAATAAAAATAAACGAAAACAATAACAAAAACAAATAGGTGGGTTGCCTCCCACTAAGCGCTGTTTTTAACGTCATAAGCCTGACATAGTGCCTAGCAGTAGATCATTCAGGGGAAATAGTGGGTAATTCTAAAAGTTTTAGACTATTCGCATAGTTTCTATTCTCAATATGATGATATTGTTTTAATCGTTGTCCGTTCACTGTGAACGAGTCACTATTCCTATCCTTAATTTCTATTGCTCCGCTAGAGAATATTTTTGTAACTTCAAAAGGACCAGACCATCTGGATTTTAGTTTTCCAGGAAAGAGCCTAAGTCAAGAGTTAAATAGTAGCACAACGTCTCCCACACTGAATTCTTTCCGGGATAAGCGCTTATCGTGCCATCTTTTGGTTCTTTCCTTGTATATCTTAGCGTTCTCATAAGCGTCTAATCTCAATTCTTCTAATTCATTCAAGTCGAGGATTCGCTTTTCTCCAGCGACAGTGTAGTTTATATTGAGCGTTTTGATTGCCCAATATGCCTTGTGCTATAATTCTACCGGGAGATGACAGGAATTTCTGTACACAAGCTTGAAGGGTGTAGTTCCTATAGGGGTCTTGTAGGCTGTCCTATAAGCCCATAAAGCCTCGTTAAGCTTAGATGACCAATCTTTCCTAGATATAGCGACATTTTTCTCTAGGATTTGTTTAATTTCTCTGTTCGAGACTTCGACCTGTACACTGGTTTGTGGATGATACGGTGTTGCTACGCGGTGTTTGACTCCATACTTAGATAATAATTTTTCGAATATTTTTGAAATGAAATGAGAGCCACCGTCACTAATGACAAGTCTAGGCACACCAAATCTTGAAAATATTGTGTTTTTAAAGAGCTTAATTACTACTCGTGTGTCATTTGTAGGAGAGGCTATAGCCTCAATCCATTTTGAAACATAATCTACAGCTACGAGTATATACTTCTTTCTGAAAGAAGATGGGAAAGGTCCCATGAAATCGATTCCCCAAACATCAAAGATTTCTACTTCTAGTATTCCTCTTTGAGGCATTTCATCGCGTCTTAAAATATTATCGGTGCGTTGACACCGATCGCAGTTTTTAACAGCGATGTGGACATCCTTCCATAGACTAGGCCAGAATAGGCCGACTTGTAGGATCTTTGCACAAGTTTTAGAAGTGCTAGCATGTCCGCCATAGGGAGATGAATGACAGTGAGAAATAACATCTATTTCTTCTTCAGGTATGCATCGGCGGAAAATTCCATCCGGTCCTCTTTTAAATAATAAAGGTTCATCCCAATAATAATACTTGAGATCATGGAAGAATTTATTTTTCTGTTGATAAGTTAAGTCCGGTGGGAGCGCGCCTGCAGCTAAGTAGTTGACTATGTTGGCATACCATGGAAATCCCATGGTTGTATGGATCGCTTCCACGGTTTCTTTGTATTTTGGTTTGTTTAGATCCAATTGAGCTAGATCGCTTCTTATTTGTGCTATCAGCTGTTCATACGGAAAATCATCGTTAATCGGTACTTGTTCGGGTTCTATACCTTCTAATCTTGACAAGTGGTCTGCTACGATGTTTTCCGTTCCTTTCTTATCCTTAATTTCTAGATCAAATTCTTGCAAAAGTAGGATCCATCTGAGGAGTCTTGGTTTTGCATCCTTCTTAGTTAGTAGATATCTGATAACAGCATGGTCTGCGTAGATGATTATCTTTGCTCCTACTAGGTAAGAACGAAATTTGTCAAGCGCAAAGACAACTGCTAACAGCTCTTTCTCAGTTGTGGCGTAGTTCATTTGAGCTGAGTCCAGCGTTCTACTGGCATAGTAGATTGCGTGAAGTTTCTTGTCCTTCCTTTGTCCAAGAACTGTGCCTATGGCGTAGTCACTTGCATCGCACATGATTTCAAAAGGTAATCTCCAATCGGGTGGTTGCATGATTGGTGCGGTGATGAGGGCTGATTTTAGAGTTTCAAACGCTTTAAGACAATCTTCATCGAATATGAACTCAACGTCTTTCATTAATAGACCGGTAAGTGGTTTAGTGATCTTCGAGAAATTTTTGATAAATCGTCGGTAGAAACCGACGTGTCCTAAAAAACTTCGTATTTCTAGAACAGTCTTAGGTGGTTGAAGTTCTTTTATGACTTCTATCTTATCTTTGTCAACTTAAATTCCCTTGTTAGATAAAACATGTCCTAGTACGATTCCTTCTCTGACCATGAAATGGAATTTTTCCCAGTTAAGCACGAGGTTTACTTTCACACATCTTTCTAAAATCTTTTCTAGGTTTGATAGGCATCCTTCAAAACTTTGCCCGCACACAGAGAAGTCGTCCATGAACACTTCCATGATGTTATCGATGAAATCTGCAAAGATTGACATCATACATCGTTGAAAGGTTGTTGGGGAATTGCACAATCTGAAGGGCATTCGTCTATAAGCGAACGTTCCATAGGGACATGTGAATGTAGTCTTCTCTTGATCATCAGGGTGAATAGGAATTTGGAAAAATCTGGAATAAACATCTAGATAGTAGAAGTAGGAATGTTTGGCTAATCGCTCTAACATTTGATCTATGAAGGGTAGAGGAAAATGGTCTTTTCGAGTAGATTTTTTTAGTTTCCTATAATCAATGCACACTCTATGCCCATTTACCACTCTTTGTGTTATCGTTTCGCCTTTTGCATTCTTCACAATAGTGAATCCTCCTTTCTTCGGTACGACGTGTACTGGGCTAACCCATTTACTGTCGGAGATTGGATATATGATTCCTGCTTCCAATAGATTATTAATTTCATCTCTGACTACAGTGCTAAGGATTGGGTTAATCCTTCTTTGAGGTTCTCTAGAGGTTTTGCAATCTTCTTCTAGCATAATACGAGGCATGCAAATTGAAGGACATATTCCTTTCAAGTTGGATATGTTATAACCTAATGCAGTCGGGTACTTTCTTAGGACGTCTAAAAGTTTCTCAGTTTCGAGCATTCCTAAACTGGAATTAACTATTACTGGTCGCGTACATGTGGTATCTAGGAATTCGTATCTTAGGTTCCTGGGTAAGGTTTTTAATTCTAAACCCGGTTTCTTTGGACACGGCATATGATCAGGTGTAAGTGCTAGACTTTCGCTTAGACTATCATCTTGGTATGGTTCACGCCAATTGTCATCTTCGAATATCAGAGGGGTTTGGATTTTCATTATTTCAGAGTATGTGGTATGTTCCGCTTCCATCTCTCTTACGCACTCGTCTATAACGTCAATTAGATAACATGTGTCATTCATGGCTGGTGCTTGTAAGAATTGAGTGAGGATGAATTCCCCTTTTTCTTCTCCAACTTTGAATGTCAGTCTTCCCTTCTTCACGTCAGTTATAGCTCCCGCTGTGGCTAGGAAGGGTCTTCCTAATATGATAGGAGTAACTGAGTCCTCAGTAATGTCCATGATTATGAAATCGGTCGTGATATATAATTGACCTATTCTAACTGGAACGTTTTCTAGTATACCTACAGAGTATTTAACTGATCGGTCAACTAATTGAACGGACATTTTTGTGGGTCTAAGTTCTCCCATCTCCAGCTTTTTGCAAATAGATAGGGGCATGACACTGATACTTGCTCCCAAGTAGCATAGAGCTTTGTCTATGACAAACTTTCCAATGTTACAAGGTATAGAGAAACTACCTGAATCTTTTAACTTAGGGGGCATATCATTTTGAATAATAGCGCTACACTCAGCAGTAAGTGTAACTGTTCCTTTGTCTTCTATATTTTTCTTGTTAGATAGGATTTCCTTGAGAAATTTAGCATACGAGGGCATCTGAGTGATAAATTCTGTAAACGATATTGTGATATTCAGTTGTTTCAAAAGTTCAACGAATTTCTTGAATTGGACCATCGTTTCAGAATTGGTAAGTCTCTGAGGGTACGAAATCGACGGTTTATAGAGTGGTGGAGGCACATAAGGCTTCTCTTTCTCCACTGCCTCTTGGTTTTCGTTTTCCTTTTCCTTTGGTTCATTCTCATTTTCAGTTGGCTTGTTCTGCTTTTGGTACATGGCTGGATTTTCGAGTCTTGGATCAACAGGTCCGTCAAGTTCTTTTCCACTTCTCAGTATCACAACGTTAGCTTGTCCTTTTGGGTTAAGTTGTGGTTGACCAGGGAAAAATCCAGTTGGGGCAGCAGTAGATGCTTGTTGTTGGGCCACCTGTGAAATTTGAGTTTCAAGCATCTTATTATGGGTAGCCAAAGCGTCAACTTTACTAGATAATTGTTTAATCTGCTCATTAGAATGTCAATTCTGATTTAGAACATCTTTATTAGTCTGAGATTGAGAAGCAATGAAATGTTCTATCATGATTTCAAGATTAGATTTTCTAGGGGCATTGGATCTATTAGGTCCATTATTGGGGTGATTTGGGTTAACTTTTGGATGGCCAGGTGGCGTGGCAGGAGCTTGTCCAGGTGCGTACAACGCATTGTTGCTTTTATATGAAAAGTTCGGATGATTCTTCCAACCAGGGTTATAGGTATTTCTATAAGGGTTTACCTGCACATAATTCGCTTGTTCAGCTGGAACTCCTGTTAGAAGTGGGCATTCTGGTGTAGGATGTGATTTAAGACCACATAGATCGCAAGCTTGAACTACTGCAGCTACGGTAGCTGTGGGAGCGGTAGTAAGATTTTCTAGCTTTTGGGTAAGGGCTTCTACTTTAGCGTTGACTTGATCCAGACTATTCACTTCAATCATGTCACCTTTTGTTTGAGTTTTTTTTTCCATATTAGCTCTTTCGCTTCCCCATTGATAATGGTTATGAGCCATGCTTTCGATAAGTTGATTTGCTTCGGTATACGGTTTATCCATCAATGCGCCACCAGCAGCAGTGTCTATAGTCATTCTTGTGTTGTACAAGAGACCGTTATAGAACGTATGAATGACCAGCCATTCTTCTAAACCATGATGAGGACAAAGTCCGATCATGTCCTTATAGCGTTCCCACGCTTCAAAAAGTGATTCGTTATCTTTTTGTCTGAAACCATTGATGTTGGCTCTGAGCATAGCAGTTTTGCTTGGTGGGAAATATCTAGCCAAAAGACCTTCTTCAACTCATCCCATGTGGTGATTGAGTTTGAAGGAAGAGATTGGAGCCATGCTCGAGCTCTGTCTCTTAAAGAAAGGGAAATAGGCGCAATTGTATCGCCTCGGGGTTTACACCATTCGCTTTTACAGTGTCTGCGTACTGCACAAACACTAACAAATATAGGTTTGGGTCGTCAGTAGGAGATCCAGAAAATTGGAAAGAAAGAAGTAGTTGTTGTATACCCTTAGAGAAATCAAGATAGGGATGAACGCCGTCCAATGGTGGGGGCTGTTATGATTCCTAAACCCGTGCCTGATCAGCAAAGAAACAACCAACCAAGAATGGAAAGACCAGTCAGACAATTCACCAGAATTAATATGACGTTATCTCAAGTATTGCCACATCTGTTAAGATCCAACCTAGTGACCTTGAAAGAAGCTCCAAAGAACCCTAACACAACATCTCCTCACTATCATCCTAATGCCCGTTGTGCATACCACTCTGAGAGTCCCGACCATGACACTAATAACTGTTGGGCTCTAAAGAACAAAGTACAAGACCTCCTTGAAGCCAAAGAGATTGAATTCGATGCGCCAGAAAAGCCCAATGTCATTTCTGCCCCTATGCCCAAACATGGCCATAATGCCAACGCCATTGAAAAAGATATGTTTGTTACTTCAGTATATAAACTTATGACCCCACTCCTGACCATAAAAAAGAACTTATTGAATGCCAGTGTTTTCCCGGGCTGTGATGAAAGCTGTCATTTCTGTTTGTCCTCACCAACCAGCTGTCCTTTGTTAAAAGCGGGCGTTCAAGGCCTAATAGATAACAAGGAGATTTTTTTTGAAAAGACTTTTGTTCCACCTCTTTCTTATAATGATGTTTCCATTGTGACAATTTCCGACAATTCTTCCAGGGTCTCCACCAAAAGACCAACTAGAATCACATCAGTTTCAAAAGTAGCTCCTTTGATAATTACAATGCCTGGACCAGTCCCGTATTTGTCAGACAAAACTGTACCATGGAATTATGGAGGGGATGTTGGTGTGGTGCGATCGACCTAATGTGTCTAACTGTATCTTAACTGCAAGTGCACAGCCTATCGCGGTAGTAATAAAAAGATATCGAACCCACAGGGGCTTTGTAATCACTCTAGTGCTAAAAAGGTTTGCTAGTTTAACTAAGGCGGATGTTGTCACGTTTAGTTTTTTAGAGGTTAAAGTAGAGGAAAACTAAATCGAATTAAGGGAATAATAATAATAATAAAATGGTTGGTATGTAATATAGTGAACCTAAGTGGATTTAATCGAACCTAAGTATATAAAGATGTTTAACTTAGATGGTTTTGTAGAAATTATCAGTTTAAAAACCCTCAACTCACACTTTCATGGTCTTATCTCGGATTATACCCTAAAGCCCTATGCCTGCTCTCGCTAGCCCATAAGTGTTTAGAAAATACTCTTTGAAAACTTAATAAAATCTAATTCGTTTTAAACCACTCTCGCTGTATTTAAATCAAATGCCTAACTTTAGCTATCCGGTTAAAACCTCACACTTTCGTGGTCTCGATCCTAACGTATTCTACTTTTCTTACTCTTGTAACAAAAAGATTGATTTTAATTATAAAAAGTCACAGCCAGAAATTAAGTTAATTTGGGTTTTAGCTTAGGAACAATTTAATTCGTTTAGTTACTATTATCACATCCCGACTCTAGAAATTTAGCTAGTCATGGTACTTGAAACAGACAGACAGGAAATATAACCGGGAAACAATAAAACATTCATGATAAATAAATAAATTATTTAACGTAAAAAAATTGTATTAAAATTAAATTAAATGCGATTAAAAACCTGAATAATAATATTATTCCTCAAGCTCCCTCTTCCACAAGTCGGCAAGATTGGAACCTTCGGAATCGGAACTTGAAACGAATTCTGAGGCTAAAAATAAATTCTAACTACAATAGCAATTTCCTAATGTTGGAAATAGCTATTAAATGGTAGAAGGGAAATAAAAACAAGAATGAAAAATGCAAACTGATGGTTCGTAAATTTGGCAGGGCTTCCGCAAGAAATTCTGTAAAAAACTCAGTCCCTTCTTCATTGAAATCTCTCCTATTTATAGAAGAGAAATTGGCAGTTAAGAAATAATAGGAACATGGACTTGTACTTCTTTAGTGGAGAAAGACCAAGACTGGGTGTTTGTTATGTTGAGAGATTGTAGGAGTGAAGAATCCTTTCATTACGTTGCCCACGTCTCTTGTTCTTCATAACATTGAATTATACGTGTGACGGTCGTAAGGCAGAGGTGACAGTCGTAATACGCTTAAATAGCGCGTTACGTTCGTCAATGATGTGTGACGAGCGTCACAACACCAAAATCTGCAGAATTTTGCAGATTTGTTCCTTTTCTTCTGATTTTCATGTTAGTTTTCTTCATATGATCTTTTTCACTAAATTGACTTGAAACATGTTGTACCTGTGAAAAGACATAAAAACTCGGAATAATCGAGAGTTAAATGGATTAATGCAGTATGAAAATGGATTAAAAACGTAGCAATTATATGGTATGATTTCTCGTTATCAGATGTCTACTACCACGATATCAAGCAAGATTGGCCAGCTGTCGAAGATTCCAGTTCCGAAAAAGTTGACTCTGATATCAGTAATACTGCAGGGACTAGCAAGATTACCCGAAGCGGAAGGATATTCTCTCCAAAAATTGCTCCCCCAAAAGCAGTTTCTGGACCCATAATCATTCCTGTTGTTGTTGCTCCTCCGAAGGCTATTCCCAGTCCTACAATCATCTCCACCAATACTCCAACTGAAACCCCTGTTATCACTCCTAGTGACATTCCTACTGCCGAGTCAACCAAAACGTGAGGTAAAAGTATTCTGATTGAGCCTGTCCAGACGAAGGCACAATCATTGGCTATCCCTGAGACCTCCCGGAAAGAGATGGAGGAAATTCTAAAGATCATAAAAAGAAGCGACTACGATGTAGTTGAGAAACTGGGGAAAACTCCATCTAAAATTTCCATGCTGGATTTACTACTATGCTCTGAGGCACATGCAAAGGCCTTGGTAAAATTCCTGAAAACTTCCCATGTACCCCAAGAAACATCTGCCGGTCAGTTCCAAGACTGCGTAGCCAGCTTGACCACAGATAATTGTCTAGGTTTTTCGGATGCTCATTTAACGCCAAGAGGAAGAAAGCATAATGAGGCATTACATGTCTTAGTGGAATGCACGGGCACAACCTTGGCTCATGTTTTGGTGGACACTGGCTCATCTCTGAATGTATTGTCTAAAAAGGCTCTTGATAGGCTTGACTGTGAGGGATTGATATTGAAGCCAAGTAACATAGTAGTGAGGGCCTTTGACGGCTCAAAAAAGATGGTGCATGGGGAAGTGGATATCCCCATAAAGGTTGGAACCCAAACATTTGATTCAACTTTTTATGTAATGGATATCCTCCCTTCATATTCCTGCTTGCTAGGCAGACCATGGATTCACAATGCTGGCGCTGTCACTTCTACGTTGCACCAAATGCTGAAGTATCCGATTCAAGGGAAGATTATCACCGTTCATGGAGAAGAAGAGTATATGATCAGCCATTTCAATTCCTTCAGATATATGGAATTAGATGGTGAATTTATTGAAACTCCATTCTAACACTTTGAAGAAGTCCCGCAAGATGTGGTAGTAACCAAGGCTGTTCCCAAGATCAAAAGGCCTCCACTCCGGATGTCATCTCTAAAGGATGCCAAAGTAGTGGTAGAAGAAGGTGGGTGCACTATTTGGGGACAACTCTCAGATATCCCATATAAATCTGACAAGTTTGGCCTGGGTTTCACTTCAAGTGCTCAGAAGGCTGTATGCCACGCTCGTGCCGGAGGACCACCCCTGAAGATCAGCAACCGTGAGGTCAATGCTGTAGAAGATGATGAAGATAGCTGTGACTTGGAAGACTGGATATTCCCAACTGTCAGTGGAGGGCTCAGCAACTGGGAGGCTAGAGATTTTATCCCGATCACTTTTATCCCACAGTAATTTGTCTTTACATTTTGTTGGATCTGTAATATTAAAATAATTTGCACTCTTAAAACCTTGTGTCTTACCCAAGGCACAATGGTCCATTTGTAAGGGTTATTATCTCATTTTCATATGACATCAATGAATCATGGACGTTTTCGCATACAAAATTTTGTGCTCATTGTTTTTCTTTTTTATTTCTTTTAAGGATAGCTATACCCTTACACACACTCACACTCACAATGCAGGTATACATCCATTCAGGATCCCCTGGGTAACGATACTGCTATGGCCTTTTGTGACTCTGAAAATCTAATCTATCAAGCCGAAGACGAAGGTGGGGAAGATTGTGAAGTACCAGGAGAACTTGCCAGACTACTACAACAAGAAGAGAGAACCATTCAACCTCACGAGGAACCCGTGGATGCAATCAACCTAGGTACCGAAGAAGAAAAAAAAGAGATCAAGGTGGGTGCCAATCTGGAACCCAGTATCAAGGAGCGTCTGATCCAGTTGTTACACGATTATATCGAAGTATTTGCCTGGTCATATGAAGACATGCCAGGACTTGATGCAAATATTGTGGTACATTGTCTACCTATAAGAGAGGATTGTATGCCAGTAAAACAAAAAGTTCGCCGTATGAGGCTTGATATGTCAGAAAAGATTAAAGCAGAAGTCATGAAGCAATTCAACGCTGGATTCTTGGCTGTCACCTCTTACCCCCAATGGGTTTCCAATGTTGTTCCCGTGCCCAAAAAGGACGGAAAAGTAAGAATGTGTGTGGACTACAGAGATTTGAATAGGTTAAGCCCTAAGGATGATTTTCCACTCCCCCACATTGATATCCTAGTTGACAATACGGTACAACACAAAGTGTTTTCTTCATGGACGGATTCTCAGGTTACAATCAAATAAAAATGGTGTATGAAGACATGGAGAAAACAACGTTTTTCACGCAGTGGGGCACTTTCTGCTATAAGGTGATGCCATTCGTACTGAAGAATGCTGGGGAAGTCTATCAACGTGCCATGGTAGCTTTATTTCACGACATGATACATCACGAAATAAAGGTCTATATGGACGACATGATAGCCAGATCTCAAACAGAAGAAGAGCATCTTGATCACTTACAAAACTGTTTGAGAGACTAAAGAAGTATAAATTGAGGCTGAATCCAAACAAGTGCACGTTCAGGGTACGGTCTAGTAAACTCCTAGGCTTTATCGCCAGCAACAAAGGTATTGAAGTAGATACTGCCAAGGTAAAAGCAATACAAGAGATGCCTGCTCCTCATACTGAGAAGGAAGTCAGAGGGTTCTTGGGACGTTTGAACTACATTGCCAGATTCATCTCTCACCTGACAGCTACTTGTGAACCAATCTTCAGGTGGTTGAAGAAAGATCAGGTAGTCAAATGGAATGACGAGTGCCAAGTTGCTTTTGACAAAATCAAAGAATACCTACAAGAGCCACCTGTTTTGATGCCACCAGTCGAGGGAAGACCATTGATCATGTATCTGACTATTTTAGAAAACTCAATGGGGTGTGTATTAGGGAAGCATGACGAGTCTGACCGAAAAGAGCCTGCTATTTACTACCTGAGCAAAAAGTTTACCGAATATGAAACCAGATATTCACAGCTCAAGAAAACTTGCTGCTCTCTGCCATGGGCTGCTCACCGGCTAAGACAGTATATGCTGACTTATACTACCTTGTTGATATCTAAAATGAATCTGATAAAATACATCTTTGAGAAGCCTGCTCTTTATGGGAGAATAGCAAGATGGCAAATGATCCTAACAGAGTACGACATACAGTATACTACTCGAAAAGCTATAAAAGGCAGTGTACTAGCTGACCACCTTGCTTACCAAGCTGTAGAAGACTACCAGTCCATGAAGTTTGAATTTCCGGATGAAGACATCATGATGTTAGACGACTGTAAAGAATTAAGGCCATATGACGGACCTGAACAAGGATCCTGAGGGACCTTGTTCTTTGATGGAGCATCTTATGCACTTGGAAATGGTATCGGTGTTGTACTCATATCTCCGGAAGGGTGTCATACTCCCTTTACCGCAAGACTCTGCTTCAATTGTACAAACAACATGGCGGAATACGAAGCATGCATATTTGGTCTCAGAGCTGCCATAGACTTGGGGATCAAATCCTTAAATGTATTTGGAGACTCAGATTTGGTTATCAGCCAGATCAAAGGGGAATGGGACACCAAACACCCAAACCTTATCCCTTACGAAGAACATGTTTTGATGTTGCTACCACATTTTGAGAAGATTACCTTTGAGCATTTCCCACGAGAAGAAAATCATCTAGCAGACGCTCTAGCCACAATGTCATCTATGTTTAAACTTAATTGGGATAACGAGGCTCCCCAGATCACCATCAAACGAATGGAGGAACCAACACACTGTCACGAGATTAATACTGAAGAAGAAGTGGAACATCCTTGGTTTCATGAAGTCAAGAAGTATCTCGAGGCTCAAGAATATCCAGAAGGAGCTTCAATCAATGATAAGAAGTTCTTAAGGAGATTCTCTGCTAAATTTTTCCTTAGTAATGTCATCCTGTACAAATGCAATCATGACTCTGTGTTACTTCGGTGCATAGATAAGGGTGAAGCTGAAAGGATCATGGCTGAATTGCATGAAGGAACTTTTGGAACCCATTCCAGTAGGCATACATTTGCAAAGAAAATCCTACGGGCCGACTATTACTGGTCTACCATGGAAGCAGATTGTTATCAACACTCTCGAACTTGCCATAAGTGTCAGATTTATGCTGACAAGGTTCACGTACCCCCGGTTCCTCTGAATTTCTTGACGGCTCCTTGGCCCTTCGCTATGTGGGGAATTGATATGATTGGGGAAATCAAGCCGACGGCCTCCAATGGACACCACTTCATCTTAGTGGCCATTGATTATTCTACAAAGTGGGTGGAGGCAGCTTCCTTCACTTCCGTTACCAAAAATGTTGTTGCCCATTTCATCAAGCAAAATCTCATTTGCCGGTACGGTATACCGGAAAGGATCATCACTGACAATGGTACAAATCTCAACAACACTATGATCACCTCCTTGTGCAAGCAATTCAAGATCCAGCATCACAATTCTTCCCCTTACCGGCCAAAGATGAATGGTGCTGTCGAAGCTGCAAATAAAAACATTAAAAAGATCATACAGAAAATGACAGACACATACAAAGACTGGCATGAGATGCTACCATTCGCTCTCCACGGGTATCATACCATAACTCGCACATCAACCGCGGAAACACCATATTCTCTGGTTTACGGCATGGAGGTTGTCTTACCAATCGAGGTCTAGATCCCCTATCTGAGGATTATGAAGGACGCAGGGCTGAATGAAGAAGATTGGATCTAGACTCGACTCGATCAATTGAACTTGATTGATGAGAACAGACTTACTGCTGTTTGCCATGGTCAAATGTATCAAAGACGGATGATCAAGGCTTTCAACAAGAAGGTCAGACACCAAGTGTATCAAGTTGGAGATCTGGTGATCAAACGCATCATACTGCCACAAGGTGATCCTAGGGGCAAATGGAATCCTACCTATGAAGGACCATTTATAATAAAAAACATTTTCTCTGGTGGGGCAATGATCTTAACCACCATGGACAGTGACGACCTGCTGCATCCTGCAAACGCGGACATAGTCAAAAGATACTATGCATAAGAGACCCGCTAGGTTGACATACCCAGGCAAAACAAGGGCATCCCGGCGAAACAAAAGGGTTTGGGCAAAAATTAGGGATAAAACAAAAAAATATGTACACCCTGCAAGTTGAAAACCCAAAAGGGTGACTTGGGCAAAAAAGGGATTCCTGGTGGACTGAAAACCCGAAAGGGCGGTCCAGGCAAAAGTTAGGGAATTAAAGCGTATGACTATGTCCCTTTGGATCACCTTACGGACAACCTTTGGCTTCAACTGACAAACTCAGAGGTTCTTATCAATTCAATCATCTTCGGACGAGGCAAAAAATAGATAAGATGCTCAGAGATACAAAGGCTATAGCAAAATGGGAACCCCATGGGATTTTTACACATAGCTATCTTTTCTTTGTATCAAAATTTTCATTTTTTACGACATCGTTCTCTTACTAGAATGTTTGTCTCCTTGTACAAAAATACTTACTCAAATTCAATACAAAGATACCTCTTTGAAAGTGAAAAAACTATCTATTTTCTTTACGCTTGTGTTTTGTTTACAAAAATGTCCAATGATTCATTGTTGAACATATGCATTTGAACATAATTATTGTTTATAAATAAAAAAAATAAAATACAACCACTTATGGATTTAAGAGGTAGGGAGATCTCTCTATACTATTTCCATGAATTCCCCACAATTTGCAGTTTAATTCCCAGCGGAACAAGCTTCCAATTATCAATCCCCAGTAGAAGTCGTTCAATTTCTCAGGATTTCACAACAGGACTTTACATGCAGTACACGACATTTCCCTTACAACAGAGTTTGTTTCTCTAAGACGAAATTCATCAACACTTCAACTTAACAACATGAAGACTTACACTCCATATCCTCAGCAGCGGTCAGGGATTTATTTCCCCAGTCCAACAATAGTGCAGCAAAATAGCTCACATACGCATATATTGCATCCATATATCATAAACATTGATAACATGAACGCATTATACTATGCATTTCATACAACATAAACATTGAATTTTAGCTAACATTTTACCCTTTTCAGGATAAGGTAAATAACTACCATTAACAATATTCAAAGTTTTCAGATACAGTTCAGATACACTCCAGATACGAACGCCATTCTGATACTCATTCAGATTCAACTTCTCAGATACAGTTTAGATACGCTCTAGACAACAGATGCCATTCTGATACTCATTCAGATTCAACTTCTCAGATACAGTTCAGATACGCTCCAGACAATGGATGCCATTCTGATACTCATTCAGATTCAACTTCTCACATACAGTTCAGATATGCCCCAGACAACGGATGCCATTCTGATACTCATTTCGACTCAACTTCTCAGATACAGTTCAGATACGCTCCAGACACGAATTCCATTCTGATACTCATTCAGATCCAACTTTCAGATACAGTTCAGATACGCTCCAGACACGGATGCCATCCTGACACCTATTCAGATTCAAGTCTCATATACAGTACATATACGCTCCAAACACGAATTCCATTCTAATACTCATTCAAAATTAGCTTCCAGATACAATTCAGATATGCTCCAGACACAGATGCCATCCTGATAATCAGTCAAAATCAACTCCCAGATACAGTTCAGATACGCTCCAGACACGGACGCCATTCTGATACTCATTCTTACAGATTATAAATTACAATGCAAACAATCACTTTTGGATGTCATCTTTAAGCCCATCTCCTACAACTTTCTATCACCTATCCAAATGGCATCTTTAAGCCCATTCCCTCAACCATCACATCACCGAGTGCAAATTTATGGGCACTCTAGTGTCCAATCATCTTCCACCTTCGTGCCACGACTGGCAAAACATGCCAATATAACACTTCAGGCTTAAGAAGATTGAACAGGGGCAGCTTTTGTACCCCAAAATTTTCCCTCACTTATCAAGAATTTTCTCATAAGATCTCCTTGGGCTCATGACTGCACTAGGGTTTGATCAGCTCAAGACACCTCCTTATGCATTAATGACCAAAATTAGGGTTTGAGTTTGCACAAGGATTTTTGGACTATCAATGCCCCATATGACTTTCATGGATCATTATGGACCCCCAATATTACTCATGTCAAGTTTCAAGCCTTGGATCACACTTTTGATTAGTCAATTGAACAATTGACCTAAAAATCAGCTATATTGGGGAAAAAGTCAACCATGGCCAATTTACAGTCAAAATTCATACTTTTTGACCCACATCAACATTTTAGACTCATATGTATCATTTGATCAAGTTTGGACCACAATTCCTCAAGAAATTTGATCAAATCTCCAAAAGGGCAAAATGGTAAAAATTAGGGTTTTTACTAGGAAAGGGCAATTTCTAATTTTTGACCTAGAAAATGGTCAATTGGTTTAATGCATGACCTCAAGAGTCCAATTGCATCATTTTTAACTAATGACATGATTCAAAACATTGCAAATCCTTTGGATTGACAGATGAATTTTGCAGTCAACTGATCAAAAGTCAATTGTATATTGAAAAGTCAAATTTTGACTTTTTTGTCAAATTCAAGTGCCAAAGATCACAATTCATAAAAAAATGCCAAAATAGGAAATTTATTCATCAAGAAATTAAGAAATCAAGATTTCATTTTGAAAAGTCAAAATTTCTAAACTTAGAAATTTTTCTAAGTGTTGAAATTTTTTTATTTTTTCATAACTTTGAGCAATTTTTTCATTATGATACAAGATGATTCAAAGGAAGCTTCAAACATAAAAGTTTTAGATCTCTATGAAATTTACAACTTTTCTTCAAACAACTTCTTCCAAAAGTTCTTGGATCTCAAGTTATAATTTTGTGAATACATGCTCATGAACTAAAAAAAAAAAAGACTTAATGAAATTTTGCCCTGGTTAGGCAAATTTTTGACCTAACTTCATGGCGATTTTTCACATAGTTCCCAGGGGAATATTCAAAAGAAATTCAAATATGGGTTGTAGAGAACATTGCAAGATTTCCAAAATGTCCAAGAACTCATTGAGATCATTCTTGAGCAAGGAGAATCGAAAGCAAGAAGTTAGGGTTTTCAAACTTGAATTACAAGCCATTTTGTGAAGAACACTTGATCCAATCTTCAAGCATGCTGTACAAATATTGCCTTACAGGTTTCAAACTTGCTAATCACTCAATAATTTAATGTTTACACAACTGATAGAGCCATTGTCCAAGAATTTGAGACATAATCCAAGTTGCATTTCCATTTTGGGAAGAAAGTCACCACTTCCATTTTGGAAAAGTGACTTTAATCATAATGTCAACTCTTCTTGAGCCCATACATTTTTGTTTCTGACTCCAAAAAATTTAAAAGCAAGAAGAAACATATATACAGCCTGCTAACCACCCTACAAATCCTTGTACTTCACATTGAAACCATGTTTGTCAACTTTGCTTCAAAATCAAGTAACCAAGCCATAACATGTGATTTCAATTTCTGAGTTATTTCAAGCATCAAAACCTCTTGCCTATAAGTACATACACTATTTGCAAGCTAAGAAACGAGCTTGAAGACCCTAAAACTCTCCAAAACACCATTGCTGCACAAAACTGCCTAACTTGACAATTTTGAGCTAAAACTCATCATCTTCATTTCCACTCGTGCGTTTTGAAAACCAATCATTCAAACACCTTCTATACATCATACCAAAGTAATCCAGGCCCCTGTTTCAATACTATAACTCCTCCATCACTATCCACCATTTTCAAACATCAGGCTTGCAGGTTGACTTGAGTAGAGAGATTTAGGGACTTTCAAGGCAAAGTAGGAGTTAGAATACACTCAAGGAGGTCCAAGCAAGCTAAACAGATCCTCATGCCATCTCAAAAGTTGCTCAAACTCCATTCACGACTCTAGCTGCAAGAGGTAAGTTTTCAAACTTCTATCTCTTCATACAAGCATCGTTTGATCCTGATTTGTGAAGATAAAATGTAGACATCTTTGCTCTAAAGCTAACCATGTTCATAGTTCCCATTTATATTGACTGTGTATAGAGAATTTTAGATTTGAAATTTTTGAGAAAATTAGGTTTCAAATTAGGGCCAGCAAAATTAATCTTCACCTTTGACTTTTAGCTTACATAAGTTATATGGTTGGATTCATGAGAAAAAATAGCACAACTTTCATTTTGTCATCTTCCATTTTTGTTGAGAAATGAAGAAGTTACAGGTACACCGGCTGGAGGTTGAAGTTGAAGTCATCAGGACTTGATTTTCCTTATATATTTATGGTTTTGTTTATATAAACGGATGTATAGCCACCCCAGTGGTAAAGTGCGCGCCTGTTCACCCCTTGGTCCTGGGTTCAAGCCCCAACGTGACCATTTTTACATTTTTTTTTCATATTTTCTGATCCTCTAACGTTTTTTTTGCAGGTGCAGGGCCCTTTGGGCCTGGCATTGTTTTTATTTTATTTTGCTAGCTCACCCCCTTTCCTACTTTTGGCACCCCCTGGCCCATTTATTTGTATTTACTTATTTATTTCATTTTTCCTTTTGAATATATTTTCTAAAATACTAAAAAATCATAAAAAAAATATAAAAATAGTAGATTTATGTTTTGACATAATTTAAATATTTTTCTCACACAAAAAAATTATTTTTATTCATTATTTTTTCTAATTACCTTGTAAATTAAATTAAAACTAGGTTATTATTTATTTAAATATATTTATTTTAATATAAAAAGGCCAAAAATATTTCACAACACCATATATTATTTTCAAGACAAAAATACAAAAAATACTTTTTCTTTAAATTTATTTTCTTTTAATCAACTAAATAGAATTAGGGTTTTATTCAAAATTATTTTTTTAATTAATTTCTTTTCTTAATTAATTTAAATTTAATTTAATTTAGATTTAATTATTTTTCTCCAAGTAGGTTTAGGTTAAAACCTCTTTCATATAAAAATCCAAACACAAAAATCATTTCTTTCCATTTGCATTTGTACTTTATATATTGCTTCAATTATTTGTACATATTCAATTTCGTTGTAATAGATTGATTAGGTTTATATTATTGCAATCCCCATTCATAAATTGTATACCCCCTCCCACAAGTATTATAATAGCGTAGTAATTTTAAATTTCGCAACTTATCACTTTCATATATACAATGCTAGTAATTAGGTTTTGTATGGAGAGATTAAAACCAGCCAAATATCAAACACTAATTCAAGACAAAATCAAGCAAGAAAACAACACACTTGCACACAAGCACCCCTAGGGTAAAATCCACTTGGTTGCCTTACAAAATGGCCATATTACGCGTGTGAGGTATCTTAGCAAAAACAAACGAATACAAGATCATAGTCCCTCGATGACGCTATCTAAGTTGCCTTACACATGATCTAAGTCCCTAAAAGATAATGTTAAGATGTCTTGCAAACATTTCTAATCATGGTTATACGATGACCCACGCCCGTCCCGTTTACATCCAAAGATAGGGTTTCTTACCAAATCAATGGTAAGACAACAATGTCAAAGGAAAAGAAAATGAACAAGAAAGACATTTGAGTAGGTAGATTGCTCCTAATTACTTGCTCCATTTCAAAACAAACATCCTTGCTATTTTCAAAAACAAACACTTACACTTTCAAAACATCTTACAAAACTTGAAAACATTTCCAAAAGATCAAACATCTTTGTATACATTCTTACGAACAAGAATCATTACAAAGATTTCCTAAACAATGGCCTCTTTACAAAATACTTTCAAAAACCACACAAAGCATAATTTCAAACAAAAGCAAGTAATCTAGCAAGTAACTAAGAGCCCATGGAAAACCATGGATGAAAAGGGTGCTAATACCTTCCCTTTTAATAATCTACCCCCCGAACTCAAGAAACAATCTCAAAGGTCTTTCCTGTGCTTTTTCACCTTTCCTTTTTGGATAAAAGAAAAGTCGGTGGCGACTCTTGCTAACCACAATATTTGCGATAAAATGCAAAACCTTCAAGCCAGTTATCCCACCGTATCACACCAAGCACTAGCCAAAAGCTACTTCTACAAGCCAAAAGGAGATACACACATACATTGGAGATACGTTGCCCCATAAACCATCCCAAAGCTATCAAAATCCTCATAAGTGGCCCCAATCGAAGGAATCTTCAGCAACGCTCCATTCACTCCCTAAAGTCTGCATGAAGTGTTTCCAAGCACTAGCTAAAAGCCACGCATGAAGCCCACCAGTCCTTGGTAAAATTATGGGTCACCACCTTTCGATTACTATTTGGATGGTTTTGATATGCATGTTTATGTTCTTATTGATCATTCATACAAATATAAGTGTGGAAGTATAGGGTGCCATTTTAAGGCTTCAAAGCAACCAGGTTTCAAACTAGGTGATACACAGGTCTTGTGCTAGTTTTAACCCCAAATTTGGGTTTAGGAGATGATCATACATAGGGTAGGGTCTTTGGATCTGTTTCGATCCAACATTTGATCAAACTTGCAGGTGTGTGTGCAGGAGAATGACCTGGGATCGACACTCAGGTTTGTATTTGTTTCTTTTTTCTAACGCTTGTACTGCAGATCAAGCCTGAGTAGACCAACGCGCACAGGATCGAAGGACTTGGGTTCGACACCCAGGTCCTTCATCTTTATTTTTCTAATACTTGACTTGAAGATATGAGTCGAAAATCAGTTCCCCCCCCCCCCCCCCCCCCCCCCCCCCCCGGAATTGAAACACAATCACTACTCATTGGATCGAAAACTGCCTCATCCGCTGGATCGAAAGCTTCCTCTTCATGATCGAAAACTACCTTTTTCCTCTGGATCAAAAAACTTGTTTCTCTTGCATTTTTACTTTTTGTGTTACTTACTCCTTTCTTAATCTCTGTTTTTAACAATAAACAAAAAAATCACAAAGATTAGGTCAAGCCATTTTTTGACTAAAATTATTTTTGTTAACTAGTTAATTTAATTACTTTAACATTTTTCTTAAAATTAAAATTAAATATACTTAGACTTTATTTTCTAAAAATAAATAAAAACAAACAAAAGACTTATTTTCCCTAGGATTTTTAGACGTTTTTCTCGATTTGTGCATATTTATTCGTTTTTTGCACTTTTCATATTACTGTAACTGCTCATGGGATGTAATAGAAATTAACTAGGACTATTTACCGTTTTTCTTCATTTTTCCAAGTTTTTTTGGACATGTAATTAATCCCCAAAGCCATGTAATAGCGTAGGATTTACATTTCCTCACTTTTAATTCCAGTACATATATTAATTGTTAGATGTATGACTAATAGGATTGTATGATAAGATTAACAATCAAACGCTAGCAAACCTAACACAAAAACTAAAATAACTAAATATAACACACATTTCTCATATACACCTCTAGGGTACTCCACTTTGGTTGCCTTCGGAAAAAACAATCATGTCCCTCGAAACGTGGACGCTTTAGCAAAGATCGGTAAATCAAAGATCATAGTCCCTCGATGACCCTACATTTTCCTCTCGGTAAATGATCTAGTCTCTAAACAAAATTGATAAAAGCGTCTCCACATGTTGCCTTTAAGACTGTACGTCCCTTCGAATGTCCCTAATACATCCAATGATATGGATACCTACTCACTAATAGTAGGATAACACTGTCTAAAGGAAATGAGGAAAATAACGACCTTTTTCGAGTACAAGTAGATAATTGTTAGATGTTTGCTCAAAACGAACTTTTACACTTACACATTTCGAAAACAAATTTCAAAAACATTTGCTTTATCAACACTCTTGAGGACTGATACAAGAGTTATCATGAAGCGAATTGCCGCACTAAGGCATTTTCAAATACTTTTTTCAAAACGCACAAAAGCACAGGGTATTTCAAAAAAATGAGCTAAGCATCTAAGAGCCCGTAGAGAACTACGGATGGAAAGGGTTCTAACACCTTCCCTTTTCATAATCTACCCCCCTTACTCAAAAAATTCTCTAAAAGGTTTTTTTTCTATTCTTTTCACCCTTTCCTTAATTTGGATAAAATAAAATTATGTGGCGACTGTCATACCCCAATTTTTGACCTAAGATCCCATTTTTATTTTTGCATTTTTAAACATAAGTCAAGGTCACGAAATACAGTCGGTTTTAACCTCTCACCTTCGAGCTTTGACTATGCGAAGATTGTCAAGTGTTTTGAACATTTTTAGCCTATGTATCACTAATTTCTAATCGCATACAAAGGTGTATGTTCATGTTTTCTTTTGTTTCATGTGCAGAGACAGGTCTGAATCAAGAGCGTCAGGTGTCGCGCCTCAATTAAGGTTTTGAGTCTCCCAAGCCAGAAGTACGGTTGATTGTGGATTCTCGAAGACTGATTCATCAAGGCACACCGTTGCACCCTAAATTTCGCCCCTAATTTTTTCAGTCGCACATTCATACCATATTTTGTCATTTGGTCACAATCATTAATAAATAGCTTCATTCATCACATTTGCATCATTTAATCGTGTTTAAGTTGACCAAAAGTTAGTTTAAATCTACATTTGCATCATTCTGTAGTTGAAAAAATATCCGGCATTTCACTTCATTCACTTTTATCTGTTTACTCATTTCTTGCATGGCTCCAAGTTTCTTATATGTCAATAATAAAAATATTCTGGTTTTACAGACAGGCTGTTAAAAGCGATTCGACACTATACGAAAATTAGCGAGAAAAATATTTCAAGTTTTAACCTTTTACCGACCATTTTATGAATCTGCGTTTCACGTAGATTATGACAGTATGCTCGCTTTATTTTTTTCGGTGCAATTTGAAGTCTCATTTTTAACCGTAAACGTTTGTCCAGCCTGATATTTTTATTCTCATTTTATTTTGACTTTGACTTTTAAATATTTTTTCTTTAATCTTTTTTACATGTAGTTTATTTTAATGTGTTCATTTTATTTTTTCGGATAAATTTTCGTCCGTTTTTTATTGTTTTTAGTCATTTTGGGTCTTTATTTTTTATTCAGAAAAGATTCAAAAAAAAAATTATTTTAAATGGAGTTAATTTTAATACTTTTAGTTTTTGGTTATTTTTATCATTTAAGGGCTATTTGGTCACAAAAAATATTATTTACACTGTGCTTGATTCTTATTGGTTGTTAGCAAAAATAACGGATAGATGCAGATTTAATAATTTTGGACGGATTGGATTAAACCTGAAAACAATATTCCTCTTCATTTTCTCTATTAAAAAGGGTCTTCATTATTTTTATTGTAAAAGAAAAAAAAAACAACAACAAAGCATAGCAGTTTATCTCCAATAATCAATTTCCTCTTCTCTTCACATTATACCCAGTATACCCATAAACCCATCCCTCCCTCACAATTGCCTTCACGCCATCATCACTTTTGCCTGGATCCCATCATAGTAACTCCCAACCTCCAGCGCTAATCTTCCGTTTCCCCTTCAACATCACCTCCACCTATCATCACCCAAAACAGCATCATCTTCTTCTCAAGCCATAACCACCGTTCCACCTAACCTCGCTCCACACCCAGCGTAGCGCCCTTCTCCAATCCGTGAGTAACCTTTCCCCATTTATGTCATCACTGTCCCACTAAACCACCATCGACAACTTCACTGTAGCTCTTCAACCCATACCATCTTCCTCCCTCATCTCTCCGCCTAAAAACCTCTTTCCCCTAACAACCACAACCTTCACTATAACCCAGTTCACAAACACCCTCTGCATCGGTTTCCAAACAATCTCAATCCTCCTTTCTCCTTCAGCTCACCTCCATCTTCCAATTCCCTTTCTTCAATCATCGTAACCTCACTCAAATTTCCACCACCTTTCATCGTCCATCGCATCAAACTGCAATCCGCGAAACTCATAACCCCATGCTGCATCACCATCGAACAACAACAGCCCAGCACCTCCGTAGTTCATCCATCATCATTGCTCATACAGCGATTTCCATCCGCTCTCCAATTTCTGGCAACCGCAACTGTAAAACAACATCCACCGCTGTTTCTATACCTCCGATTCAACCCCTAAAGTTTCTGCATACGGAACCCGCGAGTTACTACCGCTGTTTTGCATCAACAACTTCTAGACTCCCTCCGTCTTAGTGAAATTGGCAGGTTCTAAATTCTCTATCACTCTTTTGTTTAAATTTAATTTCTGAAATATGTTGAATGAGGAATATGATGTGAATGAATTTGCGAGCTGGTATTGATAAAAATAATAATGTTGAAATTATTTGATGTTGTTATTGGTTATAATTAAGAATGAATTTGTTGGAAATTAGTGTTGAAGTTAATGATATTGTTGTTGTTCTTGTGTGATACAGTTCTAATGAGATTTCAAATTTTGTTTCATGATAAAGCTTGTATAAAAATTCTAGTTTGCTCTTGTAAAGTCGTGATGAAGAATTTGTTACCGTTATGCTGTCCGGATTTATACCTTGCCGAAACTTTAATTCAAAACCTTTTTTATCACTTTTGGAACTTAACATAATTTTGGCATGAGTTTATTAAATTGTCGGTATTGATGTTGCCATGTTGTTTGAGTGATTTTAAAAAGTGGTTTTGATGATGTTTCAATTGAATTCAATTCACAAAGTTTGTTGGTTTAATATTAGTGTTTATACATAAGGTTGAAATCACTTTGAAATTAATTTTCATGAGCTTTTTATGCATAATTTGTTGTTGTCCATCTTTTGATAATGTTGATTTTTTTGTGTCTGTTTACATTGAACAATATCATGAATTCTTGATTTTGATTTGTGTAAATATTCATTTGTTCATATGCATCATACAAGTTCATTTTTATTTTTATACTTTGTGATTACTAACATAAATTCAAATCTTGTTGCAATTTCATTCATTTTAATTTTTATACCGCTTATGCTACTAACGCGTTTGTTACTGTGAAGGTTTCCAAATAAAATCGTTTCAAGTATCCATTCTCACATAACGCATCCATAATTCCTACATTTCTCCTTTTACCTTTTTATTGTATTTCACTGTTTTGATTTAATATTTGGTAGTGTAAATATATACTTGTACATAATATTTTGACTGTCTACTCACTTCACTTGTAAATAAATTCAGTTTTTTTTTTGAAAATATTATTTTCATCGCATTGTGATTTTATTTTTAATTCCAACTAACTTCTGAAAATTGTGCGGACGCACATAAGTTTCCCGTGCTGTTAGATTTGTCGGTATATCTCTTGTGATGCAGGGATTCTTATCTGATACCGTGAGCTTTATCCATCGCCCTTTGCGCTTTATTTGATTCCTCTCCTGACACGCTTTTCTCGTATGTGATTTATTTTCACTTGATGCGCTTTATCCGATGCTTGGAGTATTATCTTACATCAGGTATTTTTTGATGCTGTCGGCTTGTGATTTATTTTCACCCGAGGTTTGATATACTCTTAACTTATTTATCTGTATGTGGTTTTAAATCCATGGGAAAGAATTAATTTGTTGACTTCATGTCATCGAGTATCTAATACGATTATGTGAAGTCCCTTCATACTTTTTTTAGTTTTATTAATCTTAAGACGAATCTCCTACAAATCAATTTTTAAACTCACACCCCTTTTTAAGTCAAAACTTCGACATTAGGTTATCACATCTTCAAAATCTCGCCAACACCTATTTTTAGCCAAACGAACCATTTTAATCAAATAAACAATTTTAACCAAAAACAGATATTTCAAAAGGTTCCTGCGGAGTACCGCAGATGCATTGGATGCTAATACCTTCCCATTGTATAACCAACTCCAGAACTCTCGATCTCTTTTAAAAATGCATTGTATTTTCATTACTTTTAAATATTACTTTACATTGCATATTTTAGGGTTTTATTTCGCTCTTTTCCCTTTTCCCTTGGAAATAATAAAGCGCGGTGGCGACTCTTGCTTTTGTGAGTCAAGTTAATTAATAGCTCGATCTCTGATTTTCACCGCTACAGCGACTCTTGCTTACCGCAACATTTGTGCATACAAATGCAAAACCAGTATAACAGTCGGTTCTGTCACTGTATCACAGGACTAGTGACTCTGCTAGGGACTTTATAAAAGTGGGGTTACCTTAGAGCTTAGGTCATATTTAAATTGTTTTCCTTATATGCTTTATTTGCTTTATCTTAAAGGGTTTTGCTTGGGTATTCTTGTAAAGATCCTACACCTGGATCTGGGGCACCTTTTAGGTAAGTAGCAATAGATCATGGGGATTTGTGGGGTATACTAACACGGTTGAAATGATAGCTACGTTGATGTGGCCCATTTGTTGGTAACGGAAGCCCTTGAGTAGTCAAGGAGAATACCGGGCCACTGTGTGGTGTCATGAAACATCAACTGACCTTATAACCTTTAATTGAACTGCTTGGCCATTAGGAAGTAGTGAGATAGCCGGCTTTGGTGCAGTCCGAAGTTGGTTGATACTCGATACTACACTCATTGAGATCTGACTTACGGGACATTTTGTTCTCCAATAAAGAGGCTTGCGCTGAAAAAATGCTCGGTGAAGAAAGATCAGTGATATTGAGATTCCCTAGAACCCGATTACTATTGATAGGACAGGTTGAACCAACTATACTGCAAGATGGTACTTACCTATGGAATCCATGCAAGCCTAAACCTGAGGATCTTGTTTGTATAATTGTATATATTTTATTTGTACATAACATCATAACATAATAACATGGCATATCATACTAACCATTTCAAGGACTTTTAGGACTTATCTTTGTGTCTGTTTTGTAGGACATGACTCCCATTCGTAGAAATACTATCCAAGTCAGCCTTGTAAGGGTACCTCCTCAACTCAAAGAGTTAGCATCAAGGGTTCTTGAGAATTCCCCATTCACTAAAAGACATGGTCGGCTCCTCAGTTTGGTCACCTCAAGCCCTGATGAAGATATGGTAAAAGTTCTCTTCCAGTTCTTTGACCCGTTACATCACTGCTTTACATTTCCCGACTACCAGTTGGTGCCTACCATGGAAGAGTTTTCTCAGTTATTGGGTGTGCCTATCCTCAATCAGTTACCCTTCAATGGTATGGAAAGAGACCCAAAGCCTGAAGAAATTGCTCAAGCCTTGTATTTACAATAGTCTAACGTCGTAGTAAATTGGGAAATAAGAAGCAGTATCAAAGGGTTTCTAGCCAAGTTCTTGTTTGAGAAAGATCACAATTTTTGGGACACCCTGGACTTAGAAGACTCTGAAGAGGTATTGGCCCTTCTCATCTACGGGATGGTACTATTCCCTAATCCGGACCAACTCATAGACGTGAATACGGTCAAAGTTTTCATGTCTCGTAACCCGGTTTCTACTTTGCTTGGAGACATTCTGCACTCTTTTCACACTCGCATTGTAAAGAGAAGAGGGACCCTTATGTGTTATACTCCTATGTTAGCTAGGTGGTTTATTTCGCACCTACCCCAATCTGTTGTGAAGAATGAACAAGGCTTAAGATGGTCTAGCAGGCTAATGTCTCTCACACATTCGGATATTCATTGGTGTCCTTGATTTGTGGAAGACGTTACCATCATTGATCGTTGTGGGGAATTCCCTAATGTCCCTCTCCTAGGCATTAGGGGAGGAATCGCTTATAACCCTTGTTTAGCGTTGAAACAATTTGGGTATGCTAGGAGGGACGATCCTCATGATGTATTAGTTCAAGGCATTGTGTTCAATCATGAGGATGATGTTCAAGGGTACCATCAGAGGTTCATCCGAGCTTGGGGCATGGTAAACAAAATGGATAGAAAGACATTAGGGAATAAGAACTCCATCCCTTTGGAGGCTTATCTTAAGTGGGTGAGAGCTTGCACTCAAAATCTTATGATGCCTTATCTCACCATCCTACCCAGCATCATGGAACCCGTTGTAGATACAGATATACCTCATACCATTCTCCATCCTGACATGCCGACTACTCTCGAGGAATTGCAAAGTTCTTGGATTCAACTTAAATAGGAATGAGATACCTTTGAATCCCATTTCTATGCAAGTGAGAAAAAGGCTTTGGAGCTTACAAGACAACTGCATGAAGAACGAAGTTTGAATACCTACATCGCACCAATGAGGATGCGGTCATGGGAAGCCTGAGTCCTATTTGATCTAGGAGTTTTTATTTATCTTTATTTCTTCAATTGTAAGCCTAATAGACATCTTTGTAATCATTTAAACTTATGAATGCAATTAGTGTTTGTTCTTCTCTTTGACTAAGAAAATTTAAGATCTCAAAAGTCCTTGAAAACATTGCATAAACATTATCATGCATTTCATTGCACAAGCAGGTATATCAAGACAGGTTTCTTATTCTTTTCACTGTTTATTTCAGCAAAAGAAATGTCTCTCGAACAGACAGTGAAGGACCTCCAAGCTCAGAACACTCAGTTTCAGCAAATGTTCATGGCTCTGGCCCAGGGACAGAAGATCTAAAAGCTCTTATCATCAAAGAGAAGACCAAGAAGCCAAAGAAACCAGCTGGTGTAGTGAATTTGGGAAGAAGGATCAGAGGACCGGTTAAGCGAGCTATAGATTTCACGACCCCATCAAATGAGGGGGACAATCAAGAAGTGAAGCCAGTGGAAGAAAACAACAATCCAAGGTCTGAGGAGGATGAACCTGACTATTCTGAAGAGCAGTATCCTCCTGTTGATGATAAATACAAACAGCTAGAGGATCGACTCAATGTTATGGAGATCCAGAGGATACCCGGGGTGGATTTTGAGGAGCTAGGACTGTTTTCAGGGGTGGTCATCCCACAAAAATTCAAGGTCCCACCTTTGCTAAATACGATGGTGTCTCCTGTACTAAGCTTCATTTAAGGTCGTATGTCAGGAAGATTCAACCCCACACTACTTACAGGAATCTGTGGGTCCACTTCTTCCAGGAAATTTTGTCAGGGACTCAGTTGGAATGGTTCTATCAACTGGAGAGAACCAATGTTCACAATTGGGAATATTTGGATGCTGCTTTCTATAAGCAGTATCAATATAATGCTGACCTCGCCTCGACTCGTACACAGTTGAAAAGTATGTCTATGGGTTCCGGCGAAGGTTTTAAAGATTATGCCCAAAAGTGGAGAGACCTTGCGGGAAGAGTCCAACCTTCGTTGTCTGATAGGGAGCTGGTAGACATGTTTTTGGGCACATTATCCGGGCCATTATTTAAGTATCTGATTGGAAGTTCTTATGTTGGGTTTACTTAATTGATCTTGACTGGTGAACGGGTAGAAGTTGGCATCAAAAATGGTAAAATACAAAGAGATGCATCCTCTAGTACTGCAGAGAAACCTTTCACAAGAAAGAAGGAGGTCAGTGCTGCTTATGGCCAGAGGAATCACAACAAAACTGAACATCGTCCGACGATAAGGGCTGTTATGATTTCTAATCCTTCCTCTAACCAACAACCAAACAATCAGCACTGGCCGGATGTGCCCATAAGACAGTTTACTCAGATCAACATGACCTTATCCCAAGTTTTGCCACACCTTCTGAAGTTCAATTTGGTAAATCTGAAGGAGGCCCCCGAAGAATCCTAATACCGCTTCTCCCCGCTACAATCCAAATGCCCGATCTGCCTACCATTCTGAGACTCCGGGGCATGATACGAATGATTGTTGGACTTTAAAGAATAAGGTATAAGATCTCATTGAGGCGAAGGAGATTGAGTTTGAACTTCCCGAGATACCTAATGTAATAACAGCGTCAATGCCCAAACATGTCCAAGGTGTAAATGCTATTGATGATGACCGTTTTATTTCTTCCATGGATGAATTAACTACTCTTCTTTTGACTGTCAAAGAGAATCTATTGCGAGCCGATTTATTTCTGGGCTGTGGTGAAAGTTTCCACTCATGTATGTCTCTACTAGATGGTCGTTTGTTACTGAAGATGGGTGTTCAGCACCTGGTGGTTAATAAAGAAATTTTGTTTGAAAAAGTTCCTCTTGCAAGAAGTTCGTGTGAAGATATCTCGATAATCACCATTTCCGAAAATCCTTCCAGGGTCTCTACCAAAAGACCCGTCAGAATTACATTTGTTCCAAAGTTTTCTCCCCTGATCATCACCATGTCGGGGCCAATACCATATTCCTCAGACAAAGCTGTTCCCTGGAATTATGGGGCTGGCATTTATTACCATGGCGTCAAGCAAGACCTGCTGGCTATTAAAGACAAAGTTGCTGAAGGTACTGATCCCGACATTGGCAATATCATTGGAACCAGTAAAATAATGAGAAGCGGAAGAGTTTTCTCTCCCGAGATATCTCCAAAAACTATTTCTACTCCTGTGATTATTCTCGCTGCTGCTCCTGTCAGTATTCCCATTGCCACTCCTACTGTTAGTCCTGTTGTTGTCCCTACTACCGAGTCGGTCGAGACTCGGGGAAAAGGTGTACTGGTTGAACCTGTCTAGAAGAAGGCGCATCCAGAAGACATTCCTTTGGCTTCTAAAAAAGGGATGGAAGAGATTTTAAAGATAATCAAGTAGAGTGATTATAATATCGTGGAACAATTGGGGAAGACCCCTTCAAATATCTCAATGCTGGCCCTACTACTGTGTGTTGTACCCCAAAATTTGCCCTCCCATATTCTCCAAGATTTGTCAAGTCAAGGTCACAAAATTCCCCAAGGGTTATGCAGTTCAACTGTCTCCTATACAGTCAAAACTAGGGTTTGTGCTCTGATCAAGAAATTGAAGGTTTCAAAGGTCCAATCAAGTCTCATATGCCTACAAAGATGGTCAAGTATCTTCATATCAAGTTTCAAGGCATTCAGCTCAAAATTGCATAGTCAAAACCCTAAATTGCACTACAGTCAACTGTAGGGGCAAAATGGTCATTTGACAGTCAAAAGTTCAAATTTTTGGTCAACATATCATTTTGAAGCCACAAACATCATTTGATCAATGCTTGATCATGATTCTCAAAGTTTGGCTCAGAAATCATCAAAGATGCAAAAGTTACTATATTTGGACAGCTGAAAAAGTCAACTGAAATTGACCAGGGCATAACTTTCACATGGATTATCAGAAAAATCCCATCCAAAGCTCATTTTGAAGAGAAAGACATTTCCTACAATTCATCTTCATGTTCCAAGTCCAAGAAATGCTCTCACAAAAAGTTATCAATTTCAACATTATAGGTCATTTTCAAAAGTCAACAAAAAGGGACTTTAAGTCAAAGGCCATAACTTGAGATTGGTAAATCAAAATGACATGGGACCAAAGGCATTGGTTAGAGGACTCAAAGACCTTTCCAAAATGTCCAAGAACATGTGAAAAGCTTAAAAATTGAGCAAGTTATGCCTTGTGGAAGTTGGGAAATTTTTGGAAATTTTTGAAAGTCAACTTTACTTCAAATGATCCAAAAATGCAAATGGGCCCATTTTTCTTCCAAGTTTCTTCATGCCAAGCCTATGCACGACCATTAAGCCCAAGGGGAAGTATTTTCTCAATTTTTAATTATTTATTTGAATTTATATTAATATTAATTCATTTAAATTATTTAAATATGTGAAAAATATAAACTTGACCTAAAAAAATCTTTTTGTGCACATTCTACTCTCAAGATTTCGTGTACAATTAAATATGGCAAGTTTTGGTGTGATTGGAGCATGATTGAACAAAAATAACATGAAAAAAGATATGAAAAGATTTTACAAAATCAAATATGCAAAACAATGAATTCAAAAGATTTTGTACAAATTTCTTAACCTAAAAGCTTGGCTACATATGCAGGATCACAAACCTAATTGCCTTGGACTCTCAGCTGCGCTCAGAAGCAATATACAAACTTGGAAATTTGCTTAAAAAACTCAAAACTGAAATCAACTCTAGAGGTCGATTCAAGCCCTAATCTTGATCTCATTAGCTTCCTTGGGTAACTCTGAACGTGTGCCAATCCCTAACATCAATTCAAACGCAAAGAATCGGTACATCGAACGTGAACTGCATCCAGAAAATTGCCTAATCGTATTTTGGTTTTGAAGCATGATCATTGCATTTTAATTGTATATTCATGTTCCTTACAAAGTTTTAGAACTAACCATTATATTTAATTGGATTTTCATGCTGTATACAAGGTTTTGCCATGTCCATATTCTAGGGTTTGCAGGTTTTAAAATTGGGGTTTTTGCAACCAAGAAAAATTAGAGGCTAGGACTAAGACCACTAAGTTCAACGCGTCTGGACGATGAGAATGGTGTATTCGCGATGAATTTATGATCAATAGATTCCTATTCGCTATTTTTTGATAGGGCCTCTATGGCAACGGGTTAAAACCGTTGCTTTCTGTTTTTATGTTTCAGAAAATAAAAGAGAGAACGAAGAAGAAGGACTCGTGGCAGTGGGGGATACGTGGGTTTGAATTTCGCGCGTCTAACTTATTCACGTGTTATCTTCTTTTATTATATTTATTGCTTACTAATATAATAAACGCGTTGAAGTGCTTCAGTGGTGCAGGTGTCACTTTGCAAAGTCCAAGACCTGGGTTCGAACCCCAGGTCTATATCATTCTCAACAATATTTTTCCAAAGACGTTCCCATGCAATATTGGTATGAAGACGCATCATATACCCCAGACCAAGCCTTGACACGTCCCCCTGGAGATCAAACCAAAGGCTTAGATTTGAAGAGTACCATGTACCTCAGTCAACGCTTCAGCATACCATTCAAAAAGTCAAATGGACTTAGGATGTTTTGGGCCAGAATTTCACAATTGAAACCTCCAATTTGGGGCTACCCCCCCTGGTTTGCTTTTCTTTTTTATATTTTTATTTTCTCAATTGTTATGTTACTTATTTTTTTTTATTTGTTTTAATTAATTAATTATTTTTTAATAGAATATAAAAACATCACAAAAAAATCAAAAAAAGATAAAAACATAAAAAATATTTATTTTATTTATTTTCTTGTAAATAATTAACATGTAAATAAATTTAGTTTTAATTAGGTCATAATTTTAATCCTTTTAATAACAAAATCCAAAAATAGAATTAGGTTTAATTTTTATTCCTTTTAATTTCTTTTCTTAATAATAATATTTATTTATTTTCATAAATTAAATGCATGTAAATTAATTTAGATTTAAATTAGGTTAAAACTCAATATTTTCGCAATAAATTCAAAAAACATTAGAACTAGGGTTTAGCATTTTATTTTTAATTTCAATAAATTCTTTTTTTCTTTTAAATCTAAAAAACACAAAATACCAAAAAACATTTAATTTTTAATTTTTGTTCTCATTAACTTTAAATACTTTGCAAAAGGGTCCAACGCCCGTCGCTTTAATTATTTTATTTCGCACATTTACTTTGTCGCTTATTATAATTATGTACATGTCCCTAAGCCTTGTAACAATTTTACTTTTCGCACTTTTATTCGCTTTCTTTATTTTTCCGCTAAATCGGGTCCGGTTTAATTTTGGCGATGTGGACCCGCGCCATTTGTAATAGCCTTAGATTTATTTTTTCCCGCAAACTTTATAACTGTTAAAAAGCATGCAAGAATGAATGTCTTAATTAAAATCAAGCGTAGATCACAACAAACATGACAAGACAAATAACTGAAACTGACACACCATTCGCACACACCACCCCTAGGGTACGCCTCACTGTTGCCTTTCGAAAGGTGATCGTCGAGTAGAGGGCGTCTTAGTAAGTCCTCATGATCCGGGAACCTGGCATGAGAGTAGCTTCTAAGGTGTCTTCCCATTGCTCTGGTGATCACCATGTCCCTAAACTCGAATTGACCCGAACACCTCCAACGGTGGTGCTACCTACCTCTCAATGGTGGGATGGCACTACTTTTAAGGACATCTACACAGACGAATTCCTTAGGGTAGGTAGGTTCTCAAGGATACTTGCTCTAATCTCAAAACAAACTCAAAAAGACTTTTCACACTGACACTTTTCAAAAGCTTTCAAAGCAATTTTTTCAAACACTCTGACGTACGAGTCGATCTGAAATTTTTCAAAGAAACTTTTTTAAACCCACATTGAAAAGCAAGCAAACATTTTTGAAAACCATTGAGCAAGTATCTAAGAGCCCATGGATAACCATGGATAGAAAGGGTGCTAACACCTTCCCTTTCTATAAACTACCTCCCGAACCGAGAGCAATCTCTTTAAAGGAATTTTTTCTGTGCTTTTGTCCTTTCCACTTGGAGAAAATAAAAGACGGTGGCGACTCTTGCTTCCGCGACATTTCGCGAACCAGCGTTAAACAGTCAGTTCCAGATCCACCGATCACAGAACTGGCGACTCTGCTGGGGACTTAAACTTAAAGTGAGGTGTACCTTAGGGCTAGCTCATAACTATGTTTTCAATTGTTTTCCTTGTGTGCTTTAAATTGTGGGTTGCTTGGGAGTTCTATAGATCCTAACCCGGATCTGGGGGATACCTTCTTAGAAAGTAGCAACAAGGCTGTGAGGGAACTGTGCGGGGTATACCGACATGGTTGAAACAGTCTGCTACGTTGATGTGGCACTTTGGTGTGTACCGGTAACCCTTGAGTTCAGTCAAGGAGAGTACGGGGCCTCCGCGTGGTGTCGTAAAGCATCAACAGACCTTAGGAACCTTAATTGAACTATCTTGGCCTCTTTAGGGTAGTGAGATAACTGACTTTGGTGCAGTCCGAGGTTGGTTGATACTCGATACTACACTCAATTGAGGGTTGCTTTCCTGGAATATTTCGGTCGCCAGTTCAGTGGCTAAATCGAAACGATGAACAATGAAAGCAATCCAGTGATATTGGGAACCTTAGAACCCGGTTACTTTGATTAGGACAGGTTGAGCCCACCAACTTCAAGAGGGTACTACCCAAACCCCATACTGGCCTAAACCCTAAGGGTTTCTCTTGTGTGACTTGTGTGCCCTTGTACTTGACTATCTGCGTGCTTGTTACCTGACACTTGTTTCTTGCAGGTCTTGTTTATAGTCCTTAATTGGGACTCATAACATGGTACTAAATGTCTTGCAGGTTTTGTTCATAGTCCTTAATTGGGACTTATAACAGGGTATACTAACCACTTGCAGGCTCTGTTTATAGTCCCTGATTGGGACTCATGACAGGTTTTACTTAGGTTTCTTGCAGGTTTTGTTCATAGTCCTTAATTGGGACTTATAACAGGGTGTACTAACTACTTGCAGGTCTTGCTTATAGTCCTTAATTGGGACTCATAACAGGGTACTAAGTTTCTTGCAGGTCTTGTTTATAGTCCTTAACTAGGACTCATGACAGGGTTTACCAAATTTCTTGCAGGTTTTGTTTATAGTCCTTAATTGGGACTCATAACAAAGTATACTGAATTTCTTGCAGGGTCTGTTTATAGTCCTTAATTGGGACTCATAACAGGGTTTACCTACATCACCCCATGCATAGCATGACATCATACCATTGCATACCATTGCATACATCCTAACCCATTTCAAGGATCTCAAGGGCTTGTGATGCAGGTCATGATGAATCAAACACCCAGCAAGGGGCAAGGAGGATTTATTTTCCTCTAGCCAAGGTTGTCAGGGGCTATGACCCACTGGATATGGCGAGCCTTTGACCCTTGACGAAGGACTCTCAACAACATGGAGTTCCTTCAATCAAGTTACCGGTTTCCAACTCTAACAAGTTTCTCTGTTTACCCTGCGAGGTCCTTGAAAACATTACATGCATGTCATACATCTCATTGCATTGCAGGTATCCCTTTGACAGGTTGCTTACCCTTCTCCGCTGTTTATTTCAGCCGATCGTCATGAATCCTGAATCATCAGCCGAGCAGACTATCAAGGACCTCCAGGCTCAGAACGCCCAGTTCCAAGAGCTGATCATGAATTTGACTCAGGGGCAACAAGATCTGAAAGCTCTGCTCTTGAAGAAGGACAAGAAGAAGAAGAGGACTGTCTTGTTCAGCCCTAGACGCAGATCTGGGAATACACCGCAGACTGAAACTGAGAGGACAACCCCATCTGTGAGGGAAAGCAGTCACCATGAGAGAGAGGTGCCTAGTCCAGTGGTCTCCGACAACGAGACAGATTTCAACGACGAACAATACCCTCCGGCTGAGGACAAGTACAAACAGTTGGAGGATAGGTTGAAGGCTATGGAGGTTCAACAGGTACCTGGGCTGGATTTCGGAGATCTGGGTTTGTCAACTGGTGTGGTTATTCCCCGGAAGTTCAAAGCACCATCCTTCACTAAGTATGACGGGGCGTCTTGCCCCAAGCTGCATCTAAGGTCCTATGTTCGGAAGATTCAGCCATATACGGTGGACAAGAATTTATGGATCCACTTCTTCCAGGAGAGTCTTTCAGGGACTCATCTCGAATGGTTCTATCAGCTGGATGGGACCAAAGTTCGTAACTGGGAGGAGTTGGCTACTGCTTTCTATCAGCAGTATCAATATACTGCTGACCTTGCTCCTACGCGTACCCAACTCCAGGGTATGTCGTTAGGGTCAAGTGAAGGTTTTAAAGAATATGCGCAGAAATGGAGGGATCTTGCTGGAAGGGTACAACCACCTCTGACTGATCGGGAGCTTGTGGATATGTTCTTGGGGACCTTGTCTGGTCCATTTTATAACCACCTGATTGGGAATTCATCTGCTGGATTCACAGATCTTATCTTAACTGGAGAGCGAATAGAAGCTGGCATCCGGTCTGGGAAAATTCAAGAAGCTGCACATTCTGATAAGAAGCCTCATCATGGGAAGAAAGAATCCAATGCTGTGCACGGTAAAAAGAGCCGTCATGAGGCAGGGGCAATCCAGATTTCCGGTCCCGGACTTGCTCAACAAGGACAGGGGCAACAGCGAAAGGAGAAACGGCAGTATACCAAACTCAACATGTCGCTGGATCAAGCACTGCAACAACTGTTGAAGACAGGGCTGATCACCTTAAGGGCTCCTCTTCGGAATCCGAACACTTCTGCACCCAACTATCACCCCAACGATAGGTGCGCATATCATTCAGATAGCCCGGGGCATACTACAGACAACTGCTGGCCTCTCAAGAACAAGATCCAAGATATGATTGACGCCGGAGAGATTCAGTTTGAAGTGCCAGAGACTCCGAACATAATCACTGCTCCGTTGCCCAATCATTGAAGCCTTTTGTTTATTTGAATTTTGAGTTGTATTTTTCTTTGCTTATACAAACAATTACTGTCATAGCAAACTCTTTTATTCTATTAATGCATCGCATATGTCTGTTTTGGGAATTAATACAATTATTTTTATTATATCCTTTTCATATTTTTCTGATGTCAACTCTTGGTTAATAATTCTGAGCCTCTTGAGGGAGGATGACAAAAACGATACCACGATCATTACAGTATGCTTTTGAACAGACCCCGCTGATGAGGTACAGGCATTGTTTCAAATCCTAAACACTGGAGTTATAAGGAAGATAATCCCTCGTCAACCCCTCTGAGCCAAAGAAGTAGGAGTTTTATTTTCGAAAATTGAAACCCTTTATCATAACCTGGGGCAGGGTAGTTCTCTCAGTTGATCCAAGTGCATAACGAATGGCACCGAAGAGATCTTTACAAAATGAACAAAGACAGTGATGGTTCAGAACAATCAAAAGGACAGGCAGTCATCATCAACATTCATAAATGAAAAGCCCAAAGAAAAAAAGTCTAAACCTACAAAGGGGACTTATGAAACTGGGGCATCCCGCTGACTGTAATTCCAAAAAAGGAAACAGTTCAGGCAAAAAAAGAAAGGGATAACGAAATCAAAAAGAAAGAGGTCCTACAAACCCTCAACCAAAGCAAAAAAATGACTGCTTGTTCAAAATAAATCATCAACATCTGAACCACCATTGGAACATCAGGACAAAAACTCAAAAAAGGTCTAACGCACGATCAACTGAGTTTAGGTTTGGAGAACATCACGAAGAGCGGGTGGGTACAAATAATTTGAGCCTTTATCCTTTGTTTCTTAAACCGTGAACCAGGCCACGTTATAACCCTCAAAAGTCCTAGCTGAAGCATGGGTTAGTACGAAAGCATACTGTTACGAAAGGTATCCTGACTCCTGAAGGCCTACAGTAAATACGGAGTTGACATCACGTTTTACAAACATTCACATGTTTTATGAAAAAGAATGCATTTTCAAAATCTCCGAGACAGACATAAGCTTTGCATTTTTAACATAACTTTGTTTGCATATGACTTTTTTGTTTGAACAGCAGGAAAATTCGCACAATAAAACCTAGTGAACAAAAGTACTTCCAATCAAGGGGCACGGCATGATCATTGTCCATAATCTGGGGCAGTCCAATCAAGATTCGGAGAATCTCTCAAAAGGCCAACCAGCCTGAGGCAAATCTCCACCTGAGTCACTTGGTGCATTTCAACAACAAATCTTGCCTGATCAGACATCTTCTGGTAGCATGGCAACACAAACAGCCAGGGGCACCCCCCTGCATTCTAAGAGCGTGGGCATAGTCGGAAAATACTACGCAAAATCAAAGACCCGCTAGGTTGACATACCTAGGCAAAAATAAGGGCTTCCCGGCGAACCAAAAGGGTTCGGGCAAAATGAAGGGACGAAAATGAAAAAAATCTGTACACCCGGCAAGTCGAAAACCTGAAAAGGCGGCTTGGGCAAAAATGGGTATCCCGGTGGACTGAAAACCCGAAAGGGCGGTCCAGGCAAAAGTTAGGGATTAAAGCGTACAACTATGTCATGTCTTCTTGTCATCTGTCTACCAGAAGAAGGTTTGTCCATCAACAACTATCAGCACCCCACAAGTGCCTCCCCCATAGAAACAGGGGCAATAAAGGGTGGTCTAAGCAATCTGGTTGTTATATCCTCCAAGACACCAGGGTAAGTTGAAGAACATAACCAATACAGTTCAATACTTCCCCAGGAGAATCTAATCTAGTTCCCCAGGAAAGTTGGAATCATCTCCCCAAGCAGTAAGCTTATCCCCAGTAAGTTACGAAAGCTTACCCCTCTCAAGGCACGAACGCGTCGTACGGCTTGATTTAAAGAGTTATTTCCTTAACAGAATATAACTGGGTTATCCTCAGCCAAAAGCCACGGAAAGAGCGTCCTCGATACAGTCTCCTTACCCCAGCGAAGTCCATCAATACTTCCAATACAACAAGGGTATCCTCAGCAAGTTACTATCAACAGTCAGCAAGGCATCCCTCTTCCCACAGAGTATTACTTCCCAGCATGGCCGCTAGAGTATCTTTTCTCCCCGCAGAAGCCTCCATTCGCCAAGTTTATTCCCCAACGGAGTTATCTTCGCCCATTGGAATTCTCGCAACTATTCTTCAACATCAGCCCAGGATACAACTTCCCGGCACCCGTCAAGGATTTATTTTCTTAGACAAAAATACATTCATAAACATCACATCGTCATGCATATGCATCATGCTACACGAATCTCCTTAATCTTGAAGACATACAGTTCATGCATCATGATTTTGCATACAATTATGTTTTGCCTTTTCAGGAAAAAGGTCAATACAAAAATGACTACTATCAACTATCGCAATTCATTCTAGATATAGCTTCAGATGTAAACCCAGCGATGGTGACGTTCTGATACTGCTTCCAGATTTCCTTCCAGATATAGTTTCAGATGTAAACCCAGCGATGGTGACGTTCTGATGCTGCTTCCAGATTCCCTTCTAGATATAGTTTCAGATGTAAACCCAGCGATGGTGACGTTCTGATACTGCTTCCAGATTTCCTTCCAGATATAGTTTCAGATGTAAACCCAGCGATGGTGACGTTCTGATGCTGCTTCCAGATTTCCTTCCAGATATAGTTTCAGATGTAAACCCAGCGATGGTGACGTTCTGATGCTGCTTCCAGATTCCTTCCAGATATAGTTTCAGATGTAAACCAGATATGGTGACGTTCTGATACTGCTTCCAGAAGTCCTTTTTAGATGTTTCCCTCTCTGACGATGAGTGTAAGGTGATAATCCCCTATGGTTCCCTCTCCAACGGTGTGTGAGGTAGTAATCCCTTTTTTAGATGTTTCCCTCTCCGACGATGAGTGTGAGGTGATCATTCCTTACAGATTATAATTGCCTATGGTTCTCTGCCCAATACTGCGAAGATAATAATTCCCATCAAGATTTTTCTCAACGAGCGTTGTTGAGATTAAAGTCATCCAAGGTTCTCTTATCATTCATGCTAAGGTAGTAACCATCCCTGGTTCATTCATCAACGTTTGAAGCTCCAGATTCATCTCCTGTAACCAGTCAGGACATATCTATACCAAGCATCTAAAAAATAAGCTCCTGCGACGTGTCAGGTACTCATTTTTCTGTTTTGCAGGTATGCAGGTTCTCGCTAAAGAATCTCCTACGCGACCAACGTCCAGATGGCATCTATAAGCCCATCACCCTATCCAGCAATCTCCAAATGGCATCTATAGGCCCATTCCCCCATCATCACTGCTACTATGTGAGCGCAAATTTCTGGGCACTCTAGTGTCCAATCATCTTCTACCCTCGGATTACGAAAGGCACGTCCGCCAATCTGCATCCTCAGGTCTAAGAAGATTGAACAGGGCCAACTGTTGTACCCCAAAATTTGCCCTCCCATATTCTCCAAGATTTGTCAAGTCAAGGTCACAAAATTCCCCAAGGGTTATGCAGTTCAACTGTCTCCTATACAGTCAAAACTAGGGTTTGTGCTCTGATCAAGAAATTGAAGGTTTCAAAGGTCCAATCAAGTCTCATATGCCTACAAAGATGGTCAAGTATCTTCATATCAAGTTTCAAGGCATTCAGCTCAAAATTGCATAGTCAAAACCCTAAATTGCACTACAGTCAACTGTAGGGGCAAAATGGTCATTTGACAGTCAAAAGTTCAAATTTTTGGTCAACATATCATTTTGAAGCCACAAACATCATTTGATCAATGCTTGATCATGATTCTCAAAGTTTGGCTCAGAAATCATCAAAGATGCAAAAGTTACTATATTTGGACAGCTGAAAAAGTCAACTGAAATTGACCAGGGCATAACTTTCACATGGATTATCAGAAAAATCCCATCCAAAGCTCATTTTGAAGAGAAAGACATTTCCTACAATTCATCTTCATGTTCCAAGTCCAAGAAATGCTCTCACAAAAAGTTATCAATTTCAACATTATAGGTCATTTTCAAAAGTCAACAAAAAGGGACTTTAAGTCAAAGGCCATAACTTTCGATTGGTAAATCAAAATGACATGGGACCAAAGGCATTGGTTAGAGGACTCAAAGACCTTTCCAAAATGTCCAAGAACATGTGAAAAGCTTAAAAATTGAGCAAGTTATGCCTTGTGGAAGTTGGGAAATTTTTGGAAATTTTTGAAAGTCAACTTTACTTCAAATGATCCAAAAATGCAAATGGGCCCATTTTTCTTCCAAGTTTCTTCATGCCAAGCCTATGCACGACCATTAAGCCCAAGGGGAAGTATTATCTCAATTTTTAATTATTTATTTGAATTTATATTAATATTAATTCATTTAAATTATTTAAATATGTGAAAAATATAAACTTGACCTAAAAAAATCTTTTTGTGCACATTCTACTCTCAAGATTTCGTGTACAATTAAATATGGCAAGTTTTGGTGTGATTGGAGCATGATTGAACAAAAATAACATGAAAAAAGATATGAAAAGATTTTACAAAATCAAATATGCAAAACAATGAATTCAAAAGATTTTGTACAAATTTCTTAACCTAAAAGCTTGGCTACATATGCAGGATCACAAACCTAATTGCCTTGGACTCTCAGCTGCGCTCAGAAGCAATATACAAACTTGGAAAATTGCTTTAAAAACTCAAAACTGAAATCAACTCTAGAGGTCGATTCAAGCCCTAATCTTGATCTCATTAGCTTCCTTGGGTAACTCTGAACGTGTGCCAATCCCTAACATCAATTCAAACGCAAAGAATCGGTACATCGAACGTGAACTGCATCCAGAAAATTGCCTAATCGTATTTTGGTTTTGAAGCATGATCATTGCATTTTAATTGTATATTCATGTTCCTTACAAAGTTTTAGAACTAACCATTATATTTAATTGGATTTTCATGCTGTATACAAGGTTTTGCCATGTCCATATTCTAGGGTTTGCAGGTTTTAAAATTGGGGTTTTTGCAACCAAGAAAAATTAGAGGCTAGGACTAAGACCACTAAGTTCAACGCGTCTGGACGATGAGAATGGTGTATTCGCGATGAATTTATGATCAATAGATTCCTATTCGCTATTTTTTGATAGGGCCTCTATGGCAACGGGTTAAAACCGTTGCTTTCTGTTTTTATGTTTCAGAAAATAAAAGAGAGAACGAAGAAGAAGGACTCGTGGCAGTGGGGGATACGTGGGTTTGAATTTCGCGCGTCTAACTTATTCACGTGTTATCTTCTTTTATTATATTTATTGCTTACTAATATAATAAACGCGTTGAAGTGCTTCAGTGGTGCAGGTGTCACTTTGCAAAGTCCAAGACCTGGGTTCGAACCCCAGGTCTATATCATTCTCAACAATATTTTTCCAAAGACGTTCCCATGCAATATTGGTATGAAGACGCATCATATACCCCAGACCAAGCCTTGACACGTCCCCCTGGAGATCAAACCAAAGGCTTAGATTTGAAGAGTACCATGTACCTCAGTCAACGCTTCAGCATACCATTCAAAAAGTCAAATGGACTTAGGATGTTTTGGGCCAGAATTTCACAATTGAAACCTCCAATTTGGGGCTACCCCCCCCGGTTTGCTTTTCTTTTTTATATTTTTATTTTCTCAATTGTTATGTTACTTATTTTTTTTTATTTGTTTTAATTAATTAATTATTTTTTAATAGAATATAAAAACATCACAAAAAAATCAAAAAAAGATAAAAACATAAAAAATATTTATTTTTTTTATTTTCTTGTAAATAATTAACATGTAAATAAATTTAGTTTTAATTAGGTCATAATTTTAATCCTTTTAATAACAAAATCCAAAAATAGAATTAGGTTTAATTTTTATTCCTTTTAATTTCTTTTCTTAATAATAATATTTATTTATTTTCATAAATTAAATGCATGTAAATTAATTTAGATTTAAATTAGGTTAAAACTCAATATTTTCGCAATAAATTCAAAAAACATTAGAACTAGGGTTTAGCATTTTATTTTTAATTTCAATAAATTCTTTTTTTCTTTTAAATCTAAAAAACACAAAATACCAAAAAACATTTAATTTTTAATTTTTGTTCTCATTAACTTTAAATACTTTGCAAAAGGGTCCAACGCCCGTCACTTTAATTATTTTATTTCGCACATTTACTTTGTCGCTTATTATAATTATGTACATGTCCCTAAGCCTTGTAACAATTTTACTTTTCGCACTTTTATTCGCTTTCTTTATTTTTCCGCTAAATCGGGTCCGGTTTAATTTTGGCGATGTGGACCCGCGCCATTTGTAATAGCCTTAGATTTATTTTTTCCCGCAAACTTTATAACTGTTAAAAAGCATGCAAGAATGAATGTCTTAATTAAAATCAAGCGTAGATCACAACAAACATGACAAGACAAATAACTGAAACTGACACACCATTCGCACACACCACCCCTAGGGTACGCCTCACTGTTGCCTTTCGAAAGGTGATCGTCGAGTAGAGGGCGTCTTAGTAAGTCCTCATGATCCGGGAACCTGGCATGAGGGTAGCTTCTAAGGTGTCTTCCCATTGCTCTGGTGATCACCATGTCCCTAAACTCGAATTGACCCGAACACCTCCAACGGTGGTGCTACCTACCTCTCAATGGTGGGATGGCACTACTTTTAAGGACATCTACACAGACGAATTCCTTAGGGTAGGTAGGTTCTCAAGGATACTTGCTCTAATCTCAAAACAAACTCAAAAAGACTTTTCACACTGACACTTTTCAAAAGCTTTCAAAGCAATTTTTTCAAACACTCTGACGTACGAGTCGATCTGAAATTTTTCAAAGAAACTTTTTTAAACCCACATTGAAAAGCAAGCAAACATTTTTGAAAACCATTGAGCAAGTATCTAAGAGCCCATGGATAACCATGGATAGAAAGGGTGCTAACACCTTCCCTTTCTATAAACTACCTCCCGAACCGAGAGCAATCTCTTTAAAGGAATTTTTTCTGTGCTTTTGTCCTTTCCACTTGGAGAAAATAAAAGACGGTGGCGACTCTTGCTTCCGCGACATTTCGCGAACCAGCGTTAAACAGTCAGTTCCAGATCCACCGATCACACTGTGCTCTAAAGCCCATGCTAAGGCTTTAGTAAAATTCTTGAAGTCTTCCCATGTGCCTCAAGAGACCTCTGCCGAGCAATTCGAGAATTGTCTGGCTAGTTTGACAGCTGACAATGGCCTGAGATTCTCTGATGCAGATTTAACTCCCAAGGGAAGGAAACACAATGATGCCCTGCATGTCTCCATTGAGTGCATGGGCACTACATTAGCCCATGTTCTGGTGGATATAGGTTCATCATTGAATGTGTTACCCGAGAATTCTCTAGACAGGTTAGATTGTGAAGGGCTCACACTAAAGCCCAGTAACATTATGGTGAGGGCCTTCGACAGTTCTAAAAGAATGGTGCATGGAGAGGTGGACATCCCTATAAAATTTGGTACTCAAACTTTTAATTCCACTTTCTATGTGATAGACATCCTCCCTTCTTACTCTTGTTTATTGGGTCAACCCAGGGTCCATGGGGCTGGTGCTGTGACTTCCACCCTACATCAAATGCTGAAGTACCCAGTCAATGGGAAGATTATCATAGTTCATGGGGAAGAGGAATACATGGTGAGCCACCTGAACTCTTTCATGTACGTCGAAATGAACGGCGAGTTCATTGAGACTCCCTATCAGAACTTTGAGGAGGTTCCTCAGACCGTTGCTGCAACCAAGACCACTGACAGGGTTCCTAAGACTACTAGGCCTCCGTTGAAGATGGCTTCTCTGAAGGATGCCAAGGGAGTATTCGTAGAAGGTGGGTGTATAATTTGGGGCCAACTTCCGGATATTCCCTACAAATATGACAAATTTTGTTTGGGTTTTACTTTAGGAGCCCAGAGGGCTGTTCGACGTGCTCGCGCCGGGGGATCACCTTTGCGGATCAGCAACCATGGAGTTAATGCTCTGGAAGACAACAGTAGTGATTATGACCTGGACAAGTGGATATTCCCAACCATCAGCAATGGACTCAACAATTTGGTGGCTAAATACTTTGTGCCCGTTACTTTTATTCAATAGTAATTTGTCTTTTTTGTTTTTGAGGAAATGTAACATTTGAACAATTGAAACATTAAAGCCTTGTGTCTTACCCGAGGCATAATGGTCTATTTGTGATGGTCATTACTTCATTTTCATATGTCATCATTAAAACATTGGACTTCTCGCATACATATTTTATGCTCTTTGTTTTTCTTTTCTGCTTTTCACTTTATCAAAAATATACAGTTATCCTCTTACACACACCCACATATCAAACTGGAGATCCACATCCACTCTGGATCTCATTTATAACGGTTCTACTATTCCCGGTTATGAATTTTAAAATCCGATCTACCAAGCCGAGGACGAAGGTGAGGAAGATTGTGAAGTACAAGGAGAACTTGCCAGACTGTTACAATAGGAAGAAAGGGCAATACAACCTCATGAAGAGCCGGTTGAGACGGTTAACCTGGGTATTGAAGAGGACAAGAAATAAGTCAAGATAGGTGCCGATCTGGGGCATAGTGTCAAGGAATGGTTAATTCAGATGCTACATGAATATGTTGAGGTTTTTTCCTGGTCATGCAAAGACATGCCGAGACTTGACATCGATATTATGGTTCATTGCCTACCTACAAAAGAGGATTGTCCTCTAGTGAAACATAAGGTTCATCGCATGCGGCCTGAGATGTCAGAAAAAATCAAGATTGAAGTCATGAAACAGCTCAAAGTTGTTTTCTTAGCTGTCACTTCCTATCCATAATGGATTGCTAACGTAGTTTTGGTACCTAAGAAGGAGGGTAAGGTACGTATGTGTGTGGATTACAGAGACCTGAATAGGGCAAGCCCCAAGGATGATTTTCCGATTCCACATATTGATGTTCTAGTTGACAACCCCACACAACATAAGGTATTCTCCTTCATGGATGGCTTCTCCGGATACAATCAAATCAAAATGGCACCTGAAGACATGGAGAAGACGACCTTTGTCACACAGTGGGGCACTTTCTGTTACAAAGTTATGCCATTTGGGTTAAAGAACGTCGGGGCGACCTATCAGCATGCCATGGTAGCTTTGTTTCATGATATGATCCATCACGAGATAGAGGTCTACATTGATGATATGATATCCATGTCTCAGACTGAAGAGGAACACCTCGATCACCTACAAAAGCTTTTTGAAAGGTTGAAGAATTACAAACTGAGGCTGAACCCGAACAAATGCACCTTTGGAGTAAGATCTGGTAAGCTCTTAGGCTTCGTTGTCAGCAACAAAGGCATTAAAGTTGACCCTGCAAAGGTCAAAGCTATACAAGAAATTCCAACTCCTTGCACTGAGAAGGAAGTTAGGGGATTCTTGGGACGTCTGAACTACATTGCCAAATTCATTTCACATTTGATCGCTACTTGTGAGCCTATCTTCAAGTTACTGAAGAAAAATCAAGCAGTAAAGTGGAATGACGACTGCCAGAACGCCTTTGACAAAATCAAAGAATATCTCCAGGAGCCTCTAATTTTGATGCCGCCAGTTGAAGGAAGACCTCTAATCATGTACTTAATAGTATTAGATAATTCAATAGGGTGTGTGTTGGGGAAGCATGACGAGTCTGGTCGAAAAGAGCATGCGATATACTACCTTAGCAAAAATTTTACCGACTATGAAACAAGATACTCACTGCTCGAGAAAACTTGTTGCGCTTTGGCATGGGATACTCTTCGACTAAGACAGTATATGTTGACTCACACTACCTTGTTGATATCTAAAATGGATCCTATCAAATACATCTTTGAGAAGCCCGTTCTCTCCAGAAGAGTAGCAAGATGGAAAATGATCCTGACCGAATACGACATTCAGTATACGACCTAGAAAGCAATTAAGGGAAGTGTACTAGCTGATCATTTGGCTTATCAGGTTGTGGATGACTACCAATCCATGAATTTTGAGTTCCCGGACGAGAACATCATGTTAGTAACTGATTGTGAAGAACCTGGACCGGATGAAGGACCTGAAAAAGGATCCCGATGGACTATGGTTTTTGACGAAGCTTCCAACGCTCTTGGCAATATCATTGGCGCTATGATCATATCTCCTGAAGGTTGTCATACTCCTTTCACTTCCAGGTTATGTTTCAATTGTACCAATAATATGGCTGAGTATGAAGCATGTATTATGGGTCTCAAAGCTGCTATCGACTTGAGGATCAAATTCTTGAGTGTATTTGGAGACTCGACCTTAGTAATCAATCAAATCAAGGAAGAATGGGACATGAAGCATCCTAATCTCATCTCGTACAAAGAGCATGTGTTGACATTGATTCCATACTTTGAAAAAATTACCTTTGAGCATTTTCCACGAGAGGAAAATCAACTAGCAGACGCGCTAGCTACTATGTCATCCATGTTCAAGGTCAGATGGGATAATGAAGCTCCTCATATCACTATTGAGAGAATGGATGAACCCATATATTGTCACGATATTGGTACTGAAGAAGTAGTGGACAAGCCTTGGTTCCATGAAGTCAAAAGATATCTTGAAGCTCAAGAGTATCCCGAGGGAGCTTCAGTAAATGATAAGAAGTTCCTAAGAAGGTTCTCTGCCAAGTTCTTCCTCAGTAACGGGATCCTCTACAAACGCAACCGTGATTCTACTTTACTTTGGTGTATGGATAAGAGTGAGGCATAAAAGATCATGGCTGATTTGCAGGAAAGTACTTTTGGCACTCATTCTAGTGGGAACACGATGGCTAAAAAGGTCCTACGGGCAGGATACTACTGGTCCACTATGGAAGCAGATGGTTATCAGCATTCATGGACTTGTCACAAGTTCTAGATTTTTATTGATAAGATACGTGTGCCCCATGTTCCTCTAAACAACCTGACTGCTCCTTGGCCATTCGCAATGTGGGGCATCGACATGATTGGAGAGATCAGACCTATAGCTTCTAATGGACACCGCTTCATCTTGGTTGCCATTGATTACTTTACAAAATGGGTCGAGGAAGATTCATTTTCTTCTGTTACCAAGAACATTGTGGCCCGTTTCATCAAACATAACCTTATCTGTCGGTACGGTATTCTAGAAAGAATCATTACGAATAATGGTACCAATCTCAATAACACTATGATCACCGAGCTCTGCATGCAATTTAAGATCTAGCATCATAACTCTTCTCCTTACCGGACGAAGATGAATGGCGTTGTAGAAGATGTTAATAAAAATACCAAAAATATCATACAGAAGATGACGATGACATACAAAGAATGGCACGAGATGTTACTATTTGCTCTTCATGTTTACCGCACCACAATGCACACATCAACAAGGGCAACTCCTTTCTCTCTGGTATACAGTATGGAAGTTGTCCTACCCACCTAAGCGCAGATCCCTTCCTTGATAATCATGAATGACGCAGGTTTGAATGAAGATGAATGGGTTCAGACTCGACTTGACCAATTAAACATGATTGACGAGAAGAGGCTCATGACTGTCTGTCACGTTCAGATGTACCAAAAGCGTATGATCAAAGCTTTTAACAAGAAGGTTAGACGTCGGGTATATCAGGTTGGTGACCTAGTAATCAAGCGCATCATACTGCCACGGGGTGATCCCAGGGGCAAATGGACTCCCATATATGAAGGACCATTTGTAATCAAGAACATATTTTCTGGTGGGGCCATGATCTTAACTACTATAGACGGTGACGACCTTTCTCACCCTGTAAATGCAGACATAGTTAAAAGATAATATGCATAAACAAAGACCCACTAGGTCGAATGGCCTAGGCAAAAATAATGGCATCCCCGTGAACCAAAAGGGTTCGGGAAAAAATTAGGGATATACAAAAAAAATATGTACATCCGCAATTCAAAAACCTGAAAAGGCGGCTTGAGCAAAAAAGGATATCCCGGTGGACTGAAAAACCGAAAGGGCGGTCCAGGAAAAAGTTAGGGATTTAAAGCGTATAACTATGTCCCGTTGGATCACCTCATAACCAATATTCAATATCAACTATCGAGATCAAGTGGTACTAATCAATCCAGTCAGCCTCAGACAAGCAACGAAAGAGATGAGACACTCAAAGACATAAAGACAATAGCAGAACGGGAACCAAATGGGATTATTTCACATAACTATTTTTATTTGTATACTATTTTTATATAGTTTCCATTCTTACGACAACATTCTCTTACTAGGATGTCCGTCTCCTTGTACAAAAACTCTTATTCAAGTTAATACAAAGCAATTCCTTTGAAAGTGTAAAACTTTTGTTTTTATTTTTCTGTTCTGTTTGCGAAAATGTCCAATGATTATTTTTGAACATATGCATTTGAATGTGATTAATGCTTACAAATATATGCATAAAAAACAGAAATATAGTTACTAATGACTTTAAGAAATGAGACAATATCAAAGGGCCATATGCAAAAATCCCTGCAGATATTTCCTCCAACAGATACCTTCTCCAGCAGATAAAGAGGCATAGACATCCTACTACAAGGTCATTGCCATATTCTAAGTATGCAACCTAATGGTGTCATGTTCTCATATCCCCGACGAAGCAAGAATCTTCAAATTACTGCTCCAACAAAAGATTCCCCAATGAAGCCACCCAAAGCTTCTCGGGAATCCCCAGTAGGATTTCAGCAAAATCCCCAAATAATGCATAGAGTTTTCCTTCCCCAACATAGTTTATTTCTCTAACAACGGAAATATATCTCCCAGCATTTAAATTCAACATATTTGAAGACCTACACTCTTCATCCCCAACAGTAGTCAGGGATTTATTTTCCCTAATTCAACATCACTGCAATAGAACAGCTAATACGTTCATACATTGCATTCATACATCATTTTAAAAATATCATAGCATATGCAGCACAAATGCATATATCACAATCTCATTTATTTTGAGAGCATCACGCAATTCATACATCATGACATCACATGAAACTGATTTTACCTTTCAGGTTGAGTCTGTAGACAGACAAACACTATCAACTTATGCATAGCAGGTCAAAGATTAATGCTTGAAACCATAAGGGGAAACTATCTATGTGACCAATGTTGCCAAGTTCCAGATTAATACCTATAACAATCTAGGAGAACTATCTGTGGACGACCGACCGTAGGTTAATACCTGTAACAAGCCAGGAAAGCTATCTACATGAGGAGATTGAAGATTAATACCTGTAATAAGCCAGGAAAACTATATTTCTTTCACAGGTCATAGAATAATACCTGAAACCATCCAGGACAACTATCTCAATGACCGACAAAAAACAAGTTCTAGTTTAATACCTGTAACAAGCCATGAGAACTATCTGTGGGCGATCGACTATAGGTTAATACCTGTAACAAGCCAGGAAAACTATCTACATGAAAAGATTGGAGATTAATACCTGTAACAAGCCAGGAAAACTATATTTCTTTCTCAGGCCAGAGATTAGTACCTGTAACAAGCCAGGACAACTATCTCAACAACTGACAATTTGCAAGTTCCAGATTAATACATGTAACAAGCCAGGAGAACTATCTCTTGACAATCGATTGTAGGTTAATACCTGTAACAAGTCAGGAAAAATATCTACATGAAGAGACTGGAGATTAATACCTGTAACAAGCCAGGAAAACTATCTTTCTTTTTCAATTCTAGATTAATACCTGTAACAAGCCAGGAGAAATATTTATGGACGACCGACTGTAGGTTAATACCTGTAACAAGCCATGAAAACTATCTACATGAGGAGATTGAAGATAAATACCCGTAACAAGCCAGGAAAACTATCTACTTGAAGAGATTGAAGATTAATACCTGTAACAAGCTAGGAAAACTATCTTTCTTTCTCTGGTCAAAGATTAGTACCTATAACAAGCCAGGATAACTATCTCAGTGAACGACAATTTGCAAGTTCCATATTAATACCTGTAACAAGCCAGGAGAACTATCCGTGGACGACCGACTGTAGGTTAATACCTGTAACAAGCTAGGAAAACTATATACATGAAGAGATTGAAGATTAATACCTGTAACAAGCCAGGAAACTATCTTTCTTTTTCATTTCCAGATTAATACCTGAAACCATCCAGGATAACTATCCGCGAATAGTTGATTTGTAGATTAACGCCTGAAACCAGACAGGAAAACTATCTACATGACCAGACGACGCAATATTACACGAGTTTCTTCTCATGATCTCCAGATGCAGTCTAACACGGAGTCATCTTGGAGTAATCTTACACGGGTTCCTTCTAAACTTTCCAGGTGCAGTCTAACACAGACTCATCCTGAAACAGCCCCACACAGGCTCCTTCTCATATATCTCTGGATGCAGACTAACACTAACTCATCTTGGAACAACCCTATACAGGCTCTTTCTAATACATTTTCAGGTAACTGTTAATTCCATTATCCCCAGCAAGTTACTGCGAAACTTGGATTTCAACCAAAAAGCAGCAAACTCTCATATCTCCAGAGATAACTCTTCAATAGAGCCTTGGGTAACTAAAGTTCCTAGACTCTATTCCCCACAGAGTTTCCTCAAGCAGGAGAACAATAGAAACCAACATTCCCCAGTGGACTCCTCCTCAGACAGAAGGGACAAGAATCCCCACAAGGAGACCTCATAGAAAGTCAACATCTATTCTGGATGGCATCTTTAAGCCCATCTCTGACGACCCTTTGTCATCTTCTCCAAATGGCATATGTAAGCCCATTCCCGATATCATCAACAATCAGTTTTACTTCATGCGAGGGCAAATTTATGGGCAATCTAGTATTCAATCCTCTTCCACCTTCAGATCACGAAGGGCAAACAAGTCAATCTAAATCCTCAGGTGTAAGAAGATTGAATAGGGGCAGCTGTTGTACCCCAAAATTTGCCCTCTCATCTTTCCAAATGTTTTTCTCTTACATGGTTGGTTACAAACACTAGCCTAAAGAAAATGATTTTTTTTGAAGATAATCAAGTGTCTTTCGATTAGCATCTGAACAAGGTGTCTTTTGATTGGCATCTTGACAAGCTTCAATAAGCCATCTAAATCCTTTGAGCAAGATTTATTTCAAAGTCTTTGATTAGGCATTTGGCACTCTTTGATGCAGGTCTGATTCACAAGCTTCGAGTGGGCACTGGGTCCTGCTTTGATCATGTTCAAATCACAAGGCTTCGATTGCGCATTGGCAACTTCAAGTTTGCCTTCAATTCACAAGTCCAGAACCCCCTACAAGCTTGTTTTGATTCACCAGCAATGACATCCTGCATGCTCACTTTGATTCACAAAACAATGGGTTCCTGCATGCTAGCTTCGTTCAAGGAAAATTCCCCTTTTGACTTGCCTTCAATTCACAAGGAAAAGGGCTTCTCCAGACTTGCCTTCAATTCACAAGGCAAAAGGTTCCCTCTTCATGCCTGCTTTCATTTCACAAGCACAAGATTGCCACATTATGAACACACAAATGGTGACTTCGAAGGACATACATTTGGACTACTCGAAAGACACACATTTGTTGGAAACCAACTTATTTTGCCTTTTGATGAGGTTGGTTCAAGATGCTTGCTGGGCAAGATATTATATGCTGCCTAGCCCAAGCCTCGTGCGCCATTACATTCATGACAAAGGGGGATTCGATTGGCCAGAATAAAGTCTTCATTTGAGTTATTTGAATCAAGCAGCTAAGGCAAATAGAGGGGCTCAATCAAAGAAGCCCCAATGATGAGAATTGGAGTCATTCGAAGGAGACAATTCTGGGCCAATCGAAGAGCAAGGATAAGGTGTACTTCGAAAGGATGTTAACAAGGTGTCCTTCAATTAGCATATCAGAGCAAGATGTCTTTAGATGAGCATATCAACAAGATCAAGCAATCAATGTAGAAGTTGACTGATCGAAGAAGCTCTAATAAAGAGGTTTCTGAACACTTTGAATCAAAACTCTAGGCCGATCGAAGAGAAACACTGGAGGGAATTCAAAGGAGCCAAATGTGTCCAGGTTCATACCAAGGCTCAAAGAGGCATGAACATTTCAAAAATGGAAGTCTCTTAATGTGTCTGATTTTGGTCTCATGGTCTTCAAAGCTTGGTTAATGGCTGTCTCTTGCCATTTCCATGCACCCCCATCTCCTATAAATACAAGCCACTTCCACAAGCCAAAATGAGATACACACATACATTGGAGACACGCTGCCCCATAAACCATCCCAAAGCTATCAAAATCTTCATAAGTGGCCCCAATCGAAGGAATCTTCAGCAACTCTCCATTCACTCCCTAAAGTCTATAGGAAGTGTTCCCAAGCACTAGCCAAAAGCCACTTCCACAAGCTAAAAGGAGATACACACATACATTGGAGATATGCTACCCGATAAACCATCCTAAAGCTATCAAAATCCTCATAAGTGGCCCCAATCGAAGGAATCTTCAACAATGCTCCATTCATTCCCTAAAGTCTACAGGAAGTGTTCCCAAGCACTAGCCAAAAGCCACGCATCAAGCCCACCAGTCCTTGGTAAAATTCCGAGTCACAACCTTTTGATTACTATTTAGATGGTTTTTATATGCATGTTTTTGTTCTTATTGATCATTCATACAAATATAAGTGTGAAAGTATAGGGTGCCATTTTAAGGCTTCGAAGCAGGCGGGTTTCAAACTAGGTGATATAAAGGTCATGTGTTAGTTCTAACCCCAGATTTGGGTTTAGGAAATGATCATATGTAGGGTAGGGTCTTTGGATCTGTTTTGATCCAGCATTTGATCAAACTTGCAGGTGTGTGTGTAGGAGAAGGACCTGGGTTCGACACCCAGGTTCGTATTTGTTTCTTTTTTCTAACGCTTGTACTACAGATCAAGCCTGAGCAGGCCAACAAGCACAGGATCGAAGGACATGGGTTCGACACCCAGGTCCTCCTTCTTTATTTTTCTAATGCTTGTCTTGCAGATATGAGTCGAAAGACTTGTTTCTCTTACATTTTTACTTTTTGTGTTACTTACTCCTTTCTTAATCTCTGTTTTTAACAATAAACAAAAAAATCACAAAGATTAGATCTAGTCTTTTTTCGATTAAAATTATTTTTGTTAACTAGTTAATTTAATTACTTTAACATTTTTCTTAAAATTATAATTAAATAGACTTCGAATTTATTTTCTAAAAATAAATAAAAACAAACAAAAGGCTTCTTTTCCCTAGGATTTTTAGACATTTTTCTCGATTTGTGCGTATTTATTCATTTTTTTCACTTTTTATATTACAGTAACTGCTCATGGGATGTAATAGAAATTAACTAGGACTATTTACCGCTTTTCTTCATTTTTCCAAGTTTTTTAGGACATGTAATTAATCCCAAAATCCATGTAATAGCGTAGGATTTATATTTCCACACTTTTAATTCCTGTACATATATTAACTGTTAGATGTATGACTAATAGGATTGTATGATAAGATTAACAATCAAACGCTAGCAAACCTAACACAACAAACTAAAATAACTAAATATAACACACATTGCACATATACACCTCTAGGATACTCCACTTTGGTTGCCTTCGGAAAAAACAGTCATGTCTCTCGAAACGGGGACGTTTTAGCAAAGACCTGTAAATTAAAAGATCATAGTCCTTCGATGACCCTACAGTTTCCTCTCGGTAAATGATCTAGTCCTTAAAAAATTGCTAAAAGCGTCTCCACATGTTGCCTTTATGATTGTACGTCCCTTCGAATGTCGTTCATACATCTAACGATAGGGCTACCTACTCACTAATAGTAGGATAGCACTGTCTAAAGGAAAGGAAGAAAAGAACGACCTTTTTCGAGTACAAGTAGATAGATGTTAGATGCTTTCTCAAAACAAACTTTTACATTTACATATTTCAAAAACAACTTTCAAAAACATTTTCTTTATCAACACTCTTGAGGACTAATACAAGAGTTATCATGAAGCGAATCACCGCACTAAGGCATTTTCAAATACTTTTTTCAAAACGCACAGAAGCACATGGTATTTCAAAAAAATGAGCTAAGAATATAAGAGCCCATAGAGAACTACGAATGGAATAGGTGCTAACACCTTCCCTTTCTATAATCTACCCCCTTACTTAGAAAATTCTCGAAAAGGTCTTTTTCTGTTCTTTTCACCCTTTACTTAATTTGGATAGAAGAAAATTCAGTGGCGACTCTTGCTTACCGCAAAATTTGCACACACAAACGCAAAACCAATATAACAGTCGGTTCTGCCGCCGTATCACACCGCCCTTTCGTATTTTCATTCCACCGGGATACCCTTTTTTGCCCAAGCCACCTTTTCAGGTTTTCGAATTTCCAGGTGTACAGTTTATATATATATATATATATATATATATATATATATATATATATATATATATATATATATATATATATATATATATATATATATATATATATATATCCCTAATTTTTTCCCGAACCTTTTTTGTTCGCCGGGATACCCTTATTTTTTCCTAGGCCAGTCAACCTAACAGGTCATTTTTCATGCGTAGTATCTTTTGACTATGTCTGCATTCACAGGATGCGAAAAATATTCACCATCAATGGCGGTCCGTATCATAGCACCGCCCGAAAATATCTTTTTTATTACAAATGGCCCTTCATAGGTGGGAGTCCATTTTCCCCTGGGATCACCCTGCGGTAGGATGATGCACTTTATTACCAAGTCACCATCCTGATATATCCGATGCTTGATTTTCTTATTGAATGCCTTGATCATACGCTTCTGATACATCTGACCATGACAGATGGCCGCTCGCCTCTTCTCGTCAATCAAATTCAATTGATCCAACCTAGTCTGAATCCATTCGACCTTGTCCAAATCTGCATATTTCATGATTCTCAGAGAAGGAATATGAACTTCGACTAGTAGGACAAACTCCATACCATAGACCAGAGAGAATGGGTTTGCCCCAGTTGATGTTCGATCTGAGGTGAGATAGCCATGGAGAGCAAATGGTAACATCTCGTGCTAGTCTTTGTAGGTCACGAGTATTTTCTGCACAATCTTCTTAATATTTTTATTGGTGGCTTCCACCGTGCCATTCATCTTTGGTTGATACAGAGAAGAGTTGTGGTGCTTGATCTTGAAATGCATGCAGAGTTCAGTGATCATAGTGTTGTTGAGGTTGGTACCATTGTCTGTAATAATCCTTTCGGGGATGCCATACTGATAGATGAGATTATGCTTAATGAACCGGGCGACCACATTCTTGGTGACAGAGGAAAACGAGGCTGCTTCGACCCATTTCGTGAAGTAATCAATGGCAACAAGGATGAAGCGATGTTTGTTAGAAGTAGTAGGCTTAATTTCTCCAATCATATCAATGCCCCATATTGCAAATGTCCAAGGAGCAATCAAGATATTTAGAGGAAATGGAGGCACATGTACTTTGTCAGTATAGGTCTGGCACTTGTGGAAAGTTCTTGAGTGGTGATGGAAGTCAATTTCCATAGTCGACCAATAGTAACCTGCTCTCAAAATATTCTTAGCCATAGCATGCCCACTGGAGTGAGTACCAAAGATGCCTTCGTGCATATCTTCCATAATCTTTTCTGCTTCCTTCTTGTCCATACAACGAAGCATAGTCGAATCATGATTGCGCTTATATAAAATTCCATTGCTCAGGAGGAACTTAGCTGAGAGCCTCTGTAGGAACTTCTTGTCATTGATAGGAGCCCCTTCAGGGTACTCTTGAGTTTCAAGATACCTTTTCACTTCATGAAACCAAGGTTTCTCTTCTACTCCGTCAGTGTCAATTTCATAGCAATGTGTTGGTTCGTCTAATTTTTCGATAGTGATTCGAGGAGCTTCGTTATCCCATCTAACCTTGAACATATATGACATTGTAGCTAATGAGTTTGCAAACTGATTCTTTTCTCGTGGGATATGCTCAAAAGTGATCTCCTCGAAATATGGAATTAAGGTCAGTACATGCTCTCTATAAGGAATGAGATTTAGATGCTTCATATCACATTCTCCCTTAATCTGAATTATTACCAGGGCCGAGTCCCTATATATGCTTAATAACTTAATTCTCAGGTCAATGGCAGCCCTTAATACCCATGATGCACGCTTCATATTCAGCCATGTTGTTAGTACAGTCAAAGCATAATCTGGCAGTGAAGGGCGTATGGCAACCATGAGGAGAGATAATTACAACACCAAATCTATTTCCAAGCGCATTAGAAGCTCCGTCAAAAACCATAGTCCATTGAGATCCTGGCTCGGGTCCTTTATATGGTCCAGGTTCTTCATAATCTGTAACTAGAATAATGTTCTCGTTCGGGAATTCGAAATTCATAGAATGTTAGTCATCCACAGCTTGATGAGCCAAATGATTTGCCAGTACACTTCCTTTGATTTCTTTATGAGTGGTGTACTGAATCTTGTATTCCATCAAGACTATTTGCCATCGGGATATTCTTCTGGAGAGAGTTGGCTTCTCAAATATGTACTTGATGGGATCCATTTTAGAAATTAATAGAGTAGTATGAGTCAACATATATTGTCTTAGTCGGCGAGCAGCCCATGCCAAAGTGCAGCAAGTTTTCTAGAGCAACAAGTATCTTATTTCACAATCGGTAAAATTTTTGCTAAGGTATTATATTGCATGCTCTTTTTGACCAGAATCGTCATGCTGGCCCAGTACACACCCCATTGAATTATCTAGCATTGTAAGGTACATGATTAGAGGTCTTCCTTCAACTGGTGGCATTAGAATCAGAGGTTCTTGTAGGTATTCCTTGATTTTTTTCAAAAGCTATCTGGAAATCATCATTCCACTTTACTATCTGATCTTTCTTTAACAACTTAAATATCGACTCACAAGTGGCAGTCAGATGAGAAATGAATCTGGAAATGTAATTCAGTCGTCCTAAGAAACCTATGACTTCCTTCTCAATGCGGGGAGTCAGCATTTCTTGAATAGCTTTAAATTTTGCGGGATCAACCTCAATACTTTTTTCGCTGACAACGAAACCCATGAGTTTACCGGATCTCACCATAAAGGTACACTTGTTCGGATTCAATCTCAGCTTGTACCCCTTCAGTCTTTCAAATAGTTTATGTAGATGATCAAGATACACTTCTTCCGTCTGGGATCTGACTATCATATCGTCGATGTGGACCTCTATCTCGTGATGAATCATGTCATGGAATAAAGGTACCATGGCACGCTGATAAGTTACACCGATGTTCTTCAACCCAAAAGGCATAACCTTAGAGCAGAAAGTACCCCACTGTGTGACGAAGGTTGTTTTCTCCATATCTTCGGGCGCCATCTTGATCTGATTATAACCCAAGAAACCATCCATGAAAGAGAATACCTTATACTGAGGGTGTTGTCGACCAGAACATCAATATATGGAAGTGGGAAGTCATCTTTGGGGCTCACCCTGTTCAGATCCCTGTAGTCTACACACATACACACCTTGCCGTCTTTCTTTGGCACAAGAACAACATTAGAAACCCATTGAGGATATGATGTCACTGCTAAGAAGCATGCGTTGAATCGTTTCATAACCTCGACTTGATTTTTTCTGACATCTCAGGACACATGCGATGAACCTTATACTTTATTGGAGAACAACCCTCTTTCATTGGCAGACGATGAACCATAATATCAGTATCGAGCCTTGGCATGTCTTTGTATGACCAAGCAAGGATCTCAAGATATTCATGCAACATCTGAATCAATCTGTTCTTGACACTGTCTTCCAGGTTGGCACCTATCTTGACTTCTTTATTATCTGTCTCAGAACCCAAGTTTACCATTTTGACCGGCTCTTCATGTGGTTAGATAGCCTTTTCTTCTTGTATTAATAGTCTGGAAAGTTCTTCGGGTATCTCACAATCTTCCTCATCTTCGTCCTCGGCGTGGTAGATCGGATTTTCAAAGTCATAAATGGAAATAGCAGAATCATTATCAACGGGATCCAGAGTGGATGTGGATCTGCAATTTATTGTGTGAGTGTGTGTAAGAACACATAGCTATTTGAAAGTGCAATAAAGTAAAAGAAAGACAAAGAGCACAAAATTTGAATGCAAAACTTCCAATACTTTTATTAAATGAAAATATGTCTTATGAAATGACAACCCTTAACAAATTAATCATTGTGCCCCGGATAAGACACAAGGTTTTAAAGTCATTGTTTTAAAAGAAATTACATAACCAAACTATTTAAAGCAATAAAACAGAAATAACTATTACTCCTGACTAAAGGAGATTGAGATAATGTCTTCGGCCTTCTAGTTGCTGAGCCCGTTACCAATGGTAGGAAAGATCCAGTTATCAAGGTCGTAATCATTGTCAGCATCTTCAATTATGTTGACTCCATTGTTGTTGACACGGAATGGAGGTCTTCCAACACGAGCGCGACGAATAACCCTTTGACCCTCTACACTGAAACCCAAACCAAATTTGTCAGATTTATATGGGATATCAGAAAGTTGACCCCAAATAGTACAACCACCTTCTTCTATGATAACTTTAGCATATTTCAAGGAAACCATCTAGTGTGGAACCATGGTAACCTTAGGAATGGAAGAAACATCTTCGGTGGCAGACGGAGGGATGACTTCAAAAGTCTGACAGGGAGTCTCGATGAATTCACCGTCCATCTCTACATATCAGAATGAATTCAGGTGGCTAACCATATAATCTTCTTCTCCACGGACAATAACAATATTTTCGTTCATGGGATACTTTAACTTCTGGTGCTGGGTTGAGGTAACAGCTCCTGCCCCATGGATCCAGGGACGTCCCAGTAGACAAGAATAAGTTAGCCAAATATCCATCACAACGAAGGTAGATTCAAATGTCTGTGAACCCACTTTGATCAGAAGATCTACTTCTCCATGTACCATCCTTTTTGACCCGTCAAAGGCTCGAACTATCATATCACTGGGTTTCAGTACAACGCCTTCACAATACAGTCTGTCAAGAACGCCTTTTGGTAGAACATTCAGAAAAGAACCAGTATCAACTAATACATGAGCCAGAGTGGTGCCCATGCATTCAATGGAGACATACATGGCCTTGTTGTAATTTCTCCCCTATGGAGCCAGGTCAGCATCAGAAAACCCTAGCCCATTGTCAGTCGTTAAGTTAGCAACATAACTTCTAAATTTATCGGAAGAAATCTCTTGTGGCACGTGAGTAGTCTTCAAGAATTTTACTAAATCCTGTGCATGGGCTTCAGAACACAATAATAGGGATAACATGAGATTTTGGATGGGGTATGCCCCAGTTGTTCAACAATATTGTAGTCGTTCTTATGGATAATATTCAATACCTCTTCCAACTCTTGTCTAGAGGTGTTTTCAACTACGGCTTCCTCAGGTGCCTCCGTCTGGGCAGGCTCTGTTATTAGCTCTTTGCCCTGAGCCTTGACAGTTGACTTGGTAGCAGTAACTCTGACAGGTGTAGAAATAGTCTTTGGAGATATTTCCAGGGAGAAAACCCTTCTGCTTCTAGTAACTTTGCTGGTCCCCGCAATATTGTCAATGTTGGGATCAACGTCTTCAGTAACTTCGTCTTTAGTAATTGGCAACTCTTGTTTAACGCCATGGTAATAGACATCAGATATATAGTTCCATGAAATAGCTTTATCTGAAGAATATGGGATAGGTCCAGGTGTAGTGATAAATAAAGGAGTAGCTTTTGGATTGGCAGTAATCCTTACAGGACTTTTGGAGGTGATCCTGACTGGGGTACCGAATATTACAGACAAATCTTGACATAAATTCTCAGCAGACAGAACCTTCTCGATCAGAATTATATGTTTTTCCATCAGGCATAGAATTCCTTCCTTCAGTAACTTGCAACCATTGGGTTGGACTGCACAGTAGTAACATTCTTTAACACGGCCCGGAAATAAATCGGCCTGTAACAGATTCTTCTTGATTATTGAGAGAGGAGTAACCAAATCATTTACAGTAGCAACATAAAGAACATCCTCCATAGCACTTATGCCTTTGTCATGCTTCGACATAGGTGCAGTAATTACATTTGGAGTCTCCATGGGATCGAACTTAATTTCCTTGTTGGCGATCATGTCCTGAATCTTGTTTTTCAGGGCCCAACAATTATTAATATCGTGCCCAGGACTATTGTAATGATAGGAACACTTTACATTCGGATTGTAACAAGGAGAGGAGGTGTTGGGATTCTGAAGAGGATCCCTCAATGTTATCAATTCTGCTTTCAACAGATGTTGTAATGCCTAAGACAATAGCATACTAATCTTGGTGAACTGCCTCCTCGGAGCGTCTGACCTATGCTAATTGCCCTGTTGTTGAACAAACGGCGAATTAGAGATTAACACCGCTCCTACAGACTGATTGCTGTCATTCTTACCACGACCCTTCTGGCCATAAACAACATTGGTTTCCTTCTTATTATTGAATGTCTTCTTTACATCACTAGAAGACACAGCCATTGGAATCTTTCCGCTCTTGATACCACTTTCAACTCGTGACCCAGTTAGAATCAACTCAATAAAACTAGATGAAGAACTTCCAATTAAAATATTAAAGAATAGAACTGCCAGAGTGCCCATGAACATATCAACTAGCTCCTGGTTGTAAGTACACAATGTTCCTAAGAGGGGGGTGAATTAGGCACTTTAAAATTTTTCTGGTTTTTAGTGATGATGGATAATATTTTTCTGGTTTATGGTGTGTTTGTGAAAGAGTAAAATGCAGAAAAATAAAGAGATACGAGCGATATATCCTGGTTCCCCTTACAGTCCGAGAGTACTCTAGTCCCTTTTCAACATGAAAGAGATTTCCTTATAGTGGCAAACTTAAAACAAGAACTACCAAAACCAAGAACAATCTTCTTGGATTTGTAAGTTTAAGATTGCGCCTAAGAGGGGGGGGGGAGGTGAATTAGGTGGTGGTCGATTTTTGATTTATTTTACACTTTCTGGTTTTGTTTTAGTGCTATGAAAAACGGTAAAGTGCAGAAAGTAAAGAGACATGGAGATTTATCCTGGTTCCTTCCACACCCCGGAAGTACGTCCAGTCCCCTTGCAAACACGCAAGAGATTTCACTATTTTGTTAGAACTTTTACAAGACTCTTCCTAGTCTTATCAACTAAAGACACTAACAAATACCAAGAACACCCTCTTGTATTTCCAATAAGTCTCTTGAGAACAATCCTCTCAAAAGATACCTCTTGTTTCCAATAATGGACAACAAGGTACAAAAGTATTCTAATACTTAATTCCAACAATCCTGGAAATAAGTTACACTTAGTATAATTCTATGAAATACGATTTCTTGAAAGATGTTGATCACATAGAGTGACTTCAATGAAGTTTCTTCTTTCTTCTCTTGTAAGCAATTCAAACTGTAACACAATGGTTAGAAAATGCTCAAAGATTTCTGTTCTTATATGTGTGAAAGTGCAGAAAATCTTTGTTCTTAAAAATTAAGAAATATGAAGTTTGAATATTTTACAAAGTTCAGAATTATTGCATGAGAGAAGAGTTGTTTTATAATTTGAAAGATTTAGTATTAAGATACCTTTCCAAATGGATACCACTTTTCTGTTTGTAAAACTTGAGAAGATGCAATGTATGACCATGCAACCATTGGAGAAAAGGTGTGAAGGATATCTTGAATCAAGTTCAGATATTTCAAAAATTACAACGTGTAAATCGATTGCACGGGTTTGTAACGTTCTTGTTTTCAAAAAATTTGAAGTGTAAATCGATTTACATGATGTGTTAATCGATTTACTAGTGTTAAAAAATTAACTCAGTTCAGTAAACAATCGATTTACACTCCATGTAAATCGATTGCTACCAGGGGCAATCAGATTTTTAAAAAACATGTGTAAATCGATTTACATGATGTGTTAATCGATTTACATTAGTGAAAAGCTTAGAATTTGCTTTAAACTTTAAGTGAAGTGTTGTGGTAAGTGTGTATATCATTTTTGAGCATTTCTAATCAATTTAGTTCAAATGAGAATTGATATACTTGTTTGCTTGCCATGATCCTTGAAGCTTTGAGTGAATGATGCTTTAAGCTAATTCCACTTCTTTTCCTTCTTGCCATATTGCTTGTTTGTCTTTCATCAAAACTAAAGTTGAGTTGAGGCTTGAGATTGCATTCTCCCCCTTTTTGATGATGACAAACCATCTTTCTTTATGAGTTGTTCAGAATTGAAGCAAAAGGAGTTTTCTCCCCCTAAGATAGATTTCTCCCCCCATGGAGAAACAGATTTGAAAACTTGCCCTGAAAAGAAAACTGAAACAAACAACCATAAAGTGCTATCACATCCTTCTCCCCCTTCGACATTATCAAAAAGAAGGGAAATATGTAACATAAGATGATACTTATAACAATTTGAAACAAATATGAACATAAACTAAAATGCAAATTTCTAAAAATATCGTACGAAGTTCAAATATACATAATACAAAACTAACACTTGAATTTAATAATATTGGTCAGGAAAATATTAGAAGGGTCCTTGATATGGAAATTGTTGTTGTAGAGGTGGTTCGGTGTATTGAGGAGGCGGAGGTGCTGGATTGTTTGGATCGTATGGAGGAATATGGAGATGTGAGTAGAGGTATGAAAACTGTTGGTTCACATCGTTCTGAAAAGCATTGATGCAAGAGGAGGTAGAATCATTTATCGCGGTCCATTGAGCATTGATGTTAGTGTTGAGAGATGCAAACTGTTGAGTCATATAATCCTTAACATCTTGGTTGGTTGGACCAGAAGAGGCAGCAGGAGGAGGAACTTCATTTTCTTCTTCATCCGCATTATTGCCTTCATCACCTACAACATCCTCGCCTATATATGTGATGGTTTTTGCTTCAGAATCGAAATGAACACCCATCTGAGAATCAACATTTTTGATGGAGATCCTATTGCTGATTGGATCCATTTCAACCCTCTCAAACCCAGTAAAATCAATATCAAATGCTTCCAAGATCCTTGTGATGAAGTATGCATATGGCAGAAAAGTAGCCCTTGTGGAAACTCTTAGCATATGCACCACAATCAGTTTAGCCCAGTTTACCGAAATGCCATTTTTCCTTGCATAGAGAATTTGTAATTCTAGATCGGTTACAGTACAATGATTTCCTGCTCTAGGAAATAAAATATATACCAGAACATAATGGAACAATCTATCATCAATGTGAAAATTACCAGCACTCCAAGTGTCCCGAGCCGGAATAACACCGCCAAGACTACGAATCCTCTTTGCACGGTATTCTGCTTCTGACAACCGGCCAATGTTGTAGAAGAATTCTCTCTTCCTATAATTTTCCCAGTCAGCATCCTCTGGGTCATAGAGAGAACTTCCAGTACATGGAATGTTCAAAATTCTGCCTATTGTTTTTGAATGCAGAGGGATTCTTGTTCCGAGCACATGGGTATATCATTTGTTGTTATCATAATGCATGTTGCTGTAAAATACTAGAACTAGATCCGGGTAATAGTAACCACGTGATGATATTAACGGTTCTAACCCATAAGCAATCAAATCCCTTTGAAAAGTGAAGCATTCATCGGGAAAGGTAGATAACATACCGAATTTGGGAGTTGGAATTATTTTCTTTTGAAAGTGCTTGATGAATCTTTCACATTGTGTATCCGAGAGGTACTCGAGCAATGAGTTTTCAGAGGCTGCAATAATTTTCTTCTTTCCTTTTTCAGAGGCTGTTGCTTTTCTTTTGGGAGCCATGGCGATGGTTAGGGTTTTGAGTAAGGAAGATAGAGATTTTTTGGTGTTGTTATGAGATAGTGAGGGAGTTTTGGTGAGATTAAATAGTAGAGTAGAGTAAGTGAGGTCTTTACGAGATTTAATTGAGTGGGATTGGTCAAGGTTACATGATTGGTCAAAAAAGAAGGTGGGAGGTTGAGAGGCAAGGTAAGGTTGACCAATATATTAAAGACTCATAAAAATATCACATGCTGAACAGGTGTAAATCGATTGGTGTGTAGGATCAATCGATTTTCATAGTGAAAAATTAAATAAAAACGCTTCAGTTTTAGTGGTAAATCGATTTACATACTTGGTAAATCGATTTACTCAAAAAGATTTTATTAAAAAAGAGTTTTGCTTCAGTGGTAAATCGATTTACTTCTAAAAAAAATTAAAACAATATTTTTAACATTTGAAACATTTTCTAAGCCCATATATATGTACATTAATGTATAGTTGAGGATAGAGTGCACCTTATATATCTTGTTCATCTAGGATTCCGAGTTCACGACGAATTTTGAAGAATGCATCCTTTGCAAGTGGTTTTGTGAAAATGTCCGCGAGTTGATTTTGAGTGTCCACAAAAGTAATCTCGACATCTCCTCTGAGTACGTGATCTCTTCATCCGATTTTTCATCGAACTTACCGAGATTGTCTTTGTCGTTGTTAAGTACAAAACATTTGCACCCGAAAATGTGAAAGTGAGAGATATTTGGTTTTCTTCCATTGTAAATCTCATATGGAGTTTTCTTTAGTATAGGTCTTATGATCATGCGATTGCTTACGTAACATGCCGTGCTTACCGCATTCACCCAAAAATATTTAGGCAAACTTGAGTCACTTAGCATGGTTCTTGCAAGTTCTATCAAAGACCTATTTTTCCTTTCAACTACTCCATTTTGTTGTGGAGTTCTTGGTGCTGAAAAATTGTGGAAGATCCCATTTTATCCGCAAAATTCTTCAAACATACTGTTTTGGAACTCTCCACCATGATCACTTCGGATTGATGTTATCTTTAATGACTTCTCATTTTGAACTTGTTTTGCATATCTCTTGAATGCCTTGAATGCGTCATTTTTGTGCACTAAAAACAAAGTCCAAGTAAAACGGGAAAAGTCATCTACAATAACTAAAGCATAAATGTTACCTCCGAAGCTTCTTGTTCGAGATGGACCAAAAAGATCCATGTGCAACAATTGAAGTGGTCTTGTTGTTGAAACCATATTCTTTGGTTTGAAAGTTGATTTGGTTTGTTTGCCCTTTTAGCATGCACTACATAATTTGTCTTTGATGAATTTCATCTTTGGTAGACCAATAACTAGGTCATGCTTAACTAATTTGTTCAAGTGCTCCATGTGTATGTGAGCAATCCTCTTATGCCATAACCAAGCGTCATTGTTGTTTACCATGAGACATTGTACCTTCATAGACAAATCATCTAAAGTAATCATAAAAATATTGTTAGATCTTATACCTTTGAGTTTTACCTCATTGGTTGCCTCATCCATAATTAGGCATTCTTCTTTGTTGAATTTGATTTTGAACCCTTTATCGCAAAGTTGACTTATGCTAAGAAGGTTGTGCTTTAACCCTTCAACATAGAGAACATCCTCAATTTGAATGGATGGAGGTGTGCCAACTATTCCAACGCTAAGAATCTTTCATTTGGTGTTGTCTCCATAGGTGACATACCCTTTGGCTTTATGTACTAGATATGAAAATTGGTGTACATCTCCTGTCATATGCTTTGAACATCCACTGTCAAGATACCAAAGGTTTGATGTGGATTTCAAGCATACCTACAAAAACAAATTATTTCTTGTTAGGTATCCAAGTGGCCTTGGGTCCTTCATAGTTAGTTCCCTTTTTCACCCATGCATAGTGTCCACTAGCCATACTGAAATTTCTCATATATCATGCATTAGGTGTGTGTCCAACAATACCACAGTAAAAACAGTTTGGAACAAATTTGCTCTTGTATCTAGGAATTTGTTTTATTTTAGATACATTAGGCTTTTTCTTTTGATGATTATGAACAACTTGCTTATTTTCTACTATCTTGGGATTGGAACTATTACTAGCCTTTACAAAAACAGTGGGATTGTTACTTGGTTTCTTAGAATTCACATAACCAAGACCTCTTTTATCATTTGGATAACGTTGTTGGCTTAGTAATCCTTCCAATCCTATTTGTCCTTTTTCATATCGTTCAATGACTCTTTTCAATTGAACAATTTGAAAGACATTTGATTCACCCTTGGTGCATGCAAAGTTTTCCTTTTCTTTTATAAAATTCTGTTTTTGAAGATCAAAATCTTTAGTCATGGTGTCAATTTTTTCGAGACAAATTAGAAGTTCTTTTTCTTGGCTTAACACTTTTTTGTATAAACTTTTGCATTCTTTCAAGAGTTCATCAATGGCACCTTGAACATCATCATCAAAAATATTAAATTCATTACTAACCTCTTCTTCGTCGTCGGAGTGATGCGATGCCATTAAGGATAAATTTGCACATTCGTCGCTTTCCGATTCCGATGTACTACTCATATCATTATCTTCCCATGCTATGTAGGCTTTCTTGTGTTTTGAGTCCTTTCCTTTGAATCCATTTTTCTTTGGGAGATTTGGACAGTTTGGCTTGATATGTCCTTGCTTTCCACATTCATAACATGAGACATCATGTGTTGATGTGGAGGCTTCTCTTTTCTTGAAGTGCTTTCTCTTATTTGCATGAGATCCGCCCTTGTCATTTCTGCCAAAAAACTTCCCAAGTCTTTTAACAAGAAGCATGAAATTTTCATCTTCTTCCGGATTGTCTTCTTTTACTACTTCCTTTGAATCAATTTTTAAAGCAATGTTTTTGGATTTCTTTTCTATATTCTCATGTTTTTCAAGTCTACCGAGTTTCGTTTCGTATTCTTGAAGTTTGCCAAATAATGTAGCGGAAGTCATTGTGGAGAGACTCTTCTTTTCCGAGATTGCCGTTACCTTTGGTTGCCATTCCCTAGTCAATGATCTAAGGACTTTCAAGTTGAGTTCATCATTTGTTAAGGTTTTACCAAGAGCATTTAAGTGATTTGTTAAGTGGATGAATCTCTTTTGTAGGTCGAGAATGGTTTCTCCGGGCTGCATTTGGAATAACCCGTATTCTTGACTTAAAGTATTCAGCCTTGATCTCTTAACTTCAACGGTTCCTTCATGTGTTTGTACCAAGGTGTCCCATATTTCTTTCGCCAATTTACATGCAGATACACGAAAGAACTCATCCATGCATAGTGCACCTTGAAGTAGATTTACAGCCTTTTTATCATAGAGGACTTTTTTGTTGTCGTCATCATCCCATGCAGTTTTGGGTTTAGCCGTGTCGACACCGTTGATAACTGTTGTAGGAATGAATGGACCATTTTCTACGGCATCCCAGATTTTTTCTCCTTGTGATTCTAGATGCGCCCTCATGCGTATTTTCCAAAAATCAAAGTATTCGCCACAAAGTAGAGGAGGCTTGTTGTTACTACCACCATCTCTGAAAACGGGTTGTTGATTTGCGGAAGCCATTCTGGATCTCTAGGAGCAGGTTACATATAACCTGCTCTGATACCAATTGTAAGTTTAAGATTGCGCCTAAGAGGGGGGTGAATTAGGTGGTGGTCGATTTTTGATTTATTTTACACTTTCTGGTTTTGTTTTAGGGCTATGAAAAACAGTAAAATGCAGAAAGTAAAGAGACACGGAGATTTATCCTGGTTCCTTCCACACCCCGAAAGTACGTCCAGTCCCCTTGCAAACACGCAAGAGATTTCACTATTTTATTAGAACTTTTACAAGACTCTTCCTAGTCTTATCAACTAAAGACACTAATAAATACCAAGAACACCCTCTTGGATTTCCAATAAGTCGCTTGAGAACAATCCTCTCAAAAGATACCTCTTGTTTCCAACAATGGACAACAAGGTACAAAAGTATTCTAATACTTAATTCCAACAATCCTGGAAATAAGTTACACTTAGTATAATTCTATGAAATATGATTTCTTGAAAGATGTTGATCACATAGAGTGACTTCAATGAAGTTTCTTCTTTCTTCTCTTGTAAGAAATTCAAACTGTAACACAATGGTTAGAAAATGCTCAAAGATTTCTGTTCTTATATGTGTGAAAGTGCAGAAAATCTTTGTTCTTAAAAATTAAGAAATATGAAGTTTGAATATTTTACAAAGTTCAGAATTATTGCATGAGTGAAGAGTTGTTTTATAATTTGAAAGATTTAGTATTTAAAGCAATCAAGATACCTTTCCAAATGGATACCACTTTTCTGTTTGTAAAACTTGAGAAGATGCAATGTATGACCATGCAACCATTGGAGAAAAGGTGTGAAGGATATCTTGAATCAAGTTCAGATTTTTCAAAAATTACAACGTATAAATCGATTAGCATTAGATGTAAATCGATTGCACGGGTTTGTAACGTTCTTGTTTTCAAAAAATTTGAAGTGTAAATCGATTTACATGATGTGTTAATCGATTTACTAGTGTTAAAAAATTAACTCAGTTCAGTAAACAATCGATTTACACTCCATGTAAATCGATTGCTGCCAGGGGCAATCAGATTTTTAAAAAACATGTGTAAATTGATTTACATGATGTGTTAATCGATTTACATTAGTGAAAAGCTTAGAATTTGCTTTAAACTTTAAGTGAAGTGTTGTGGTAAGTGTGTATATCATTTTTGATCATTTTTAATCAATTTAGTTCAAATGAGAATTGATATACTTGTTTGCTTGCCATGATCCTTGGAGCTTTGAGTGAATGATGCTTTAAGCTAATTCCACTTCTTTTCCTTCTTGCCATAGTGCTTGTTTGTCTTTCATCAAAACTAAAGTTGAGTTGAGGCTTGAGATTACAGGATTTTCACTATGTAAACAATGAGAATAATCCTCTCAAGGTGACCTTACTTGTATCCAATAATCCTGGAAAAACAAGATTATAAAACCACTTGAACTTATTTTCAACAATCTTGAAAAATAAGAAAGTATATAGCAATATTTGATTGATAGAGTTTGTAGTGGAATAATCACTTTGAGTGATTTTATCAATGACTTGATCTTGTCTTCGAATAACAATAATATACAATGACTCAAGACTATATAGTGCTCAAAGTTTTCTGTTTAACAATATATGAAAATATGCAGAAAAACATTATTTATGAAATTTAAGAAAAAGCCTGAGTTTTAATATTTTAAAATTTAGAAACTATTGATTGGAAGAGGTACAAAATGATTTTGAAAATTCAGTATTTATATGTTCATATCACCTCTTTGAAACAACATAAACTTCTGCAAATGAATCATGAACAATTGCCAAGATTCAATGAAAAGTTTCCATGAAATGGTGTTATGAAAAGGTATGTTCAAAGCTGTTGATTTTCAAAAACGTTCAGCATGCAACCGATTGCACCCTTGTGTAAATCAATTGCACGAGTTTTAACATCTAAAAAATTTAAATATTTTAAGTGAGCAATCGATTGCACATGTGTGTAAATCAATTACACTTTAAAACCGTAGAAAAATTTGATAGAGAGAAATCGATTACACAAACATGCAAATCGATTTCACTTAGAAACAGTAGCTAACACTTTGAAAACGTGAAGCATACAATCGATTGCACCAACATGAAAATCGATTGCACATAAGTGAAAATTGACTTTTTTCTTAGAAAACTTGAGAAAAAGTTTGGACAAGATAAAACACTTCTTTTGATCATTGAGCATTTAAGACTTAAGTTCAAAGTAAGTATTGTCATTATACCTTGTGAAATTTTCTAAGAACTTGAGACAAAGTCGTTTATCCAATGATGCTTTTATCTTGATCAAAATCTTTGCCTTCTTGCCAATATAATTTGTCTTCATCAAAACAAAGTGCATTGAGAATCATTTGAGAAGCTTGATATTACATTCTCCCCATTTTTGATGATGACAAACAATCTTTCTTGAAGCTTTGTTATTTCCGGAAAGAGACTTCTCCCCCTAAGATGTATAACTCCACCTTTGTATGAGAAAGTAGGAAACTATTGAAAGTGTTCATCTTGTTGAAGAGTACCTTAGAAGTTTAAGACAGGAAATAAACAAGCATAAAGTTCCACATCCTTCTCCCCCTTTAACATTATCAAAAAGAAGGGAAAGATGCAATAAAAATGGATAACATTGAAAACTTAACCAAAACATGCACTAATTAAACATTTAAACATAGTCAAAACATACATGTCATAATAGAGTAACAAATACATAGAAAGCTCAAAAGAAACAAACAAAACATAGCATAACGTAACAATGACATAACATAAGAACAGTAGAAATAACAAAATTAGACGGAATTTTAAGGTTGATTCATGTCACGGTTGTTATAGAAGAAGGGTCGTTGATTGGGGAATTGTTGTTGTAATGGAGGTTCTGTGTATTATGGTGGAGGTATAGCGGGATTATTAGGGTCATATGGAGGTATGTGAAGGTGAGAGTAGAGATAGGAAAATTGTTGGCTCACATCTGAGCGAAAATCATTAATCCGAGATGTCATGGAGTCATTGATGGCAATCAACTGGTGGTTGATGTTGGTGTTGATGGAAGTAAATTGTTGAGTCATAAAATCTATAACATCTTGATTACTTGGACCAGCGGGAGAAGTAGGTGGAGGAGGTGCAGCATCACCGTCTTCTTCCTCTTGATTGTTTCCTTCATCACCAAACATATCTTCACCAATGTATGTGATTTTTTTTTGTTTCCGAATTAATGTAAACTCCCATTCTCGAATCAACATTTTTGTTTGAGATCTTGTGACCATTTGGATCCATATCAACTCTTTCAAAACCGGCAAAATCAATTCCAAGTTCTTCCATAATTAGAGTAATAAAGTAAGCATATGGTAGGAATTTTGACTTTGCATCAAACCTTAGCATATGAGTCATTATAAGTCGTGCCCAATTGACTCTTATACCTCTTTTCCTTGCGTATAGCAGATGCATTTCCAAATTAGTCACAATGCAATGGTTTCCAGCCCGCGGAAACATAATGTAGACCATGAAATAGTGAAATAGCCTATCATAAAAAAAAAGTTACCTGCACTCCAAGAGTCTCTAGATGGAATGACTCCTCCTAGACCGCGAATTCTTTTAGCACGGAATTCAGCTTCGTTCAATCTGCCAATGCTGTAGTAAAAATCATTTTTCTTGTAATCATCCCATGCTTCGTCTTCAGGATCATACAAAGAGCTCCCAATATGAGGGATATGTAGAATCTCACCAAGAATTTCAGGGGTTGGAGAAATTCTTGTGCCTAACACATATGTAACAAACTTGCCTTTGTAAATAGCCAAATTACTGAAGAACACTCTTACATATTTTGGCGTGGACACTATCTTTCTTTGAAAATCCCTTTTGAACCTTGTTTCCTGAACTTCAGTGAGAGTTGAGATTAATGGATTTTCTACAGAAGATGAAGCAACTTTCTTCTTTCCTTTCTCTGCAGCTGACACTTTTCATTTTTGTCTGGATGCCTTGAGGAAGGTGTTTTTCTGAATTTAGAATTTGGTAGATTTTGAGAAGTAGATATTTGATGAGATGAATTTGGATAGGATTTGTATGTGGATAGTGATGAGTGGGTTTTAATATAGTCAATAATATTTAATTGATTTGTCAATAGTGGAGGTGAACTCGGGAATATGAAAGAGAGATAAATTCTGACCAACATAAAAGCCTGTCAAAAAAGCAATTTATAACAGGTGCAATCGATTTGCGTACATGTGCAATTGATTTGCACACAAAACAGAACCAACAGAAAATTGAAACGAACAACGTGCAATCAATTTGCACTATGGTGCAATCAATTTACACTAAAAACAGAAAGGTTAGAAACTAAAACATACTGTGAGCAATCAATTTGCACAATGGTGCAATCAATTTGCATCAACAAAAAATGACCAAAAACACATTTTTCTTAAATTTTAACAATACTTAACATATATAGCATTTAAAGGCATCATATAATCATGAATTTTTACATATAACCAAGTTAAGACAGGTATGTGAAAGCATAAAAAGGATAGAAGGTACCTTATACGCCGTGTTCATCAAGAATGCCAAGTTCTCGTCGAATATTTTAAAATGGTTCTCTTGCCAAAGGTTTAGTGAACATATCGACAAGTTGATTATGAGTATCTACAAATGTGACCTCGAAATCTCCTTGAAGTACATGATCATAAAGCAAGTGATGTCGTATGTCGATGTGTTTGGTTATTGAGTGCATGACCGGATTCTTTGTAATGTTTATTGCACTTGTATTATCGCACCAAAGAGGAATGCATCCTAGATCGAGTCCGTAGTCCCGAATTTGTTGCTTGAGCCACAATATTTGAGCATAACTACTACCCACTGCAATATATTTTGCTTCGGTCGTGCTAAGAACAACACATGCTTATTTCCAAGGATGTGATAAGTATCACTTGTGCTTTTTCTATCAGTTTTACAACCTCCATAATCTGTGTCAGAGTAACCAACTAAATTGCAAACACTACCTTTATGATACAATAATCCAACATTTGTTGTTCCTTTGAGATACTTCATGATCCGTTTTACCGCCATGAGATGTGATTCCTTTGGATTTGCTTGAAAGCGAGCACATATACAAACACTGAACATTATGTCAGGATGGCTTGCCGTCAAATATAATAAGGAGCCAATTGTACCTCGATTTTTTGTAATGTTAATGGAGACACTTGATTCATCTTGATCAACGTATGTACCAGAACCCATTGGTGTAGTCATAACTTTACAATTATCCATGTCAAATATTTTCAATAATTCTTTGCAATACTTAGATTGGTTGATGAAAATGCCATCCTTTAATTGCTTGATTTGAAGTCCAAGAAAACAATTCATTTTACCCATCACGGACATCTCAAACTTGCCTTGCATCATTGCTGAAAATTCTTCACACATTTCTTTGTTTGACGAGCCGAAGATGATATCATCAACATACACTTGAACTAGCAAAGTGTCACCTTTTCTTTTCTTGATAAATAAAGTCTTGTCAACTTTACCTTTTTCAAAGCCTTTTTCGCATAAGAAATTACTTAGTTGATCGTACCATGCCCTTGGTGCTTGTTTCAAGCCATAAAGAGCTTTTCTCAATTTAAAAACATGAGATGGATTCATGAAATCTTCGAACCCCGGGGGTTGCTTAACATAGACATCTTCATTGATATATCCATTCAAGAATGCACTTTTGACATCCATTTGGAAAAGCATAAAATTTAATAAACAAGAATAGGAAAGTAAAAGACGAATAACTTCTAACCTTGCAACCAAAGAGAAATTTTCTTCAAAGTCCATTCCTTCTTCTTGATTGTAGCCTTGTGCTACCAATCTTGCTTTGTTCCGAACAATTATATCATTTTCGTCAAGTTTGTTCTTAAATACCCATCTTATTCCAATGATGTGTTTGTTATTTGGCCTAGGGATAAGTTCCCAAACTTAATTCCTTTCAAATTGATTTAACTCTTCTTGCATAGAAATAATCCATTGGTCATCGCCTAAGGCTTGATCAACTTTGGAGGGTTCAATTTGAGAGACAAATGCCATGTTTAGACAAGAATCTTTAAGATTTAATCTTGATGTCACACCTTGACTTATTTCACCGATGACTTTATCGATAGGATGATCTCTATGAGTCCTCCACTCCTTTGGTAGATCATTGAAGTTTGATTCTTGTTGAGATGTTTCTTCTTGTTGAATCGGTTGATCCTTATTGACATCTTTAGAAGTTTTTTCTTGAGGAACTTCTAATATTTCATCATCATCATCATTACAAACAATATTATCCTCCTTGGAGGGGTTAGATTCATCAAAAGATACATTCATTGATTCTTCAATAGTTAAAGTTCTGTTGTTATAAATTTTATATTCCTTACTAGAAAGAGAGTAGCCAAGCAAAATACCTTCATCGGATTTTTCATCAAACTTACCAAGGTTATCTTTGTCGTTGTTTAGGACAAAGCATTTGCAACCGAAAATGTGAAAGAAGGAAATGTTTGGTTTCCTCCCTTTGAAAAGTTCATATGGAGTTTTCTTCAAGATTGGTCTTATGTTAACTCTATTTCTAACAAAACATGTCGTGCTCACCGCATCCGCCCAAAAATATTTTGGAAGATTTGAATCGCTAATGATCGTTCTTGCAAGCTCTACAAGAGACCTATTATTTCTTTCCACCACTCCATTTCGTTGAGGATTCCTTGGTGCCAAGAAGTTGTGAGATATTCCATGTTCTCCACAAAATTCTTCAAAGAGAGCATTTTGAAATTCTCCGTCATGATCACTTCTTATGGAGGAAATTGTTAGAGATTTCTAATTTTGAATTTGTTTAGCATAATTCTTGAAAGCCTTGAATGCATCACTTTTCTGCACTAAAAATAATGTCCAAGTATATCTAGAAAAATTGTCAACAATAACCAAAGCATATACATTACCTCTGAAACTTCTTGTTCTTGATGGACCAAATAAGTCCATATTCAACAATTCTAGTGGTCTTGTAGTAGTCACCACATTCTTAGATTTGAAAGTTGATTTTGTTTGTTTCCCTTTTTCACAAGCATCACAAATTCTATCTTTGACAAAATTTCTCTTAGGCAACCCAATGACAAGATCATGCTTGATTAATTTATTCAAGTGTTCCATATGAATATGAACAATTCTTTTGTTCCAAAGCCATGAATCATCGTTGTTCGCCATGAGAAATTTTACCTTAAAATATGGATCATCAAGGGAAATCATAAATATATTATTAATTCTTTTACCTTTAAGTATAACCTCATGTGTGATTTCGTCTTCTATCAAGCATTCATCTTTGGTGAACTTGATCTTGAGGCCTTTGTCACATAGTTGGCTAATACTTAGAAGATTATGCTTTAGTCCTTCGACATAAAGAACATATCCAATGGATGTGAAAGCTGGAACACTGACTTTGCCTTTGCCAAGAATTCTTCCCTTATTATTGTCTCCATAAGTGACAAAACCCTTGGCCTTTAGCACTAGATTTGAAAATAGGTTTATGTCTCCCGTCATATGCTTTGAACAACCACTATCAAGATACCAAATATTACATGTGGTCTTCAAGCATACCTACAAAACAAATTAGGTTTTGTTATGCATCCAAGTTGCTCTGGGTCCTTCATAATTAGTACCTTTGTTTACCCACACATAAAGCCCACTTGCCACACTAAAGTTTTTAACATAGAAAGCATTAGGTGTGTGGCCTTTAATACCACAATAAAAACAAGTAGGTTCAAATTTACTTCTATATCTAGAAGGGTGAGATTTCTTCTTAGGAAATGTTTTATTTTTAGGATAATGATGAACCACTTTAGGTTTGTTCACTTTCTCTTTGGATGATTGATCACTAGCCTTAACAAAGATAGTTTTATTAGAACTTGGTTTTGAAAATTTTGAATATCCAAGTCCACTTTTATCACTGGAATATCTTTGTTGGCTAAGAACACCTTCCAATAAAACTTGACCTTTTTCATATCTTTCAATAACTCTTTTTAATTAGAAAATTTGGAAAGAGAGTGATTCACAATTTTTGCATACAAAATTCTGTTTTTGTTCATCACTTAATTTTTGTTTTTCATCTTTGAAATCTTTTTCCATTGTTTCACATTTTTCTTGTAAAGATGAAGTTTATTTCTTTTGAGATTAAATAGTTTTATACAGAATTTTGCATTCATTTAATAGTTCATTTATAGCACCTTGTGCATCACTATCAAAAAGAGAAAATTCATTACTAACCTCATCATCTTCATTATCGGAATGATGTGAGGCCATCAATGCTAGATTTGCACTTTCATCACTATCGGAATCGGACGAAAAACTTATTTCATTATCCTCCCATGCAACATAGGCCTTTTTGTTCTTAAATTCCTTTTTGCCTTTGTAGCCACCTTTCTTGGAGAGTTTTGGACAATCCGGCTTGATATGACCTTGCTTACCACATTCATAACATGTGACTTCTTGTGTTGATGTGGAAGATTCCCTTTTCTTAAATTATTTCTTTCTTTTTGCATGAGAAAGGGATTTGTCATTTCTACCAAAGAACTTACCAAGCCTTTTAACAAGAAGCATGAAATTTTCATCTTCTTCCGGATTGTCTTCCGTTTCAACTTCCTTGGAATCAATCTTTAAGGAAATATTCTTGGATTTCATCTCTTGATTTTCACGATTTTCAAGTCTTCCGAGTTCCGTTTCATATTCTTAAAGTTTTCCAAACAACGTTGCGGAAGTCATTGAAGAAAGACTTTTCTTTTATGAAATTGCTGTTACCTTTGGTTGCCATTCCCTAGTTAAGGATCTAAGTACTTTTAGATTTAGTTCATCATTCGTCAAAGTCTTACCAAGAGCACTTATATGATTTTCAAGTGCACGAATCTATTTTGCAAGTCAAGGATGGTTTCTCCGGGCTACATTCAAAATAACTCGTATTCTTGACTCAAAGTATTTAGTCTTGATCTTTTAACTTCAACAGTTCCTTCATGAGTTTGTACCAAGGTATCCCATATTTCTTTTTCCGTTTTGCATGCCGAGACACAGAAGAATTCATCCATGCTAAGTGCACCTTGAAGAAGGTTGATTGCCTTTTTATCATAGAGGACTTTTTTCTTATCATCTTCATCCCATGCAGTTTTAGGCTTTGATGAGCCAGCACCATTGATCATGGTTATAGGAATTAATGGACCATTCTCGACGGTGTAACGCCCCGTTTTTTTTAATATTATATTATATTAATATTTTTGAATTACCGTTTGACGTTTATTTTTGCGACGAGAATATTTAAATTAATCGTTATATATGTTAATATATTCGGCGCCGTTTTATTCGGACCGGTAATTATTTTATTCGGTCAGGTATTTGTTTTGAGGGACCGGTAATTATTTTATTTGATCCGGTATTTATTTTGAGGGACCGGTAATTATTTTTTTCGGTCCATTTTTTTATTCCGTTTGGTTCGGTAAAATATTATTCGGACCGATATTTAATTATTCGGAGTTATTTTAATTATTTGGAGTTATTTTGATTAAGTGGCCTTTTGAATTATATTTTAGGTTAGTAAGACAAGTGGAGGGTAGTATGGTATTTTCATGTTGTCTTAAGACCAAAATCCATACAAAGGCATTAGTTGTTGTTTTATGAGAGATAGAAGTATCATAACACCAAAAACACCCTTTTTTGTGAGAGTTAGAGAGAGCTAGAGGTCTTGGAAGAGAAGAAGAGGAGCAAGAACACAAAGCTTGGGTTTTGGGTTGGTTGGAACATCAAGAATCATTTCAAACATATAAGGTAAGGGTTTAATTTTCCAATGCTTATAGTTAGGGTTTGATTTGGTATATTTTGGATTTGGGAAAAAAATTGATGTTAGGGTTTTTGAGTTTTGTTGAGATAGAAATTAGGAGAGTTAATTTAGGTGTTAGTAGTTTTTCTCTATAAATCCTTTCAAGTCTATTTAATTGAGAACATTTCTGTGGTCCTCTCTTTGGGAGTTAATTTCCTTAGTTAGATGATTGCTTTATAATAATTGCCATTTGTTGAGGAATTTGCCATAGCTAAAGTACAGATGAACTTTTCTGAAACTGGACTTGCAATTGAATTGGTGAATGTATTATAGCTCGTTTTTCAATTGTGGTTGAATTGTTGAGAAAATATATATTTTTTGAGCATTATATAATACATTATATAATAAGATAACATTAAATTATGAGAAATATAAGATGTAAGAAATAATTTTTTAATTAACTTAAAATAACCAAATTGTATTTGTGTTGTAAGATATAAAATCAATAAGGCAAAACCAATAACTCGTTGGTGAATCTTACGGGCTAACTTCTATCGTGTTATTTATTTTGGATTAAATTATAAATGTTTAATTAAATACAAATATGACATAAGTTAGTCGATTTAATTTGGAACCCGATTATGTTCCGATTTCTCGATTTCGGCAATTTCGGCGACGGAGCAAGTTGCTCCAAATTTAACGAAAATTGACGTGCTTGCTAATTTTGACGTGTAGAACGTCGTGGTGAGGTTAGTTTTTCGAGATTATGAGTTTTAATGGAGCGACCTGAAATAAGTCAATTTACGGTTAAGTTGAACCAGGTTGCGTTTTAGTCGGTTTAAGTCGCGTATGGACAATCCGATTGCGACGTTAATGATTATAATTGATACTGATTATTATGAATGACTTTTGGACGATTATTGATGTTTGACTATTTTTCCGTGTTTGAAATTTCGAGAATTATTTGATAATGATGTGGTGTGATTAAATATGATGTTTGCGACGGTTTATTTATAATGAATACTTGATGATATGTGATGCGATGATATGTTTATCTTGATGTGGATGAATATAGCGACGTGGGTTTTATACCAATTTTGATATGCGATGATGATGTTTTGTTGTGTCGTGTTTGTGATGTCGTGTTGTCGAGTCACATACATTGCATTAGCGACGAGGGCTTTTATGCCAAGTGACGAGGGCTTTTATGACAAAGCAACGATGGGCTTTTATGCCGAATGTCCCTAATTATGGAAAAAGCGATGGGTACCACATGCATAACATAGTCGTGTCTCATGGAGTCGGTTATGTTTATTTTTGAGTCTTTTGGCGTTGAGTTTTATTTGATGGCTTATAATTAATTGCGATGTTATATGATACCTTGTTTTGTGATGATTTTGATGTTGACCATAAAGTGATTATGATGTGATAATTTCATGAGAATTATGCGATGGATATAACATGACTGTAAAGCGACGATATGAGTTTATGGCGATGGAGTTTATGTCTTGTTTTGACATGATTATGGTTATTATGTGATGATATTAAAGTGTTGATCTTATACACTAAATGATGATTTTAAAGTATGTGAGATTTGATATTTGTTGACATATTCTTATTAACCTATATCATTTATGATTCCAAAACTATTTATATATTTTATCATGCCTTTAATTATATGTTTTGGAGTATCTCACCCTTTAATTGTTTCGCCGTTGCCTTTATATTGGTAACGTGCAGGTGATCCACGAGGATGATGAGGATTAGCTCGAGTCTCTTTATTTTGAGTCGCTCTGCTCTGATAGTAGTAACACTCGGGATTTGGGCGACGTTATTATTTTTATAGGATGGTTTATGTATACTATCTTATGACTTTATGTATTGATGATAAAATGATGATACGTACATTTTGTGAATACATCCGCTGTGTTGTGATTAGTCATATGTTTATATGATGATTTATGTTATGAATCGGTATATCCGACTTTTGATTTTGTGATGTGCATTATAATGAAAAGTGATGAAAAACACGAATATGTGATACCTCAATTTATGTTTGGATGGAATTTTGAAACTCTGATTTCATTATTAATTACGAGGGGTAGAATTGGGGTTTTACATTAGTGGTATCAGAGCAGGTTGGTCTGTCCGGCCAAGTTGTTGAGTTTGTTGTCGTCTATCAATCAAGTATTGTTATTTGTTGATTCTAATCCTTGTTTTGTTGTGAGCAGAAGTTGTTATGGCTGGAAGGAACGCTGGTAGGAATGATGAGGCTCTTGCTGCTGCTATGCAGGCAATGGCTCAGGCTTTCTAAAACCCACCGAATGCTGACGAGAATGCTGGGTCTCGTAGTTTGGCAACCTTCCAAAGAGAGAATCCTCCTACTTTCCAAGGAAAGTATGATCCCGAAGGTGCTTTGGCGTGGCTGAAGGAGATTGAAAGAATCTTCTGTGTGATGGATTTCACTCCTGTGCAAAGGATCCGTTATGGTACTCATAAACTAAGTGCTGAAGTGGATGACTGGTGGGTTGAAACCCGTCAGAGGCTTGAGATTGCTGGTGAGGAAGTGACATGGGAAGTTTTCCGAAGGGAATTCATGAGGAAGTATTACCCGGAATATGTTCGGGGAAAGAAGGAGATAAAGTTTCTTGAATTAAAGCAAGGAAACATGTCTATCACTGATTATGCTGCAAGGTTCACTATGTTGGCCAAGTTCTATCCGCATTATGATGGGCCGAATGGCGAGTTCTCTAAATGCATCAAGTTTGAAAATGGTTTGCGTTTGGAGATTAAGAAAGCTGTTGGTTATCATAAAATCTGTGTCTTTTCGGATTTGATTGATAGTTGTAGGATCTTTGAGGAGGACAATAATGCTCATTATAAGATTATGTCTGATAAGAGAAACAAAGGTCAGCAAATCCGTGGAAAACCGTATGATGCTCCAGCTGATAAAGGGAAACAGAAAGCGTTTCAAGGGCGAAGCACTAGTGGGGGAGATGCTCCTGCTAGTATTTTTTGTTACAAGTGTGGGAAACCTGGCCACAAGAGTAATGTTTGTCAAAGCGATGTTAGAGCTAAGGAGAATGAGGTGAGATGTTTCCGATGTGGAGAAGTGGGCCATATGACTCGCGATTGCAAGCATAAGGATGTGGTTTGTTTTAATTGTGGCGAGGGAGGTCACATTAGTGCTCAATTTAAGAGGCCTAAGAGGACTCAAGGAGCAGGAAAGGTGTTTGCTTTGTCGGGTGCTCCGACGGCAAACGAGGATGGTCTTGTTCAAGGTACTAGTTTCATTAATAGCTTTCCTCTTATTACTATTATTGATACTGGTGCTACTCACTATTTTATTGTTGTTAATTGTGTAAAGAGATTGGGTCTCACTTTGTCGTCTCTGGATAGAGATATGGTGGTAGATGTTCCGGCTAAGGGAACGGTTACTACTTCTTGTGTGTGTGCAAGTTGCCCTTTATCAATCTTTGATAGAGACTTTGTGGTGGATCTTGTTTGTTTACCGCTTGTCGGGTTGGACGTGGTTTTAGGTATGGACTGGTTGAAAGCTAATTATGTCCATATCAATTTCTATGACAACACTGTGAGGTTTTCTTCCTTAGTAGAAGAAGAACAATCTATGTTGGTGTCGACGAAGCAGTTGAATGAGTTCATGAAGGATGAGGCGTTGGTTTTATTTTTGATGGCGACTCTTTCTGTGGAGAGTCAAGCTGTGATAGCAAACTTTCCGGTGGTGTGCAATTTTCCCGAAGTATTCCCTGATGAAATTCCTAGTGCACCTCCAGAAGGAGAAGTTGAATTTTCTGTGGATCTTGTCCCTAGTACCAGACCTATCTCTATGGCACCATACAGCATGTCCGCATCTGAGTTAGCAGAATTGAAGAGCCAATTAGAAGATTTGCTCGAGAAGAAGTTTGTTAGACCTAGTGTGTCGCCGTGGGGAGCTCCTGTGTTATTGGTGAAGAAGAAAGACAGTAGCATGAGACTTTGTATTGATTATCGTCAATTGAATAAAGTGACTATCAAGAATATGTATCCACTTCCTAGAATTGATGATTTGATGGACCGATTGGTTGGCGCTCGCATGTTTAGTAAGATTGATTTGAGATCAGGTTACCATCAAATAAGGGTGAAAGAAGAAGATGTTCAGAAAACTGCTTTCAGGAAGAGGTATGGACATTACGAATATTTTGTGATGCCTTTCGGTGTCACTAATGCACAGGGAGTATTCATGGAGTACATGAATCGTATTTTCCATCCTTACTTGGATCATTTCGTGGTTGTTTTCATTGATGATATTCTGGTTTATTCTAAATCGGAAGAAGAGCACGCAGAACATTTGCGCATCGTGTTGGAAGTTCTGAAAGAGAAGAAGCTTTATGCTAAGTTGTCAAAGTGCGAGTTCTGGTTAAGTGAAGTGAGATTTTTAGGGAATTTCATTTCTGGTGATGACATTGCAGTTGATCCTTCTAAAGTTGATGTTGTGTTGAGATGGGAATCTCCTAAATCTGTTACTGAGATTAGAAGTTTCTTGGGTTTGGCTGGTTACTATAGAAGGTTCTTTGAAGGTTTTTCTAAGTTGGCGCTCCATTTGACAAAGTTGACTTGTAAAGGAGCTGCATTTGTGTGCGGTGTCAAGTGTGAAGAAAGTTTTGTTGAATTGAAGAAAAGGTTGACAATGGCTCCGATCTTGATTCTACCTAATCCTGAAGAACCGTTTGTTGTTTATTGTGATGCTTCTAAGATGGGTTTAGGTGGTGTACTTATGCAAAATGGCAAAGTGGTTGCTTATGTTTCTAGGCAATTGAAGATTCATGAGAAGAATTATCTTACACACGATTTGGAGCTTGCAGCAGTTGTTTTTGTGCTTAAGATTTGGAGGCATTATCTTTATGGTTCTAGATTTGAAGTATTTGGTGACCATAAAAGTTTGAAGTACTTGTTCGATCAGAAAGAGCTTAATATGAGACAAAGACAGTGGCTTGAATTGTTGAAAGATTATGATTTTGGATTGAATTACCATCCTGGTAAAGCTAATGTGGTGGTCGATGCTTTAAGTCGAAAGACTTTGCATATGTCACTTTTGATGGTGAAAGAGTTGGAATTGATTGAGCAATTTAGAGATATGAGTCTTGTAGTAGAAGTGACGCCGGAGAGTGTTATCTTGGGAATGTTAAAGATCAATAATGATTTCCTTGATAGTGTTAGAGAAGCTCAGAAGCTTGATGTGAAACTTGTTGATTTGTTGGTTAGTTTTGGAAAAACTGAAAATGAAGATTTCCAGTTGGATGCTCAGGGTGTATTGAGGTTCCGAGATAGGATTTGTATTCCCAATGATATGGATTTGAAGAGAATGATCTTGGAATAAAGTCATAGAAGCAATTTGAGTATTCATCCTGGAGCGACCAAAATGTATCAAGATTTAAAGAAACTATTTTGGTGGTCGGGCATGAAGAGAGAGGTGGCTCAATTTGTTTATGCTTGTTTGACTTGTTAGAAGTCTAAAGTGGAGCATCAGAAACCTGCAGGGTTGATGCAACCGTTAGAGATTCCAGAATGGAAATGGGATAGCATTTCTATGGATTTCGTAACGGGGTTACCGAATACACCAAGAGGACACTATGCAATTTGGGTGATTGTCGATAGGCTTACGAAGTCGACTCACTTTATTCCTATTAACATCACTTATGTTGTATCGAAGTTGGCAGAAATTTATACGCATGTGATTGTGAGATTACATGGTATTCCTTTGTGTATTGTTTCAGATAGAGATCTGAGGTTTACTTCTGAATTTTGGAAGAGCTTGCAAGAGGCTTTGGGTTCAAAGTTGAGGTTGAGTTCGGCTTATCATCCTCAAACTGATGGTCAGACGAAAAGGACGATTCAATCGTTGGAAGACTTGTTACGTGCTTGTATTCTTCAACATGGTGGTTCATGGGATATATATCTTCCTTTGATTGAGTTTACTTATAACAATAGTTTTCATGCTAGTATTGGAATGGCACCGTTCGAGGCTTTGTATGGTCGAAGGTGTAGAATTCCTTTGTGTTGGCATGAGTCGGGCGAAAGTGTGGAGCTTGGACCAAAATTAGTTAGAGATACTACTGAGATGGTGAAGATGATTAGAGAAAAGATGAGAATTTCTCAAAGTCGACAAAAGAGTTATCATGATAAAAGGAGAAAAGACTTGGAATTTCAAGATGGTGATCATGTATTTTTGCGAGTTACTCCTACAACCGACGTTGGGAGAGCATTGAAGTTGAAGAAGCTAACTCCTCGCTTTATTGGTCCTTACCAAGTTACTAGTAAAGTGGGAAAAGTGGCTTATAGAGTGGTGTTACCGCCAAATCTTTCGAACTTGCATGATGTGTTCCATGTGTCGCAACTTCGGAAGTATGTTCCGGATCCTTCACATGTGATTGAGATGGATGATATCCAAGTGCGATACAATCTTACGATGGAGACGATGCTGCTAAGGATCTAAGATCGTGAGGTGAAGTCTCTTTGTGGCAAAGAGATCTCCTTGGTTAAAGTTGTTTGGATAGGAGCAGCTGGAGAAAGTGCGACGTGGGAGTTAGAAAGCAAGATGCGGGATTCCTATCCTGAGCTTTTCGAGTCAGGTAATTTCGAGGACGAAACTTTTATAAGTGGGAGAGAGTTGTAACGCCCCATTTTATTTAATATTATATTATATTAATATTTTCGAATTACCGTTTGACGTTTATTTTTGCGACAATAATATTTAAATTAACTGTTATATTTGTTAATATATTCGGCGACATTTTATTCGGACCGATAATTATTTTATTCGGTCTGGTATTTGTTTTGAGGGACCGGTAATTATTTTATTCGGTCCGGTATTTATTTTGAGGGACCGGTAATCATTTTGTTCAGTCGGTTTTTTTATTCCGTTCGGTAAAATATTATTCAGACCGATATTTAATTATTCGGAGTTATTTTAATTATTTGGAGTTATTTTGATTAAGTGGTCTTTTAAATTATATTTTGAGTTAGTAAGACTAGTGGAGGGTAGTATGGTATTTTCATGTTGTCTTAAGACCAAAATCCATACAAAGGTATTAGTTATTGTTTTATGAGAGATAGAAGTATCATAACACCAAAAACACACTTTGAGAGAGTTAGAGAGAGCTAGAGGTCTTGGAAGAGAAGAAAAGGAGCAAGAACATAAAGCTTGGGTTTTGGGTTGGTTGGAACATCAAGAATCATTTCAAACATCTAAGGTAAGGGGTTTGATTTTCCAATGCTTATAGTTAGGGTTTGATTTGGTATATTTTGGATTTGGGGAAAAAATTGAGGTTAGGGTTCTTGAGTTTTGTTGAGATAGAAATTAGGAGAATTAATTTAGGTGTTAGTAGTTTTTCTCTATAAAGCCTTTCAAGTCTATTTAATTGAGAACATTTTTGTGGTCCTCTCTTTGGGAGTTAATTTCCTTAGTTAGATGATTGCTTTATAATAATTGCCATTTGTTGAGGAATTTTCCATAGCTAAAGTACATATGAACTTTTCTGAAACTGGACTTGTCATTGAACTGGTGAATGTATTATAGCTCGTTTTTCAATTGTGGTTGAATTGCTTAGAAAATATATATTTTTTGAGAATTATATAATACATTATATAATAATCTAACATTAAATTATGAGAAATATAAGATGTAAGAAATAATTTTTTAATTAACTTAAAATAACCAAATTGTATTCGTGTTGTAAGATATAAAATCAATAAGGCAAAACCAATAACTCGTTGGTGAATCTTACGGGCTAACTTCTATCGTGTTATTTATTGTGGATTAAATTATAAATTTTTAATTAAATACAAATATGACATAAGTTAGTCGATTTAATTTGGAACCCGATTATGTTTCGATTTCCCGATTTCGGCAATTTCGGCGACGGAGTAAGTTGCTCCGAATTTAACAAAAATTGGTGTGCTAGCTAATTTTGACGTGTAGAACGTCGTGGTGAGGTTAGTTTTTCGAGATTACGAGTTTTAACGGAGCAACCCGAAATAAGTCAATTTACGGTTAAGTTGAACCAGGTTGCATTTTAGTCGGTTTAAGTCGCGTATGGACAATTCGATTGCGACGTTAATGATTATAATTGATGATGATTATTGTGAATGACTTTTGAGATGATTATTGATGTTTGACTATTTTTCTGTGTTTGAAATTTAGTGAATTATTTGATAATGATGTGGTGTAATTAAATATGATGTTTGCGACGGTTTATTTATAATGAATACTTGATGATATGCGATGTGATGATATGTTTATCTTGATGTTGATGAATATGGCGACGTGGGTTTTATACCAATTTTGATATGAGATGATGATGATGTTTTGTTGTGTCGTGTTTGTGATGTCATGTTATCGAGTCACATACATTGCATTGGCGACGAGGGCTTTTATGCCAAGCGACGAGGGCTTTTATGCCAAAGCGACGATGGGCTTTTATGCCGAATGTCCCTAATTATGGACAAAGCGACGGGTACCACATGCATAACATAGTCGTGTCTCATGGAGTCGGTTATGTTTATTTTTGAGTCTTTTGGCGTTGAGTTTTATTTGATGGCTTATAATGAATTGCGATGTTATATGATACCTTGTTTTGTGATGATTTTTGTGTTGAACATAAAGTGATTATGATGTGATAATTTCATGAAAATTATGCGATGGATATAACATGATGGTAAAGCGACGATATGAGTTTATGGAAATGGAGTTTATGTCTTGTTTTGACATGATTATGGTGATTATGTGACGATATTAAAGTGTTGATCTTATACACTAAATGATGATTTTAAAGTATGTGAGATTTGATATTTGTTGACATATTCTTATTAACCTATATCATTTATGAATCCAAAACTATTTATATATTTTATCATGCCTTTAATTATATGTTTTGGAGTATCTCACCCTTTACTTGTTTCATCGTTGCCTTTATATTGGTAACGTGCAGGTGATCCGCGAGGATGATGAGGATTAGCTCGAGTCTCTTTATTTTGAGTCGCTCTGCTCTGATCGTAGTAACACGCGGGATTTGGGCGACGTTATTATTTTGATAGGATAGTTTATATATACTATCTTATGACTTTATCTATTGATGATAACATGATGATACGTACATTTTATGAAGACATCCGCTGTGTTGTGATTAGTCATATGTTTATATGATGATTTATGTTATGAATCGATATATCTGACTTTTGATTTTGTGATGTGCATTATAATGCAAAGTGATGGAAAAAAACGAATATGTGATACCTCAATTTATGTTTGGATGGAATTTTGAAACTCTGATTTTATTATTAATTACGAGGGTTGAATTGGGGTGTTACAGGCGGCATCCCATATTTCTTCTCCTTGTACTTCTAGATGTGTCTTCATGCGTATTTTCCAGAAGCAAAAATATTCACCACAAAATAGAGGAGGCTTGTTGTTACTACCACCATCTCTGAAAACGGGATTTTGATTTGCGGAAGCCATTCTGGATCTTTTAGGAACATGTTACCTATAACCTTCTCTGATACCAATTGTAAGTACGAAGTGCACCTAAGAGGGGGGTGAATTAGGCACTTTAAATTTCTGGTTTTTAGTGATGATGGATAATATTTTTCTAGTTTATGGTGTGTTTATGAAAGAGTAAAATGCAGAAAAATAAATAGACACGAGTAATATATCCTGGTTCCCCTCACAGTCCGAGAGTACTCCAGTCCTCTTTTAACATGAAAGATATTTCCTTATAGTGGCAAACTTAAAACAAGAACTACCAAAACCAAGAACAATCATCTTGGACCAAGAACAATCTTCTTGGATTTTCACTATGTAAACAATGAGAATAATCCTCTCAAGGTGACCTTACTTGTATCCAACAATCCTGGAAAAACAAGATTACAAAACCACTTGAACTTATTTTCAACAATCCTGAAAAATAAGAAAGTATATAGCAATATTTGATTGATAGAGTTTGTAGTGGAATAATCACTTTGAGTGATTTTATCAATGACTTGATCTTCTCTTCCAATAACAATAATATAAAATGACTCAAGACTATAGAATGCTCAAAGTTTTCTGTTTAACAATATAGGAAAATGTGCAGAAAAACTTTATGTATGAAAGTGAAGAAAAAGCTTGAGTTTTAATATTTTAAAATTAATAAATTATTGATTGGAAGAGGTACAAAATGATTTTGAAAATTCAGTATTTATATGTTCATAGCACCTCTTTGAAACAACATAAATTTATGCAAATGAATCATGAACAATTGCCAAGATTCAATGAAAAGTTTCCATGAAATGGTGTTATGAAAAGGTATGTTCAAAGCTACTGATTTTCAAAAACGTTCAACATGCAGTCGATTGCACCCTTGTGTAAATCGATTGCACGAGTTTTAACAGCTAAAAAATTCAAATATTTACATTGAGCAATCGATTGCACTTTAAAACAGTAGCAAAATTTGATAGAGAGCAATCAATTACACAAAAATGCAAATCGATTGCACTTAGAAACAATAGCTAACACTTTGAAAACGTGAAGCATGCAATCGATTGCACCAACATGCAAATCGATTGCACATAAGTGAAAATTTATTTTTTGCTTAGAAAACTTGAGAAAAAGTTTGGACAAGATAAAACACTTCTTTTGATCATTGAGCATTTAAGACTTAAGTTAAAAGTAAGTATTGTCATTATACCTTGTGATATTTGCTAAGAACTTGAGACAAAGTCTTTTATCCAATTATGCTTCTATCTTGATCAAAATCCTTTCCTTCTTGCCAATATAGTTTGTCTTTATCAAAACAAAGTGCATTGAGAATCATTTGAGAAGCTTGATATTACACCGGTCAGACAAGGGAGGTTGAAACCTTCCGGCTAAGTCTCTCCGCTTCTGGGCATACTCTTTGAAACCCTCGTTCGAGCCCATAGACATGTTTTATAATTGCACACAAGTTGGTACAAGGTCAGAATTATATTGATACTTCTTAAAAAAATTAGTAGCTAAGTCTTCTCAAGTATGAATATTGGTTCCTTCCAGCTGATAGAACCACTCGAGTTGAGTACCATACAAACTTTCTTGAAATAAATGGACCCATAACTTCCTGTCAACAGTATGGGGTTGGATCTTCCGGACATAAGATCTCAGATGAAGCTTGGGACAAGAGACACCATCATATTTAGCAAAAGTTGGGACCTTTAACTTGTGAGGGATAACCACCCCATGGATAAGACCCAACTCTGTAAAGTCTAGTCCATGCACTTTCTAGATTTCCATAGCCTTAATACGATCCTCCAACTATTTGTACTTATCATCTGCAAGAAGGTACTGCTCATCGGAATAATCTTCATCTTCAAGAATCTTCCCAGAACCTTGGTTTCTTCAACCTTAAGCACGGACACTTCTACCACATTCCTCTTGGTTGTTGTCTTCATCAGAGGAGATATCAACAGTTAGAACCGGTTTAGAAGGACCTTTGAATCTTCTCCCCATGTTAAGGATAGCAACTAGCTTCTGAGTCTTCTTTTTCTTGGCGATGAGCGCCATCATGTCTTTCTGTACCTGTGCTAAGCTTAGGAGAGTCTCCTGGAATTAGGTGTTCTGAGCTTGGAGTTCCTTAACAGTCTGTTCTAGAGACATCTTTTACTGAAATAAACAGCAAGCAGATGAGAAAACCTGTAATTGGAAAACCTGTGATGTAATGATGCATGATATGTATATGCAATGTTTTCAAGGATTTTGGGGGGTTTAAACTTGTTAACCAAAAGTAAATAGAAACAAAGGCTTTTATTAGTAAGCTTAAATTATAAATTGCCTCCCAGGCTTACAACAAAAGGGTCTCTAGGAGACAAAAATATGAACTCCTAAGACCTAAGACTCAAGTCTCCCATGGACGCTTCCTCTTTGTGATGACATATGCATTAATGCTCTGCTCTTCGTGAAGTCGTTTTTTCAGCTCCAATACCTTCTTCTCTCTAGCATAGAACTGAGTCTCAAAGGTGTCCCTTTCTTCTTTCAAGTGAATCTAAGACTTTTGTAGCTCTTCAAGGTTCGTAGGTTTGATACGGTGGTAGAATCGACTGTTATACTGGTTTTGCATTTGTATTTGCAAAAGTTACGGTAAGCAGGAGTCACCACCGAATTTTCTTTTATCCAACAAAGGAAAGGGTGAGAAGAACAGAAAAAGACCTTTCGAGATTATTTCTGAGTAAGGGGGGTAGATTATGGAAATGGAAGGTGTTAGCACCCTTTCCATCCGTAGTTTTCTACGGGCTCTTTGATGCTTAACTCATTTTGAAATACCTTGTGCTTTGTGTGTTTAGAAAGGTATTTTTGAAATGCCAAAAGTAAGGCAATTCGCTTTATGATAACTCTTGCACAGTCCTCAAGAGTGTTGATAAAGCGTTTTGAAAATGTTTTTGAATGTGTTTTGTGTATGTGTAAAAGTTTGTTTTTAAGCAAGCATCTAACAGCTATCTACTATACTCGAAAGGATTGTTCTTTTCCTATTTTCCTTAAGAAAGTGCTATCCTACTATTAGTGAATAGGTAGTCCTAGTCGTTGGATGTTTGAGGGACATTCGAAGGGATGTTTTATAGTCACAAAGGCAACTGGACAAGAAACCTTAGTAACTACCCTAGGGTTTTAAGATCATTTTTACCGAGGCAACGTCGAGAGGGTCATCGAGGGACTTATGATCTTTTAAACCGGAGGGTAGCCACTAAAATCTCTCACGTTTCGAGAGTTGTGACTGTTTTCCGAAGGCAACGAAAGTTGGATATCCTAGAGATGCGCATGTGCAATTGTGTTGTTTTCAGTTATTTTAGTCTTTGCATTAGGTTTGCTAGAGTTTTGATTATTAAGCTCTTGTCATGCAATCCTATTACCATACATCCAAATAGTTAATATATGTACAGGAAATATAAAGTGTGGAAATTAAATCCTATGTTATTACATGGCTTTGGGGAGGGGGATTATTACAAGTCCAAAATGGGGGAAATTTTAAAAGCATCAAAGTAAAGTCCTAGTTAAGTCTATTACATCTCAGTAAGCAGATACAGTAATATGCAAAAGTGTGACAATAAAAGTAAACACGCGAAATGAAAATACGTCTAAAATTCCTAAGAAAAGGATATCTTTTTTTTGTTTGTTTTTTACCTATGGAAAGAAATTTAATTCAAAAATCCTAAGTCTATTTATTTTTAAATTAAGAAAAGGGTTAAAATAATTAATCAATTAATTTACAAAATTTTAATTGAGAAAATACTAATCTAATGTATTTTTGTGATTTTTTATCTGATTTTATAATGTTATAAAAAAGAACAATTAAGAGCAAAAATAAAATGGGTTAGGAAAGCAAAGGTAACAGGGGGTGTGAATTGGATTTTTTTTAGCCTAAATGAAACTAAGCCCAGGCCACGTTGGGGTCCTGTGCTATTGGCCATTGAGGGTCCATCGTGAGGTGGTACTCTTAGGGCATTGGATCTGATCTCCTTGTCATCCATTGGCTGGAGCTTGAAGGCACGTGGGAAATGTTTGAAACGCAACACACTGGATCTGCAAGATACTTGCTATAAAAACATAATACATGACCTGGGTATTGAACCCAGGCCCTTTCTACTGCACACATTCCCCTTTACCATCTGAGATGTTCGTTGATTCGTTGATAAAAATAAAATCATGACATTAGATTAGTAAAACAAATCAGGTATATATATATATATATATATATATATATAAATCAAAATCAACACATGCGCGCTGCGCAAGCCAGAAGGAAAGAGACTCCTGGATTTTGAGATTCGAAGGACTTCAAATCCCTAATAATGGTGTCATGTTACCTTGGTATTGATTTTCACATGTAACAACGTTAAAAATGACAAACATCATTCATAGCATGGTGTTGTACCCCAAAATTTGCCCTCTCATTTTACTCAAAACATACTCCTAGAGGTCCTCAACTTGCCCAAGGATGCCTAAGGATTGACCAGACAAATCTTCCTCCTAAGACAATAAGCCTCAAACTAGGGTTTCACTCCTCATCAAGATGTTTGAGTTTACAAGGGTCCTGATTGGTTTCGATTAATATGTCCTCGAGATCATCCATGTCAAGTTTCATGCTTTGCACAAGAAGTTTGCTAAGTCAACTACTCAAATGCCTTAAAATCAATTGTATTAGGTCAAAAGTTAACTGTAACCCACATACAGTCAAACTTCAAGATTTTTGGTTAACATCAATATTTTGAAGTTATATCCATCATTTCATCAAGGGTTGATCATGATTCCTCAAGGAATGCTCCTGATTCATAAAAACTCAAAAGTTGCTATATTAGGGTTCCTATAGGAAAAGTCAACCAAACTTTGACTAGGAATAACTTTCTCATACTTTATCAAAAATTTCTCATCCAAGGCTCATTTTTAAGAGAATCCAATTACCTACAACTCATCTTCAACCCTCGAGTTCAATAAATGCACTCATGAAAAGATATAAATTCAGACAATATAGGTCCTTTTCAAAAGTCAACAAAAACATCTTTTGGGTCAAATCTTCTTACATGAACATGGAGGATCCAATTGAGATGAAACCAAAGAGGTTGCTTTGGGGACATCCTAATATTTCTAAAAATTCCAAGAACACCCTCATAGGGTTTAAATTGAGAGAGATATGCATTGTCAAAGTTGGCCAGTTTTTAAAAAAAAAATGCATGAAGCAAATATTGACCAAACTTGGATTTTTTCCAAATGGGACTATCTTTTCAAGTTTGAAACTCATTCCTAACATGGTCCACGACCTCTAAGCCCACACATACATTTTTGTACTATTTATGCTATTTATTTTGATATTTTATTCATTAAAATTCATAATTTAATAAATAAATAATAGAAATAATGTAACTTTTGATGTGAATCCATTTTGGGAATGTTTTATGATGGTTTATGTCAATTGATTTCGTGCAATAACCCTTCAAATACGTCCAGGTTCATCCACATGTGAAAATGGCATAAAATCATCAAATATGGCATTTTTTCAAATTTTGATCATGGTCTTAAAACATAACATTATGAGGGAGATTCTTTCCATGATTTCTTGTCTCCTCTATAAATATAGAGCCATACAAGCTTGAAACACACGAAAATTCCTCTGTAAAAAGATCTCAAAAAGCTCTTCAAAAAGCTCTCCAAAAGCTCTTCAAAAAGCTCTCCAAAAGCTCTTCAAAAAGCTCTCCAGAAATCAAAGAATTGGGGCAAGTCATATCTGGAGGTTCTGGTCTCTCTCGATTGACATCAAGCCTCAAACCATCCTCTTGAAGTCCTCAGGAGTCTTACAAGGCCCAAGAGCAATCCATCACACGCCTAGCACGCCCCCATTTGACAACACCAGTTTGGTAAAATTTTAAACTTTGAATCTCTAATTTTAATCACATTTTATGGCATGTTAACATTTGTCTGAGTTTATATAGAACAATTATGGATGGTTGAATAAGAGGTTCCACACAAGAATCTGAAAACACCATGGTTAGGACATGAAGCTTTCGAAGATTCAGGCCTAGCAATTTCTGATGATTGCACCCCCTGTTTATTATTGCTACTAGGCCCATCTTTATTTTCTTGTTTTATCCATTTCATTTATTTCTTTTAATCCATTTTTTTAATTTTAATCAATAAACAAATATAAAAATCACATAAAAATAGATTTATAATTTTTCTTAATTAAATTTTAATTTTGGTAAATTAATTAACTAATCACTTTAACTTTTTTTTTAAATTAAAATTAATAGAACTTAGGTTTAATTTTATTTTAATTCATTTTCCTTTTCGTAACAAAAATACCAAAAAAATATAGAATTAATTTCTTTTATTTAAATTTCATGTTTCTTTAATAATTAACTTTTTTTTTTAAATATAGATCTAGATCAATTATTTTTTAACTTAAACCATTTTCATAAATTAAAACAAAAAAACAACAAAAAGATTTTTTATATCTTAGGATTTTTAGACATCTTTTCAAATTTGCGCGTTATTATTCTTTCGCACTTCCTTTTATTATTGTAACTGTATATTGGGATGTAATAGATGATTAGTAAGACCTTTACCACTTTTATTTATTTTTCCCTCAGTTTTGGATATGTATATAATCCCCCTCCCCGAAGCCTTGTAATAGCTAGTTTTATATTTTTGCACTTTTAAATTACTGCAATTATTAACTGCTAGATGTATGACTAATAGGATTGTATGGCAAGAATAATCAAACATTAGCAAACTTAACACAAGACTAAAATAACTGAATATAACACACCTTTCACATATACACCCTTAGGGTATACCTCACTTGGTTTCCTCGGAAAATAATGGTCATGTCCCTCGAACGTAGGGATGTCTTAGAAAAGACCCTTAATTTTAAAGTCATCATAAAGATCATGGTCCCTAACATCCCTCGAGTTGCCTACGAGAAAAGATCTTGTCCCTCGATGTTTCCTATATGATGACAGTCCCTTCGAATGCTAAGATATCTTTACATGTTACCTTCGATGACCATAGCGTCCCTTTCGATAGTCCCTCAACATCCAACGATAGGGCTACCTACTCACTAATAGTAGGATATCAATGTCTAAAGGAAAGGAGAAAATGAACAATCTTTTTCGAGTAGGTAGAAACTCTTAAGTACTTGATCAAAACAATATAAACTCTTTTTCACAAACACTTTCAAAATAGTTTTCAAAAACAACTTCGTCACCCTCTTAAGGACAGATACAAGGGTTATCACGAAGTTAAACAAAAACTTTTCAAAACACACACAAGCAATTTCAAAATGAGAAAGTACCTAAGAGCCCGTGGAAAATCTAAAATAGAAAGGATGCTAACACATTCCCTTTCTATAATCTACCCCCATATTCATAAACATCTCGAAAAAGGTTTTTTCTGTTCTTTTTCCTTTTCCTTTGTTGGATGAAATAAAAGTCGGTGGCGACTCTTGCTTACTGCAACATTTGCAAAAAAAAACGCAAACCAATATAACATTCGGTTCTTCCACCGTATCATAGAACTGGCGACTCTGTTGGGGACTAAAATAAAGTGGGGTTTACCTTAGGAACTAGGTCAATTTTAAAATTGCTTTCTTGTTTGTTTTTCCTGCTTTATCTTTAAGGGTTTTTGCTTGGGTATTGTTGAAGATCCTACACCCGTATCCGGGGACACTCTTTAGGTAAACAACAATAGATCGTGGAGAATGTACGGTGTAGACTGATATGGTTTAAGCGATGGTTGTGTAGGTGTGAAACTTTGGTTGGTACCGGTATCTTTCGTGTGGAAATGAGGAGAATACAGGGCCACCGCATGGTGTCGTGAAGAACTAACGGACCTTAAAACCTTATTTGAACAAACTTGGCCATAAGAAAGTGGTGAGATAGCCGGCCTCGGTATACAGATGAGGATTGGTTGATACTCGATGCTACACTCATTGAGATCAAAATTTATGGATATTTCGACCGCAAGAAAAGATTGCCTGAGCTGAAACAATGCCTGATAAAGGATGATCAGTGATATTGAGAATCCTTAGAACCCAGTTACTTTTCTAAGACAGGTTTGAAACCAACTAAACTTCAAGAGGGTACTTACCTATGGAATTCATGCAAGCCTAAACCTAAGGTTTCTTGTGTGACTTTCTTGCTTTCTTTGCCTAACAATTTGAACTCATTGTAGGACTTTGTTTGTGTCCCTTGCAGGAACTTGTTTGTACAAATCTAATAAATTGGTTTCTTACCCTGCATTTTTGCTTAACGCATAGCATACACATCATAACATTATGCCACAACATTTCCTTAACCATTTCAAGGATCTCAAGGGTTTGTGATGCAGGTTATGATAAATCAGACATCTAGCAAGGGGCAAGGGGATTTATTTTCCTCTAGCCAATGTTGTCAAAAGACCAAAACACGACAACTTGAGTCAGGGGATATGACCCACTTGATATGGTGAGCTTGACTCTCGAAGAAGGACTTTCAACGATACAAAGTTATTCAATCAAAACTGCAAATTTCAACTTTTGACATTTTCTTGTTTACCCCGCGAGATCCTTGAAAACATTGCATGCTCGTCATTTTCATAACAGGTCTTCCAGTACAGGTCTCTCATTTTCTCGCTGTTTATTTCATCAAGGAAAATGGCTCTCCAACAAGACAACATAGATCTCCAAACTCAAGAGGCTCAATTCATGCAAATGTTCCTAAACTTATTCAAGGGGTAGGAAGAGTTGAAACCACTCCTCGCTGGAGACCTGGCCAAGAAAAGTCTTGAAGACAATAAGGACGAACGGTTGGAATAACTGTAAGCTGAGGTAGAAGCGATGAGAACCCAGATGCTAGGGAAGATGGCTCTTATAGAAGGCCTAGCCCGGGGACAAGAAGAGCTGAGAGCCATTATCAAGAAACTTCATCAAGATGGCTGCAACCATATGAAGCAAACAGTTGAGGTTGAGGACCAAGTCATTGATCAACTCCCAAGAAGACAAGAGACTAGTTTTGTGAAGAGTGGACTTTTCCAAATTGCTACCACATCACGGGTCCAACAACAACCTCTCCAAAAACAACGGGTTAATCAGAGTAAGCCGGATATACCCAAAAGACAGTTTACCAAACTCAACATGTCACTGTCTCAAGCTTTGCAACACCTGTTGAGGATGAATCTGATTACGTTGCTAGGACCTCATCTGAATCCCAAGACTTCTTCCTCTAACTATAATCCTGATGTAAGATGTGCATACCACTCCAACAGCCCGGGGCATGATACTGACGACTGTTGGAGGTTGAAATACAAAATTCAAGACCTGATTGATGAAGGAGCATTAGAATTCACAGAAGATGGTCAACTGGAATGTTTTTGTAATTCCTCCAAGGCCTACCATTTGAAGTGACAAGTTCTGACAAGAGGGCTTTTCGTTCATCAGAATTTTGAATTTTTAATTTTCTTTTGATTGTTTGAACATTTATTCATGTCAAACTTTGTTACTTTATCAATGCATTGCATATGCCTGTTTTGAATCAATTCATTCGTATTCAATATATTTAAACTACTTTCCTTTTTGTGATATTCAACTCTTGATCAAAAGCTCATAGCCTTTAGAGGGAGGATGACAAAAACGATACCACAATCCATACAGTGTGCTTTTGAACAAACCTTGCTGATGATGTACAGGCGTTGTTTCAAATCATAAACAGTGGAGTAATAAGGAAGATAATCCATACTCAACCCCTTTGAGCCTAAGAAGTGGGAGTTTTTATTTTCACACAAATTAAAACCCTTAATCATAACCTGGGGCAGGGTAGTTTGCTCAGTTAATTCAGATGTGCATTCAGTCGCAATATTCTACTTCATACATAGTGAATGGCATCGAAGACGTCCTTGCAAATCAGAAGATGGTGATGGTTCCGCATAATCATTAAGAAGAGGTAGTCATTATTGTTCAAAAGAAAATCCCGCTAAGTCAAAACCTATGAAGGAGACTTAAGGAAAAAACGGGGGTATCCCGCTGATTGTAACCATAAAAAGAAACAATTCAGGCAAAAGACATGGATAGTAAAGAAAGAGGTCCTATAAATCCTCGACAAAAAAGATGACTGCCTATTCAAAATAAACTGTCAGTATCTGAACCATCACCGGAACATCAAGGACAATATTCTAGAACTCAACTGGGATTCTAAACATGCAATTAACTGAGCATAGGACTGAAGAACATCACGAAGAGCGGGTGGATACAAATAAATTTTGAGCCTTTATCCTTTGTTTCTTGAACCGTGAACCATGCCACGTTATAACCCTTAAAAGTTCTAGCTGAAGCATGGGTTAGTTCGAAAGCATACTGTTACAAAAGGTATCCTGACTCCTGTAAGGTTTTCCATAAATCACGAGTTGATATCACTCTCTTGCAAAATCTGTTTTACTATAAAATTGCATTTTCAAAAAAAAAAAATTCAAGACAGACATAAGCTTTGCATTCTTAAAATACCATTCTTTGCATATGACTATTTGTTCAACAGTAGAGAAATTCACACGACGGATATTCGATGAACAAAAACCTTCTCAATAAAAAGGATCACCTCAAGTGGAAAAACACTTCCAACCAAGGGGCACGGCAGGATCATTGTCCATCATTTGGGGCAGTCAAGTCAAGATTCAAGGAATCTCTCAAAGATGCCAAGTAGCCAGGGACAAATCTCCATCTGAATCACTTGGTGAATTGGACATGAATTCCAACAAGGAATCATGTACGGTCAAACGAGCATCTTCTGGCAGTGTGGCAACACTTACTACTATAGACAATGACAATTCTCCGTACCCGGTGAACATGGAAATAGCCAGAAAATACTATGAATGAACAAAGACCCGCTAGGTTGACTGGCCTAGGCAAAAATAAGGGCATCCCGGCGTACCAAAAAAGGTTCGGGAAAAAATTAGGGATAAAAACAAAAAAAAATGTACACCCGGCAAGCCGAAAACCTGAAAAGGCGGCTTGAGTAAAAAAGGGTATCCCGGTGGACTAAAAACCCGAAAGGGCGGTCCAGGAAAAAGTTAGGGATTTGAAGAGTACGACTATGTCCCGTCATCTCGTCACTTGTCTAATCAGTAGAAGGTTTATTACCCTGATCTGCATTTACCAAGGACTCTAAGAGTTGGGATAACACTCAAGCCATCCAAAAAGCCTCCACGGGTACTTTCTCCAGCAGGTACAGGGGCATAAAAGTCCTGATGCGAAGTCATTGCCATTTCCTTAGCATACGACCATGTGACATCTACACTTTACACAGAGTAGAGGCAACTAAAGCTTTGACATCGGCTTCCCCAAACAGGAGCAATGTTCCCCAGCAAAGTTCCTTCAGAGAATCGACATCTATATTCCCTGGCCGAATTTCATAATCGCAAGCGGGTCATAAAGTTTTCTCCCGAACAGAGTTTATTTCTCTGAATATAGAAGCTCAATCTCCAACAGAGTTTATCCCTTCAGCTATGGAAGCTTCTCTCTCCAACAAAATTATTCCCCCGCAGAGTTGTTCTCAAGAAGAGTCTCTCCTCGACAGAATATCGGTAAACAAGGGGCAAATCCTCATCATAGTCATCTCTGGTTCACCATCTCCAGCGGAAGTAGAAGAACCACTTTTTCTACGACGGTCAGAAACTCAATTTCCATTACTCTCCAGCAACGGTCAGGGATTTATTTTCCCACTCGGATATGTCACAATAGAATTTCATGTTCATACATCATGACGTACGCAAACATATTGCATACAACATAATCTCATTTATTTAGAGAACATCGTCATACAATGCATTTCATGCATCACATACAATTAATCATGTGCCTTTTTAGGAAAGGTGTTTATCATCAACAATATCCAGCAGGTCCAAGATTAGCTCCTGAAACTAAACAAAGTAATTATCTGCGCGACCAAATGCAGCTTTACACGGGTTCGTCACAAAGCAACCTTACCTATGTTCCTTCTCGGTTCCAATGTAGTTTTACCCAAACTCCTCACGAAGAAACCTTACCTAGGTTCCTTCTCGGTTCCGATGTAGTTTTACCCAAACTCATCATGAAGCAACCTTACCTAGGTTCCTTCTCGGTTCAGATGCAGTTTTACCCAAACTCCCCACGAAGCAACCTTTCCTAGGTTCCTTCTCGGTTCAGATGCAGTTTTACCCAAACTCCCCACGAAGTAACCTTACCTAGGTTCCTTCTCAGTTCAGATGCAGTTTTACCCAAACTCCCCAAGAAGCAACCTTACATATGTTCCTTCTCGGTTCAGATGCAGTTTTACCCAAACTACCCACGAAGCAACCTTACCTAGGTTCCTTCTCGGTTCAGATGTTGTTTTACCCAAACTCCCCACGAAGTAACCTTACCTAGGTTCCTTGTCGGTTCAGATGCAGTTTTATCCAAACTCCTCACGAAGCAACCTTACCTAGGTTCCTTGTCGGTTCATATGCAGTTTTACCCAAACTCCCCACGAAGTAACCCTACGACCCAGGTTCCTTCTCATATCCCTACTATCCAGGCTTTCATCTCGAAGTAACCCTACGAACCAGGTTCCTTCTCATAGCCCTACTATATAGGCTTTCATATCGAAGTAACCCTACGACCCAGGTTCCTTCTCATAGCCCTAATATCCAGGCTTTCATTTCGAAGTAACCCTACTATCCAGGTTCTTCCTTATAGCCCTACTATCCAGGCTTTCATTTCGAAGTAACCCTACTATCCAGGCTTTCATTTCGAAGTAACCCTAATATCAAGGTTCCTTCTCATAGCCCTACTATCCAGGCTTTCATTTCAAATTAACCCTACTATCCAGGTTCCTTCTCATAGCCCTACTATCCAGGCTTTCATTTCGAAGTAACCCTACTATCCAGGTTCCTTCTCATAGCCCTACTATCCAGGCTTTCACTTCGAAGAAACCCTACTATCCAGGTTCCTTCTTATAGCCCTACTATCCAGGCTTTCATCTCTAAGTAACTCTATGACCCAGGTTCCTTCTCATAGCCCTACTATCCAGGCTTTCATCTCGAAGTAACCCTACGACCCAGGTTCCTTCTCATAGCCCTACTATTTAGGCTTTCATTTCGAAGTAACCCTACTATCCAGGTTCCTTCTCATAGCCCTACTATCCAGGCTTTCATTTCGAAGTAACCCTACTATCCAGGTCCCTTCTAGTAGACCTACTATCTAGGCTTTCGTTTCGAAGTAACCCTACAAACCAGGTTCCTTCTCATAACCTTACCATCTAGGTTTCTTCTCTCTTATCTCCAGACAACGGTTTACAACACTGTAAGACCTGGACCCGACCAGATACGATCGATTTCACATTCCCTCATTAAGTCGCTATGCATCCTGGATCCTGACCAGATAAGCAATTTACTTTCACTTCCTCAATCAGGAGTTAATTCCCCAATAGAGTAATGAACAACTGAAGCTCCTATACTCTATTTCCTAGGACATAAATCAACATTCCCCAGCGAAGTCCTCCTCAACGGCAGGTACATGAATTCTTGCAAAGGAATCTCTTATTCAATCGATATCTTTTCTGGATGGCATCTTTAAGCCCATCTCCAATGATTCTCTGTCGACTTCCAAATGGAATCTGTAATCCCATTCCCGATATCACCAATCAGTATTACTTCATGCGAGTGCAAATTTCTAGGCACTCTAATGTTCAATCATCTTCTACCTTCATATCACGTAAGGCAGAACAAACAATCTACATCCTCGGGTTTAAGAAAATTGAACAGGGGAAGCTGTTGAACCCCAAAATTTTCCCTCTCATTTTACTCAAAGCATACTCATATAGGTCCTCAACTTGCCCAAGGATGCTTAAGGATTGACCAGACAAATATTCCTCCTAAGACAATAAGCCTAAATTTTGGGTTTCACTCCTCCTCAAGATGTTTGAGTTTCCAAGGGTCCTAAAAGTTTTCCATTTCCCTAATATGTCCTCAAGATCATCCATGCCAAGTTTTATGCCTTGCACAAGAAGTTTGCTCAGTCAACTACTCAAATGCCTTAAAATCAACTGTACTAGGTCAAAAGTCAATTGTGACCCACATACAGTCAAACTTCAAGATTTTTGGTCAACATCAACATTTGAGTTATATCCATAATTTCATCAAGGTTTGATCATGATTCCTCAAGGAATGCTCCTAATTCATCAAAACTCAAAAGTTGCTAAATTAGGGTTCCTAAAGGAAAAGTCAACCAAACTTTGACCAGGCATAACTTTCTCATACTTTATCAGAAATTTCTCATCCAAGGCTCATTTTTAAGAGAATCCAATTACCTACAACTCATCTTCAGCCCTCAAGTTCAAGAAATACACTCATGAAAAGATATAAATTACGACATTATAGGTCCTTTTCAAAAGTCAACAAAAACACCTTTTGGGTCAAAGCTTCTTACTTGAACATGGAAGATCCAATTGAGATGAAACCAAATAGGTTGCTTATGGGACATTCTAAGCTTTCTAAAAAGTCCAAGAACACCCTCATAGGGTTAAAATTGAGAGAGATATGCATTGTCAAAGTTGGCCAGTTTTTGAAAAAAATGCATGAAGCAAATATTGACCAAACATGGATTTTTTCCAAATGGGACAATCGTTTCAAGTTTTAAACTCATTCCTAACATGGTCCACGACCTCTAAGCCCACCCATACATTTTTTGTACTATTTATGCTATTTACTTTGATATTTTATTCATTAAAATTCATAATTTAATAAATAAATAATAAAAATAATGTAAGTTTTGATGCGAATCCATTTTGGGAAAGTTTTATGATGGTTTATGTCAATTGATTTTGTGCAATAATCCTTCAAATATGTCCAGGTTCATCCACATGTGGAAATGGCATAAAATCATCAAATATGGCATTTTTTCAAATTTTGATCATGGTCTTAAAACACAACATTATGAGGGAGATTCTTTCCATGCTTTCTTGTCTCCTCATTCTCCTCTATAAATATAGAGCCATACAAGCTTGAAACACATGAAAATTCCTCTCTAAAAAGCTCTCAAAAATCTCTTCAAAAAGCTCTCCAAAAGCTCTTCAAAAAGCTCTCAAGAAATCCAAGAATTGGTGCAAGTCATATCTCGAGGTTCCTGTCTCTCTCGATTGACATCAAGCCTCAAACCATCCTCTTGAAGTCCTCATGAGTCTTACAAGGTCCAAGAGCAATCCATCACACGCCTAGCACGCCCCCATTTGACAACACCGGTTTGGTAAAATTTTAAACTTTGAATCTCTAATTTTAATCACATTTCATGGCATGCTAACGTTTGTTTGAGTTTAAATAGAATAGTTATGGATGGTTAAATCAGAGGTTCCACACAAGAATCTGAAAACACCATGGTTAGGGCATGAAGCTTTCGAAGATTCGGGCCTAGGGATTTCTGATGATTGCACCCCTTGTTTACTATTGCTACTAGGCCCATCTTTATTTTCTTGTTTTATTCATTTCATTTATTTCTTTTAATCCATTTTTTTAATTTTAATCAATAAACAAATATAAAAATCACATAAAAATAGATTTAGGATTTTTCTTAATTAAATTTTAATTTTGGTAAATTAATTAATTAATCACTTTATCTTTTTTTAATTAAAATTAATAGAACTTAGGTTTAATTTTATTTTAATTCATTTTCCCTTTCCTAACAAAAATACCCAAAAAAACATAGAATTAATTTCTTTTATTTAAATTTCATGTTTCTTTAATAATTAACTTTTTTTTTAAATATAGATCTAGATCAATTATTTTTTAACTTAAACCATTTTCATAAATTAAAACAAAAAAACAACAAAAAGATTTTTTATATCTTAGGATTTTTAGACGTCTTTTCAAATTTGTGTATTATTATTCTTTCGCACTTCCTTTTATTATTGTAACTGTATATTGGAATGTAATAGATGATTAGTAGGACCTTTACCGCTTTTATTTATTTTTTCCCTCACTATTGAATATGTATATAATCCCCATCCCCGAAGCCTTGTAATAGCTAGGTTTTATATTTCTGCACTTTTAAATTACTGCAATTATTAACTGCTAGATTTATGACTAATAGGATTGTATGGCAAGAATAATCAAACATTAGCAAACTTAACACAAAACTAAAATAACTCAACATAACACACCTTGCACATATACACCCTTACGGTATACCTCACTTGGTTTCCTCGGAAAATAATGGTCATGTCCCTCGAACGTAGGGATGTCTTAGCAAAAACCCTTAACTCTAAAGTCATCATAAAGATCATGGTCCCTAACATCCCTCGAGTTGCCTACGAGAAAAGATCTTGTCCCTCGATGTTGCCTATATGATGACAGTCCCTTCGAATGCTAAGATATCTTTACATGTTGCCTTCGATGACCATAGCGTCCCTTTCGATAGTCCCTCAACATCCAACGATAGGGCTACCTACTCACTAATAGTAGGATAGCACTGTCTAAAGGAAACGAGAAAATGAACAATCTTTTTCTAGTAGGTAGAAACTCTTAAGTACTTGATCAAAACAATAAAAACTCTTTTTCACAAACACTTTCAAAACAATTTTCAAAAATAACTTCGTCACACTCTTGAGGACGGATACAAGGGTTATCACGAAGTTAAACAAATACTTTTCAAAACACACACAAGCAATTTCAAAATGAGAAAGTACCTAAGAGCCCGTGGAAAACCACAGATAGAAAGGGTGCTAACACATTCCCTTTCTATAATCTACCCCCCGTACTCAGAAACATCTCGAAAAAGGTTTTTTCTGTTCTTTTTCCTTTTCTTTTGTTGGATGAAATAAAAGTCGGT